>CM027660.1:10010000-11210000 GCA_015731905.1 Salix dunnii
CAATTGTGTGAGACCTCCATACTTAATCATAATTAGGAAAACCACCAAGACTGTGACTATAGGATAATGGCTTTGTGGTTCCTTTTCAATAACTTCATAGCTTGTACAACCATCTTCTATTCGAGGCTTTTTTTTTCTCTTGTAGGTTTGTAAAGATGAGTTAGATGTATTGTAGTATAAGGGGAGGTGGTGGTACCTAGGTGAAACCTCAGCCCATCTCGATGCTGTATGTGAACTTAAGTATCTTCGATGAGATATAATCGTGCTCCTTTTGCATTTTATAGATAATTATATTTCTGATATGGGCGTATAAGCTTAGATACCTCTTCTTTTGACTTGTAAAATTGGACAGAAGGCACAGATGGAAATCGATGTGATTTCTTTCGAGTTCAGCATTCATGCTTTAATCATTCAATTCGTGAAGTTTCATCCATTCGGTTGAACTTGGTTTTAGCTTAAAAGCAGTAAATGTTACTCATGTAATTTTCATCAAATTATTTTTTTGTTAAACTGAAACTTCCTAGAATTGGACAGTCTATGGGTTACAAGGATGATTTACATGCTAAAATGGTCTTGCGCATTGTCCTTTCCTCCTAAAAATCTTTTCTGTCCATTCAATATGCATTGTTTATTGAAAATATATCAGATTTCATTGTCTTGCTCTTATGTTGGTGGCTCTCATTAGAAAAATGTCGAAATGATTAAGTTGCAGATGATGAGGAGAAATATGCACTTGTGCTTGTCTGCATGATGCCTCTTTTATCAATATTTCTTTTCGGTTTTTCCTTGAGGTCTATTTAGGAGAGGTGACGGGGCCCTTTACTTTCTTTGGAGACATGTAATGGGTTCTAGAGAAGTTGTTGACAAATTGACAGACCTTGTAGTAAATTACAAATTAGTACTTGGTTTTCGGTCATGGTTGAATTAAAAAAAATTCTCGGAAAAATAATTAGTTTTTGGAATTGTTATCGAACTCGAATTGATTGGTCACTTTTAAGAATTTATGACTTGACTCCTTGTTTTTTTTATCTAAATTTTAAATTAAATAGGGTGGAAGTTATGTCGACTTGACTAGTATAATAGATCTAGCGTCCATTCAAAGATCAACCAAAAAAAAAAAAGACTCAATTTAGAAAAAATCAATTTTTTTTTAATATATTAGCTTCATATTTTAACTCGCTAAATATATGATCCAAGCCTTAAACATCATTGTGTTTAACTTTGTTTTTTATAACTCTTTTCTACTTAACAATAAGATACCAAAAATAAAAGTTTATAAAATTGAACATCAACTAAATATTATAGTGTTTTTTTGAGATTGTGATAATTTCATTGAAAACAAATAAATATAAATTATACAAATCAATTCAAATTAATCAAATATTAAATAATGAATTTGATTAAAAAAATCAATCGAGAAAAACAAATAAAACTAAGGCCCCGTTTGTTTCCCGGAATTCACTTTCCGGGAAATCACTTTCCAAACTTTCCTGTGTTTGTTTGTCTTCCGGAAAGTTGGTCAACGGAAAACACTTTCTGGTCAACAGAAAACACTTTCCAGTCAAAGAAAAATTTGGTTTGGTTTTTAGGAAAGTGTTTTCCAGAAAATTTGGGCGGAAAACATTTTCCGGAAGTTGTGAAAAAATTAGAAATGTCATTATTTGCTGATTATATCAAATTTGATCCTCAAACTTTTGATTGCTATATATAATTTGTTTTGAATATTTATTTTTCAATTCCATCTCTTAAAATTTAATTTTTATATTAATTTTGGTTCTTATTTTTATAATTGTTATTTGCTTTTTTCTTATCATTTTTTTATTGAAATTTTTTATGTATCAAATTTGGTCCTCATTTTTTTTATTGTTACTTATTTTATTTGAAATAATTTATGAAATGTTAATTATTATTATTTTAATTTATTCACCTTTTATTTTTAAAAAAAAATTTAGATTTGATCTCTATTATTTTGATTATTATTTATTTTATTTGAGATAATTTATGAAATTATATTTTTTTCAGTTTCATTCTCATTCAACTTTTTAATTTGTAAGATTTGTTCCTCATTATTTTAATAAACTTGAAAAAAAAATTAATTTATTAATAAATTATTTTCCAGATCATTTTCCATAACATAAACAAACACTGAAAAGTGTTTTCCAGTTCATTTTCCATAACACTGCCAAACATCGGAATTCATTTTTCCCGGAATTCACTTTCCAAAAGGAAACCATTTTCCAGCAAACAAACGGGGCCTAAAAAAAACTTTTAGCTTTGGTATTAAACCAAAATCAGTGGGTCAATCTATAAATTCCTTGCCTTGTTTGTGTTTCAAATTTACAGATATAAGAGTTGACTATATATAACCAAGTTGTTGACTTGACAAGATCAAAAACAACACAATCAATAAGAAAAATGATTTTTTTAATATTAAATCAATAATATAGTGAATTAATCTAAGTTTTGCAATTTAACTTGCAAAACCTTGAGCCATATCATGAGGTATGGTAGTTTAAAAAGTTTGTTTTTATAAAGTACTTTTATATTTAATAATATAATAACAAAAATACACTTACAAAAACTAAGAATCTATCAAATACTAAAACATTTATTTAAGACTAAAAACCTCACAGGAAATTGAAAAACATTATAACGATCATCTCAAAATCAATATGAAGTTTAAGCTTTGGATTGAAGAGAAATTAGGTGAGATTTAAAAAGAATGAAAAATTATACATATAAAAAAAGCACTTCAACATGAAGTAAGAACAATTAATCACGAACTCAAAAATAAAACTCATTCCTCAATTTACTTTTGATTTTCACCCTCGATCAAACACAATCTTAGATTTGAGAAATGGTCAATGAATATTCGTACTACATTTTTATCCTTGTGTTCTGCCCCGTTTCAGAACAGTTGTGCGAATCCACTGGTACTATTTGGGCCTTGTACACGAAGGGAATGAAAATGTACCACAGGAATCTCAGTCAGCAAGGGGCTCTCCCATACAAGTTTCAAGCTTGACTAGCATCATGATCGTGTTTCAAGCTTGATTAGCATCATGGTCGTTTGATTCATAGAGCAGGCAGATTGCACATCAATTTTCACCAAAGATATATTGTTAATCAAGGAACTATTGTGTATCCATTTTCCCACCACGAGTGGTGGGCAACACAGGGTAGACCAGGCAAGGCAAAGCAAGCTATATTAAATTGGAAAGGGCAGACAGAACCATACAAAAATTCTCAAACATAATCTGTTTCAATACGCGTTCTTTAACTCCTAACAAAGTCTCCGGAAATGGAACTGGGAAATTCATCAAAACGCCTTTAATCAAAATGACTCCAAAATCCACAAGTCAAAACACACAACATCATCTTCTCAATACAATCAACTCTCTGTTTGTTCCCTCAGCCTGCGGATGGTACTCCTGACTGTAACAGCACTGGCAGTGCTGTTATGAATTTGCAAAGAAAGCAATTAAAACCACTGTACAAGTTGATACAGAAATAATTAAGATTCAAAAGGTGAAGGGAATCTTACTTCAGAGTGTAAGCACCTCCAGCTTTCACTTTGCCACAATCCTTGCAGCCCCAGATACCAACAGCCTTCCTCTTAACAGCATACTGCAATTATGAACATTTTACAAAGTCAATAACATGTCCATAAAACCACCATGTTATGCTGAGAAACATGATAACTAGGCAAAGATCAGCAGCACTTCAAAAGAACACAGAGAATGACTATGGTGGATTGATTACCTTGCCGCAGAACTCACAGAAGAACCTGCTGTGTTGACTGACCTCCATTTTCTTAATCTGTTTTCTCAAACTAGCACCATATCGAGTGCCTGCACCATAAGCATTTAATGAGAACTGGTTTTATATCAATAACTATAGTTGCACACATGAGCACACATATTTTATGTGCACAAAAACAAGTTAGTTGTATTCAGATTAAAGGGAGATTGGGAAAAACTAATCCACCATACAGAGACCAAGTACACAAGCGCTTTGTAAAGCAATCAGTCATCTTCATGGCTTAAAAAAAGACATCTTATTTATTCAATTTGTTTACTAAATTTGGGCCGACCTCGTAATTATCAAACTGACTTGCATGTATGGTAAGCTAATATAATTATGAAAGCAATTGCTTGTGTTTTTATGTCTTCTTTCCAATTCATGTTACCCTTAGGACTTCAAAACAAACAATACAAAACTGTGCTCAGAAAACCATACCATACTTCCCGACAATACCAGCCTTCTTGGTTCTCTTGGTCTACATATCAAAAAAGAAATTCAAAACATAAAAATCAGGCGGAATTTGATTCCAGATGATAATTTTAAAAAAATAAAAAATTAACAGCAGCGGAACAAAATGTTACTACAAATAAAAACCTGCGGAAAACAAACTGCAACAGTAACTGTCAGCACAAAATGTAAAACTAATAATCAATCATGTGCTAAAGGGATTCTAAGGAAAGCCGCAGCTGCACCGAATCTCATATCCTATCCGTCCGGGCGAATCAGACATGATAAGGCCTGCAACTCCGGCAGCTGCGGCAATCCTTCCTTGGGACAAGGACGCAAGTTTTGGCGACAAATACACCGAATACTGGCTGGGCTAACAACAATACTGAGATTTATAAATGAAAACATCTCATAAACGAATATAAAGCGGTAATCTCGTAGAGTTTGAGCTCATGCATGTTTATAAAATAAAATCCATGAAGAGTAAAGGAGAGATATGAAGAGAGAATACCATTTTAGATGGCTTTGTAGAGCAGAAACCCTATAAATCTCTTGTTGAGCGGCCAAGCAAAACAACACACACCTCTTTACTTGGTTTATATATATAGCGACCATGCTTTCGCGTTCTTGAGTGATGCCCTAGGCCTGATAGTTTTGCTTTAATGGGCGCTCACGGCTGATGGCTGTATGGGCTTTTTTGGGGCCTATTTATTCTATGGCCCACTATATCTCTCTCCCTCCCCACAGCAAGAGCCTCTAGGATGGATACAATTTTAAAATCGTTTGTGAAAAAAACTTTGATTATGATTAATGTTTTAAGTTAATATAAAAAATATCCTTAATTGTGATTTTAATTTATAATAAAATATGTTGAATTGAAGGGAGATTAAACATAAATATTTCAATTGAAATTAGTGTCCTCATTTTAGTATTTCAAGGTTTACAAAAGCAATTTATATTAAAGATGTAAATAAATGAAAGCTAATTCAATATATCATTTTCAGTTGCACACACAGGAGTCCAATTGCTTTCGCCTATGACTTCTGTTTTCTTTCTTCTTTAATCTCTTCCATAAGTTCTAAATTTACCATACATTTTTTATTTATTTTATCTTATCTTTCCCTTTATTTTCTTTTTTTTTTCTTTGTCGTTGAAATATTAGATATATGGCTCACATTATACTCCATATACACCTATTATTATATTATATTATCCTCTATACTAAAACATATCATTGATTCGGTTACTGTGCATTGTGTGTGTTTTTATTGAAGCGAATCAATGTAGTATGTGTTTGTTTTCACTGTGGATTGGAATAGTATTGCTCTATTTTCAGGTCGGTTCGGTTCGGGTAGTTTGGGTACTCAATTTGCTGGTTTTTTGTCTTTTTGCAGGGTAAAATGTCGATTTTAACCATCGAAGAAGACAAAACAAGGCGTATGGGTGGAGGGGCTCCCAGGTAATTGCGCGTTTCGGTTCGATCTACCGCACTTCCTTTTTTTTTTTTCTGGAAATGGCTAAATATGGATATAGCCTCAAATAAGACAAAAGTGATGACTTGGGCACAGGATAATCTGGTAATTGACCATCATTTTTTATTATTATTCCCGATTTATTGTCAGCACGTGCGGAACATACGACCAACAGCATTCCACCTCACGCTCTATTTAGGTGGCGCGTGAGGGCGTCTCCGATGGAAGCAGATGGGCGCCCGGCGTCTCGATCGATGCGCCTCTGCGTGATCTTCCTCCTGGTGCGGCGCGTTTGAGACTCCGACGACCATGGAAGCGGAGGTTGCCGGTTAAACCCGCTAGCCCCGTTTCTCTCTCTCCTGCACATAAAAGTACAGGAGAGGACCCCAGTTTTGTGCCTTATAAACGCCGGTCCCTGCACTTTTAATTTTGTATATGGTCCTGCTTTTTGATATATAAATTTTGATTTAGTTCCATTGGGTCCTCAATTAAAATCAATTAAATGTTCAAGTTTCACTTCAGTCCTCCTTTTAATTTCCGGATTAGGTTTAAATAGCTTAATAGATTCGGTACACAAGTTTTAATTTTTTCAGTTTTGTCCTTTAATTGAAATTGATATTATATTTGATTTTCATTTCGACCCTTATAATAGAGTGTGGTGATTTGTTTTATTATATTAAATTTTACATGTATAGATATTATATTTTAGTTTTAGACCAACAAATCCTATTAATTTTTTTAATCCCAGTAATTATAAAAATTATTTACTCAGCCCGCAATATAGTACGATAATTTTTTTAATTTTCAAGTCAAATGATTTTCTTTCAGTCAATAATTTTATTATTTTTTTATTTGCTCTTTTGTTAATGTTTTTAGGCTTTATTTAGCCTTTGATTTATTTTTATTTTTTTTCTCGTTCTTAATGCAATAATAATAATAATAATAATAATAATAATAATTTTAGTTTTTTCTTACTTGTTTTTTTATTAATTTTTTTGTTTTTTTTTCTCAAGTTTGTTTAATAATATTTATTGTTTTGACAATAATAGTGATGATAATTTTAGAAATTAAGACTTCGATATCACTGTTGTTATGATAAAGTATGTTGATTTGTTTCATTATATCAAACTTTATATGTTAAAATATTATATTTTAATCTTAACAATTGTAAAAATTATTTGCTCCACCCGCATTATGGCCGTAACGTATTGCGGGCCATTAACTAGTTATATACTAAAAGAAATCATGGGTCAGTTACTATAGCTTGTGAGTAAAATCACTTTAAAATATAATAGTGTTGCTCAGTCGGTTTAGTTTTAGGTTCAGTTCGGTCGGGTCATCAATTTACCTTTTTTATATTTTTTATACTGTGAAATAAACATTTTATCCCTTGAAAAAGACGAGGGAAAAAAAGTGTTACCAGGAGGGGTACCATGGTAATTGCATATTTTCAATTTGGTTCGGTCGAGTTACCAATTTATTGATTTTTTTATATTTTTTCCACAGTCAAATAACCATTTTATCTCTAGAAAATGACAAAAGCTAAAACTGGTTGAGGGGTTCCACGGGAATTTCATATTTTTTGAAAAAAGATAAATACTAATCGGCCCCCTACATAAGATAAAATTGAAGAGTTGGTTGTACAGGAGTTACAGTAATTTATCATTTTTATTATTATTTTCCTCCGAATCTATGGGCGTATGTGACACCCATGGCCGACAATATTCGGTCTCACGCACGTTTCGGGTGGCGCATATGACATAGTCTGGTGGAGGAAAATGTTCATCAGGCATCTTTATGAATGTGTCATCATGTCTTCTTCCTAATGGTGTCACACGTGGCCTCACACTATGGAAAGAGATTTACCGATGAGCAGATGAACATTTCCCCCCTTTTTCTCTCTCCTTCACCCTAAACTACAAAGTAACCCCTCAATTTTATGATTGTTTCAGTTTCGTCTGTACTCTTTTAATTGTGTTGTATGATCTTTATTGTTGTTATTTAAATTTTGATTTATTTCAATTGTGTCATTCGATTAAAAATGATTATATACTACATTTTCATTTCAATCTTTATTCTTTTAATTTCTAAATTGCTTTTAAATTCGTTGATATATTTGGTATAGAAGTTTTGATTGTTTTAATTTTATCCTTTGATTGAAATTAATAATATATTTGGTTTTCATTTTGTCCCTTTTACTTTTATTTTTTTCATTCATTTATTTGTTTTATATTTCTTAAATTGTATCTATTTTTGTCCATGTTTATGTGCGTGTGTGCTCACGCGTGCATGCTCTTAGCTTTGGTTTTAAATTTTTATCAATTTCTTTTTTTTATTAAGGTAACATTTTTTTGAAAAATTTTGTTCTTAAATTTTAGTTTGTGTTTGTAATCATTCGAAAATGATATTTCTATTTTTTTTTCTATTGTTTTTTCTTTTGGTTTTTTTATTGGTTAATATTTTCATTTTTTATTTTCTTTTTTTTTTATGGTTATTGGACTTTTTTTCTATTTTTTAATTGATCTTTTTCCTATTATTAATGCAATAATAATAATAACAATAACAATAGTAGTAGTAGTAGTTTTGCTTCCTCATTTGTTAACGTTTTTTATTTTTTTATCAATTTAATAATTTTTATTGTTTTAGCAGTAATAGTAATGATATTTTTAGATGTTGCTGTTATTATAATAGGGTGTGTCGATGTATTTCATTATATCAAATCTTGCATATATAGATGTTATATTTTAGTAGATGTTTTCAATTTTGTCCTTTGATTGAAATTTATAATATATTTGGTTTTCATTTTGGCCCTTAGAATTTTAATTTTTTATTTTAATTCATTTGATTTTTTTATATTTCTTAAATAGTCCCTAATTTTGTCGTTTTATATATATATGTGTGTGTGTGTGTGTGTGTGCGCGCGCGCTTTTAGTTTTGGTTTTTAATTTTTTTTATTTTCTATTTTTGTGAGATAATATTTTTTAAAAAAAAATCTTAAATTTTAGTTTATATTTGTGATCATTTACAAATTGATATATCTTAGTTATTTTTCTTTATTCTTTATTTTGGTTTTTTTTTTAATTTTCATGTCAAATGATTTTTTTAGCTAATATTTTTTATCATATTTTTATTGTTTTGTTTGCTCTTTTGTTAAGGTTTTTGGTCTTGTTTTTTATTCTTTTATTGAATTTATTTTCCTATTTTTCATGCAATAATAATAATAATAATAATAATAATTTTATTTTTTTTCTTGCTTTCTCTTTTGTAAGTTTGTTTTCCTCAAGGTAATTTAATAGTTATTATTGTTTTAGCACTACTAATAATGATATTTTTAGATGTTAAATCTTCAATGTTGTTGTTATAATTGGGTGTGTTGATGTGTTTCATTATATCAAATCTTGAAGTATAAATTTTATATTTTATTTTTAAACTAACAAAATCTATTAATTATTTCAATCTCAATAGTTATAAAAATTATTTACTCAACCCACAATGTAGTGTGGACAATTTAACTAATTTTCTCTAAATATAAAAATAAACATGTCACTAATGTACTTTTTAAAAATAATAATTATGAGTTAAATCTCGGATGCATATCAAACAATTTATTTTTTAAAAAGAAATAAGATAATAACATATTGGTTAATTTTCTTATAAAAACAAATGAGACGACAACAAACCAGATTGATCTAAGTAGACTTTGGCTCAGTTGTAAAATTCATAACCCAGGTGATGAGACTACAATAAACCAACGAAAAGTAAATAAGAAGAACTATGGAGTTTAATTCTCAAATAACTCAATATTAAAATAGGGAATGAAAAAAAATCAATCTAAGAAACAATTATGATAAAATAGCTAAAGTCAACATGGGTAAACCGATTCAACTCACTGTATAAGTTGTAAAAACAAACATAACCTTATATAAATCAAATCAAAAGGAATTATGAATTTTAATTCTCATTCAAACCAATATTGAATGACAAAAATAAACATAAAAATTATTTAAAAGGAATCTTAAGAAACTTGAAAGAATTTCTTTGTCTTTCTTGTGTATGTTCGACCATAAAACAGTAAAAGGAATAAAGGATGGAATTAATTTAATTGGGGTGAAAATTCTATTATAAAATATGAAATAGAATGTGTAATATATAAATCATGTGCCAATTCCTAGTAATCTATAAATAAAAATGTATTTTCTTTAAAGTTAGTTTCAACCAAAGTACAATAAAGGAATAATATATTGGTTTGACCAAGTTGATGATAAAACCTTATTTAAATGTGTTAATTAATGATTATTTAGGGTAGAGGATTTTATTGCAAAGAAAATTTATACCCTTTTTTTATAAAAAAAAATGTTTGGCCAATTTTTATAAAAGAAAAAGGAAACAACGAATTTGAAAGGAAATGTATGAAATGTTGCCTAGATAATGTAAAATAGAATATCGAAGGGTATGGTAATGAAAAATAAGTAAGCATGGAAAACTTTATGTTTTGCTTACTATTGATATAAGACTCGAACATGACATTAGAATTTGAATTGGATTCCTATAAAAATTGGATTGTATATGATGTTTTTCTCTTGGTAGTATAGGAGAGGCCTTGGTATTTATTCAACATCAATGGATTTCAGCTCAAACACGAGCATCATGTAAGTGTTTTGCACCACAATCGTTTATTCTCTCTCTAATTTCACAATGTTAATTAACTGCAGTTTTTTTATATATGTTATACATTTATATGAATTATGATAAGAGAATTGAAAAGATATAAAACAATATTGAATGGTTATACCAAATAGGACCAGCGACATCAATTTATTTAACAATCAAGATTTATATTTAATTAGTTTTCATGAATGCGACTAGTGATGTTGGGACGTCTAATGGCCAAAATTATTATTTGACTAGATGTCTTGGATAAGGCTAGTGGTGTTAGGAAGTACAATGAATATGGATTTAATTAACTGATTATTTGGGTGGTGCTGATATGACTGGTGATTTGATAAAATTATAGATAGATAAATTGATTGATTTGCGAAAGAATGAATTTAGTTTATAACAAGTTCTACGAACTTGTTTATTTTATTTGACTTAACTATTATCTCGTTGAAATTGTCATAAAAATGTGAAGTGATTGAATTAGGGATTGAATATATTCTAATGTAAGGATATGATAAGATGGATAAAATCCAAGATAATTGCAATGCGATATCATCGACTTTTCTCATTATGCCTACCTAATCCTTTAGGTGCATGTTTGATTGGATTTTGTTGCGTTGCACAACACTTCGATTATAGCTACATTTTTGTATAGGATTGCATTATTTAGGGCTTGTTTGACATTGCATTTTAAAAGTGTTTTTGAAAAAAATGGTATTTTATTTTTATTTTCCACTTTAAATTAAAAAATTTGATGTTTTTATATCATTTTCATATGTTGATATTAAAAAAATATTAAAATATCATTTTGATACATTTAAGAATAAAAAATACTTTAAAAACTAATCAGACTCCTAAACAAACAATGAGAATTATCATTAATAATTCTTGTCATTGGAGGTGGGACCTCCAAATCCAACTCGTCGTTGGATGCTGATGTTCTTAGTTGTGGTTCTTGTATCTTTGATAGCTCTTATGCTCTTCTTTCTGCTCCAGTCTCTAATGATGATATCAAATCATCTTTGTTTGGTATTGGAAGTGATAAGGCTTTAGGGCTAGATGGTTATACTTCTCTTTTCTTCAAATCTGCCTAGTCGGTTATTGGTGATGATTTCTGTATGGCGGTTTAGGATTTCTTCAAATCAGGGAGGATGCTTAAGTAGATTAATCACTCAGCTATCTCTTTGATTCCCAAATATGCTCATGCTTCTACTCCTAATGATTTTCGACTCATCTCTTGCTGCAAAGTGATCTACAAAGTTATTTCAAAGCTTCTTGCCGATCGTGTGTCTATTGCTCTGGGGGATATTATCAGTCCTATGCAAAATGCCTTTCTGGGAGGTCGAGCTATGGCGGATAATATAAATTTGATTCAAGAGCTGCTTCGGCCAAAGTTATTGAATTCGTTCCGTTTCGGCCGAAATGGCCGAAACGTTTCATACCGGGTGCAAAAACGAGACAAAACGATGTCATTTTTGTCTCATTTTAAATACCGGTTGGTACCGGAAATACCGGCCAAATACCGGCCGAAACACCCCGGAATCACACCGGGTGTTCCGTTTCGGTCACTGTTCCCCGCTTCTTCAATGTTCAATCTGCTCTGCTCTCTATTATACATATAATATAATATAATATATATATATATATATATATATATATATATATATATATATATATATATATATATATATATATATATATATATATATATACACATATATATATATATATATATATATATATATATATATATATATATATATATATATATATATATATATATATATGTGTATATATATATATATATATATGTATGTATGTGTGTGTATTGTTTGAGATGTATTGAAAATATAAAAATTAAAATAATAAAAATTAAAAAATATATATTATAAAAAAATAAATTTGCTATCAATTTTGATTTTATAAAAAAATAAAATTATTTTTTTTTCTTTTTAAGTTTTTTCATATATATATTTAATTAATTATATATGAATAGTATAACCCCGAAACGGCACATCGAAATGCTCCGAAACCGAAACGTTTCGTACCAATAGAAAAACCGAAACGGTAACTGAAACGATATTGATAACTTTGGCTTCGGCAATATGGTAAAAAGCGAACCTCCCCTAAATCTCTCATGAAGATTGATTTCAAGAAGGCATTTGACTCAATTCAATGGTCCTTTATCAGAGAGCTTTAAGGGCTACTAGGCTTTCCTTCTAGGTTCATTCACTTGGGCATGCAATGTGTTGAAACCACCTCCTTCTCCATTGCAATCAATGGGAATCTGTACAGTTTCTTCTTGGGCAAAAGTGGTATTCGGCAAGGGGATCCTCTTTCGCCTTATCTTTTCATCACTTGTATGGAGTATTTCTCTTGCATGTTTAAGAGAGTGTCTCAGCAGCAAGTTTTTCACTTCCGTCTGCAATGTAAGCCTCGTAATATCACCCATCTTGCTTTTGCTGATGATGTTCTGTTACTTGTTAGAGGTGATAAGTCTTATATCCTAGCTCTTCTTTGTCAGTTAGAGATTTTTGGGCAGATTTCCAGTTTTGAGGTTAATCCTTCCAAATCCTCAATTTATTTTGATGGAGTGGATGACGGTTTGAGACAGGAGATCATTCAAGCAACGGGGTTTGTTGTAAGGTCCTTCCATTTTAAATATCTTGGCGTGCCTTTAAGCCCTTATAGGTTGTTGGTTAGCCAGTTTTCTCCTCTCCTTCATAAGCTTCAGGTTGTTATTCAGAGTTGGGTGGGCAAGCATCTCTTTTATGCAGGAAGGCTTGTGCTTCTGCGCTCCGTTCTCTATGGCATGGTTCAGTTCTGGATTAGTATATTCCCTCTTCCGGACACTGTCATTACCAATATTATTCGTCTTTGCAAGGACTTCCTATAAACATGTAATATTCAAAAATTTCATTCGGCTCTGGTTGCTTGGAAGAATGTGTATCTGCCCAGGCAGGAAGGTGGGGTGGGCCTCTTGACAATAAAGCTCGTAATAAAAGCTTTCTGGTGAAGCATCTTTGGAATATCTATTTGAAGACCGATTCTCTTTGGATCAAATGGATTCATCACTTCTACCTTTCGACTCTCTTGATCTGGGATGCCCAGGCTAACAAAGCTTCATCTCAGCTATGGAAAACCCTTGTTTCCTTAAAAGATCAATTTGCCTAGGATTGAGGGAGTAGCTCCTTTGTTATTGCTACTATGACCTTCTGGTCTGCTGGTACATGTCTTTTCTTGGCTAATGCTTATGAGCATTTTAGAGTGAAGGGCCGCATGATCCACTGGGATAGGGTGGTGTGGGAGTCATGGTCATTGCCTAAACACTGTTTTATGTTGTGGATTGCGGTGTTGGGGAAGTTCAGAACTAAAGATAGTCTGCATTTCATTCCCATTAACACTAGCTGTGTGTTTTGTAGCCAGAGCCAAAAGTCGCATAGTCATTTATTCTTCAAATGTCCCTAGACTTCGAACTTGTGGGGAAACATTATTGGTGGCTGCATATTCATCGTCGGATGAGCTCCCTTCCTAGCACTATTCGAGGCCTCTTCCCAAAATAAGTAAAGATGGTTTCTAGAATGCGAAGAGCCTCTCTTGTCATCTCAGTATATCTCATCTAGGAAGGGCATAATAAAAGGTTGTTTGATTCTTCTTCATCCTTGGTGGAGAGAGTTTTTCGGAGATTTCAGGTTATATTCTTCATAGTTTTCCACTCATGAAAGGGATCACTTTTCCATTGATGTTGGTTAATGTATGGTCCGGTCTTAATGGGGTGGTGTTGGTTGCCAACTGCTTCTCTGCTTGCTTTGCTGAGTTGTTTTACTGAGTTGATGTGTGGCTATTTCTTTGTTTGGTTTGATGGGATGATGTGAAAGATCTTCTTTCCACTGTTGTTGGTTGTTTAGCTGCTTGTTGTGGCTAGTTCTATTTTGAGTTGTCTTGGTTTTTTGTTGTCCTTCTTTGAGTTATTTGCATAGGTTGTGAGATTTGTAGTTTCTTCATATAAATATTGTATTTCTTTTGGTTCTTGCTTTTTGCTTGTATCCTAGCCTGCCAACTTCTTAGTTGGATTGTGGGCAGATATTATGCTTATTGTTTTAGCTTCTTAGCTTGCTCCCCTTGTTTGGCCTCGGGAGTGTATTCTCTTGAGGTGTTTGCTATTTTTTAAGTTATTTGACTTTCTTGTTCGCAGCTTGTTTTATTCTTTGATCTTTTATTCATATTTATATTTATATTTGATAAAAAAAAAAGAATTATCATTAATAAAACCAGTGTTTGATAACTTTAAAGTATAATTGTAAAATCCGGTACAGGACACTACCTCAAAAAAGCTAGCAGGTCACCGATCATTTTATCTAGAGTTACATATCCTGAACTTGTTTGGCAGTTTAACCGAGTCTATCTAAATAGATCGATCAAGTTCAACTTGAAATCCAAATCAAATTCAAACTCAGATTTAATATCTGGTAATTGTGCTATTGAATTGCGTGCTTCGAATAAGAATAAAAAAGAAAAGAAAAGGAGTTCTCTGTTAAAGGGCATGCGTTTCTCCACGAAACAGCAGGCCTTACAGAGTAAAAAATAAATGCGCTTGAAGGCTTTTACACACGGCTTTCAAGTATAATTCTCGAATATAGCAGCTTTCAAAGTAGAAATCTCAAACTTCCACCACCATACAAGGACAAATACATAACATCGGTTATCCATTATTGCTTGCTTGTTGCAATCAACATTTACGGAACCTGTACACATCCACTAACACAATCTATATGTCAACTCAATCATAAAAAACATGAAAATAGAAGAGTTCACTGCGGAAAGCATAGCGAAAACCATGCAACTGATGCCTGCCAAAGACTCCATACCTGAAAATTCGGACGCTCAATTGAACCTTTCTATATTCGCGGTGAACATTAGAATATATTAAAACATGTAGATGGAAATACCATACATAAATCCCCCGCCCCACCCCCATGGAAAAATACTTTATGAAAATTAGCATGTAATCCTAGAAGCACTAGACATGATTTTTTTCCTTTTCTTTCCTTTTTTTTTTTTTTCTAAAAAGATACAATGAGCATCACTATCATCTAAATAAACTTTTCTAGTATCCTTGATCTGTTAGTATCTGGAGGCCGGAAATCTTCCAAAATCAAATTGGAGGCACCACGAATCTCATTTAAGACACCTTCTCCTTTCTCCACTTCGATTACCTCCAATATACTGCCTAGAACATCCCCTGCAAGCCCAAACTTGAGAAGGCTGCCTCGTTCCTCTCCACCTTCACGTAATAACTGCCCAATCTCTGATAGAGGGACAACATTTTCTACAACCACCCTGCCAATGATGTGTCCGAGAAATTCTGGTGCTTTGGGGGCATCATTAACAGCATCCTCCAGAGTAGACAGTACAGATTCAAACCTGGTCAAACACAGTATAAAAATGCAATTACATTGTGGACGAGAGACATTTTAACTCCATGAAGCACAAAGACAAGGTAAATTGTTCCTACCCTTTGATGAGCTGGTTTGAATTCAATATGCCATTCTGAGATCTTGCAAGGCTGACAAGAAGCTTGGCCAAAAGATTTCTCTCCATGTCCTTCCTCTCAAATGAATCTGTAACCCAGAGAGAGATCATTGAAGGATGGAAACTTGAGGAATTCAAATCTTTAATGCATAGAGCAACTTCTTTCTCGTCTCTGGCACTGAAAAGAGAAATTTCAATCAATGTGTGAGAAAATCTACATGCTGAGCTTTATGATGTATTACAATCTACCCTCATGAAATCAGCTTCTTCTGCCATCACACGAATATTATGACCATAATAGTAGAGCTGGAAGAAAAAAAAGCCAAATAAAAAGGGCAAGGAATGGACAAAAGGGGATTATTAAGGTTGATTGCAAATTTCACAACAGTCCAGAAGAAAACTGCGAGGTACAGGTTTCCTAAAATTAAAACACAAAGTATCATATCCCATCCAGCCCTTTCAGGAGTAACATGGCATTTGGCCTATCAAGAAGGACAAATGAAAGCTAAACCGAGGAGAGGCTTGCCCTGGAGGGCACGAGACTCATTTACTGCTTACCACATTCATATCATGTCTCAAATTGGGATTTCATGGCCAGCCAATGATTTTGGTTTCCCTAAAACTGTGCAACTATCAGCTAAACAGTGTCTTTGGGTTTCCAAACATTTCATTTTTCTCATGTCATGTCTTGTGAATGTAATACAAACCAAAAATAATTCCTGAATGGACTTGTTATATAATATAAAATGCATCATTTTTCACGAGCCATCCATTTCTACCAGAAGCTAATATTACCTTCGCCCAGTTTGGTAATAAGCAGTCTATTTTTAACCCTGTTGATGACACCTGAACCAAAGTTTGTCTTATTCCCAGAATGATGAGCTTACATGCATATGGAGAAACCTAGTACAAAGAATCACAAAGACAATAGTCTTCCTTTCCTACATGAAAATACTGTCAATCCCTAGGACACAAGATTATGTTCAATGACAGCAACCAGCAGACTTGCATGTAGCTATGCCTATTTTTGTATGATAGCACGTGATACATCTGCGTACAAAAGGCATTGTGAACATGGTATTGAAGTTAGTGAAACATGTTAAACTTGGGTGAAGCCAATAATTGACTTTGATAACAATTGATTATGATTCTGCTTATAAATAATCAAAACCAATGAGCAATGACTGGGCAAAACACATGCAAGTGAGGAAAATGTACCTGTAAAACTCTTTTATTGCAGCCATGGACATGTCTCGCAGTCGTTCTTCAGGCCACAGCTTTCCTGTTGGGGTACTCTCGGAAAAAGGTGGTCCTTCTGCTCTTGTTGGTGGCGATGGTCCAAGAGGCCTATCAAAACCATGATCTAGATTCCTCAGATCCCTGTTAACATGATTCCTATTTCGTTCCTGACCACTCATTTGATCAGGTGGAACTGCAAATCTGTCTGGAGCATATCTTGGAATAAGATCTTCCCTTGGGCTGTAATTTGACCTATCTGAAATGGCACTAAAACCATTCAAACCAGCTGCCATTCTTCTTGGGTCACCTGGGCTTGGAGAAATATCAGCTACATGGGTACCCGTACTGGCAGATTGTCCTCTCATGGACATTCCTCTTGCAAGTCCACCTTGGGGACCCAGAGTAATAGAATCACCACCAAGGGGTCTTTGAGTTAATGGAACAGACAAAGTCCTAGCTTCGTAAGACTGCCTGTCCTCAAACCGAAAATCCTGAGTGCCATGCCCACGAACCTGAGTGGGAAACCCTCGAAAACCACCCGTCTGTGCATTTGGAGAAGGTGACATTGTTGACCCTCTGGGACCAAAATCCATAGGTCCCCTTCTTGGAGAAGAATTGATGCCAGGATTGCGAGCCAGTCTGCTAGCTTGCAGCTGTCGTTCTTGAGCAGCATCTCTATGTACTTCCTCAATCTTTTTCGGCCCTTCAACCTTCCTCCTCTGTTGCCATTTGTTTCTCCTCAGATCAATAGAATCCTTCAGCATAAACCTAACCCTAGACGAGAGTTTCATGTTGTTCGATAATTTCGCCATCATCTCAAAATATGCATCCATATGCTCCTTGGCTATGGGATGGTCAATCATCTCTCCAATCGTGCTCATTAGTTTGCAAAGAGCCTCAATATCTTCCTCGTTGGGATTCTGATATTGACCCAGCAACTTTTTGATGCACTCGTGCATTATTCTTTCAGTCAACATTTTTTTTTTATACAACTCTCCAATTAGTCTTATGTTACCAAGCATTTGCCTACGAGCCTTGATTCTCTTTTCTTCTCTTTCTTCTTCAGACTGTTTTATCTCACCCTCTTCATCAGCTTTATCAGCTTCCTCTTGCTCTCGCTCCCCTCTCTCAAATTCTTCCTGACACTTGTTCAAAAGTAACCTCTTGAAGGTTACCTTTTCATCATCTTTAGTGAGTTCAGGCAACTCTGTCGCTAGATGAAAGCAAAAACTAGCATACATTTCACAGAAAGTAGGCTCCGTTAAGGCTTTGTCAAAGATCTGTGAGATAACACCATTAAGTGTGACAACATTGTCAATGTTAACAGCTTTTACTTGCTCAAAAAGCTTCTCGAAATTCTGAGGGGTTAGCTTGTTCAATATGCCTTTCAGCTTTCTTTGCTTGGCTGCTTCTTCATCAGCCACTTTACCCACTTCATACTTTTTCTCAGCTTTGTGCATGGTCTGTGATGGAGGAGGAGAAGGAATCGGTCCTCTATGGAAAACACTAGCAGAACGCTGCCATCTGTCAGCATCTAAGCCACCTCTTTGCAGCCCTCCCTGTGGACCTATTGATTGCATGGGTCCGGGTAAAATCCCTCCTCCATACTGTGCAGGACTCTGTGCTCGTGGATTCCTCAAAACACCATAGTTGCCTGCTGCAACAGGTCGAAAACCTACGTTAGGTCCATAACCGATATCAAAGTGTAAATCCCTTCCATGACCAAATGGACCAGGCTGTTTACTCCATCGGCCATCATCAACCATACCACTCCCACGGCGGTCTATCCGAGATCCGCTATTAGACCTGTCAATAACCTTTGAAGGGCTGGGGTATGGTTCATGATCAGCAAGATGAGAAACATTGACGCCCATCAATAAGTCTGCTATATCAGGTGTAATTTCAAAACCTCCAGGAAGATCAGTACATTGCTCGGAAAATTTGAGGAGGAAATCTCTGGAATATTTTTTTAATGTGTTGGCATTCCCATCTGTATCATGTTGTCCCAATCCTCCCAGTGATAGTTCCCCATCAATTAAACTTTCCAATTTCGGTGTGGATGTGTCTGTGACATCTTCCCAGTCATCTGGCTCAGCATTCTGCATGCTTTTCTCGATCACTACAGTCTGAAACTGAAGGGCATCAGCAGGTGCCTGCTTCAGATTAGAGCTAGTACTATTTATTACTTCTGAAGAGAAGACATTTTCTTTCTTCTCCTCTGGGCCTTTATATGCCCCATAAAGATCAGAAGTCGTCCCAGCGAGATCTGCTTTCATCAGAAGTTCTTTTTTCTTCTTCTTCAATCTAATATTGGTGCTCCTTGATCTAGTCAATTCAGCATGCTTTTCTTTGGAACCAGAAACTTCATGGGGGGCTGTTCCAATACCATCATTCTCTGCACCTTCCCCTTCATGTTTTGCAGTTGCCTCAGAGAGATCAGGCACTGGTGGAGAATCTTGCTGGCCTGAAATACCAGATTTGGTAACAGAAGCTTCTTTATTACCTGTGTCATCACTGTAACTCAAAGATGCTTCTGAAGGCTTTCTGTCATCTTCAGAATCAAACTTTCTGGATGTGGAAGCACCCGCGTTATCTGATATGTGGTCATATGTGATGTGGCAAGTCACGGGTTCCACCAGCACCTCCTGTGCAGTTTCTGAGGCTGGAACCTCATTGCCAACAGATGTGACCATTGAATCAGATACCTCTTCTTCTTGCTTGACCAGGTCTGCAGGTTTTGAGTTAACTGATGCTGAAGAAATGTTGTAATCTTGTTTAGCACATTCAGACAGTGGTTTCTCTCTTTGCTCTTCTTTTGCTGGAATTGCACATTGTTGTTTTTCCTGTAGGGAAGAATCATCCAGCTTAGAATGAGGACTGATGCGTGTGGTATGAGCAATTCCAGCAACAGGAACTTGACATAAAACACTGTCGATAGCATCTCCAGCATTGTCGACCTTGATTTCAGAAACATCAGGATTCCAGGCAGCAATTGTTGACACTGGTTCCCCGATTGATTTTGTCAAAACTTCACTGTTTGCTGATGATGGAAGACTTTTTTTATTTTCTTCAGAAACACCAGTGCTAGAGGATACACCATGTTCCAAAGTGTGAGAAGACAAGCTTGTCAACAAGGAGGTCTGTCCACCAATCTGTAAAGGGGAAAAAATGACAAGATAGAACCACTTAAACAAAAAGTTAAAAAAATGAATAGAGTGATAATTAAGGGAATGTGTGATCTTGAAATCAGTGTGTTAGTACCTGATGCTGAAGCTGGATATTTCCTTTCTTGTCAGGTTTCTTCTGGTGTTCCTTGATAGAGTTTGACCCACTCGTAGCTTCCTTTTTTTGGCCCTCAGCATCAGATGCATTTGGTATTGCCTCCTCAGACTGAGCTAGTGAAGCGGAAGCTGCACCATCAACAGCAGCTGCTGCAGGTTGTTTAGCTTCCACTTGCAGTGGCTTCACCAATGATTCACCACCAGATATGCTTTCTGAAGAAGCCTCTGAATCCCTTTGAGAGTGAGATGGGCTAGCTTCCCCGGATGACCTTGAGGATTTGAGGAATCCACCCTTTTCAGCAATAGAGATCTTTGGCAAATATGGCTCCACAACTTTCTCTCCATGAGAACCAACAGCTGGTTTAACAGTCACTTGCACCGCACCAGATGGAGTTAATGAGATTGCATTACGAGCATCACGAGCACGTTCTGAGCTATGCAGTTCTGCAACACCATGAGATGCTATACCAGACTTGCTAAGTGGAAGCAAATTAACGTTCATATATGGTACATTTTGGGGGGGCTGGCTAACTGGATAGTTAAACCTAGATGGTGCCTGAGAATTCGGAGCTATTTGGCTACCAGTTAATGGTAGAGAGCTTGGAGCTGGAAAAAATAAATTACCAGCATTGTAGGAACCAGGATAATAGTTAATTGGATGAGAAGGTGCAAATGATGGGATTGGCTGGGACTGGGGAGCATTGAGATGAGACCTCAGTCCTGATGATCCAGCATCTGGATACGCATCTGTTCGCTTATCAAGCCTAAGCTCTTCGTGTGTCTTTGGATCAGTAATCTTGACAGGTGTTTTACGTTGACTGCCAAATTTACCACCCTGTTGCGTGGAATATTGGGAGGTCATGCCAATTGCTAAGCTTCCTAACTGAGGTATCTGAGGACCCATTGGATTCGTAAAATTCATAGATTGGCCCTGATGCATCATTCCTTGAGGCTGCATAGGATGGTGTTGGAGACCTTGAATAAAGACAGGCTGTTGCACTTGAGGAGCATTCCCCATGGGTAAATGTATTGGAACATGAAGCGAATTAGCTGAGACACCCTGAGACTGGATTTGTGGGCTTGGACCACAAAACTGAACCGAGACTGGTGGCTGCTGATATTTCATTTGCAAAGAAGTAATAGGAATCGGAAGAACAGAAGGCTTCTGTGTCTGGCTCACAGATGGTGCAGGTAGTTGTGTCTCCTTGCAGGCCTTGGGAACTAAATGAACCTCTCCAGAGCTAGTTTGGTCTGATGAACTTCCTTCCTTCCTAGGCAATTGTTGCTTTGGAGCAGGAGTCGGTAATGGAGGAGCAGGCCTAAGTGTATCATGATGTGTCTGCAAGATGAAGATATGACATAACTGCTTTGATATTTATCTATAGACAGAATGATAGATTCAATAACTATGACACACTGTAATACATTTAAAACCCACTACTGCAGCGCAATTCAAGTGAATACCAGTAAAAGAGAGAAAGAGAACATGAAACATCTTCTTTACGTCAATTGCCATTTTTTTGCAGTGTTGAATACTGCTTCAAAGGACATTGCAAGAAAAAGAAAGCGCTTCGGAGAAAGGAGTGGCTAGTTGGGGGAGAACATGCATACCTGGTCACGTTTCTGCTCATCCAAATTAGGTGGAGCAGAGCTTGTTCGGGCAGGAACCTGGAGCAAAATCCTTCGTCAATCAAAAACTGAACATTGCAAGTTTCAAGTTGCATTTAAAGGTTAAAAGAGTAACAGTTACCTGCATCCCATTCATAAATCCAGGACTAATGGACCCAAATTGAAAAGCAAATGCCTTTGATGAATCTAAGGGGGCTGTGCATCAGAAGAAAAGGTAAATAAATGACTTAATATTCCAATCCAGGACTACAAAACAAAATCAAGAGTAACAAACGCTGAAGATCACTATACCACACAAAAAAAAAAGCATTAAAGTTGCGTGTACCGATAGTAGCATGCTCACATTAAAAGAGAAGGGCAAACTTACCCTTGGCAGGTGTCTTGGACGCTCCATTCTCCGAGCTTATGGCGGCAGGTTGAGAAGTTGGAGCCTTCGGAACAGCTCCGGTGCTTCTCTGAGCAGCCAGTGCTTCTGTCGGCTTGGCAACACTGCTTGCATCAGATGTTCCTACAAAAGAAAACATCAAAACAACCGAAAACTGAAAGAAAAAAAAATAACTATCGAAGCAAAAAGCCATCAAAAGTCCAACTTTGCATTCAATTGTCCCATTCCTTCCACTAAAAGCGCATTTTTTTCCCCGAAAGGGGGTAAAAATCATCAAACATACCATGTGATGAGTGTTGCGTCAGGGCACCATTCTTTATATTACGAGTTGTAGAAGCAGCATTGTTACCGGAAATGGAAGAAATCACAGCAGGAGGCGAATTTACCCTACTAGGCTGCACTCCTCCATGCGTAAGATTACTAGGCTTCTTATTAAAACTGCCCGTCATCCAAAAAAAGAGAACAATCAAAACAGAGTAAACCTTAGCCTATGCTCCTCTTAGATCAATTAAAACCCTAATTTTTTTACAAAATAAACAAAGGAAAGAAAGTGGTACCTGTGATTTGAAGAAAGAGATGAAGACGGTGAAGGGACGGGGGGGGGACCGCCCTTACCGTGAGAAACAGAGGAAACCCGTTGCTGATTAGAGCTAACGGATCGTCCTGATTTCCTATAATGTAACTCGCTCTTATCACTGCCACCCCTTGATTGATTGTAGGACATATATCCTAATTTTCAATAAATTATCTGCAAAAAAAAAAAATCAGATCCACCGGACAATCTAAAATTCAAAATCAAAAGCCGGTTACCCTTAATAATTGACTAGGGCTTCTGATTAGAAAGTTGTTTGATATCGTACCCGGTGAAGTGAGGAAGAAGAGAGGGAGGGGGAGACAGGGACAGAAATTAGGGTTTTACTGGACGGTCATGACGGGAGAGGGGGGGAAGGGATAAAAAAAGAAAAAAAAATGGAGTGAAGCAAAGTATGTATTGAGTTACAGATTTATAGTTCTTAAGATTTAAAAAAAAAAAATCCGGAGAGAGAAGGATAGATGGGAATGTTAACAAACTCACAAAAGGCGAGGCGATGGTCAAATTTTAGGTTTTTTAGGAGATCCAAATCCAATATCGAATAGGTCGGTCAATCACTTACTACTTCTTCCTTTCCTTTTTACCCTTTTTTCCTGTGTCACCGGCCTAGTTTTTTTTACTTCGAGTTTGATTCACGCGCCGCCATGGTGGTTGTGGGGAAGAAGGGCGGTTGCGACAGGGGGTAGTTCGTGGAGTTTGGAGTGCTGCGAAAGTGTTTTCTACCCGGGGAAAGATTGTTCTGTGACTAGTCTAGGAGTGGTGTTGAGGTTGTCCATGGGTTCACTTGTATCTATGTTTTTCTTTTTGTTTTCACAGGGTCGGTCCATCACGGGCTTATTAAAAAAAAAAAGGTGCATTGCCCGTTGTTTTAAATAGATATTCGCCCGGCTATATTCAACGAGCTTATTTTATTAAATTATATGATAAAAAATATATACACCGATAATAAAACAATCAAATTAAACAGAAAAATAATTATGATAACATGCATGAAAAAAACACATGCTAATATTCTAAAATGATTTTTATAATCTTACTTTCTTTTTTTTTTTGGATTTGAGAAAATCCTCTGGAAGGCACACTTTATGAGTCCAGGTGAACGAGTAAACCCCGGTTGTCTCAAACTCCTACAAGAGATGCATAACCTGACTCGAATTCGAAGCATGTTATACAGATCACAAGCCCTTTGTCATCATGTTACGCCTCTTAAAGACTTTATAATCTTACTTGATAAAATTGTCAAATGCAATTCTAGTTCATATAGGATTTTTTTATAAAAAAAATATCAACAAAAAATTAAAATGCAAAACTAAAAACATATTTTAAAAAATATCAAAAATATACGTCAGCTCAGTCTAAACGATGCCAAACTCATCACTTGTGTCATGAGAGCATGATAATCTAATAGGAAAAAAAAAAGATTAATTCCTAACTAACACAATGTCAAATACAAAAAATAAAAATAAAAGTATTATAGAGCTCAAAGAACAACTTAAGTCAACCTGAGTTAGTTACCAAACTCGCACTCCAAATTGTGAGACTAGGATAATCTCACAGAAAACAATTAAAAAATTTACAAAACTAGATTCCTAACTAACCATCGTAAAAGAATGAAAAAAAAAACAATTAACAAAATAACTTAAAAAAACAACCATTGTAAACCAAAGCATGCCAATTAAACCTCATGACCCGTATCATACAAACAAAAGAACCTGATAAAAGATAAACTAGGAAAAAAATATGATTTTTGACTCTCAAACTAACCTAATTTTGAATGATAAAACTTAAAAAAGTTTGACATGAGAAAAAGAAAACACAGTAAAAAAAAAGATTCAAGTCAATTTAGGTTAGCCTTCAAAATTCATATCATGAAAATAAGATAGCCACATCTAAAAAAAGGTACAAAAATTAATTTCTAATTAAATCAATATTGAATGAAAAAAAAATATCCTTAAAAAAGAAACAATCAAAATCAACTCGAACTAGCCTTTTGAACATGTAAAACGAGTTGTGAGGCTGAAATTACTGTATACAAGATAAATAAATTAAATCATAATTGAAATAAACATAATCAAATTTAACATTAAAAAAAATGATAGTACCCTTGCTACCTCAAAGACAAGTAATGCAGAAATTAACAACGAGAGAAATAGAGGATAATTAGTATATAGCTAAAAGAGAATGGTTGTTTAAGCAGCAGTGTTTTGCACTGTTAATCAAAACTTAGATGCTATATGGATTGGAATAGTAAAACTATAAAGTAAAATAAGTATTATTTGCATACTAGAATAACAATAAAATGACTTTGGCCTAGTAGTTAAGACGTGTGCTTCTAAGGTCTTCGCGAGAGTTTGAATCACTCTAGCCATGATAATGGAATTGCTTGCTAATAATTTAAATAGTGTTTTATATTGTTCATCAAGACTCATGTGCACTATAGATTGGAATAGTAAAATTATTTAGTAAAATAAGTATTATTTGCATGCTAGAACAATAACGAAATGACTTTGGCCGAGTAGGTAAAGCGTGTGCCTTCCCCTGTAGCAAGAATTCAAATCTCTCAGGCTACAAAATTGCACTTTTAAACAATAATGAACACTGACTTCACGGTTCATTACTGTTCGAAAAAGTATTTTCCTTTTTTCTTTAATTGAGGTATCCGAACCAACTTACACACTCTACGATTAATCTCTGAATCCACTTTTTTTTATATGTTTTTTCTGTTTTTTTATCACTTATATATATATATATATATATATATATATATATATATATATATAACCGAAGTGTTCAGACCAGCTTACGCGCACCACGATTTTTTTTCTACATATACATTTTCTTAATCTCCATACCCATTTTTTTTACATTTTTATTCCCACTTATACTCTTTTTTTTTTTTGTTCTTCTATAACCGAGGTGTCCGGGCTAGCTTACACGCACCATAATTTTTTCTCTCACATATATATTGTTTTTGATAACCAGGGTGTCCGGGGCAATTTACTCGCGCCACGAATAATCACCAAATCTATTTTTAAAAAATATTTTTTTCCTGTTTTTTCCCGTTTATAATTTTTTTTCTTTTATAATAAGGATGCCCAGGTTAGCTTGTCAGCACCACAACTATTATTCTATAAAATAGTTAAAAGATATCATAATTTCAAGCAGTGACGCACAGTGATTTCAACTGTAGTTTTCACTGTTAATTATTATTTGAAAAGGTTAATGAATTGTGATTTTGGTGGTAGATGGCAAAGGTGTTTGGGAATGCGTCTAGAAATCTTTTTTGAAAAAAAAATGATTTTTTTTTAAATTATAAAAATTTGGTGTTTCTAGATAATTTTGATGTATTGATGTCAGAAATGATTTTTTTAAAATTAAAAAAATATTATTTTGATGTATTTTTGAATGAAATGAATTTTCAAAAACAATCTCAACCACACTCCTAAATAAGCACAACATGTGATGGAGGTGGAAGGTAAAAAATAAATTGAACTGCTAATTAAATTTTGTCCTTTAAATGACATTTATTATATATGTGTTTTTCAGTTTCATCCTTAAACTTTTAATCTTGGTTTTTATTTTAATCCATTTATTTTTTATATATATTTCTTAAATAGTTCATATTTTTGTCTATATTTATATACACATCCTCTTAGTTTTTGTTTTCTATTTTTATTATTTTCACTGTTATTAAGGTTTTTTATTTAATATTTAAATTTTAATTTGTGTTGGTGATCATTTGAAAATTGATATTTATTATTTTTTCTCTTTGTTTATTTTTATTTTTATTTATTCTTCAAGTGAAATAATTTTTTTAAATCTAATAATTTTTATTTTTATTTTGTCATTTATTTATTTTTATTGCTTTTTTATTAATATTATTAAATGTTGAAATTTCTAATTATTAAAGATAAGACATTTCAAAATAATTATTATTTGTTAGTACCTTAATATATATATATATATATATATATATATATATATAGATAAAGGAAGTTTTTTTTAAAAAAAATCAAAGTAATTTAATTTAATCTTAGTATTCTAGTATACTTCAAATATAAAAATATAAAGATTAAATCTTGAAAAATAAGAAAAAATGAATTTCTTTTTATAACAATAATATTGTCATTGATGATTAGAATATTAATTATCTATAATAATTGTAAAAATATAACAATCATGATAATAACAATAAGAATAATAGTCAACATAATGTATTAATCAATGTTATTTTTGTGAAAAAATGATTTCTATAACTTTTTTATATATGATATTTCAGATCTAATATTACATGAATAAAAAATATACAAAGCTGCACAAATATAAAATATATGAGTCATTTACTTGCGTTTCGCCGTAGACAAAACCAAATTTTATAATATGTCAAAAAATATTAACAGATCTTGATGTTTTTTTAATAATGCTATACATTAAAGTGAAACAATCAATCTTCAAGACTTTCAATTATTTAGTTTTAATTTATTATGAGTGTTCTAAACTATTTTTAATATAGTAACATGATTTTAAAAAATAAAATAAAAAAATCATTTCAATTTTCTAACAATAATTAAGGTATCATTAATGTATGATCAATAATAATTAGAATATTAATGATGTATAATAATATTTATAATGACAACTATAATAACCGTGACAAAAATTCATTAGCCAATGTATTTTTTTTTTGAAAAATAACTTTTGTGTCTTTTTTTATGCGTGATATTTCATATCTCATCTCGCGAAAAAAAAATATACAAAACCACATATAGACAAGATAACTAGAAAATTATGTCAAATTATTTACAATAATAAAAAGAATTGTTCTATGTTTTGCTATAACCAGTACCAAATTTTTTAACATTTAACAAAATTATTAATGATGCTAATTTTTTAAAAACAATTCTATACATCTGAGCTAAATAGGCAACTTAAAAATTTTAAAATTATGTTGCTTTTATATATATATATATATTTATTTATTATAAATAGAACATTTAGAATAATGATAATAATTATTTTTAGGACTTTTTCCTTAAAAAATAGGAGAGACTGATTACATTTTGTGATATTTTTTTATATTAACATCTCAATATTCTAAAAAAAATTAATATAACAATATGAAGAAAAAAAAATGAAAACATAATCTTTGATAAATTTTAGAAGTTGTATTTTTTCTATCAGTCAAATAAATTATTCATCAAATAGTTAAAAAAATACTCACTAAACAATTAGTATGTTACAAGCAACAAATAATATATATTTAGTTAATTTAATCAATTGCATCTTTGTTATATACCAATTAAATTATTACCAAAATAGTTAGAACAAAATCATCAATCAAATTATTTGCTATGTAAAACAAATCACTTATATGTGAAAAAATCTAACAATTATAATTTTATTATTCGCTGATAAAATAATTCATGAAATAATAAACATGTACAATAATCAATCAGTATGTTACACGGACACGTGGCTCATTTTAACATAATTTTTTTTATTCCAATTGTACAATATGTCGATTAAATAATTATCAAAATAGTTTTAATAATAGTAATATTTAATTACTTGTAAGCAGAAAAAACCAGTTTCTAACATATTTTATTAATTATAATTTTACTAATTAAATATTAAAATAATCAAATACAATACACATAAAAATCAATTAGTTTTCTATACAGAAAAAAACTCAGCGCAACGCGTGAGCAAGTTAGCTCATGAGAGAGAGAAAGGATGTTGGATCCACACTACCACTCTTCCATCTATAAGTGTCACATTGTAAGAAAGTAGGTGTTTGTTTTTGTGGTTACGTGTGAGTTTGAAAAGGAAACTGGTATATTTTGTGTTTGGTTATATAGGAAACACTTAAGCAATTGTAAGGGGGGCATAAATTGAACCTCTGAAACCATAGTTTATGAGAAACATTATTAGCTACTCTTCTTTGTTTGTCATCGATATACCTCATTTATTTCCACCATAGAAATTACCGTTGAAAAGTAATTTCAAATTAAACCCTAAGTTCTTGTCCTCACCAATTTTGCTCCCTTTCTTCTTTATGTATGTGTTTCCCATCCCTCACACCCCTTAAATCTGCGTCAACTCCACAGATCCCCACTTCTGTTTCTGCTCCCCTTCGTTTAATACTTCTACTCTCCAGCTTTCTCAAAAATGAACAAAAAGATACTTTCTTCTTACCCTAGCCATCACTTGTAGCTTTCTTGTCAATGGAAAAAGCTTCGAGGTTTCTTTCTGTACTTCCACTTCCTCAAAGTTTTTTCCGCACTATTCTACATGAGGGTTTTTACTTTTATGGGTTTTCTCTAGTTTCTCAAATAGAAATTTGGTTTGAGTGCATATATGTCAAAGAGTGAAGCTTTTATTGTCTTGAGTTCAATTTTATTGTGTTTTGGTGTGTTTTTTTTTTTTAATCTTAGATGGTGTTTGACTCTATGGTGCAACTTGCGATTAAGATTCACCGCAAAGCCAAATTCTATGTTTAGCAAACGAGACCCTAGTTTTTTATTGTAGATCCCACATAAAACAACAATTCAGTCGCAACTGCAAAAGCATCTGAGAGATGCTTGTGCACCAGTGGCCAACACATATAAATCACACTGCTTCACGAGACTCTCCCCTCTCCCTCAGCCATCTCCCTCACAGAGCAGCCTTCCCCTAGATCAGCTCCTAACCCAGTCATCATTTGCTCCTGTTTCTTCTTCTTTTTCATCCCCATCCGTTGATGTTATACAAAACTATATAGGTTTTGTGTTGTTAAAGAAGAGAAGCTTCAAAAGATTTAACGATATGGATACTATAGCATGGCCAAATGTGAGTTTTTAGTGGAGAGAGAGATATGTAGGAAGAAGGAATGAAGTGACAATCTTGTGTTAGCTGATGATGTTAATGTATGATCTTCTTTCTCTTTTTACCGGTACAAGTAAGATAATTTTTAAAAGAGGCAATACAATATTGCAATTGTTTTTAATTATTTTGTTGGAGTGAAAAAAATAAATTATTGTCGATGAGACAATTAAAGCGTTTTCTCCAAAAATGTAAATACATTAAGGAAATTTAATATTTGGATTTGGATGGATTTTTGTACAGGACGGATTGGAGGCTTCATGTGATTTTGGACCATTTGATTAATTGTGACTATTAGGACATGGATTTTATTTTATTTATGTTTTTATTTTGATTTTTCTTTTTCATTTGTGAACCACTAGCTAAGTTTTGATCCAAAAACACAAGAAATTATAGAATTCAGGTATGGTTTAAACGATGATATTTTGGTGTGATTTAGGAAAATCTTATAATATCTAGTTGATGTCATACCCAATATATATATGTATGTGTGTGTGTAATATAAAGTAATTTTATAAGTTGACAGTAATATGAAAAACATGGTAACCAAACACATAAAATTATTTTTCATTAAACTCAAACTCAACCATAATTTTAACCAAACACTAAAATTTAAGTTATGAACTGCAACTAAAAACGCTTTTCATGAAACTGTTTTTTTCAACCTCAACCATAACAGCAACCACATAGCCAAACAAGCTCTTAGTGTTTGATAATGGAATATATCTACTTGGAGCATTTAGTGGTAACGGTGCTTGGTTTAGGGTTATTATCGGGCACTTTGTGTTAGGTTGATGATGGTACAAAGAATGAAACTATTGTTGTTTACATTGTTATAAACAAGCTCCCACTTCTCATTACTACGGAGAACTTTGAAAGAATGCTAATGTTTTTAATATTAATTGTATATATATTATTAAATCTATAATATTTTTAAAAAATAATATATATATATATATATATATATGTGTGTGTGTGTGTGTGTGTGTGTGTGTGTGTGTGTGTGCGCGCGGGCGCGCGCGCGCGTATGTGTGTGTGTGTCATTTAAAGTAATTACACAAGTTAACAATAATATGAAAAATATGGTAACTAAACACACGAAACTGCTTTCAATCCCTCGTTAAGCCACTCACAATATCATGAATAAATGTGAAGTTTAGGGATTGAATATAGTGAATGTTTTGGACTCTGATTAAGGTTGTTTTGAGAATATTTTTTTTGTTTAAAATGATTTTTTAACATTAACACATGAAAATGATCTAAAAACACCAAAAAATTAAAGTAAAAACTAAAATATTTTTTTCAAAAAAAATTTTAAAACGCAATGCCAAAATCTATTTGGAAGTGTGGTTAATGTTATTTTTAAAAGTGTTTTTAATTGAGAAATATATCAAAATAATATTTTTTTTTATTTTTAAAAAACTATTTATGATATGAATGCATCACATTGATATTAAAATATCATTTTTTTTAAGTAAAAAATAAAAAAAATCAAAAGCACTTTTGAAAAAAATAAAAATAAAATATTTTTAATTTTTACTTAGAATTATTTTTTTAGTATTTTTAGATCATTATGATATATTCATATCATAAATAATTTTGTAAAACTTAAAAATATTATTTTTATATTTTTCTGAATAAAAAATATTTATAAAATTAACCTAAAATTCATTTTCAAATGTGCTTTGGAAAGTGAATTCCGGGGAAAGTGAATTCCTGGAAAGTGAATTCCGATGTTTGGCAGTGTTATGGAAAATGAACTGGAAAACACTTTCCAGTGTTTGTTTGTGTTATGGAAAATGAACTGGAAAATAATTTATTAATAATTTTTTTTTCAAGTTTATCCTATGTAGATTAAATATTTTAATATAAAATATTTAATCACTTTAAATAAAAAAATGAAATCAAATAAGTATAATGATGAATATTTTTTATTATATCCTATATTCATACATAGCTTATTTTATAAAATATTACAATATATGTCATATCATATTATAGAGAAATAAGTTTGTTAAATATTTTGTAAGTAAAAATTATTTAATTTTAAAAGCTTTAAATAATTTGTTTTTTCATATTAAGAAAGCCAAATTAGTTTATGTTAAGAGTTATATGTTTGGGTTTTTGTTTTTGGTATGAAGTATTTTTTAAAAGATAAATAGATACAACAATATTTTGATGCGTATTTAAGATAAAAAAAATTGAGTAAAGGCAATTATCCCTCTAATATCTATAAAATAAACATCAAGAAATAAATATTTATACCTAACATCAAGAAATAAATAGTCATGCATGAATATTAAGTTTCGATGTCATTGACATACATATTAGTTCAAATTACAAACATAAATATAGAATTCTTCGAATTAAACAAGTAAACATACTTGTCAAATAAAAAACATAGTCTAAAACCAAACTTTGAACATTTTCAAACTATCTTAGCAAGCAGGCCTGTTGTGGTGTTGGGTGACAAAGTTTTGAACCCAAATTTTCCTCAAATTAGCATTTTTTACCATAAATGCTTTTCCCAACATTTCATTTTGGACCAAATAATCAAATGCATCCACAAGAGTGATCTCATCAAAGCCTTCAACTTTCATCACTGCCGCATACAACGCGCTAACATCAAGTTGATTTTTGCTGAGACTTTGAATTGCGAATGCTACAACTCCAATCTGTTTAGACAACTTCTCAACACCATCATTTTCATCCATGCGGCTTCTCTTTCTCTGTCGCCTCTTTTGTGTACTAGAAGAAGATGTCCCTTTTTCCTTTGAAGTTTCTTCATATTCACCTTCATTTTCAATGGAAATTGATTAAACTTCAGTGTTCTCTTCCAAGTTGACATCAGCATATGATTTGGCATAATTTCCGGTTGCCATGTCTTTTCCAACAACAATTGTCATTACCTCATACAAATCAAGTTTTTTGTTCAGATACTTGTCATGATTAGGATGTGCCTGTTCATAACGTATAAAATATGCAGTTTTTTTAGTTCATTGTATAACATTGTAGAAACAAAAGTAAATATAAAAATTACAAAGAGTATAATATTTATCATACCTTCACTTCTTCATCATATACATCTTTCGAAACTGTAATCATCTTCAAACAATCATACCAGCCAAAGCCACTTTTGTTTTTAAGATTGGTTATTATTCCCCATTCTTTTTTCACAGTCTTGAGATGATTTTCCACATGTTTAGTCTCGCATTGCACATTAAACGTTTCACTGATTTGTGTAGCCACCTTAACAAAAGATTCTGCTTTAAAGGTGGAAGAAGGTTTGTTTCCTTTAAGTGCCTCCTCAGCTAATAACTCAAGCAGCATGTTAGACATGGGCTTAGTCCATTTGAAATGCTTGCCCTTGCCTTTGCATTTTTCATCCTGTGTTAAACTCATTTCTACAAAAAAGAAATTACAAATTTATACAAAATCATACAATATTTCGATTTAATACATTTCATATAAACACTGAAGCAAGGCATAAGAAAAACAAACACATATAATTAACACTCAATTACAAGTTTCTTTGAGTGTTATAATCATTCCACATGGTTGAGGCAATCATTTTTCTTTTTGCTATCCACTCCCTATTCTCTTCGCTTTCCTCCTGTTGACTGAAGTAGATTGTTCGCCTAATTGGTTCACTATCCGGACATATTTCTTCCATAAGAAAGTCATGAGGATCAACCCCCATTATGTGATTATGAATAATACAACATGCAAGCACAACATCTACTTGTGTTTCATAAGACCAAAAAGATTTTCCATCAATTGATCTAAAACGACTCTTCAAAATACCAAACCCTCGCTCAATCATGGTTCTCAATGAAGAGTGTTGAAGATTAAATAGCTCCTTTTTATTTTCTGGTGTAAACTCATTCAAGTGATATCGAACTCCACGAAAAGGAGAAATGATTCCTTTTCGAATACCGTAACCAACATCACCAAGATAATATTTCCCTACAAATTAAAAAAAAAACCTATTACTATCTTTATGTAGTAAGACATTTTATATGTTTATGCATATAATACATACTTTATTATATACCTTCTGGAATTTTAAAACCATTAGATCTTGATAATGCATCAGCTAAAACCCGTGAATCATGGGCACTTCCTTCCCAGCCAGCTAAAACATATATAAACTTCAAATCAAAAGTTATAGCTGCTAAAACATTTTGTGTTGTTCCTTCTTTTCGTCCTCGAAACTTTCCTTGAATCTCAACAGGAACATTTGCAGGAACATGGGTACCATCAATTGCTCCCACACAATCCTATATAAACACAACAACATAAATTATAACCTTTTCTTCTTAATGTAATTAATTAATTCATTAAAATATTGGTATTGTGTTCATACCTTAAAATAAGGATAAAATATTCTATTATTCATTATCTCTGCTGGAACTGTATCCTCTGGATCTTTAATAAGGTGTTTGTACAACTTTAGAATTGCTTTTAAGACAATTCTAAAGTAACGATGGATAGTTTCAACAGACCTATAATATCTACCACTAACAACCCTAAATCTTTGGTTATGACCTACAATTTGTAAGAACACAATTACTTGCTCCCTAATAGACACATTTTGAGTTGATCGTAATAGGTTACGACTTGTGAGAAGATCACACAATCTATATAATACAATAGGTTTCATACGAATTTGTTCAACGCAATGTCGATCACCTCGATTCAAAATGCTGTCAATATAGAATTCTCGTTGAGCAATTGCATTTATACGTGGTTCTCTTGGTATATAAATTCTATTTATTTCTTCTTCAATTATAGATTTCCCTGCCGTTATCACAACAACAGCTGCTCCCATGCATACTGCATTAATTATTTTACTTTCCATAATATGAAAGTGTAGTTTTCTGATAACAATACCTAAAAATATAGCGAAATCAATATTAAGAAAAGCATATCAAATATTTACACAATCAATACAATGAATTATGTTCAGAGAAGCTGACAACATACAATTCATAAGTTCACAATGATCAATAATCATGCTTTTAAATGACGGCTTTTAACATTACATATCTTTCCATTGGAAACAAGCCAGTGTAAACTTGACTTGGCCTTCACAGATTCAAGTCCACATGCCCTGTCATATTAGCCTCTGCTAATTTGTCATGTTGAAAAAAGTAGGGGAGGATTAATTGGGGCCTTATTATTTCCTAAAAACCGACTTGAAAAAGCTACAGAATCTGCATATTTTATTAAAATTACATTATTTGATGCAATGATGTTGCCTGGAATGTCATCTAGGTATCTATAAATGTAAAAATAATAATAGTCTTTGTCTAGATATTGTGAGAATGCATATAAATCTATTATTCGGCATGAACTTAACCTTGTTGTCTTGGTACTGCAAGAAGGGGTTTTCTTGAATCTATATATATATATAAACCTTATTGTCGATCATAGATTGTAAATTCATAACCCTAGCCTGTTCTCATTTTATTAAGGGATAGGGGTCCTTTAGAACAGCTTTTCCAATTGAATTACCAAATACACAGCAAATCTTGTAAAAAATAGCAAGTGCTCATCAACCAAACATAAATATAACAATATGATTTTTATTATCAAGCCTAGAGATCACATCATCACACCATTTCAAAACCATTACAACCTCTTGGAACCCACATGGATCCAAATCCCATGTCATCATGAGTCATGGCTCATGACCCTTACACTTCAATAGCAACCATTCAAATCTTCTTGCCATCTTTTCTTGTCTTGTTGAACAACTACGTGCTGTTTCTCTTGTTCTTCTTCTTTCAAAAACCCAAGTGATAGGCCATTACGTGACACTTTAGATCATTTTGAACCTGATTTTCAATTACTTGTGTATCTTAAAAATATATATAATTAAGGTTAGGCTTACAATTACACGTGGATTGTTCTTAAATTAAGTTAATTATTTGAGATTAAAAATTTAATATATATATTGCTAGTTGATGAACCATAACAGCGTAGAACAAGGCCTGCCCAACGCGCATAGTACACAATCACGGATTGCCAGAGCATTTCAAGTTTAAATATTGAGTTCCAAGTACTTTCTTCTCCAATCAAAACACTCGCTATATCTAAAAAATCAGATAGACTTGCATAAATCATAGCTATCCGATCAGAACACTATTACCACTTTACCATTCCAAAATCCATCTTCCAAAACCAAAATGGTAGGTGATCAGACCTCTGGTACCAGCACTGCCGCACCTTCCCCCATCAAAACGGTGGTAGTTCTGGTCCAAGAAAACCGTTCATTTGACCACATGTTAGGGTGGTTAAAGACTATAAACCCAGAAATCAATGGAGCCACAGGTTCTAAAAATTCCTAAGATAAAAAAGTTCAGGTTTCGATCGAATTAGACAAATTCTAAATCCAAGGGTTTCCTTTTACCTAATCTACGAAGCTGCAAAACCTAGGGTTGTTGTCGAGGAAGGAGCTCCAAAAATTAGGTTTTATAAACTCAAATCCCACAAACCCCGTTTCTCTTATCATCAAAAACTCACAAACTTCATAAAAAAAACCCACAAAACCAAGAACCTTAAACTATTCTCTACTGCAAAAAGATTGAGATGTAGAGGGAGTACCTGGTTTCTCTTGCTGTGAGTTGCAGAGGGAGGCGAGATGCAGAGCAGCAGAGGGACTGAGGGACTGTGGGAGGCGAGAGGGTTTTGTAAGCAGAGGGTCAGGGACTGAGAGGGAGGCGAGAGGAGGCGAGAGACGAGAGGGTGCTGTGCTGGGTTTGAAGAAAAATGTGGGGAAGAGGGTGTTGGGTTATTGAGAGGGTTTGGAGAGCAGAGATGAGGGACCGAGAGGACGCGAGAGACGAGAGGGTGCTTAGGGTTTTTTTACGCAGAGATGAGGGACTGGGTGGGAGGTGTGAGGAGAAGAGAGGAGGCGAGAGGGTCTGGTTTTGCTATAGAAAAGGTGAGGCAAACGGAAAAGGTGAGGCAAGCAGAGAGAAGGAAAGATGAGGGAAGTAGATGGGAAAGAGACCAGAGAGATGAGGCAAACGGGAAAGAGACCAGAGAGATGAGGCAAAGATGGTCACGCGGAAAGTGTTTTCCTTTTGTTATCGAGCGGAATACACTTTCCGCGTGTGAAAGTTTAGTTTTAAGTTGACCGGGAAAGTGATGGAAATCACTTTCCTTTGACTATTTTTTTAAAATGTTGTCAAACACCGGAAAGTGTGGAAACTGAATTCCTGGAATTCAGTTTCCATGAAACAAACAAGCCCTTAAGCTCCGCTTCCCTTTCACGCTAGTGTTCAGGTGGCACGTGCCAATTAATCTCACATTGCCTATTCACTTCAATACCTTGCATTTGTTCTCGTTTAAAACTTAGTCTCTAAAGTTTTAATTATCATAGATCTTAAAATTTTAATTGTATCTTGTGGAGCACTAATCAATCATCGTAACTTTTTATCAATATTGTAGAACCCTCTTATCTAAATAATTAAATCAAAATGAATTATTAAGATTAATTTCAAATCAATTCAATACGCCAACGATCCCTGAAAAAGAAAACAGACATTAATAAAGTGACGAAATATATACAAAACCAAATCAACATATACACAAATAATACAATGTTAAATAACTAAATAAAAAAATACTAAAAAAAATGAAAGAAAAAGAAAGGGTGCGAGGCAGTGTATTTAATCAAAACTATATAAATAAATATTAAAATATGTATATTGAAACTAGATTAAGGAAATTTTTGAGAGTGTGATTAATGTTGTTTTTTAAAATATTTTTTTTGTTCAGAAATATATTAAAACAATGATTTTTATTTTTTAATAAATATTTTTGATACTGACACAAAATATTCTAAAATCATAAAAAATGAAAATGAAAAATAAATTAAAAATAGTTTTAAAATATAGTGTCAAATGCACTAGACAGTTAATAGGTAGATACATACATATTGAGATATTTAATCATATTGCCGAGAGCTATATACATGAGTAATTTTTTATAAGGAAATTAACACTTTTAAATTATACTGCAATAAAATAACCTGCTAGTATAATCCTTATTTTTCTTATTAATATATTTTTCTTAACCAAAAAATATAGTTTTTTTACCCATGAACATAATTTAATAAAAAAAACAAATGCAATTAGAATAAATATATAATAGACCCTGAAAGATCTGGAATGATGATTAAAATATCATCGTAAAGAAAATATATAATAATTTAATTTTAGCTTCTGACTATTTTGATTGATTTAAAAATTAAATAGAAAAAAAATTTAAGGACTATCTCTACCTTTTAATATGACTAAATATATGCTTGAAAGTGTGATTGAATATATTTTTTAAAGTAATTTTTTGTTCAAAAATATATTATAACAATATTATTATTATTTTATTTTTAATATAATCATATCAAAATGATATCAAAACACAAAAACAAAATAAAAATAAAAAGTATTTTTTAAATTTTTTTTAAATATAAGGTCAAATAAACATTAAATTGTCAAATCAATTTCATTAAACATTTTTTTTCTAACTTAATTTTGGTAACACTAACTTTGATATTATCATAACAATAATAGGTATCTTTCGATCGCCCTTTTAGCCTCGCGGCTTCCTTCTCTTTCCTATCTTGATATGTAGAAAAAGAAATGAGCTATAAATCCGCACTCCGTCACTTGGGTTAAAAGTTTTTTTATTTAATTTTAATATTTTTTTATTTTTGGTTTAGTTTCAGTCCCTTGATTTTTTCAGTTCTTCTGAGATAATTCTTAATTTTTTATTTGTATCTATACACCTCTGTTTTTAGTTAATATTTTTAATTTTTATTGTTATTTGTATTTGTATTTGTATTAAATACAGCTTGCATTAAAAAACATAATAAGTTTAGTTTAATGGTGTAAAATGATAGTGAAACTCTGTTATCCATGTATAGTTAAATGTGAAATGCTTGAAACACCTCGCAAATAACTCTTTTGTTTTATCTTATTTAAGGCTACAAAAATTATTTTACTGTGCATTGAAAATATAAAATTACCAGAACACCTCCACTGGTAATTATTGGTTTTTATCTTATTTGAGGGCATTATGTTTATCGTGCCATGTACAAAAATGAATAAAACTTAAAAATACCATTGATACCATGACACTATTTTAAAATATATTTTACATAATAAAATGAATATATAAAAACTAATATATAATAATAATAATAATAATAATTATTATTATTATTATTATTATTATTATTATTATAAATAATTTTGCAACAATAATAATAGAAAATTTTATAAACTAATTATTTAACTCAGATGTATAGCATCTTGAAAAAGATCCAAGGCCATTAGCAATTTTGTACATGTTAAAAAATTTGTTTTTGCTATGCCAAAGTATAGAGCGAGTGACTCGTATATTTTTTCATTGTGGATAATTTAGCACAATTGTTTCACCCGTTTTGTCTACGTGTGACTTTGTATATTTTTTTATGTGACATCAAATCTGAACTATTATACATAAAAAAGCCATAAAAGTCAAAATTTAAGAAAAATAACATCAACTGGTGAATTATTTTGAATATTATTTTCATTATTATTATCATGATTGTTAGATTGTTACAATTGTTATAGTTGTTATTATAACTATTATTATATATAATTACTATTTTAATTATCATTGTCATATTATCATATACATCATTATTATTGCTAGAAAAAAAATTATGATATTTTTTTTATTTTATAAGATTTATTCTTAATATTATTATATTAAAAGTATTTCAGAATACTGACATTAAATTAATTTAAGTTTCTTTTTGATAAAAAAAAATGAGGTCATTTGGTTATTTATATTTTAAGGCGTTAATATTAAATAAATATCAAAATATATAATTAATCTAACATATTTATAAGATAAAAAAAAAACCTTACAAATAATCATTATCATTATTTTGAATGCCTTATCTATAATAATTAGAAATTTTAACACCTCAAAATATTAAAAAAATAAAATCAATGAGCAAACAAAAATAAATATTATTAGCTTAAAAAACATTATTTGACTTTAAGAATAAATACAAATAATAAAAAAAACCAAAAAAAGAACAAAGGGGAAAAAAATAATAAATATTAATTTTCAAATAATCACCAAAGGCAATTAAAATTGAAGAACAAAATATAAAAAGTACAACCTTAACAAAAAAAGGAAATAATAAAAATTAAAAACAAAAAACTAAGAGAAAATACATACAAACATGGATAAAAATAGGAACCATGGATTAAAAGTACAAGGACCAAAATGAAAAATAAATATATAATCAATTTTATTCCAAGGACAAAATTGAAACAAATCCAAACTCTGATACTGAAAATATTAAATGATTTAAAACCAATTTGGAAATTAAAAGTCCAAGGATTGAAATCAAACATAAATATATTTGATGAAAATTGGCTTGGACATTCCGATTATCAAAAACAAAAGTGGATCCGAAAATTAATCGTGGTGCGCGTAGGCTGACCTAAACACCTCGATTATAAAAAAAATAAAAATATACAAGTGAAAAAAATATATAAAAAAATAGATCCAGATGTTAGTCATGGTGTGTGTAAGCTGACCCAGACGCCTTGGTTATATATAAAAAAAGGGTATAAGTGGGGGGAAAAACAAGAAAAGATGGGTTTAGAGATTAATCGTGGTGCACGTAAGCTACCCCGGACAATTCGGTTATAAAAAACAAAAAAATATATAAGTGAAAAAAACAAAAAAAAATATAAAATAAAAGGTGCGTTCAAGGATTAGTCATGGTGCGTGTAAGACAGCTCAGACACCCCGATTATATATATATATAAGTGGGAAAAAATGTAAAAAAAAGTGAGTCTGGATATTAGTCATGGCGCGTGTAAGATAGCTTAGACACTCCCGTTATATTAAAAAAATATTGGTCTGAAGATTAGTCGTGATGCGTGTAAGCTGACCCGAACACTCTAATTATAAAAAACTAATAAAAAAAGGACAACCTTATTATAAAAAAAATTATAAGTGGGGAAAAAAAAGGAAAAAGAATGGGTCTGAAAATTAGTCATGGCGCGCGGGAAAAAACCAGGGAAAAAAAAATGGATCCGGAAATTAATCGTGGTGCATGTAAGTTGACCCAAACATTCTAGTTTAAAAAGACAAAAAAAAAAAAAAAGAAGTTGGTCCAGAGATTAGTCATGGTGCGTGTAGCTAGCCTGAACATCCCAATTATAAAAAACCAAAAAGAAATAGGATAGCCCTATTATATTTTCAAATTATTATTTTTTGCATATATTATTATTTTTTTAAAAGCCCCTTCAATTTTAATAAAAAAAATACTTAAAAAAACAATAATTAACACTATTTCAAACATTTATACACTTTGACCCATGATTGTTAAACTCGCGAGTTGACTTTCTAAAACAAACAATTTTATGTGTCGAAACAACAAATGGAGTAAAATCATGTAGAAAAATCGAATCCCGTCAAAATTGAACTAAAATAATTAAAATTAGTCAAAATCATATAATAGGACTAGATTGTTTTGATTTTATAAGCTTGACCGAAACCTCACTATGCTAAAAGATTTAAATTTTCAATTTCAGGACAATGGAGACGACCCCACTTTTCACCTGGCAAGTGAAGTCTCAGGCACAATATTTGAATAGCAGGGAAAGGTCATATTAGTGCATAATATATCTTTTTCATCGAAAAAAGGTAACAAATATTATACCAAGTTTAATAGAATTTCAAAAGTTTGAATTCAAGTAAAATATATATAATTTTTTTTTTGCTATTAATACAAAGGGTAAGTGATATATATATATATATATATATATATATATATATATATATATATAATACTAAGGGTAAGTGATATATATATATATATATGAAAAAAAAAAACCAGCTTCAAAGAGTAATATGAAAAGACCAGCTGCGGGTTTCCCATCGATACTCTTTTGCCTTTTCTTTTCTTTTTTGTTCATGCCATTTACAATTGCATCTCGTGAATTCAGAAGCCACTGGATTATTCATTTCACTTGCTAATAAGGCTACAGCAAGAAGTAATTATAAAAGGGATAAAAAAAAAGCCAGTTAGCAGATAGGACCGCTGAATTATTATTATTATTTATTTTCAATGTCCACTAAATTATTTTGGCCAACAATCTCCCCATCCTATAATAACCAGCATTTAATTTAATTAATTACTTGTTCGGAATTATTACATTTTTTCAGAGCAGTTCAAATAAATAAAGACATGAATAGTCAAATGATGCATATATTTGCATCTAGAAAATCAGTGTTTAACATGCTTCATATGACATAAATAAACAGCAGCACAGCCATGAATTTTATATCCCTTTAGATCCATTAATCTCCTCAAATCTTGTTCTGAGAAAGGGAGAGAAAAATAAAAGATGAAAAGAGAGATGGGCATTCAGAGTTACACAGATCATCCCATATGAATCTTCTTCAACCCGTACAAACACTCGCCCAGTAAATCCCTTGCAGGTCTTGCAATCCTCCTCCTTCCCATCTCTAAATTGCAGTCATACCCCATCTCTAAATTGCAGTCATACCCACCACTTTTTTTAGAGATGAAGATTGATATTTTTGTCTTAATCCCAGAAGTGGAAATTTAATTTGCTCACGATTTATCTGGTATATGACAGAGTCTCCTGTTCAGCTATCAAGCAACAACAACTGTGCCTGTCCGTATAGTCTTATCAGAGGCAGAATCTTTGGGATCTGATTTTCTGATAGATTTGGAAGAGGAAGATGACATTTTCCAGCTCTTCTTCTCCGTTGACTCATCTACCTCTATCTGTTCTTGCCTGCACTCCTTGCTGCAGAATGGTGTGTTACCTCTGCATAGCAGGTTTCAATCCCCATCAGTAAAACAAGCAGAATAATCATAAACCCTACTCGTACAGACAGTGAAACTCTTTCTTGTTCGTACATGGCACGCGTATACCTTGCACAAACAGTTCAGAGACTAGAAATGTTGCTCTGTATGCATCCTTCCTTTTCTTATACAGATTCAAGAGCCCATTAGAGAGAAGGAATAGAATTGTAAAAACCAACCTGTACATGAAGATGTCGGAGTGATAACCGAGGGGTTTGCGGCAGAGAAAACAAGCTTCAAGAAAGTGAGGCTTGCGGGAAGCCGTGCAAACGCTGTGGCAAGACATGATTGATTTCTATCTTCAAACAAGAAACCCAGATAGTCTTTTCAACCACTAGGTGGAAGTGATTGTAGAAGAAGAAGAAGAAGCGAGAAAGAAGGAAAGCTCAGAGAACCACGCAGGTAGAGGAGGGGCAAAACCGAAAGGGAGTTCGGCAGTTTATAAAGAGAGTCGGGGTGGACGTGGGGGGATCACAAGTCATGCAGGAATAATGTATTATTGTGGTTTATTACTTTATTAAAACTTATGTGAATTTTGAATGGACTAGATTAGAGTAGGCTAGGCCTACGGCAAAGTAAAACATTTTTCTCTCTTTTTTTTTTTAAATAAAAAAACAAAGAAAACAACGGCGGATTTGCTGAATCCATGCAGTGGTATTGAGAATCTGCTGTTGCTTGTTACAAGGCATGCTAATTCTTGAAAGCTACATTCGCTATTATTAGTGGTGTTATTTTAGGTTTCAAAGTATTATCAGCAAGAAACAATTTATTCACGCCTTTAATATAAGTACAGTTTATATATATTATTAAAAATATATAATATGAGTATTATATATGTAGGTATATGTCATGTTTGTATGCTACTTGTTGCATGAAATCATAAATAACATGATCGGTGCTAGTGGTGACATAATTTCTTCCAGCACAAAACCATTTTAACCCGGTCGGTCAATGACGTCAGCTAAAAAATGCAGTGCGTCATAAAATGGTAATTACATTTCAAGCGATAAAAATATTATAACCAGATATGTTATTATCATAAGAAAATCATAAATAAAACTTATTACCAGCAATAACACACACACTACGCGCCTGTTGTTTCCTTGACAGCCATACGATATTTCTATTGAATTTGAATTATTTCATATAAATTAGTCTGATTCTCACATGTTTGAATTAAAATGCTTTGAATTATTAATGTTATTTTCATAAAAAAAACAAATAATTTATTATTCACATCTTTTAAAGTTTAAATTTGAAGTGAATCAGGATATAATAAATCTTGTGACATACAGAAAGCTTGTTCGAGAATGATATGATCATTTACTTGAGAAGGAAATAAATCATAGGGTACAAATGTATAATTTCATGGCTATCATATATGACTGGATTATATAATACATTCCGGGTGCGCTTCACTAGACATACCAAGCACTCAATTATAAGATATTACGATAATTACTGGTTTTTTAAAGTTATATTTTTAATTCATCTTTAATACTATTATATTAAAATTATAAAAATAAACTTTTTAAGAAACGCAGAGAAAAAAAAAACAATAATTTCCCAAGCAGCCCCACAATCCAATAAACAACAATAAAGTTCGACTAGGTGCTGAGTAGACGCAGGCCCCACAAGCAAACAACAAAGTGAATGGACCCCACCTTGACGCAGCATAAACTTGGCTCGACTTCCTAGGTCCATGTCTACCGGGCCCACAACAACTGCCCGTTTGCGAAGGCAGTTGCCCCCCGGAGGTTCCATGTACACGTGCGAGCTGCTGGTGTATCCAGCGAAGCACGTCATGGTTATTCGTCAAGATACGTGGCATGCTATTAATAAAAGATGTCTGTTCTCGAGGTCATCTTAATCGACGGTGAAGATTGTACCATTATTTGAGGGGTGACCACATTGGGTTTCCCTGCAAGCTGGAGGAAGAGCGGGGGTGTAAAACGACAGGTGGAGTCGAGATGCAGAGAGTTTGAGGTTGGGAAATATGTGTGTTTTTTAGCTTGATTTTCACCGTTGCTTTTTAAAGGTCATGGATTATACTTTTTAAAAAGTAGTATATACAGAGAATTATAATATTAATTTTTAAAATATCATTAGACATTTTTTTTTTAAAAGATGGTAATTCCCAGATGGTTATTTTATGTGGTTACTGTACTGGCTGTCAGTTGTTCAGATGTTTTTTTTTTATTATTATTATTATAATAATAATAATGATAATAACTCACAAGTTGAACTTGTTAAATTAATGGAAGAATCAATTCCATTTGGACATTAGGTGGACAGCTTATCCAAGTGAGTGAGATGGGTGTGGACTAAATATACACATGATTTTTAAATCCCAGGCAATTAAATAATTTATATCATATCTTGTTTGTTTTTGTGTTTCAAAATTATTTTTAAAAAAAATTAAATTTTTATTTTATTTTTAATATTGCTGTTTTATTAAAAATATATTTTTCACATTAAAAAATATTTTAAAAATCAACCACCATCAATCATTTAACAATTTGTTATTGCATGTTTGTTATATTATTTTATTGATTCGTTTACAATTTTTTTCTTCTTAAAATGTATATAACATTTTAAGATGAAGACAAGGAAAAGTCAATTGGTTGCTCTAGTGACACTTTCAGGGCTGTTTAGTTATTTTTTAAAATATTTCTCATTAATAAATGTATTAAAATAATATAATTTTTTATTTTTAAAAAATCATTATTAATATCAGCATATTAAAATGATTTAAAAATAATAAAAATAAAAATAAAAATTTTATTTTATTTAAAAATACATTTAACAAATATTAATTGTTTAATCAAATATCACCATAAATAAATCTTGATTCTCGATTTGTTTTTATTCCAATAACCTCCAATCATTTAGACAATGTTTTTCATGCATTGTTTCCAAATTGTACGGTTGATGTTTTGAAAACAACACGAACCTGAAAATGTCCTCAATTGTATTTTTTTATAAGAAACTTAACCTTTTTCCTTAACTCGGCACGAAATTGAAATTGAGAAACCATATTTCTTCTGGAAGATAAATGAAACTAGTTTTGGAGGTATTCCGAAAATAAATAAATAAATAAAGAGTGGTCGAGAGAGATTATCTGCTCCTGGTTTAGTTGTCAGACGGGATTTAATGAATCTGCACCATTCAAGTTTATTTTGCTTTTTTGTTTTATATAAAAAAAAACAATTGTTCGATGTGGACACGTGGTGTCCTCTTATCAAAACTGAGACGGGGGAGGAAAATAAGGACAGCAATGATAAACCCTCAAATCCTGTGAATTCGAAATTTGAGCGATAAGTTTGATGGCGTTATTAAAATGGTTTACAGGTTGTTTTTTTTTTAAATATTTATTCAAAAACTTAAAGTAAAACAATATATTAGCTATCCAAAATTGATGGGAATTAGTGCTCCTTTGGTATTGCTGTGACGCTAGATATTTGAGAAAAGTAGTTAAAATATATGTTTGGTTCCTTGTAAAACGCAGGTGTAAAGCATTGCCCCATGTTTAAGTGGCCGTTTGGCATTGTGGTGTAATCCATGATTGCCAAATGGTTTCTGAATTCAGTGTTTGATAAACAACCAAATACAGTTACAAAGTATGGATCCATAGAAAAAATAGTTTAAATCGGTGTTTTGAGAAAAGCTGAAAATACATGTTTTTCAATTTGCGATTCGAGTTTGACAAAATACACAGAACCTGCGATTCAATATTCAAATACAAAAATTATCGTTAAATTTTTTTTTCCTAGAACATCCTCTCGATTCTTTGCACAGACAACAAAGATCCTCATGTTTTTTGCTCTGCTCAAATTCTAATCCATTCAGTGCATGAAAATCATTCCGGGTTCTTACACAAAAAAAACAAATAAACCCATAACACAACATTTTTGAAGCTCAGGATTCAAAATTGCATTTCCATTAGCAATGATTTCAAGCAAAAACACAGGCACCCCCAAACCCAATAAAAAGAAAGATCGAAACTTTCAAGAAGTAATGCAAAGAAAGACAAGAAAAAGCCACCAAGGGAATGCCCTCTCGACCCAATCACGAGAATCAGGACTCCATTCGAAAGCAGGAACGGGTGAGGGTTTATATATGGGGGGTTTATATATTATTATTATTATTATTATTATTATTATTATTAATTATAATAATTATAATAGTTAGCATAAAATAATAGTTAGCACAAAAAAATAAATATGTGAAATTTGTTAATTAGGATTTTTTTATCGGTTAAAATAGTTAGCATAAAAAAATAGTTAGCACAGAAAAATAATTATACAAAATTCATTAATTAGGATTTTTTTTTGTCAATTAACTTAATTACATACTATAAATTTACTGTTAGATTTATAAATTGTTTAAATTTTGTGTTTAGAGCTGCTGTGAATTTATTCGTAAGTTGTATGTTGATAATGATGTTATTTTCCTTGTATTAAATATGTGTGTGTATATGTCTATGCCATTTAAAGTAATTTCACAAGTTAAAAGCAATATGAAAAGCTTGGTAACCAAGCACTTAAAACTGTTTTTTTTTCAACTTCCAACTCAACCACAGTTTTAACCAATCACTTCACTGCTTATTTTGAACCACCATAAAAACGCTTTTTTTTAAACTATTTTTTTTCAACCTCAATCTCAAAAGCAAAAACAATGCCAAACACACCCTAATTTAATTAGAAACGCTGGTGCAAGAAAAGCAGCAATTTGCTGCTTTTCTTGCTGTGATTCGGGGGCTGTGGGTGTGTGTGTGTGTGTATATATATTAAAATAATATAATAATTAATTAAAATATAAATAATGTCTATATAATATATGTTTATTAATATAAAAAATATATTTTTAATATTAAAATAATCTAAAAATTAATTAACATATGAATAATGTTTACATAATATATATTTATTAATATATAAAATATATTTTTAATATTAAAATAATCTAAAAATTAATTAAAATATAAATAATTTTTAATCTCAACTTCAACCACAATTTTAACCAAACACTTCACAACTTATTTTAAACAACAAAAAAAACATTTTTTCTAAACTATTTTTTTTTAACCTCAACCACAATAACAACTAAATACTAAACAGACCCTTGACCATCTAACGATTTCTTACCTCCATCACATCACGAACACATAATTCGCCACATCCGCTGAGAAAAAACTCTTTTTAAGTCTGTCATCAATGCATTCTTCCACTTTGTCGTCCTTTAGTGCCCCCGTCATTATGTTTTTATTATGATTGTTTTTTAAAATATATTAAAAATAATATTTTTTATTTTTTTTAAAAATTATTATTAATATTAATATAATATAAAAATATTCATTTTTTATTTAAAACAAAAAATATTATCTTTTTTTTTTCTTTCAAGAAAATACTTTTAAATACTTTCCAAACACCACGAACATGTAACACAGATACGAGTCCTCCATGTATTCCGTTGGTCACTTCCCTGTCATGACCTCGGGAAGGCAGGACCTCCCCACAGCGTATTCAGCATGTTTACTAAAATATTATTTTTAAAAGTATTTTTTTATTTATAAATATATTAAAATAATATTTTTTATTTTTAAATTTTTTTTGATATCTGTATATAAAAATATATAAACAAATATTTTAAAATAAAAGTAAAAATAAATTTTAATTTTTTTTTGAAATATAAAACAGGTCAGAATCTCCCACGTTTGGCTGATAGAATTATTTATAAGAATATTGGTAGATTTAAAATTTGAGTGAATTATGTCCGAGCAATGCAAATGGGACAGACCCGTAGCCATCAAAAATATGATTAACATAGCCTATTTTGCACCGGAAAATTAAGTTTTTATTTAGGAGCATAGTTGAATTTGTGTTTGTAAAAGTATTTTTTGTTTAAATATATTAAAATAATATATTTTTTATATTTTTAGAATTATTTTTTAAATTATTACATCAGAATATCTAAAAATATCAATATTTTTTAATTTAAAATAAAATTATAATTTTTATTTTTTATTTTTTTTCAAAAATATTTCTAAAATATAATGTCAAACACTCCTAGGAATGCATGGACGGTGAATATTATAGATTGGAATAGCAAATTTATGATTTTACCTTCTTACAAATCACAAATAAATGGTCTTTGAAGGTAAGATAGTTATTTTTACGGGTTTTATTTGTCATTCTATAATATTTTAGGGGCATCTTAATCTTTTTCTGTGTAATAAAATTACTCCATTGCCCGGAAAAAAAACACTTAATTACAGTCTATGGGTATTTTTGTATTCCATTTTTTCAAGCTTGCTTAAAATTTAAATTCTGAAAGCTGAGAGATATCGACTTATTTATAATTTTGTCTTACAGTAATTATTTGGTCTTAGCGGCAATATAATATTTTGATAGATTAAGAAAATTCAAAAAAACTTACTGGCGCGTGTAATTGACTCTGGCGGGTGGGACCCATTGTTCCGTCGAGATGTTCAATATGTGCCGGCATTCTCTTCTTTTGCAGGGGGTGTAATCACCGAACCTTCAAGTGAACATCAACAATATTTCATGTTTGTCCTCATATTTATATTTGTGGATTAGCCCATCTAAGTTTTTTTTTCTTCGATTTGGTATCTTTTATTAAAAAACTAATTTCTAAAGTTGAACTTTTCTTCTCAATTCCATTACCGTCAATTTTTTGTTTTTGTTTTTCGGAATTGATCCTTGCTCTTTTGATTATTCATTTTTTATTTGAGAAAGTTTATAATTTTTTAATCTCGTCATCTTTCATTTTTTGTTAGATTCTGCGCTAATCCTTTTTATTGCCATTTTTGGTAAATCAATATCTTTATTATAATTTTATTATTCAATATTAAATTAAATAAAAATCAAACTTTTTGACTGAACTCAGATCCATAATTCCAAGAGTTATAAAATTAAAAAAAATCAACCATTGTTTAAAAAACTTATTCAAGTCAGCTGCTATGGTTTTAAACGATTAAATTACTATTTTGCTATTCAAAAACGTTTCACACTTACCTTCATTCAGTTACTTTGAATTGGACATTTTTTTTTTTTATTGTTGGAGGTTGCTATTATTTTTTTCACGATATTTTTGCGTAGCTAAATCACTAAAATACTCCTAAAAGCAAAGGAACGACTAACTTGGAGTCTAGTTTCTTCTTCTTCTTTTAGATTTTATTTTTAAGAAACGATGTAATTTAGTTTGATTTCAATGACCTATTCCTAATCTTACACTGCTTTTTTTTTTTTTTGTGATAATTTGGTTTAAGGAGTAATTTGATCTCTTAATAAATATCAATAATAATAATAATAATAATAAAAATTGTTGTCAATTGTTTTTGTTTTTTCTTAATTTATTTTTTTGTTTTTAACCTTAAGCTTGAGTTTTAATAATTCTTAATGACATTGTTTCATTGATGTCCAAACTGTACTTATTTCATATAAGAAATGGCATCATATTGCTGGTAACTTGACATTGTTTGTTAATGAATTCTAATAAAAGGATCTAATTGAGAAATCCAACTTCTTGTAGGCCGAAAGCGACACAAAATATCGAAGGGGGGTAAAATTAATATCACTCCAATAGTTGGGCTGGGGTGTATTTGAGTTTTCCCCAATACTCCTTTATGAAAAATAAAAAAGCCACGCTTTACTGGGCTGGACCTGCATTATATATCTGAACCCATAATTCAAAACCTAGTACGAAGCCCATTGCAAGTATAAAACTCACACACCACTAATCCTAATTTTTAGTCGCCTAGGGTTTTTCAACTTGTACTCCTCTCTCAGCCGCAGCCGCAGCAGCAGCAGCAGCAGCCGCAACCTCAACAATGGCTGAGCAGGTAGCCTCTCTGCTACTGTCTTCCCCTGCTTACGAAATCTTGCCGTTTGTCGTTTGAATCTAGTTTCGATCTGATTTGTTTTTGCTATGTTCTGTAGACGGAAAAGGCGTTTTTGAAGCAGCCGAGGGTTTTCTTGAGGTAACGTATTCTGCTATGTTTTTGTTTTTTCATGCTGTTTACTGTGTATGCGTTAATGTTCTTACTATTTAGCTCGAAGAAGTCTGCAAAGGGAAAGAGGCCTGGCAAGGGAGGAAATAGGTTCTGGAAAAGCATTGGATTGGGATTTAAAACACCCAGAGATGCTATTGAAGGTTTGCTTTTTCATTATTTATTCTCATCCAGGCCCTTTTGTCTTCTGTGTGAATTTTATCAAGGCATTTGGATGTTTCTTGCTGTGATTTATGAGCCTCTATCTATTTTGTTTCAAATATTGGGATGTGATCTGCTCTCTGTTTTGAAAATGTAGAAGTGTGCTTTGCTTTTGTAAGAATGTACTATATATATTATTTGGGTTGAATACTTCTGGAAAGAGAATTTGTTGTCAATTTCATTAGAAACTTAATCCTGCAGTCAAGGTTTTTTTTTGCCGTTCCTGTTGCCATACAGGGCCAAGGATTTTCACTTCTTGGTTTGTTTGGTTAGGATGCCCTTTGATGCGAGGCAATATGGCTGGCAGAATTTCAATCTGCCAGTGATATTATTATCACAGTAGCAGAGGGTAAAGCATCTTGTTTGAAATTTCTTATTTTTATTCACCTTGAGATTTTACTCATTGGGCAGCCTTTTACTCATGGAATCATTGTTGGCCTGAGAAGTTGTCATGAATTCAGGGATGTATCTTGAACATTATCCGTGAACTTGTGGGGTCCGTCTGCTTGCTTTTAATTAGAGTTCAGATTGTTTACTAGCTAATGTAGTGTGGGAGCTGCAGTTTTTACTCATTGCTGGCAGGTTCATGTATTTTATGCCCAGACTTCATTAGATCTTGTAACAGGATGATTCCCTTGCATCCTTCAATATGGTTTGTGAAAACTGGCCTTGAACAGCTCCAGTGAATTTATGCCTCTTTTTTAAATTTCTAACCTGCATTTTTGATTTCATTCATTTTAGCTCACTAGATGATTGATCAGTATAGGTATTATGGAATTGTTGGCCGATTTTACTTGTTGAGAAGAAAAATATGCTATTGTGCTGCATTGCTTTTTTCACGTTCCTGCTGCTGTTTCAAAATCCCATGAAAGTTGCGTTTTTTTTTTTTTTAACCTAGGCTGTATATTTTGCTTACAGGAACATACATTGATAAGAAATGCCCATTCACTGGCACGGTTTCTGTCAGGGGACGTATCTTGGCTGGTACCTGCCACAGTGCAAAAATGAACAGGACCATTATTGTTAGGAGAAACTACCTACACTGGGTCAAAAAATACCAGAGGCAGGGACTTGCTCTTTTTTTGTTTTCCACTGTAGTCCCAGTCCTGCTACCTTTTCTTATGGTTCCTTTGAATAATATTTTTTTCCCTTGCTGATTATCTTTTAGATATGAGAAGAGGCACTCAAACATCCCAGCTCACATCTCCCCCTGTTTCCGGATCAAAGAAGGAGATCATGTTACCATTGGTCAATGCAGGTCTGGACTCGGCGTCATTCTTCTCTATCCATTACAATTAATTTTTTCTGGCAGTAGTCAATAGTCACTGCCGAATCTTTATATATTTACTTGTTATTTCAGGCCATTGTCCAAGACTGTGAGGTTCAATGTGTTGAAGGTCATCCCAGCAGGATCGTCTGGTGGTGCGAAGAAGGTTTTTACGGCAATGTAAGAGGCTGTCTTCACCAATGATGTGACGGGCCAGGAATTTCATAGATCCATAGGCGACCTTCGTCATTTTATCAGTCCTTAGATTAAATGAATGAATGGATGCTGTTCTTTTCTTTATGATAACCAAGATTTTGTTCTCTTTTTGTTACTATCGATGGAAGATTACGACTTTTGCAATTTTGAGGATATTTATTGTATCGTTCTGCTCGGTGTTTTATCATTTGTGTTGTCCGCCTGTAAGATCCATCCCTTTTCATTCTCTCCCACGCTGAGCACCACCAAATTAGTGATCTTTACCTAGTTGCAGTTGCGCTGATAATTAGTAGCCATGCTTATCGATTAGTTCTCTCATCATCATTACTGGGATAAAATGAAAGTCGGCCTCGTGCTGTTGCCTTGTCCTTCGATAACCAGGCTCCCATTTGTGCATCTGCTCGACCATTTTCTTGATTTTAGCCTTTGATCACTGCTTTCTGAAAAGAGGAATTTAGCCTTAGCAGGTTTTAAATAAATAACTAGTATGAAATGATTATCATGAAAAAGCTAGAAGATTTGAATATTTGAATTATTGAATTTATTGTACTGAGATTATTTTATTTTATAATTTAATTTAAATTAAATATAACAAACAAAATATAAATAATGAAAACACATGCAATAATTAAATAAAAAAAATAAAAAGTTAATTTTATTCTTCAAAAATAAAAATAAAAATCAATCTCTACGTTACCGTCGTTATCATTACTATAATAGTTAAAATTATAATCAACATCACTGTCTAAACAGTTAAAATCATTAAATTAGTCTGAAAAAACATTTTTTTTTACAAATAACAATGAAAAATAACAACTAAATTTATCATTATCATTGTGCAAAAATAAAATTATAAAATAATCTAATCTAAAAAATAGATAAAAATAACAGAAAAAAAAGAACAAAGGGAAAAATTAGCAATATTAATTTTAAAATAATCATCAATATAAATTAAAATTTCATAATTTAACTCAATAAAAATAAAACCTTGATAAAAAATAAAATGATAAATATTAAAAACAAAAACTAAAAGTACAAATGAATAAATACAAATAAAAAATAAACCATGTCCAAGAAGGACAAAAAAAACCAAAAGAATTAATACTAAATAAAAATTAAAAGAATAAGTTCTAAAATAAAAAATAATATTTACAATTAATTCTAATTGAATGAGAAAACCTGTAACAAATCAAAACCTTGGGACCGAAAAATAATATATTTTTTTTAAAAAATAAAATGCAGTGTAACCAATATAAATTAAAATCTTAGAATGAAACCTAATAAAAATAAAACACCGATAAAAAGATAAAATAACAAAAAATAAAAATAAAATTTAAAAGCATAAATAAATAAATACAGACAAAAAACAAACACTGTCAATGAAAGACCAGAAAAAAGAATCAATACTAAATAAAAAATTAAAAGAATAAGTGCCACAATGAAAAACGAAATATATAATTAATTCTAACTGAATGAAAAAACTGTAACAAATCAAAACCTTGAGATCGAAAAACAATAAAGAGATTTTTTTTTATAAAAAATACAATGTAATCATCATAAATTAAAATTTCATAATGGAACCAAATAAAAAGAAAACCCTAACAAACAAAAAAAACAAACGTAAATGAATAAATACAGATAAAAAGCAAACACTGTCCAAGAATGACCGGAAAAAAAAATCAATACTAAATAAAAAGTTAAAAGAATAAGTGTCATAATGAAAAACAAAATATATAATTAATTCTAATTGAATGAATTGCGACAAATCAAAACCTTTAGACTAAAAAATAATAGAGTTTTTTTTAAAACAATTCAGTGTAATCAATATAAATTGAAATTTCATAACGAAACTAAATAAAAAGAAAAACCCATCAAAAAATAAAATGAAAAAAAATTAAAAACAAAAACTAAAAGCACAAATGCATAGATATGGACAAAAAAATAAACATTGTCTAAGAAGAAAAAAAAACTTCAGGACCGAAAAACAATAAAGGGATTTTAAAATAATCAGTATAGTGCAATTGTTTAACAAATTAAAAGAGTAAGGACCGAAATGAAAAGTAATATATATGACCAATTTCAATTGGAGGACAAATTTAAAACAAATTAAAACTTACGTACCAAAATTATTAAAGGAACCAATAAGAAACATAAAATCAAAAGATGAAGGACTGAAATGAAATTTATCGTATACAATCAATTTTAATTTAAAAACATAATTGAAAATAATCAAAATTTCTATTGGAAAATCAATAAGAAAATCAAAATCAAAACCTTAGAGACTAAAATGAAACTACTACAAATATGAGGGACTTTACTGTGCTTCCCTGACAAAAGGAGAGAGAAAAGAGGGAAATAAAAATCATCCACCGACAATTTTAAAACCATATTCACATTCCATGAGCCACTTAGGGAGGAAGAGGACATGGATGTATACCTGAATACATGATAGAAGAGCAGTTTTGACCATTGGATGTCATCGCATGTGCCTCCCTAAAGGCGCATGCGGATGGAACACTGCTGACGCGTTCGAACGACGCTCCTGCAGTGTTCTAGAAAAAATAATAATTAAATATTGGTCAATTACCCATACACTCCTATACCTAGTGATATCTATGAAAAAACCAGGGATGCAAGTACTGTAATAGCCCCGATTCCAGGCAATGGTTTTTGTCGTTTAAATGGGCTAAATTCGTTATTTTACTGTTCAACAAATCCAGAAATATCATCCGTGTCCCATGAAAAATTCAGAAATGGCCTCGGTTCCAGACGATGTTGTTTGTCGTTTAGGGGGGCTAAACTCATTATTTTACTGTGCAACAAATCTGAAAATACTATCTTTGTCTCCTGGAAAATTAGAAATTGCCCTTAATCTCGAGGGTTAAAAATTTTCAGACCAGAGAGTAATATGATAATTTTACTGTTCGAATTCATAGTAATTTGAGCATGTGTGTGAACAGTAAATATTGCTACGGCAGAACCGGGATGTGTGTGTGTATATATATATATATATATATATATATATATATAAACATCCATTTGTAGAAAGACATTAATCTCCTTACATGTACACCGTTGAGGTTTTGTTACGAAAGCTGAAACTACTGGACTAAGAGAACAAGCAAAGGAACAACCTGGAGCAGCTGAGAGGTGAGCTACAGTGATGGTTGTTGAAGCTCGTTACTGTTAGATGGTAGTCTTGAACACATGGAAGAGGTAATGATTGTAGCTAGCTAGAATGACGTAGCGGAAGTCTGTGATTAGAAAACTGAACAAGGATCACCGTCCTTATTCCAAATTACTCGAGTCCACGAGCAGACAGAAGAACTCGAATCCACCAGCACTAAAGAATAATGTCTTCTGAAAAGAAATTCTTATTCAAGATTTGAATCAAAAGTCACAGTGTTCGAGTGGTTTGGTTGCCTCTGTTTTTATAAGCTACCAAGCCTTCTCCAACGTACAGAATTAAAATAGGAAAACTAGGGGTGATAGACGAATCCCCACAAACTAGGACTAATGTCCTTATTTTACGTCTCTAAACAATAACAGAAATAATAAAGAAAATCTGTGTTAATAAGGGAAATGCAGCTGGTCCTTCATGCATGGCAGTGATTTCAGCTGACTGTGATTCATTCCATATTAAACTCTTCAACGTGATTCATTCCCGATCAATCTCTTCGTCTGCCTGGACTTCCGTGAGCTCTTCTTCTGTAACCAGCTGTCCTGCATCATAGAAGCAGTTAGAAATAGTCAGAGGTGATTAGCAGCTGGAATGAATCGTATAAAAAAAGCATTGTAAAGAATAACGTGTTCATTAGGCAATAAGATTGAACAATTTCGCAGTACAAACTATCAACTCTATCTCAATTTCCTCAAATCGCTCCTCCAATTTTTCTAAAAACTCCTCCAGTTAACTATTGGTTTTAGCCAACAATCCTTGGCTAATCCTTAAAAATTTACACTAACATGTTGGGAAACAACCTGGTGAAAGTTTTAGAAGAACAAATGCGAAACATTTGTCAAGAACTTATCAATGTCTAGATTCTTGCGCAAAGAATCTATTATGGAAAGGGTATTGCTACGGAAGCTCAAACTAGTGGGAATAAGAGAGAGAGCACGGGAGTAACAGGGCAATATCAGAAACTTGCAAATCAGCAGAAGTGATTATAGTTGAAGTTAGTTAAAATTAGTTGTCTTGAACATTTGGCAGCTAGTTGAAAGTAGTTAGAAATAGTTTAGAGGTGGAATGAGTTGTACAAGAGCTTTGTAAAAAAGAACATATTCACTAGACAATAGAACCGAACAGTTTAGCAATATCTGTCTCTCCCCCTCTATTTTTCTTGAAACTCACTGTTCCTTGACAGGTTTTTCAATTTCTACTAACATACTTCAAAAATATCAAACACCAAGTTCTGATTAAAACAAATTCCCGTTTTAATTTAATAAAGTTGATCCTATGCTTCAATCTTTAATTTTTTTTGTAAGGTTATAAAACATAATCGCTGAAAACTGTTTTAAGGATACAGAATTCTGCTGTAAATCTCCATGTTATGCTCTACATAGTTGATAGTATGACAGCGAAAGCGAGCAATTAAAGCACTGAAACTATAATATATTGTTTGCTGATGAAAGGGCATCCTGTGCTAGTGCAGCTTCAAATTCAAGCCAGAGCAAGCTTCGTGGAAATCCAAGCTATGATGGGTCCCAGTTAAAGTTTTTCTCAAACGTCACTTCTTCTAACTGGACCGTCGGATATCAACGTCAGCGGGCCCGGTTGCTTGGATGTGGTTCTTGGTAAGTCTTGGTTCTTCTCTGTTATTTCCGTCGTTTGTGTTTGCGTTCTTTCGCTTTTTGTTTGTGTTATCTCTTCAGTTTAAATAATAATAATAAAATATATATGGGTTCAAGCGCAGAGCCCTTGCTTCTCTCTTTTGTGGCGGTTCTGTTTCCCAGTCTCCTATGGAGGTTCTTTAACAATCGTTTCTCTCCTTTTCCATTAGCTCTCCATATTTATTTTATCTTTTTTAAGTTCTTTGATTGAAGTTTAGTACTAAAGGTGTCTCTTGTTTCTGACTGATGACTACAATCTAGTATTGATGAATGGTTCTCGTTAGTTATTTATTTTTCTTTGGTTGCTTAAAAAAAATAAAAAAATGTTAGAATACGGTATATAAAAATGAACGGAAGCATAATATAGAATCTTGAAGTGGGTCTCTGATGTTTTATTATCCGTTTTTTTCTTCTTTCTTTCTGTTTTTGGTTGTGCGCAATTGCTACTCTCTCACAATTGTGAACTACACTGAACTTCCAATTCGAAGCAATTATCCTTCAATATTTGCTTATTTTTCTGGTCGCAAGTTACATTTATTCAATGAATTTATAAGTTTTAAACCCGCTTAGCCACAAGGTAAGCTCCAACACCTGTTTCGTTAGACCGTCAGCGATTTAGAATTTAGAATTTATAATATAGAACTTGAATGCCCGCCAGTTCCAAGAGTGCAGTCTACGTAAATACCGTAACTTTTTACATGGAGGTGCTCTAAAGCCTCACTTATCATCACTGTTATATGTCTTATAGCAATTCCATCCATTGAAGTAATTAAACTGCCTTCCTAAAATTTGTGGAATCACCCGCAAAGTATAAATTCACTAACCAATTTACTCAAGATTGAGGTTTTCTCGTGAGAAACTCCTACTTTATTCTACTTGCTCGACCTTGGAAATTGAATTTGGCTGAATAAGGATTTACAACCTTTAGGTCTTCTCCTGTATAGTGAGTCTAGTGCTTCCAGAGCTTCACAGAGGGGTCATCGAGCTAGGTCAGAATCCTCAACTTAAGGCTGATGAAAAGAGAGTCTAATTCTGTCAATGTCAATAAAGGCCGGAACCAGCTCGTCATATAGCCAGCAATTAAGAGCAAGAAAAACTTAATAGCTAACGTGCTTCCTCCTTCTAATAGGGCTTGGTTAAGGCTCGGCCTCGGCCTGTTTTCTAACTCCTTATCCGATAGAAAAGTTTCCTTCCATGGAAGCTAACCCAACAGTTAGGGTGTTGGCTCTAAATTAAATAAAAATGGAAGGTCGGCTTGTTATGGTAGATTTTATTCCTATGTTCTTGAACTTGGCTAAAACAACAACAAAGCCTCAACCTTAACTCGTTGAGGACAGCGATATGGATCCTTTCGTGCTTTTCTTGTACTGGGTTATGGTAAAAAAATAACAAAAATTACTACCTTGGAAATCGAAAGTTGACTGAAGTATCTTGTAATGGTGTAACTCTGAGCCTGATTTTGACTCTCAGATGGGTGGTCATGTGGATGAATCATTGACAGAATCTCTTGAAAATCTAGCTACTTTTCCTAATGTGTCAGCAAGCTTCATGCAGGCCTCATCTTCTAACTTCGGTTCGGAAACTGGGTCGAGTAGTTCCAGTGCTGAAAGTGGGGACTTATCTGGAAGGAGTAATGGTAATGTTGAGGATAATTCTGCTCTTAAGAAGCGAGTCACAATCTCAACTGGTGAATATCATTGACAGTGTTATGGAAGTTCATGCAGTGAATGCTTCTGCAAAAGAACTGACACCAACAGCACCTGTCTCTGATGATACAGCAGTGGCAGGCGTTTTAGGTCAGGATTCTGGGAGCCCGGATTCAAATGCGGAGTCCATTTCAGATGCAAATATGGATTTATCTAGTACAAATTCTGCTATTCCTGCTTCCTTAGTATCTCCACATCCATCCCCAGAATTTCAATCATACGACAGGGAACGAGAAGCTAGAGCTGCAAGAGTGCTAGTTGTTGATGTGGTGAGCATACATTCCAACATTTTGTCAAGTAGCTTTGCAGAAATTAGTAACCGTGAGGCAAGAAGAAATAGTAGAAGGATGTTTTGGGATGCTTTATCAAGAAGCAATTTGAGAAGGAATAGAGATTCCCCAACCATAGTTATTGCAACTAGTCATGCTGATGATCTAGGATCTCATGACAGATGGCTCCTTGATTTTAGAGGCGATCTACATTTCAACGGAGATGGTCTTGAATCTAGATATCCTGGCGTCAGAAGTCATAACAGGAGTGGACGACGATGGCAATCAAGGGTAATACTTTATACATTTCCTTCTTATGTAAGCTATATATGGGTGAAATTGGCAATGGACCCTTGAAAGTTTTCTGTTTATGGAAAACTTACTGGATCACATGATCAATAATTTATCAAATTTGAGGTTCTTTGACGCATGCAACTCATTTTGATTTAGAATTCCTACCATTACTTCTACCAGCCCATGCTTCATAGATTGCTATTTCCTGTCCCCCCCCCCCCCCCTTACATTTCCATTAATTATTTCAGAGAGAAAGATTTCATGATGTACGTGATGAGCAAGGTTGGGAAACTTCCTTGTGTCCAGCTGGGCTTCATCCTAACGATACATGCTCATGTGAACCCTCTTCTGTGGCTGATGTGTCCAGCAGCCGTGCAAGTATTTCACAAATAACTCTGCTGGCAGATGCACTTTTTGAGGTAAATGTCTTTAGTTCAAGGTGACTATTTTTGAGGTAATCTGCTACTTCCATGCCTTGAGAAGTGTCAACAGCTTGCACTGGGTGATGTCATTAGCCTCTCTTTCTCCATAGAAGAGTGATCAGAGCAAATTACATTTTTAACTTGGATGTAGTCCTCCTATACTCGTACTTTTTTTGCAGTTTCTTATTAAGTTTATTTTCTAGGTTTTAGAGGCAATCCATCACCATCGCCTGTCACTATCACCTTCCATGCTCTCACTTCCTGCTCCGGAAGCTGTCGTACATTCGTTTCCTCTGAAGAATTATAAAAAGCTCCAGGGAAATGAAAATGGGGCACAGTATGAACAACAGTAAGTGCTCTTTTTTCTGATTTGAAGATGCATGTGCTGGTGTTGCCATCGTACTTTGATTTGATTTATGTAGAAAAAAGGCAGCTTGGGTATTGTAATAGGGACGTTGAGTTAAGAGGGTTTCATAACTAAAACAATGCATGCATTTAGATAATAATGGTGTTTGTAGCTCTGACACACTGCAGAAACAGTAAAGTTTGAGGAAATAATCCATGTCTAACATTAACAACAATTTCCTAGCTTATCTCTCTCCCCTCCTTTCTGGCACTCAACACCTCCTGCTACAATGAAAAGAGTAGCGAGAGAAAGATATACCATACTTCTTGTACCTACCTGAGACGTGCTCTCCCCCCACATTTGTATTTGCTTATTGAATCTTCATTTATAAGTGGTGAATTTGTAAAAAAATTCTGAACATGTGAATTGTAGTATAGGATCATGCTAACAAACTAATTTTTTTCAAACTTGATCAAAATGTGAGCAAAACATGTATAGATAAAAAGGAAATGGAGCAGAAAAATAGAAATTGATGGTTGCCAAGTAAGCTACAGTGTTGAACAACTGCCATTCAAATTCGAATTTTCCTGAAAGGAATAACATTTGAGCTTTGTGGAGAATTACTACACATAAGTTTTGTTGCAATAACTCTCTACATCACTGCGCTTCTAGGATAGCATTTGATGCCTCAAGGTTGATTTTCACTTCTCTCATCTCTGAATTCGTGAATCCTTCTGTTCTCTTGATCGGCACTTCATTCAGAAGGACTATAGGGGTGTGAATCTATACAGGAGCCCTTAGAAAATATACTTCTTTTTACCTTCTTTTTTTCTTTTTTCCAGAGAATCAATTATATGAAAAGTTATGCATAAAACAAGAACTCAATTCATTTATCAACTGGTCATGATTCTGAATAATCAACATGCATGTTACTGTTTATAGCTATACTAGTTTCCTTTCAAACGCCTTTTGAACTGAATTTTTGTTCTCAATTAATCTAGACCAGTGTTTAGTACAAACAACTATTTTTGTTTGCAGATGCCATATTTGCTTGGTTGACTACGAGGAAGGAGATGAAATTCGAGTTCTCCCATGTTCTCATGAATATCACATGTCATGTGTTGACAAATGGCTCAAGGAAATACATGGGCAAGCTATTACTACCATCCTTCTTGTTTTAGTTGACTCGCGCTGATTATAAGTTGAGTTCTCATTGTCTAGTTGTTCTTTTGCTGGCTTTCAGTGTATGCCCTCTCTGCAGAGACAATGTTTGCAAGGGAAATGCTGAAAGCTCAGCCCCAAACCCAGAGATCACAGCACTTTGATGCATATGTATAAAGACTTGTAAATAAAGCTAAGTTTTCCCCTGAAATGGCTTGTAGTCTTTCCTCAAGAACGCAGGGCAATGTTACAAGTTAGGAATTTTCCTGTTCTTCTTTTTGATATCCTACTCTCTATGCTTTTCACCAGCAGTTTAGCTTGCTGTGTAATCATACGCTGTCAACAGTAGTAGATATCTAATATTATCAAAGGTTATGGAAAGTCCGGTATGTCAGCTTTTGTTTTCCCCAGTAATTTTAGCTTGCATGCTCTTGTTTTGGCCCTGTCTGGACACTTAATCTTACGCACATTCAATTTCTTTCATGTCACTGACAATTAGGCAGTGTTTGGACGATGTTGTTCCCGCACACACAAAAAAAAAAAAAAAACAGACAGGTAGGAGGTAAATAAGTGTCTGGGTGTGCAGATGGAGATAAAAATAGATCCTGTTTGTCTCTGAGATAATTTTTGGCAAATATGTAATATTTTTTTCTTCAAAAATATCTTTTTAAACACATCCTAATTTCAGTCTTTATGCTTCCATCTACATAAATGATTTTATTAACTTAATTTCTATCATTAAATCTGGAAACTAAAAAAAATATAACAGTAAAGATAATAAAAATTATGAGAAATATAAACAAAAGGAGAGCAGATTCATTTATACAGGTTAGTTTCTAACAATAAAAAATAATAATTAATTAGGTTAATTAATTTCTTATGAATTGATTCTAAGTGATTAATTTATATTAAAAGAAATTATTACTCAACGAATGTACGAATACTATTATTAATAACTAATAAAAAAGAGTATAAAACACGTACACATAATATAGTAGTGAAATGAAAATTGACCTTCTCAAAGAAATTAGATTTAATAATGAAAATGTGAGAGTTAAATGATAAAAAAAAAAGTGGATTTGTGATAAATTTATTATTTCACATCTTCAACCATGTTATATTTTTACTTCGTGTTGATGGAAATATTGTATTTGATTATTTATTTTATTATTAAATATATTTAGAGAAATGATTTAATAATTTAGCATACCATAATTTAATTATATATATTTATATTCATGATGATCACAAATGTGTGGCGAATTACCATTTAATCATTTTGATTATAAACTAAAGGAAAAATAAAAATCTTTATTGTTGTTTTGAAGATTGCAAGATCGATGATAATATATTAAGGATTGAATCACAATAAAAAATAAAAAATACGTTTTATTTAAATTATTTTTTAAAATTTTAAATTATTTTAACATCAAAACTATTTTTAAAAATAAAAAAAATATTTTAACACAATTCTAAAAAAAATAAAAAATAAAAAATAACCTCGTTCCGAACAAAATAGTCCATCTGGGTTTTAATGTTTTGCCTGCCTAGATACAAGGACCACGCGCATAGTTAGGCTGGTTTTACACATTCATCTATTAAGATGATGAGAATGTTATGCCATTTTTTTATACGATAGAATGATGCCCTCTCCCTCTTCTGCCTGCATCAATAATTCCTAACATCCAAGTAAATTAATGCATGCACCAGCTCCTTCTAGCCCCGTCCCTCAAGCCAGCTATATATATGTGTGTGTCTGTGTCGTGGAGAAATTTGGTCGTGGGGTGGTCTGATATCGTCTGAGCAGCCGATTTTGGCAGCTGAAGTGGTTCGGCGAGATGAAGTTTGTTGAGAGTATGTTGATAGGCTACCTGCTTCTCTATCTTCATGTGCAACGTCTTTTAGAGGTTCTGGAAGGTTATTTTCCGGAAGCAGTCACCGGAGCGAGATTGCCGATGAAGGGAGTCGTGGAGGAGAAGAGATTAGCGAGCTGTTTCGTTGGCATGATCCGTAAAAAAGATGAGTTGTTCATGGGCAGTTATGGAATTGAAGAATTCCCGGTCCATTTGTTTTTGCTATGTATCATGAATAACAACAAAAAGCAGCAACAAAATGCAGTAATGTCAGCAATAGACTGCAACAAACAAATGCAGTAACAAACTGCAATAAATAAACAGAATGCAGCCTGTACAACATGATAGTATAGGATCACAATATAAATGTTTGTTATCAACTATGTATATAAACGATGTAAATGAATGTAAATGACAGATTTGATTTCATAATCTGTTATGGTATCATAGCTCTAAATCGTTCATTTTTTTCCCTGCTCACTTGTTTCATCCAAAATCATGGCCTCTGATCCTCATTCAGCAACCATTAGAATGCAACAAACGAATGAATCACAGCCTTCTATCATCAGCATCAATATTGTTGCTCAAGCCCCTCTCAAACTTACCACCACAAACTACCTATCCTGGAAACTTCAATTCCAAACCTTATTCATTGGATATGATCTCCTTGGGTATATTGATGGCTCAAAGCCACGCCCACCAGCTACCTTGAATCACGCAAATACAATCATCCCTAACCCCAATCACACCCTTTGGATTCGACACGATTAACTGATCCTTAATGCACTTATTGGGTCCATTTCACAAACCATTATACCATTCATAGCCCAAGTCACTACCTCCATCCAAGCCTGGACAATCTTAGAAAACACATATGCCAAACCCTCTCGTGGTCGAATCAAGCAAATCAAAAACCAACTCAAACATATCACCAAAGGCTCTCTAGGCATAACAAAATTTATGCAAATTATCAAAACCAGGGTAGATGATCCTGCTCTCCTTGGTACAACACTTGATGAAGAGGAAATCACAGACAAAATACTTGATGGACTCGGGGATGATTACAGAGAATTGGTTCGTGTTGTCCAAGCACGAGAGTCGTCTATCATCTTTGAAAAACTTCACGAAAAACTCCTCAATTTTGAGGCCTCACTGCAAACTCTCCTTGTTGAACCACATCATTTTCAGCCACAGCCAATCCCATTTATGGCACCACCACTCGAAAATGGCATCCTGTCACTGCTCGTCAAAGTACCACCACCCAATAGCGCCCAAACTACCATCCATCCAACCGCTCCACGGGAGGACCCATTTCAAGACCCATATTATCCCAGGCCTTTCACCCAGCTGAACATACCTAGTGACCTCGAACCCACCACTGTGACTAAGGCGTTACTAGATCCACAGTGGCGTCAAGTCATGTCTAAAGAATGTGATGCCTTGATTTGAAAGGGCACGTGGGATCTTATGCCACCTGATTCCACACAAAACATTATTGGGTGTAAAAGGATTTTTCGAGTTAAACGTAATACTGATGGCTCCATTAACAGGTTTAAAGCATGGCTGGTTGCGAAAGGATTTCATTAACGCCCGGGTGTTGACTATTTAGACACTTTCAGCCCCATTGTTAAACCAACAACAATGCGTGTGGTCTTTAGCCTTGCAATCTCTCAAGGATGGGCTTTAAGCCAGCTTGACGTAAACAACGTCTTCCTTCAAAGCCATCTCTTTGAGGCAGTTTACATGCAGCAACCCCAAGGTTTTGTTGATCAAGATCATCCCTCTTATGCATGCAAGCTTCGCAAGGCAATCTATGGCCTCAAACAGGCTCCCAAGGCATGGTACTATGAATTGTGCACCTTTCTACTCCAATCAGGTTTCAAAAACTCTCATACAAATGCATCATTATTTGTTCTTCACATAGCTTAACAGAAAATCTTTACTCTTGTTTATGTGGATGACCTCATAATTACTGGTGACAACAATAACATGATTGACACATTTGTGGTTGCACTTGCTAATCGATTTTCAATTAAGGATCTTGGATAACTATCTTGCTTCTTAGGCGTGGAAGTGGTTCTAAATCAGCAGGGCTATATACTGTCACAAAAAAGATACATATTGGATATTCTGGCTCGTACCAAAATGAAAGAGGCCAAACTAGTGTCCACTCCCCTTCCCATTACTCCACCGCCACTAAGGGGTGGCACTGCCTTGACTGACCCCTCTCAGTATAGGACCATTGTTGGAAGCCTTCAGTATTTATTAATCACAAGACTGAACCTTGCATATGCTATTAATAAGTTATCACAGTACATGCACATGCCCACAATTGAACATTAGAACTTTGTGAAACGCCTGCTACGTTATCTATGTGGAACAATCAATGACAGTCTTCAAATTCATCGCCAGTCACCATTAAACCTTCATGCATATTTTGACGGAGATTGGGCAGGGGACAAAGATGATTTTTCTCCTATAAGTGCCTATGTCATATATCTTGGACGCAATCCCATTTCGTGGAGTTTCAAGAAGCAGAAAACCATAGCTAGATCCTCCACGAAAGTAGAATACAGATCAATCATGAATGTCACAGCTGAGCTTAATTGGATTTACTATCTACTTACCGATCGTGGTGTTTCTATGCCACGCTGCCCAGTACTATACTGTGATAACGTAGTGTTTCATTCTAGGATGAAACATGTCGCCATTGATTATCATTTCATTCGAGACTAGGTACAAAGTGGAGTTCTTCGGGTTGCACATGTATCATTGGCTGACCAACTTACAGATGCACTTACCAAGCCTCTTCATCGTGCAAGATTTCTACAACTCAAAGACAAAATTGGACTCCTATCTCGAGCTCCATCTTGAGGGGGCATATCATGAATAACAACACATAGCAACAACAAAATGCAGTAATGTCAACAACAGACTGCAACAAATAAACATAATGCAACCTGTACAACACGATAGTATAGGACCATAATATAAATGTTTATTATCAGGTTGTTATTAGTTTGTTATCAACTATGTATATAAACGATGTAAATGAATTTAAATGACAAATTTGATTTCATAATCTGTTACTATGCCCGTCCACACTATAAAATGACAAGAAAGGTTGAGAGATGGATAAAGAAAAAAGAGGGTAGAAACTGTACTTTTCCTTCCCTTGTTCGTCATCAAGCTTTTTCTTGTAGACAACGACTATAGTAGTGAGAAGATGACAGTTTTAGAGGCATTAATCTTGACAGATGATTCGTGGATGACCCATTAAGAGGTACATAAATACATACATATTGATAGATGGTTTGCTCCTTTAATAAATCATTTGATGGTTTTTATTCTGAAGTTTGGTTCTAATATTGAAAAAAGTTTTGGCCCGAGATTCCATTTTTCTTAATTAATATTTTGAGTGTGTTTGAATATTTTAATGTGTTAATATTAAAAATAAAATAAAAAAATTGAATCTACACGGTATTATTAAGGTTTGCACTTTGCAATTTCCTACAAAAGCGTTGAGTCTTCCCCTTTTTTATCCACTTCACCGCCTCTCCTTCCATTACTTATTTATTTTTCCAGAATTCTTATGGAAAAATTCAAGTTGTTTCTATTAAAACGCTGTCTGCGTCTCTCTTTTTCCTGTTTTGCTTACTCAATTTTTCTCCTTTATCTCAAACCCGAAAGTCAGTGACAAAAATGGTGGTGCCTGCAACAACTACGGATAAAGAAGCCATAATCTCAATCGTTCTTGAAAGCCTCCCTTCCGGTTCAGTATTTAGTGAAGACATCAAGTGGAATTCTAAAGATAGCAGCGCCAATGACATCAAGATTCCAAGACTTCGTTTGGGTTAATGGAACAAACAATTTTATTTGACACAGGTACCAGTTTGGCGCTCTCATTGCTCTTCCTTACGAGGGGAAGCCTGATATTGGTATTATTTAGCAATTTATTATGAAAGATAGATGGATAGGTATTTGTTGCAAGTCTAATAGGGAATAAAGGTAGTTAGGGAAAGAGGAGAAGAAATTCACGTTCAATTCGTGTGAGGGAGAGAGAGAGAGAGAGAGAGGACAAGGGTGAGAATCTTAGAATTCCCCTTCCAGGACATTAACCTTGTCCTCAAGGTGAAAGAGAGGAAATCTTCAGCCAAACTTTTTTGCCTTTTCCTAGGTCGTTTCTGTCAAAGGTAAATCTTTCCATAGAATCAAAAACTGAGTTGTTGCAGTATTGCCCCTTTTTACCATCCATCTCTCAATAATTTTCCGTGGTTGAAGCAGATGTTTCTCCAAAGGAATTGGAAGATCAAAGTGCATAACATGATTTCCTACATGTTTCTTCAATTGGGACATATGAAACACCGGGTGTATCACAACAGTAACAGGTAATTGAAGTTTGCAGGCAACTCCTCCAATTTTCTTTATGATTGTGTAAGGGCTATAGTATTTTGCCAATAATTTGTAAGATTTTTATTTGTGAACTGATTGTTGTCGATATGGTTGTAGTTTTAGATAAACTAGGTCACCCCTGAGAACACTCTTTCACTCTTTTTCTTGTTTGCTTGCTGCTTTATTCTTTTTTGGGATTGTAATAGATTGCCCCTGATGAGCTTGAACATGTCCTCCCTTTAAGTTAAATATTGGTCCACAACCTCTACTGGTGAGTTTTTAAGCGTATATAGAATGTGAATTGGAGGTACCATGCCATATAGTATCTCGTAGGGTGTCTTCTATGTAATTGTGTGGTAGTTCGTATTGTACCACCATTCATAGGAGTTCAGCCAGTGTTCCCATTGTGCAAGGATGGTTCTTGTCATGCACCTTAGGTATCAATCTGTACATTTGTTAACCACCTATATTTGTCAATCAGATTAGGGATGATAGGCATTGGAATATTGCAAGTTAACCCCCTGCTGCTTGAATAACTCTTTCCAAAACTGGCCGAGGAAAATGTTGTCTCTATCACTCATAATTGATGTTGGCATCCCATACAGCTTATAAATGTTTTCCATAAAAACCTTGGCTACTGTGATGGCAGAATAGGGATGGCTTAAGGCTATAAGGTGGGTATACTTATTGAACCTGTCGACCACTACAAAGATGACCTCTTTTCCTTCTGACTTAGGCCCATTAATAAAATCCATGCTAACATCAATGAAAAGAGCATAAGGCTCTAACAACGGTTGTAGCTGCCCTGGTGGCTTAACATTTTCACCTTTGTTCTATTGACAGATTGAGCATTCCCTGACAGATTACCTCACTCCTCTGAAGTTTCTTCCAATAGGAAACTTGCCCTAATTTTTTTGAAGTTACCGTAGTTCTTGAATGTCTTCCTACCACAGAGTCATGATAGAGGCTAATAAGTCAGTTTTGCAGGTTCGGAGCTTGTCCCACTACCACCTTTTCTTTTTGAATAAAAGTGTCATTGACCCATGAGTAGTTGGGGTGCGAGTTAACATCCTTGATTAGTTCTGTTATTAGCTCCCTCAGATTTGGATCAGTTTCCCATGTCTTCCTGATTTCCTCCATGATATTAGTGGAAATTAAAGAAAGGATTAAGGCACATAACTCATTGTTAGAAACCCTGGAGAGGGCGTCTGCAGCTAGGTTATCTTTGCCCTTCCTGTATTCAATTTCATAATCAAAATCCAAAAGCTTAGTTAGCCATACCTACTATGCCACATGAGTAGCGTTTTGGGTTAACAAAAACTTTAGGCTAGAGTGGTCTATCCTGATGAGAAACTTTCTACCTCATAGGTAGTGCTTCTATTCTGTGACAGCATAGATAATGACCAGCAGTTCTCTCCTATAAATCGATAAGGCTAATTGTCGGGGTCCTAATGCCTTGCTTAGAAATGCAATGGGGTGTCCCTCTTGCATAAGAACTACCTCTATACCCACTCTTGAAGCATTTGTCTCTACTGCAAAAGTTTTCTCAAAGTTAGGCAAGGTTAGCACAGAGGGTTGGGACATCACTTGTTTGAGCTAATTGAAGGCTATAATGGCTAAGTCAGTCCATATAAATGAGTCCTTTTATAATAACTGAGGTCTACAAATAGCTTCATATTCTTGAACAAATCTCCTATAATACCCTTTTAATCCCAAGAACCCTTTAAGTTGCTTGAGGGTTGTAAGTTGGACTTTGTTTGGGTCTGTTGCCACCCCTTCATTGGTAATCACATGTCCTAGGTATTCTATTTGCCTTGTGCTGAACACACATTTACTTTTCCTGGCTATCAATTGATGAACACATAATATATCAAACACCAACCTAAGATGGAGTAGGAGTTTTGCCATGTTTTGTTGTAAACTAATATATCATCAAAGAAAACCAAAATGAATTTTCTCAAATGATTTAAGAAAATATCATTCATTAGACTTTGAAAAGCTGCTGGTGCATTAGATAGGCCAAAAAGCATGACTAAGAATTCATAGTGCCTATTGTGTGTTCTAAAGGCTATTTTAAAAATATTTTCTGAAACCATTCTAATTTGATGGTAACCTGCCCTTAGATCAATTTTAGAAAAAAAGGCCGCCCCCTAGCTCTTCTAACAATTCATTAATGATAGGAATGAGGTACTTATCTTTGATAGTGATTTTATTGAGGGCTCGATAATCGACATAAAATCTCCATGTTTGATCCTTCTTATTCACAAGCACTACTGGAGAAGCAAAAAGGCTATTGTTGGGTTGCACTATGCCTGCCTCGAGCATTTCTACCATTAGCATCTTTAGAGTGTCCTTTTGTAACCCTGATATCTATAGGATCTCAAGTTGACAGTTTGACTTTCATCCTTCATGGGTATCCTGTGATCGTGACTCTTAGTTGGGGGTAATTTTTTTGGATCACAGAAAATATATTATAGGTTGTTAGTAGATCTTATAAGGGGGAGTCCTCTGTTCCCTCGAAAGCCCGGGGCATCTTTGGAATAGGTCGTTCCAGGTCATCTTTTCCCACCACCCTTAAATTGCAAATTCTAACCTTTGATAGTAAAGTTTCAGCGCTGAGCAATCCATTTAACTCTTCCAATGGTATGGATTAAGCTAACTTAAGATTATCTCCCCTTAGAGTCACTTTCCTATTCTGCCACCAAAAGGATACCCATTTGTCTTCGTAGTTGGACACTACATTCCCTAGTAGCTTCAACGATTGGATTCCCAAAACCATGTCATAGTTTTGTAACTTCATAACAAATACTTCTGCTTGAAACTGAACATCTTGCATCTTCCATTGCAAGTTCTTACATACTGTTGTGCATGACATGGAACCCCCATTAGCTGCCTCAACTTCCATAGGTTTGATTGGGGTCATCGGGCACCCCAGTTTGCCAACCAATTCAGCAATAAGGAAATTATGAGTACTGTCTTAATCAATTAAAATAAATATGGGATATCTGCCTATCCTTCCCCATACCTTAATGGTTTGACACCCAGAAGTGCCTTGGACTGCCTGGAGTGATAAATAAGGAGTGAGTGCTTCTAGATTTTTGTCTTCATTGGCTCTTCCTCTTCTAAATTGTCTCCATCATCTTCTACTTGTATAGTGAGTATAACTTTTGATTTTTGCACTTATGCCCTGACACAAACTTCTCATCACACCAAAAACAAAGACCCTCAGCTCTTATCTCATCCATTTCTCTAGTCCTGATGGGTTTCGTAGGTTTATGGTTGCTGAGGGGAAGGGTTGTAGGAGTAGACAACAAAGCTGGTGAGGGAGGCTTCAAAGGATTGAGGTTTGTATGGTAAGTGTTTGTTGAGTAGTTAAATTTCACAGGTTGTGAGTTGGGTCTTACTTGACCTTGTGGTTTTAGGTAGGGAGGAGTAATCTTTCGATAAGTAAGGGTATTGTTGTGTAGCCTAGCTAAGTTATAGGCTTGTTTGAGGGATTTACACTCAAACATCTTCACCAGGTTCTTAATCTCTATCTTTAAGTCTCCCATGAAGAATGTCATAACCCAATTTTAGGTTATTCCCCAAATTTACCTAAAAATAAGAAAAAATAAAATAAAAAGGGTTGGTGTCGGCAGAAAAATCAAGGTGAAAATTTTGGACGTTTTCGAGATCTTGATCATACCTCTTTTGTGCCCAGAAATGAAGGAAAATACAGGTTCAAGGCTAATATAATTTATTATCGGATAAATCTGCGTAGAAATTAAGTTGAAAGATGTAATTGTGTTTTATGGGCCATTTGGATTTAATCGTTGGCTAATTTGAAAGTGCAAATTAATCACTGGCTAATTTAAAAGCGTAATGATACGATCATACTTTTTTATACCTAGAAACGAAAAAGAGCTCAGATTCGAGACTAATGTAAGTTATTATCGGATAAATCTGCGTAAAAATTAAGTCAAAAAATATAATTATATTTTTATGGGCCAATTCGATTTAATCATTGGCCATTTTAAAAGTGTAATTATGTTTAAGAATTAATTTATGGTCCAATTAAAGGATTTAATTAAGCGCGATGACTTAATTATACTTTAAATTGGTCAAATTAATTTTATTAAAGGCTTAGTCGATGAGAAATCAAATGCTTGAATTTAATTCTGGTGCAATTGATGAGATTGGAATTTTCGGAGACCGATTTGAATTTTTTTCAAACCAATTATGTGAAATCGAGGGCCAAATTGAATAAATTGAGAGTTTAATGGTTGATTGGGGGTCAAATCGCACAAATCAAAAACCAAGGACCAGAATAAAAAAGGCGTGCAAAGCTAAGGTTACTCTTGAGATTTTAACGGGGATGCAATTGCACAAAAAATAAAAGTTTAAAGCCAATCAAAGGATGCAATTAGAGCAATTATAAATCAAGGGACCAAATTATATTTTTTTTCCCAAAGCATTTATGCTTGCAGGCGTGCCTGCATTTTGCAATTACCGGAACAGTGCCAGACACGCCCTCTGCAACAATACCTATTACTAGGTAACACAGAGGCAACAACCCTTCTTTGCACGCCATGGCAGTTGAAGGGTTGCTACTCATGCTATAAATACGTAGAGAAAAAAAGACAGAAATGGGGGAGAGAAAAATTCAAAGAGAGAGAGAGAGAGAGAGAGAGCAGAACGAGGTGTTTCACGCAGAGACAGAGGAGAAAATATTTTCACCAAGGGAGGAGAAAGCAGAACAGAGAGAATTCACGTAAAGAGCATAACAAAGAGCAGGAGAATTAAGTAGAGAGGAGGAAGATTTACAGAGAATTGATGAAGTAGAGTAGAGGATTTGAGCTTAAAAAAGAACAGACCAAGCAAAGAATACAAAGGAAAATTTTACATAAAAAATTTGAATCTTCATCCCTTGCATTTCTGGCCTTTCTCTCTCTCTCTCTCTCTCCTCTTCATCTTTCTCGATCTGCTCTGTCTTCTCTCTCGCTAAGACCAGGCACGCCGGCACTTCTCTCTCTTATCCAACAGCCACCACTCCGACCATTTTTGTATCACCCCACCATCACCAGAAGCCACCTCTCCATGCTAAACAACCCAGCAGCAACTCAGGCGCGGAAGCAGAGCAACAACCCCAGTTGACAGCAACGAATCTTGTCCGGTTTTTGAAGCTCCGTCCGGTTACCACAGGCCACTATTTTCGACGTCACCATTATGGGAAGAACTACCTCGATGTACTCTACATAAAGGTACTAACAGGTACACCATTCGTCACACTCGAAAATTCCCCATATTACTGTTCATCTTCTTCGCGTGCATACGGGGGGAGTGAATTCGTTCACTACCCTGCCCACTGTCCCTGCATGTGGACAGTGGGCTAGTCGGGCCGGGCTCTGTGCCCAGCCTGACCCTCTGATGAAGACGAGCTTCCAGCCCATTTGGGTTGGAAGCCCAATCCAAATAAGTTCTGGGCTGACAGCCCAACCTGAGGCAAGGTGGGCTGGAGGCCCAGCCCGAGGTGGGTGAGCATCCAGCCCACCAAAAAAAATAATAAAAAAATTATATAATAAAAAAAATACAAAATTTGCAAAAAAAATATTTTGATTTAAAAAGATAAAATATATTTGTTTTCATGCATACGACCAATACACTAACATATTTTGAAAAAAAAATTTCTTTCAAAAATATATATATTATCTCAGAGTTTTGAAGAAAAAATGTGTTTTAGCATGAATTTTGCAGAGAAAAATCATTTCTCGTATTTTGGGATTTTACAACATGTTTGTAAAAATCCAAAGGGTATTAGCCAATATTCCAAAAATATAAAAAAATCTTATTTTTTGAGAATTCATTATTTACTGTTGATTTTTGGAGAAACAATTCCTAAAGAGGTTTAATATCCAAAATATTCGACGAGGATAATTTGTTATTATTCACTGTTGGTGTTTGGATAAATAAATCCTAAAGGGATAAATATCCAAAATATTCGACGGGGATAATACACCATCATTATTTAACCAACATATTCTTTGAAAGATCAAAACCATAACAAATCATAAGCAACCCAAAACGTTAAGCAGCTTACCTTAGGTAGGGCATATTAAAGGTGCTAAAATCTTCCCTTTACGCAACCAGTCCCTTGTCTTATTTCTGAAAGACCAGTTTTAGGTTTTCTAGTAACCATAATACTAGGTGGCGACTTTCTTTTTCCACAAAAATAAAGATAAAACCCCACATAATTTCCCTCGCTCACGGGGAAGGTCGCCGCGATGCCCCGCTTTCGCGTGGGGTGTGACAAAGAACACCAAGGCTTCCTTCTTGAAGATTTGTGCTTTGTTCCACAATATATCAAAATCTTTGATGTAACCTTCTAAGTCACCTTCTTGCTGGTGTTCAGTGAGCTCCTCTAAGGGATCTTTTTGACCTCCAAACCGATAGCATAAGGCATCCACATACTCTGCCCATGTAAACTCCTGTCCCTCCAGGTTTTTGGTGTAATTCTGATGCCAGTAAAGTGTCATGCCATCCAAATAATACGAAGCTAGTTTCAACTTGTCTGCCTCAGGCATTTCTTCCAGGTCAAAATATTGGTTGCATTTGTACAACCATTTGTGTACTTCTTCCCCTTCAAAGGTAGGGAAATCTCTCTTGGGTCTGCACAACTTGTAGTTAGGTGATGGTCCTTTCTCTTCCCAGTCTTGGTTGTTGGCTGGAGTAGGATGTTAGGGGACTCGGATGCACTGGGAAGAACTTGCCTCACCAGCTAAGTTTTGCAAAGTTTGTTGAATGAAAACTTGTCGAGTCGGCATTTCTTTCATCATGGCTTTAAGTTGTGCTAGGTCATCCGACTGAGCATGCAATTTGACTTTTTTCCCTTAGACTCTTTGGTTAGCAGCTTCCAAAGATCCTCTATCCTTTTTACATCTTGGGATCTGATTTTTGGTGTCATCTTGCTAAATCCAATGATGGGGGCTCTGATACCAACAGGGAAGAAAGATAGTCAGAGAAAGAGAAGAAGAAATTCGCATTCAATTTGTGTGAGGGAGAGAGAGGACAAGGGCGAGAATCTCATAATTCTATTATATTTCTTTCACATGCCTTCTGTTCCAATCATTATAGAATTTAAAGACAACTATGTTTTGGCCAACAGCTTAGTTACTGGAATTTAAAAGAAACTGCACAAAACACAGTCGTTATGTTACACGAATTTAAATTTCAAATCTTGTTTCAGTTTCCCCCCATGTTGGTCTTTGATTTCTTTTCTGTTCGTGACATGCAACACGGAGGAAAATAACAAAGAATTGCGAAGAAGTGTCAACGAGTGCCTGCCAGTATTTGTTTCGTTCGTGTGTGGATATAAAATCCAGATGCAGAGTTAGCTTGTGATAGGATGGTGCGGAGTACAGGTTCAGGTCAGATATGGCATGGTGCGTGCTCTTCTTGCTTATGGTTTCATTACTGACTGGGAAGGCAACGAGTTTACTGGGAGGTTAACCCATATTCATGTAGAGTTTGGCTGCTGGAAATAAACGGATTCATTAGAAAGTTCTGATTGCCTTGCCATCATAAGCTAACCTATAAGTTTTTATTTTCTTCAGCTTTTTTTACCCCTACCAAAGTTCGGTCTTTCATGTTTGTTGTTGAATGAATTATATCATGTTCAGCGTTGCTACCGATACTTGTTTCAGACGGTAAAAGGAATGCCAAGCAGACATGAAGCATGACTACGTGAGGGGTCAAAAGAAAAAAACTACTCGTGACATGATTGGAGGCTTAACGAGATTCCTGGTAAAAGTTAAAAATGAAAAAAAAAAAAAAAAATGAAGCTAATGTCATTCAACAACTTTAACTGGCTCTGGCAAAATAAAATATTAACTGTTGTGATTACCGGTTCGTTAGGATTCAGGAGACCCCATGAAACCCTAGTGGCACAAAGTTTGAGTATCCTCTAAATCCATCCCCTTCCAGGCGGGAGCAAGGCTCAACATAATCACCAGCGAATATATCGGCATTTATTTCCTTAGTAAACGACAGATAGTACCCGGGCACCTGGGCTAAAGATCACATGCATGCATCACACGAGTGTCTTACATTTTGCAATAGAGCTAAACAAGAGAAACACCCTCCCCACACACACACAAACCTAATTAAGACAAACAAACTATTTCAGCTCAGGTGATCAAACCAATCAGATTTCAGAGATCTCTGCTTTCTCAAAGAACATAAAAAAAAAAGGAAAAAAAGCTAGGAAGGACAAAATTGGAACTCTAAGGAAAACTAAGAATCAATCTCGCCAAAACTTCTAGAAATTATTAATATATTTGTTCACACAGGTGGTACAAAAGAAGCCTTATCTAAGCTATGGCATGCTAGTGTACAATTTTTACGTAGACACTGGCGCTGGCGCTGGCATATAAGACTCCAGAATCAATTGGGATCGTGAAGGTTGCATTATCTCCACAATTAGGTATGTATACTTCCACTGCTTGTCCACTTTGTCTTTGAACATTTCTGCAGAAACCTTCCCAGCACCATGCGCCCGCGAATATAGAAATTTATCTACATTCAATGAGGCAACAGGTAAGCAGATACGAAATTACACAAAAATCAAAATTATCCTTAATTCTATTTGCTCTAGTATTTCACTTTATTTCTTCTTTAAAAGGGAAGGAGATTTGATGGAAATTACACAATCCCTGAACCTTTTGCTTTTTCTTGGATACAAGATACATTTTCACATGGATACTATGATGCTTCGCAGTTTACCTGGACATGCTCTAAACCATCTTCATCAGTAAAGATCCTATTGGGAATACGTTGGCGAGCAGCACGATTTCTACTTTCCTGACCATAACCCATAATAGGAGATCCAATTCACACCCTGACCTGATTCAAAGCAAATATAATCTGAAGTGAACAATAAAATTGCAATGAGGATATCAACAAAGAAAAATGGTAAAGCTTAGTAACCAGAGAGAACCATTATGAACATTTACCAGCAGATCTTTCTGGATTCTGTCTATAACATTCAAAACCTCCTTCGCAGTTTTGTGACTTCGCATCTTGCCTTTAAGTTTTATCAACTTGAGACTTTGATTTCACTATATATTAGTTTTGCCAATAAACTGTGCCTGACTGCTTGTACCAAAGCATCCACTGCCTTTCTTATTTTCAGATGAATATTGATAATAGCAATATGATTTATTACTAACTGCTTAATCAGTCACTTAAGTTATTTGTTTATAATGGTTTATTCATATTAGGCTTGACCTTCACACTATAGGACTCCCTGTTACACACTCGGGGGCTTTCTATAACAGGCAACCTCAACTGATTGTCCTGTTGTAACGTAATGTCTCATTTTCAGGTCCGCCAAACATCACAATAATAAATAGAAGAGGAACAATTGCTTTAAAATTGCAAGCCCAAGAAAAGAATGTATTAACTTTCACAAACCTGACTGTCATCTTGAATCCTTTTCAGAGCCTTGTTAAAGATCTTGTACCTATTACAGACCATGGTGCCAATAAGAGTGGAACAAGGGAGAAGGAGGCAAAACTTGAATAGTTTATTTCTAACCATATTCATACAATTTAATAGCAAAAGTCAACTCTTACTCTTTTGGTTCAAATATCAGTTCCTTAAAAACAGCATAAGTCGCAGCAGCTGCAACACCAAGTCCTGCAAGAAGCTGTAGGAAGCGCCCTCTGTAAATGTCACAGGCTTCTCTGGGATATTGTATGTCGGGGCATCAAAAGGATCCTCAACTGTAGATACATCTTTTTTGGTCTGTCCGGAGTGGCAGAAAACAATTAATTGAGTCAAAACATGAGTTTCCAGAATAGCATACTCTTTTGAAAAGAACACAAAGTGATGCCATCATATAATAGAAGGGAAAAACTAAAAAATTATGAAGTCAGGTTGGTTCATATGCTGCTATGTTGGAGTACATAATCTAGTAGTCAAACAAGATAAATTTAGAAACTCTATCTGGAAAGAAACAGTTTGTTTCAAAAGTTAAGTATAAACAAATACTTATTTTCTACATGAAATCTAGAACCCCTCAGTGATATGATCCACTTGAAAATAAGTATATACTTCAGTTTAAACTTTTATAGATAAATGGTTGACAACATAGTCAAACACAATATTCATTCACATATTCAAAGGTAATCAGGCAACCCAATAGGATGTTAAACATAAACATGAAAGCTCTTGAACTTCTATTTGAATTCAAACCTCAGATTGGTTAAGCTTCTTTGAAGCTTTTGATGCGAAGGATCTAGCAAAGCAAATATTAATGGTGCTTTCTCCATGGGTTTCCATGATTTAAAAGGATGACCTAAGGCTAGTCAAGTATTCTCCATTAGGCTGACCTCCATACGTAGCAGGGATACCTGCCAAATCTTATTGTCAATAATAATTTTGCACAAAGAAGATAATTAATAAACAAAACAACCTTGCTCCCGAACCGGTGGATATGCAAGTTTAACACTAAAATGTCAGTAAACTTGTAGCACTTTGTGAAAAATAATAATTATGGCACCAATTACTGTATTATATTACTTGTATGCCTACAAGTCTTTTACTGCCTTCATTGGTTACACAATAAAAAAACTGTAAAGTTTTTTCAATTAGTTCTTGCAGCCCCTAGAAATAAAGTAATCTATCATATAATAGTCTTTTTAAGATATTTTTCCTAAATTCTCAATGAAACATCCAAGGAGTCAACAAAATCTGTTTTTCTTTAATCTTTATCAAGAAGGCTCTGCATTGCAACAGATTAAATCAGAAAATGTGCAAAATGCAAGGCAACTTGCAGTGAAAACTTCAGAAGGGTAGCATTCTGCACATCCTGAAACCTCCTTTTCTGCCAAAATAAAAAAATCTGGAGCAGTAGATGAAGCCAGGGCTCACTATCAGAACAATGAGACCATCCAACAAAACAGATTAATATTAGAAGATCTTTGGTCTTTGTATAAATTCCCTTCCAAGCAAATAAAAAATGAGCTCTAGGATTAGCAATGCAGTAAGCAAACTCCCCTGATTACCATAGACCAAGGCAGAAATCTCAAAACAGTGCATGGCCTTTTCTAAAACTTCAACCTAAGAGGCAGAGGGAAAATTCTCGCCAGCAATAGAGAAGACAGCCAGATTGGGTATATAAGAATTACACAAATATAATGATTCAATTACATGCAGCATAACATTCACTGACCATTATGCCGAAGTTTGACCTGCAGAATAAAATTATGTTAAAAAAGAAAATCAGTCTGCAGTTACAAGCTGAGGGAAAATGAAAGCGGAAAAACCACGTACCTCATCTTAGTCAAACGGTTGGCATTGGCAGTAAAATGTCTCAAGAAATCTGACTTCAGCAACTTTGTCAACATCAAAACATAACTTCAATCAAATAGCAAAATACATCACATTTAACTAATACGCTTATATATATATATATATATATATATATATATATAGGATTTCAAACAGTAAAATGAAAAATCACCCAGGCATCTGAATCAACTTGTATTTAAACAATAGAATACAAAAGAGTAGCAGACAGTTTCCAGCTATAACTACTTCCTACCATAAGTTTATCATAATTTTTAATCATTTGATTTATTGACACGACATTTTCCTGAAGTTATTGAATAACCAGGTCGAGAAAAGGAGCCAACAATTAGAAAAAGGGTAGCTGTGACAAGGAATGAATAATTGGTTGCATTATTTGTGCCAGCTGAATATTTCTAATATCACCGATTCATTTACAAGGCCAGAACCTGGAAAAATCTACAACTCCAGGATGTCAATTTGCATTATATTATTTAGGCCAAGAGCCAAAACGAAAGTTCGGCATATCTGAAAAAGAAGCTCATATATTTTTTTTGTCCAGTAGGTTAATCCATTCATGACGATACTTTATTATTTTTTCCAGGAGATTAATCCATTCATAGCGATACTTTATAACAAGGACGTCAATAAAGTTTCATGTCTAATTCCATACCTCAAAGTCAAAATATAATAGAGGAAACGTACATTACCTTTACAGTCATATTCAAGTCCTATTGTATTCAATATTTAACGACAACAAATTTCTACGAACAACCATAAAAATATACAAGGCACAAGCTAAATTTGAATTAAAACCACAGAAAAAACTGTAAAATAACCAGCATCAACTCCGAGGGCAAGTCGTAGTGTCTCTAAGGTACAAAACTGAACCTAAAGAAGAGGAAAAGGAAAAGGACAAATATTTACCCTGGTGACTGAATTGCAAAGTACACTTCTTTGTGCAACCATGGATGTTAAAAAGACCGCCAAACCCACATCAGATACTCCCTTGAGAAGTTTTCTCCCCAAAAATAAAGACAACCCTTTTTGAGATCTCAAAGGACCACTGCATCTCTTGATATGCTGCATTTTCTAACTCTATAAAAACCCCTGCTTTTCTTCTCTTGGTAATAAAAAGATGAGAACTTCGTTACAAAAACAACTCCATCTTCTCCTTGTATAAACAGAAGGACTTCTTTCACCAAAAAAAGGAAGGTGAAAAAAGTTACTGTATTAGAGAAAATGAGAGAAACCCAATGACAAACAAAGTTTGGATTTTGTTGCAAACACGTGCAAGAAACCCAAGAAGGCATGAAACCAATTTTACCTGGGCTTTCATAAAACCCTTAACCCATATATCAAAAGCCCATATTTGAACCAAATGGATTGTTCTCCTTTCTTTTTCGTTCCCTCAAAAATCAGCGAGGAGGTGCCACCGAGCAGCTGCCAAAGGGAAAACACAGAGACAACGAGGTAGAGAAAGAAGAAAGAAAGATAAAGGAGTTTGAATTTGATGAAGAAAAAAAATCTTCTTAACTCTACTTCTTTGCACCAGCTCAGTTTTTGTTGCTGGTAAGTCCTGTCATTACGTAAATATGAAGAAACTGCACGGCACACTTGAGACCTGGAGAAAAGGTGGAATATTTCAACAGTGTAGTGCAATTTTGCTTCCTATTTTTAAGTGTATGGGTTCATTTTTGTATAGAACTATTTGTTTAGGAGTTGTTAAAAAGAGAATTTTTCACCCCTCTTGGTATTACGGCCCAGTAAAACTACCTATGTTCCAAAAAAGAAAAATACTGGTAGACCAAATACCAAGAGGGGTGCACCTGCTATTTAATTGTGAAGCGTTTAATTGCTGAACCATCCATAGAACTGATCATATATAATCAGGACAAGCATGTGGATAAAAAAAGGGTTACCTTGCCAGGCCTGTTGACTCACAGGTATGTGTGGAGGAAGGAAAGAATCATCTGCTGCTCTGCCTATGAACTGGACACTGATGATACAGTTGGCATTAACATGTGGCTTGAAAGCCACCTGAATCATGTATTTTCTGATTCAGAGCCTTTCACTTTGGGAATACAAACAGAGTGGCAGTTGCAACAAATGGTTCGGTTTGGCAATCGCAGTCTTGTGGCTTCTGATTCAATGTTTGGAACACCGTAACCTAACAATAGCAGGGTGCATTGAAGAACAACCTTCTGGTAAGGTTGAAATTGAAGGAGCTGGTTCTTGTAAGGAGCCATCCTTAAGTGGTAAATTGGTTTTTACAAGATGTACACAATTAGATTGGCACTACCAGCCAGTTGGTTGCTGTAAATGATATCAATTTTGAGGGAAGTAGCTCGGATTGCTGGTGGCTTGGCGGAAAGTCCAGTCTCTGATGAAGGCCATGAAGCTGCTTGTGTTGCAGCTAGTGACGGCAAGCACTTGCTGGTCTGTGTTATCAATTCTCTCGCATTTCTTTTCCTTCCTTTGTGTCTGTACATAAACTGCAAGGCAGTTCTTTGTGACATTATGTTGATTTACCTGGTGAGAGAATTTAACATTTTTAGACAGAAACTTCGATTCATAGTCATTGTAAAATTTTGATTTTAGCAACAAACAATTACCTGAGTGTATAGATTACATGCTTGAAAGAGTTTATGAGGTGGAAATGGGAAGAAACTCAACTAGTTGCCTGCCTTTACATGGTGCACTAGGTGATGATTTTGAAAAACAAGTATAAGTGAGAATTCTACACGTTTTCCATCAGTATAAATGCAAGAATCTCACTATACTTGTTATATTGAAAACTTTAATTTCCTAGTCTCTTTAGTGCATTTTTTTTTTTTTTATCTTTGATTTATCGTTCCTTCACTTTCCCCATGAATAGCAATACTTGACGACCTGACTTGAGATATTCCTTATCTCAGGTTACGATGAAAGAAAAAAAAAAGAAAAAGAGGAGTCCCTAGCTCAGGTTAGGTTGAAAAGGGAGGTTAATCTAGAGTTGATATGTTGATCTAATCATATTTTTTTTTAATTAAAATACATGATTAACTTGTTTAATCTATAACTCAAGTTCTAATGATGTTCATGGTTATTAAGCCCTAACTAGATTTTCTTTTAAACTATTTTAAGTTGATACGGTCAAACTTCGAATAATTCACACTTAGGGTTTTGTCAATCCAACTTTAGCATATTAAGATTCAATGCTTTCTTGGTAAAGCTTTCAAAGAAACCATTTGCACTAAACCTATATCTTTGTCATGAATCTCCTTTCAAACAACATTTGAATTTGAGATGATAAAGTGTAGAGCATAATTATTTACCATCTTAACATTCACCTTAAAAGATATATATATATTAAAAAAACATATTACTACCAATTTCATTTCATTATTTGCCCAATTTAAATTAATATATGAAAAATGAGTTTTGACTGGGCTGTAAAATTTCAAGAGCAAAAGGGCAAAAACCCAGTTTACAAGAAAGGGCCTAAAACCCAAAATTAAATGAGGACCCAACGGGGTCATAAAGGTAACTTCCGTACAAATTTAAACTGGAGAGAAAATTGGAGAATGTGGGCATATTAGTGGGGAGGGAAGTGGCCTTAACCGCCTTAACCGCCACTTCCCCAAAACATACAAAAATAAAGAAAAGAAAAAAAGAATTTCTTTTTCATCTTCAAAAACATCATAGAATCGTAAACCCTGAACTTCTCAGTCGCAGAGAAAAAGAAGCAGCAGCAGCAACATCAAAACACAGACACGGAGGAAGAAGGGAAGCAAATGCCTAGTATTCGATCGGAAAATGGAAGGATTTAAGAAGGAAGAAATAAGAAAAGGGCCATGGAAAGCAGAAGAAGATGAAGTACTGATTAAGCATGTTAAAAAATATGGTCCTAGAGATTGGAGCTCTATTCGATCCAAAGGACTTTTACAACGAACTGGCAAATCTTGTCGTCTTCGTTGGGTTAATAAGCTTAGACCCAACTTGAAACAGTAAGTAACTTCACCTTCTAAACTATATTTTAATCTTGTTTGCAATTTTAATCACATGCATGTTAGTGATAAATTATCAAGATTCTTATTCTGAGATGTTTTATTCCCTTTCTTAGTAGTCCATTGTAGCAATGGTTGATTGTTCAGAAATGGGCAGTGGTGGTATTTTATTTCATTGATTTTCGTGTTTGTGTCTCGTGTCTCCGTGTGTGGTTTTATAGTGGGTGCAAGTTTTCAGCAGAGGAAGAGAGGGTGGTGATAGATTTGCAGGCAGAATTTGGGAACAAATGGGCTAGAATCGCCACGTATTTGCCTGGAAGGACTGATAACGACGTGAAGAATTTCTGGAGTAGTAGACAGAAGAGGCTGGCTAGGATTTTGCAGACTTCAGGAACACCTTCCTCTTCTAATTCCAAGCCACAGAAGAATAAAAATGAAGTTCCCGTCTTTCAAGATGTTCCCACTTTGGAGGTAATTGGAAAGTTTTGCGTCCTCACATGCTTTCATGGACATTAATGGGATTTTTTAGTTGCTGTAAAAAATAAGAGGGGGGGTTCTTGTCTGGTCTTTGTTGAGGGCTTTTGATAGTATTTGATCGATTGACTCTACGAAGAGTCTTGTCTGTAAGTTTTTCACCTTCATAATTTACTGTGTCCCCTTTGTTTTTATTGTGTCAAGGCTCCAGTGTTCAGTTCTTCAATGGAGGAAGAGACAACCTACTTTGATAACCCTGAGCAGATAAGAATGATGCCCTTACCGTCTCTGGTTAAGACTGAGTTGCCTGACGGTTATGCAAATCTGGGCCAGTATGAGCCCCTGTCAACGATTCCCTTCCCACAGATCCCACAGCTCCAACCAGACCTTTTATTCTCACCAGAAAGCCACGAGCTCCTGGCTAGGCTGGATGACCCCTACTTTCTCAGTGTGCTTGGAATTGCAGATACTCCTGAACTTGGAGATGCAGCACAATTTTCACCTGGGCCTCCATTATTTGATCCAGTATCAGGTTGTGAGAACAGTGCAACGACGAATCCTGTGACCCCAGATACTCTCTTCGATGAGTTTCCATCAGACATGTTTGATCATATTGAACCGCTTCCAAGTCCTTCAGAGTGGTGAAGGGTTTTGATCACAAGGCTGTTTTTCGCCGGTGTAGAAGGATGACCTCTAGAATAGTTTCAATGGGCGAACAATTTGGCATGGCTATTATGAGATTGTTGTTCATTTGACTTCTATTCTTTGCACTTAACCTTCAGAACTATATATGTGATCTCTCTCTCTCTCTCTCTCCCTCCCGATGATAAAGATATGAAAATGGCTGCAAATCATGAAACTCCAGCCCATCTGCGCTTAATTTTAATATCTTGATATCACTGTACTTGTTCATTAATTTTATTCATTTATTGGCTGTGCAATGATTCACGGATCCTGAGGTGAAGTGCAGGTGTTGTTTTGTGGGGAGCAGACATCACTCACCGTGTCTCTTTCACTCGCTTTCACTCAGTTATACCAGCATCGACATGACTGTTGGCAAGTTCGTGGTATTGTGGGCTGATCTTGACATATATGACGATTGAAAGCGATGTTTCAAAGAGATTAAAAAGCATGTTTGAAAGTTTAGTAAATGTATTTTATTTTATTTTTTAAAATTTATTCTAATATTAACTCATCAAAATAATTAAAAAATATCAAAAAATAATTTCAAGTTTTAATGAAAACCATGTTAAATCTCAGCTCTAAATGAACACTTAATATCTATTTAGCTTTGCATTTTAAATATATTATTGAAAAAAAATAAAAAAAATATTTTTTATTTTAAATAATTTTCTATATAATTTTGATGGGCTAATAAAAAAATAATTATTTTAATATATTTATAAAAAAAATATTTTAAAAAATAAATTCAATTACACTCGTAAAGGTCGTCCAACTCCAACTTTCTTATTAAATTAGGCACGCTAAACCCCTAACATCGCACTTGTTTTAAAATATATGATGAAGTTGAACACTTCCAGGTCCATCCTACCCTATGGTAATTGCTCAAACAAAAGAAAACTACCAAAATAAGGAATTCACCATTTTCCACGGAAAGGGAGTTCAATCAAGATTTATTTATAACGTTCAGGGTAACATTCAACCACACCAAAACCCAAAGAAAGTTTCCTTAATTGCCTCTTTTATGTTGTTTGAAATGAAAGCGATAACAGCACAATTCTCTGATGGAACAGCGGTATCTAATTGACTTTTACAGTCAATTAGCCCTAAATTAAGAATCCCTTTGATCATAGCAGTTCTCCTAAAAACCCAAGCAAGCGCAGTTAGCAAACCCCAAAGGTTGAAAGAAGAAATGCTTAAAATGGTGTCTGGCGTTGAAAAAAAAAAGGTCACATAGCATCAGACATGGGGCTGTTGGCCATAGGGATTGCAGAACAGTAACTGATGCCAGTTCGACCATAATGAGTGAGCACCTCAAACTCTCGAGCATTAAATGACTTATTTTCGTGGACAACAGATCTTCTTAGTAGTGAATATGCACAAAACTCTACCTCATAAACTGATATGTCTTTCAAAAATGCAGAAACTGAAACTCCTACTCCTTCCCCTGAATTTACAAGTGGTTAAACTTAAATCAGAACAGCTTATTAAGCACATAGAAAGTGCAAGGCCTTATTCCAAACATTTCCTACCATACACAGACATACTATGATCATAATCCAAAACACTAAGTTGATAAAATCAGAAGAGCATTGAAATTAAAAGTAGTCCAGCCAAATACTGATCTTACCGTGTGTGACAAGCAGCAAGTTTTCTGAAGGGTATTTATCTGCAAGCGCCTTAATGATTTGTTCATATCTAGTCCTTGCACCCATCACAGTCTCTTCCCATTGCGGCAGCTACAATTCCTCAAGAAAATAGTCAATATTAGACATTTGAAATGAAATGCAGGCGAGATCTTATAACCCTTCACTACACTAACCTCTTCATACACTGGTTTCACATCATGATCCACTGTCCCAGTTGGTAGCATAGCTTCAAGCTCAGAGATATTGAACCCAAAGTTGCCGTCTTTGGGCGCACAATCACGTCCGATGGCTTCCCTGTTCAACATCTCGCACAAACCATACTCAATAGAGACCTGGAAATGTGCTATAAACAGTCAAAACTCAAAACAAATAGAGATCCATTCAAGCAACAAGAAGACCAAAACAATTACAATCAACGATGCAATAACACTGACTGACAAGATATAGAACTCCAAATGAGGAATTATTCATTTGACATGAATTTTATTTTTTTTGAGATGAATTTTTTTGAAAAAAAAAATCCCAACAATATTTAATAAATGCCGTTATCATATACATTGGTAACTGTTGATTTCAACTAAAACCCGACCGGAGACGGAATTAATTTCAATTCAAGAAAGCTGATCTGAGGATACGCATTGAACGCATTAAAAATTACATGTATAGATATAAAATACTTGATCTCGATTAAATCTGAGCAAATATACATGAAAATTATGATCACCGCAGATCAATCTTATATACCCAATCATTTCTTTGTAATATCTAATTTAAAACGACGCCTTACTAATAGAAAAAGGAAAAAGGAAAAAAAAACTACTCACCTTCAGTTTAGAGGGATCGATGGCGAGACCGTGACTAGTAACAACGCCAGGACCATCGTCGACGGCGCAGAGGGCTGAGACAACCTCGGAGGCGGTCTGGATACAGCGTAGGAAAGGAGAAACAAAGACCCGGTGGATAGGAAACCCAAGATCTGTTTTAAGTTTCCGACCCGTGCCAAAAGCTCTGATCCGACCATCTTCCAAAAGTGGTGGGTCCCACGGTCTAGCGGCAGTTGTCGCCCATAACGGTTCGACGCTGTCGATTCGGTCACCGTGTCTCATTACGACAACGTTTTGCAGGTGTATAGCATCGTTGATGGTGTTATTTTCTGGTAAGGGAGCGTCCATGTGTGTGAACTTGAACTGTGTAGCTTTGAGAGGAAAGGTGTCGTGATATTATCAGGGAGAGGAAAGGAGAAGAGAGTGTTTTTTCAGGTGGACGAATATGGCAGCTTAAGAGCACTTCCAACTAGTCATTTTTTATTCAGGTGGACGAAGATGGCATATTCACGCGCGACACCATGGGCATGTATTTTTTTTCTCAATGAAAATAGTATTCAGGTATTGGAAACATGTTTAAAGTTTGATTTTATCTAGATTGTAAGAGAATAGACAATAATATTAAATAAATATTTTTTAATAAAATGATGGGAAAAGATTTATGGAGATATAAATTTGGAGGAAAACAAATCGAATTGACCTCAAATCATATAATAAACATATAATCTAGGTGATAAAAAGCAAATCAACTTGTGGTGACTTATTTTTTTTCAATTAATATATGATTTATTTAAGCATCATAATCATGCCGAAAGGTAATTTATGATTAGAATTGTTCAGGATTAAACATCATTAGTAAAGTGATAGATAAAAATACTTCAGCATGATTGTTTGGTTTTAGAATAAGAAAAACACAAAGAAGTTAATGAAACTCGGATAATTTCTATTACATGGAAATATATTGAATTATTATGTGGAGATATTTTAATTTTATTTAAGAGAAAATGTTGAATAGTCAAGGGCTCTTTCTTCTTTCTTTCCTTTTACATAGATTTAGGATTTCATAAAAGAAATAGGAAATAATTTTTTAATTTCAATACTTGATTTAGTATAATTATTTCCGATGCGTTTAATATTGATACTAGCTAGAGTGTTACTAATTTCAATGATTTTCTTTTTTAAAAAAGATTGCTTTGATTAGATCTCAACTTATTTATTTATTTATTTCAGGATTTAAAAGTCTAAATCTTGATCTAAACCACCAGAGCCTACACTTTTTGACCCTGCAATTAAAAGAACTTGACGTTAGATCAATGAAAAGAAGATGAAGAAAGTCACCCTAACTTCTATCACTCTGACAAATCAGGTGGATGAAACACGAATAGAGCTTTGATGGATTATTTTATGCCTTTAGTTAATAGGGTTTCACAAGGAGGGTAACTATACAAGCTAATAATTTTGAGATAAAATTAGTAATAATTCAAGTGATACAACAATCTATTTAGTTGAGGGGGCTATCATTTGAGGATTACAATATTTATATTGCAAGTTTTATAGAGCCTTATGACATTTGTAGGTATAATGGAGTGACAAATAATGTTATTTGTTTGGGATTTTTACCCTTTTCACTTGTAGAAAAGATGAAGTCTTGCTAAACTCTCCATCATTTGGTGTCATTACTATTTGAAAGAAGTTAGCACACAAATTTCTAGAAGTTTCCTTATGGACAAGAAAACAAAGCTAATTAACGAATAATATTACCACATTTATTTAATTCATGAATGAATCTTTATAGGTATAAAATTTATTAAAAAATTATCCAAATCATGACTTTTTATCGTGTCTTTAAGTTTATACATTGTAAATGGCTGATGGAATAGTGATAGGGGTTTTAATGACTTTTCCTTCTAGATCAAAGGTTCTTTAATGTGTTTGGATCAATCATAAAATTATAATTTAAAAAGTTTAAGAGTCAAAATTTGATAATAGTCACTGGAAAATCTAATGATATTAGTTGTGTATGAGAAAGACACGTCACCTCTAATATACTCTATCTATAAGAAATTACATTGTTGATTGATTTTTTTTCTCAAGTCCTATTCTATTTGTTGACCCATCTAAGGTTCAATAAAGTTTTTTCTCAATTAAAAATATCTCTATCCTATAAGGCAAAATATAATCATTCCAAAGTTCAAATTTTAATGGTGCATTTATTTCTAGTTTGGATTTTTAATACTCGAGAATATATTTTACAATGTAATTTTATATCCTCAAATGTTAAAGTCTACATTTAATTCCTAATATTTTATTTTTGTTAATTAATTTAGTTAATATTAGGAATATTCATTACACTATAAAATTCAAACCCCAAATATCAATTAGATTTTTTATGATTTTTTTGAAATTTTAACCAAATCTTAATGGATAATTATAAATTGATTGTGATATTTATCATTGTTTTTTTTTTTGTATTTTTTAAAGTACAATAAAAATAATAATTTTATTTTTATAAAATATGCTTAAAACGTTTTTAGAATTTAGTCATATGAACATAAACGAAAACATATTTTTACATTTTTTTAAATAATAATAATAATAATGCAACACATGATTTTTTTAGAGAAACTTTGCCACAATAAAACACAAATAGACAAATGTTGTACTAACAACTTAACTAATCACAAATCATCATCCAATAGTTCCAAACCATGTTCAATACTAATATTTCATCCTAAAAACTAACAAATTATTAAAGAAACCAGCGAATTTGCTTGCGTGATACGCTGAGTTTTTTTATTTATGTAGAAAACTGATTGATTTGATGCGTGTTCTATTTTGTTATTTTAATATTTAATCAGTAAAATTATAATTGATAAAATTTATTAGAAACAGTTTTTTTCCCACCAAAAAGTGACTGAATATTGCTATTGCTAAAACTATTTTGATAAAAATTTGTTATAAAATTTTCTAAGAAGATGAAATAATTTGTTAGAAATTTGTTGGCACGGATATCCTGATTAAAAAAATACAAAAAAAGAAACCCTGTTAAAAAAAAGCTACATTGGACACCCCGATTATAAAAAAATAAAAAAATATTAAAAAAAGGTCCTTGTTTATTAAAAGGAAAAAAAAAAAAGCAAGCCGGTTATTAAAAAAAAGTGCAAGGGGAAAACACCTTTTAAAACAGTGATGGAAAAAAAATCATAATGCGCGTAAACTAACCTGGATAGGTCATAGAAAAAATATATAAGTGAGAAAAAAATAGGAAAAAGAAATGTTTTTAAAAAAAGTGGATCTGGAAATTAGTCGTGGTGTTATTTTGCTATTTATTTCATATTAACGCTTTCAAAATAATGATAATAATTATTTGTAATTTTTTCTCTGATAAAAATGTTAGACTAATTATATATTATTAGTTGTGGTGCTATTTTGCTATTTATTTCATACCAACGCTTTCAAAATAATGATAATAATTATTTGTATTTTTTTCTCTGATAAATATGTTAGACTAATTATATATTATTAGTCGTGGTGCTATTTTGCTATTTATTTCATATCAACACTTTCAAAATAATGATAATAATTACTTGTATTTTTTTCTCTGATAAATATGTTAGACTAATTATATATTTTGCTATTTATTTCATATTAGCGCCTTAATATATATATATATATATATATATATATATATATATATATATATATATATATATATATATATATATATATTCATTACTTTTTGGAATTGCAATCTTCTTTAAGTATTCTATAAAATAATAATAGTCGTGGTGCATGTAAACTGATCCAGACACTCTAATTATATATATAAAAAATATATAAGTGTAAAAAAACAGGAAAAAAAAAAGTGATTCCAGGGATTATTCATGGCGCACTAAGTTGGCCTGGAACATAAAAAATATATATTTAGGAAGAAAAAATCATGGTGTGCGTAAGCTAACCCGGACACTCGGGTTATAAAAAAAACAGAAAAAAATGTATAAGTGGCAAAACAAAACAGGGAAATTTAAAAAAAAATGGATTCGGAGATTAGTCATGGTACGTGTAAGTTAGCCCGGACACCTTAATTATTAAAAAAAAAAAAAACTTCTTCCTCATTTTTTAAAAAATGACCACCAATTATTTAAAAAAAAATCTCAGTTGTTAAAAAAAAAAACTTCTTCTTCATTTTTTTTTAAAACACAACGAGGTATTAAAAAAAGATTTTTTTTAAAAAAAACCCAGTTATTATATATAAAAAAAACAGTTATTAAAAAAAAAACCGAACTCATGTAGACGCGAAGCAGCAGATCAAACGTCCAGTACACAGTGCCAATGAGGCTGTATGAACAATAACTTGCCGAGCTCTTTTAGCTATACTAGCTAAATGCTCGCATTACATTGTGAGCGTAGTGTGGACGGAACAAATAATTTTTACAGATATTGAAATTAAAACATAATATTTTAACATGTAAAGTTTGATATACTGAAAGGGATCAACATCCTCTATTACACTAACAGTAATATCGAAGTCTTAACTTCTAAGATTTTCATCACTATTACTGTCACAACAATAAACATTATTCAACAAATTTAAGAGAGAAACAAAAAAAAATATTAATAAAAAAGCACGTTGGAACAAAAACTAAAATTATTATTATTATTATTATTATTATTATTATTATTGCTTTAATAATAGGAAGAAAATGAAATTAAATCAAAGGCTAAAAAAGAGCTTAAAAACATTAACAAAACAACAAGTAAAAAAATAAAATAAATGAAAAAAATAAAAATTATTGACTGAAAAAAAAATCATTTGACTTGTAAATTAAAGAAAATTATCACCTTACGTTGCGGGCTGAGTAAGAAGTTTTTATAATTGTTGGGATGAAAGAAATTAATAGGATATGTTGGTCCACATTTAAAATATAATATTTATATATGCAAAATTTAATATAATAAAACAGATCACCATACCCTATTATGAAAATAGTAACATCGAAGTCTTAACATCTAAAACTATCATTGTAGTTACAATCAAAACAATAAAAAATATTGAATTATCCTGAGAGAAAAAAACTAAAAAGCATTGACAAAAGAGCAAGTAAGAAAAATAACTAATTTCCTCTTCTTGTTGTTATTATTATTATTAGTCTTGTTCTTGTTCTTGTTCTTCTTCTTTTTCTTCTTCTTATTATTATTAGTCTTGTTGTTATTGTTCTTCTTCTTCTTATTATTATTATGTTAATAATGAGAAAAAAAATAAAAAATAAATGAAAGATTAAAAAATTCCAAATAATTTTAACAAAAGATCAAACAAAAAATAAAATAAAAATTATGAGGTAAAATTTTTTTACTTGACTTGAAAATAAAAAAAATAAAAAAATAAAAGAAAGAGCAAATAAAAAAAATTAAATAAACAATAAAACAAAAATAAATATTACTAACTGGCAAAAAAACTTACGTGATTTAAAGAAAAAAAATTGATCGCACAACGTTGCAGGCTGAGCAAACAATTTTTATAATTGTCGTTATTAAAGAAATTAATGGGATTTGCTAGTGTAAAATTTAAATATAATATCTATATATGCAAAATTTAATATAATAAAGCAGATTACCACACCCTATTATAAAAATAACAACATTTAAGTCTCAAAATCTAAAATTATCATTGTTATTACTATCAAAACATTAAAAATTATCAAATTACCATGAGAGGAAAAAACTAAAAAACATTAATAAAACAATAAATAAGGAAAATAACTGAAATTATCATCATCATCATCATCATCGTATTAATAATAAAAAAACTAAAAAAATCATAATAATTTTAACAGAAAATCAAACAAAAAAATAAAATAAAAATTATGAGGTAAAAAAAATCATTTCATTTGAAAATAATAATAATAAAACAATAAAAGAAATAACAAATAAAAAAAATAAAAGACTAAAAATATCATAATAACTTTAACAAAAGGTTAAACAAAGAATTCAAATAAAAATTATGACGTAAAAAAATTTATTTGATTTGAAAATAATAATAATAATAAAACAATAAACGAAGTAAAATGAACAACAAATAAAATAAATAAAATAAATGATAAAACAAAAATATAAAATATTAACTAGGAAAAAAATCATTTGACTTGAAAATTAAAAAAATAGACAGTATTACATTATGGGTTGAGCAAACAATTTTGATAATTGTTGGATTTGAAGTAATTTATAGATTTTACTAATTTAAAAATAAAATATAATATCAACACATGTCAAGTTTGATATGATATAACACATTAATACACATTAATATAACAACAATATCGAAACTTTAACATAAGAGAGACGGAAATAGGTAATTGCCTCAAAAATTGTTCAACAAAAAATGTGAGAAAACATAGTTTTTTTTTCCAACATTAACATCAACCTTTGTGATGTTGTCAGTTTGAACTACAACGCGGGTCGAATAAATAATTTTTATAACTGTTTAGATTAAAATAAAATATTTATACATGTAAAGTTTGATATAATGAAACAGATGAGCATAGCCTATTATAACAACAGTAACATCGAGGTCTTAACATCTAAAATTATCATCACTATCATGGCTAAAATTAGTAAAAATTATTAAATCACATCGAGGAAAAAAAATTAACAGAAAAACAAATAAGAACAAAAACTAAAATTATTATTATTATTATTATTATTATTATTGCGCTAATAATAATAAAAAAATTAAATCAAAGACTTAAAAATACATAAAAACTTGAATAAAAGAGGGAATAAAAAGGAAGTAAAAGAGTCAAGGAAAGTGGAGGGTGTTTTTAAGGATAAAAGGGAGAGTGAAAGGGGCCGATGACTGGAAGGGAATGTAGAAGAAAGGGAGGGTGTTTTTAAGTTTAAGATGAAGGGGAACGGATTTTGTTATGCTAATTAATAATAATAATAATAATAGTTAACATAAAAAATAGGGGTATTAATTTTGTTGAATTATTTGTAATGGAATGTATTTTAATTACTCATGTTTGAATTTATTGGTTATTTGTTAATGTGTTCATTTTATTTTTTTAAGTTTTTTTAACACTCAAAGATAATAAGTAACATTAATTAACTTCAAAGACAACAATAATAAAAAAACATACAATTACTTGAAAAACATTCAATAAGTAATTTAAATTTCAAATTTCAAATACTGTGGGTCTTTTAATTTTATATAATTTAAATATAATTCATTTTTTTTATTGTTTGAGAGTTTTTCAAAAATAATTATTTAATTATATAACTTACTACTATTAAGTGTGTAATTAATTGCATAATTAAATTATATACAAAATAATTCAACTTTATTTTAAATAATATAAAAAATAACTCTTTAAAATAATTTTTATCATTGAAATATATATATATATATATAAAAAAATTATATATACACCATTAAAAAACTATTTTAAAAAATTATCTCTTCAAAATAACTCTAAGTCAGTGCTCTGAATATATTTGGTAATAGTACCGGACTTTCTTTGCAAGAACAGTCAAGATGGACTCGAATATGGAACCAAAACGACGCCGCTGCTTCCCAGCCGTCAACCACGACCAACAAACTCAAAACTTGTCCCCTAGTACAAGCAAGCAACCTCCTAACCTAAGCATTCAACATAAGCCATCCGATATTTTGCCAACCAGCGGAGACGGACACGATCTCACACAACCTCAATCACTCACTCTCGAGCCGCGTGCCTCTTCCACGCACGTGACAAAACAGACCCCAACCCGCCGTCAAAAAAATATCTTCTCACGTGCCAACATTCCCTTTCCAGGAAGGAAAAACTATTTCCAATTAATTTATCACTATCTCCCCCACTCCTTTCCCTTAAGGCTGCCAGTCGTCAGTACACGTGTGTAATTATTATAAGAAAAAAATTGTGGCAATAATTTTTTCCCTTATTGTCAGGACGCAGGAGAGAGAGAGGAGTTACATAGACAGCTCTGTGATTTGCAGGGCGAAAGAAGAAGGAAAAAGACCGAGCGAGGGACCTTGTATAACCCCTCCCTCTCTTTCTCTGTAAAGAAGACGAAACGATAGCGTGTACGTGCGTTTAATAGGTAATTTATATTTATACTTTTTGAATCATCAGGGTCTGTTCAGTTGGATCTTTGGTTTTTTCTTTCGCTTCAGATAATCGATTCTTTTGATGTCGTTTTGTGGCTAAATCTCGGATTTATGGTGTTGTAAAGCTGTTTTTTTTTTTGTGGTATAGTGGTCATGTTTGGCTGATTTTAGGTTAGATTGGTATTTTGAATGCAGTACAGTTTAAATTGAGCTAGAAGGGAGATTTTTTATAATTTCTGGTTAATTTTTTTTATAAGTTTGAGAAACTTGAATCAAGAGCTACAACATGAACAAAGTCTTATCGCTAATCTGAGATTAGCTGTTGGTTGTAATGCGATGAAGTGATTAGCAATGTATGTCTTTGGAATGTGTTGAATTTTTGATGGAATCTCATCTCTAAATTTCTTATAGCTTGATTCTGAGATACTTTATTATGTCAACTGACAAAATTTCTGGATAGTTGTCCCGTTGCTGTTATCCGATCTGGAAGGTTTTTTTTTTTTTTTTTGCAGCAGGTGTTTTTTCTATGTGCATGAGTAACTACTGCTAATTATTTATGTATTGAGGGGTTGGTCTTTTTCTCTCTGGCCTTCTTTGAAACAAGAGTTTATGATGCTAGGTTAGAGTTGGATGAGCTTATGTGTAGATTGTTTTTTGATTTATTGACTTGACCTGGTCTTGGAGCAGCCTTGTTGAAGTGTTGTAATAATGTTTGGGCGTGCTCCGAGGAGGAGTGACAACAGCAAGTATTATGAGGTTCTGGCTGTGTCAAAAGGTGCAAGTCAAGATGAACTGAAGAAGGCTTATAGGAAAGCTGCCATAAAGAATCATCCTGATAAAGGTGGAGATCCTGAAAAGGTAGTTTCTCAAAACTGCTTTATATTAGCTGCGCAAGGTATATCTGATGCCTATTCAGCTCTGAACGATATCCAATTTGTGCTTGGTAGCCAAATACTAGAAGCACTAACATCTGCAACTGGGCGTTTGACTGGCCAAGGCATGGGTGCGTTGGAGGCATGACATGTCAATTATGTCATGATGGTTATAAATGAATAGGTGCTGCAATGATTTTTAACTCCTTTCATTTTAATCTTTTGAATGCTTGTTTGCTATGGTGGCTGATGTTATACACCTTTAGGATGTCCTGAGAACTTTTATTCTTTCATAAACTAAGTTGCAAAAATATTGGTTTAATTTTTGGAGAGTCTGAATGTTTAAGATCAGTACACAAGAAATGCATATGGCATTTAAAGATTAAATATTTGGTTGAAGAACATGCAGGGATCTGAGTGTTGAACTAGCTTCATCGTCAAGATAAAAACATAAGTGACAAGTATGCAATGATTTATTTATTTTTTTGTTATGATAGTGTGTTTATCAACTTCTAGTGTTATCATTGCAGAATTTGAAAGTCAAGGTGTTCATTAGCACAGTTATTGATCAAGTCTATTTATGTGTGCCTTCTGTCACTCATCTATTGGTCTTTTTTACCAGTTCAAGGAGTTGTCTCAAGCTTATGAAGTCCTTAGTGATCCAGATAAAAGAGAAATTTATGATCAATATGGGGAAGATGCACTTAAGGAGGGGATGGGACCTGGTGGTGGTGGGGGTGGTCATAATCCATATGATATATTCGAATCATTTTTTGGTGGAGGTGGTTTTGGTGGTAAGACAGAGATTCCTTGAGGCATATTGCTATCATTAATTTTGATTATTTATCTTAGATAAAATTTCTGAAGTATCTGTACTTTGCAGGTGGTAGCAGCTCAAGAGGAAGAAGGCAGAAGCAAGGCGAAGATGTAGCGCACCCTCTGAAGGTTACCTTAGAGGATTTGTACAATGGAACATCCAAGAAACTCTCTCTCTCTAGAAACATTTTGTGTGCCAAATGTAAACGGTGTGTCCTTTTATCATACGCTTGCTACTTTTCTTGAAATTCTTTTGTGCATCTGTGGTCACTTTTTTTTTTTGGTGTGTGTTGGAGGATCTCTATTATCTTTTATTTTGAATTTAGTCTGATGAACTCACTGGTTTTGCATTTTTATCGATGAGATTGGCCGTGTTTTCCTTACACCTCATCCCCTGTATTATTTGCTTGGTGTTATGGATCATTTCTAATTTAGTCTTTTGAACTGGTTCTCTTTAAATAGTTTTGGTTGCAGTTTCATTGATGAGATTGGCTGCATTTTTCTTCACACCTCATCCCCCCCCCCCCCCCCCCCCTTTTCTGCCATTTTCAGGAAAGGTTCAAAGAGTGGAGCCTTTGGGAAATGTCGTGGCTGCCAAGGTACTGGAATGAAAGTTTCATTCCGACAAATTGGATTGGGCATGATCCAACAAATGCAACATGTGTGTCCTGAATGCAGGGGCTCAGGTTGTTAACTGAAACAGATTCTTTCCCTTTGTTTTTGCTTTAACTATCATTCTGAAATGCATTCTGGTGCAGGTGAGCTAATTAGTGAGAAGGATAAATGCCCTGATTGCAGAGGGAACAAGGTAACGCAGGAAAAGAGGGTGCTGGAAGTGCATGTTGAAAGGGGAATGCAACATGGCCAGAAGATTGTTTTTGAAGGTCAAGCTGATGAAGCTGTAAGTAAAATCAAATTGCATTTTTGAAATCGGGCATTGGGCGTGTGCTTCATTTATTACCTTAGTACTGAACTTCTCACTGAACAGAAAGGCAATATTTGAAATTTAAAGAATGAAAGATGGGAACAAAAGATGGCTGGTTTATGATACAGTCCTTGGACAAGATTTTAGCTGAAAAATATCCATAACCAATGTTTTTTAAGTTTTTTGTTTTCAGTTCCTGCTAACCAGTGTAAGAATGGGGACTTATAGTTCTTGGACAAGATTTTAATTTGAAAATTTTCCAAGAACCTGTGTTTTTTAGTTTTTTGTTTTCAGTTCTTGCTAACCAGTGCAAGAATGGGGACTTCTTATGATCATTTTTCTAAATGCCCACTTTGATATGTTGCTACGCTTTACTGTCAATTTTACAAATGCGTAAGAAGAGGGGGGGGGGGGGGGGGTGATCTTCAATTTAATTCTTGCTGTTGGACATTAATAAAATTTTCAGTTGAACATTTCTAATTATGTTAATAGTTTGATAGGACTTGGAGACATTCTCCTATGCAATTACATCAAACAAAATCTTATTTCTTGTCATGTCATTTGCAGCCTGACACAATTACAGGGGATGTTGTTTTTGTATTGCAACTGAAAGAGCACTCCAAGTTTGAACGGAAAATGGATGATCTCTTTGTGGAACACTCTCTCAGTTTAACAGAGGCTCTTTGCGGGTATCAGTTTGCCCTTACCCATCTTGATGGTCGTCAGCTTCTTATTAAATCAAATCCTTGCGAGATTGTAAAACCTGGTATTGCTTGTAAATTGTTTTCCTTGAATATCATTCTTAGTTCCTTGTTGTTAAGCACTAGATTTTTTCCTGGATTCAGGTCAATACAAAGCAATTAATGATGAAGGAATGCCACATCATCACAGGCCCTTCATGAGGGGCAAGCTCTATATCCATTTTAATGTGGAGTTCCCTGACTCAGGGATTCTATCCCCTGAGCAGTGCCGTACTTTAGAGACTATATTACCCCCAAGGCAAAGCAAAAACTTGTCAGAGATGGAGATTGATAATTGTGAAGAGACAATTATGCATGACGTCAATATCGAGGAGGAGAAAAGGCGGAAACAGCAGCAGCGCCATCAGCAGGAAGCATATGATGAGGACGAGGATGAGGATGAATCATCAATGCCCCGGGTGCAGTGTGCCCAGCAGTAAGCCAGATATTACAGTTTGCCTGTTGAGATAAATTCCGAAATGATGGATTAGCATCTACATTATAACTAGCAGCTTTTCCAGCATGATTGATTCTTTTCCCATGCTTTGTGTCCCGGATCTATGGTATGTGTTATTTATGTCCGGCCAGTCAATTTTTTGACAGTGGAATTAAGATGTGCTGATATTCATAATAGATATGGATATTTTTATTCCGTATACCATCTGAAAAAATCTGGCCCGTCGTCATCATTAAAGGGAGGTGTTTGGGAGTGATTAAAAAATGTTTTTGAAAATTTTTATTTTTATTTTTTTATTTTTAATTAATTTTTTTTTAGTGATTTTAGATTATTTGATGTGATGATGTGAAAAATAATAAAAAATATTATTATTGTGTATTTTTAAATAAAAAAATGTTTTAAAAAATAACTTTAATAACACCCAGACAGGCAGTAACTCTCCACTCGATCAGATCATGTGCTGCGCTGTTGCAGAGCTGCAACTACTGTGGTCGAGGGAGAAATTTCTTCGCTTGTATTTTCTTGTCTAAAATGAACTTGAGGAGACCGCTAGCTCTTAAAATTTCGTTTTCCAAGCTTATCATCATGTGCTTGCTTGCAGAGAGGGAGGTAGTCCAAGCTAAAATTGTCAAAAATGCCGCTTTCTTCTCCTTACAATTTGTATGAAAAATACATTGTTAAATTAAAAGTAATTATTACATTGAGAACTAATAAAAAGAATCAATCGATCAAAATGTCTCAGAATAAATTATTTTAATACAATGAGGAAATCGCCTTAGAATATATATATATTGGTTGTTCCTGTCACAATAAATTTTCAATGAGCAGGTTAAAATCTCCACATTTTCAATCATTTCTTTCATTTAGTTTGATGTTTATTTTTAATAAAATTTTGCTATATTTTCAAACATTTCTTATATCCAGTTTGATGTTTTTTTTTTTAATATATATGCAACAAATGTTAAAGATTTTATTTCAGTAAATGTGAGGAAAATATAGACAGGAATAAAAATAAGATGCTATCTTTCGACTTAGATTTTCTTTAATAGGAAGAGTTTCTCAAACAAAATAAATAATTTAATCTAATAAAGTCAAATATAAAATAAAACGATTAAATCAAAGATAATTCTAAAAATCAGATGTAATAAACTCGCAAGAATTGAATTTTACATATTATATATATATATATTAACTCGTAAAATTATATAATTTTAGATTCATGATTTTTACAACAATCGCCCAAGCTGCTCTTTACAGATATACGTTGGTGTCCTGATTTCAACGTTTCCCTAACCTTAACTGTTCATTGAAATGGCCTAAAGCCTGCTTCCACGGAAAATATCATCATCTCATGGCTCGTTAAATTGTTCATGATATTCATGCGCTTCAGGGTCATGAACTGTTCTGAAGTCTGGAGTCACAGTCTTCAGCTCCCAAGTTGGCTTGTTTAAACTTTCTGGTTATTTAATTTCCATCTGTCAGTTCATGGAAGGCTAAACCAAGCACATGTTTTTTTCAAAACATCAGCATGAGAGCACAGAAAACAACGACGAACGGGTTGATATACATGGCTGTGGAGAGCCCAGAACTCCCATCATCAACTATGGACGCATATGGTTGATTATTTATGGCCAAGAAAATTGCAGAGAGAAGGTGATGAGGACATGCAAGGTATTCATGTCACTCTACTCTGTTCCAGTTGATAGTCAAGTGATTTCGACTTGAAGTAAGAAACCAGACGAGTGTCTGTGAAAGAAAGAAAAAGAGAAAGGAAAAACGTGTTTATTTAATTTAATTTTGAATAAAGAGCAAGGAACTCGTTTATCAAATTGAAAAATATAAAATCGAATGACCATAAAATATTAGGTTAACTAAATAACAGTTATTTTTGTGGTGAAGAATTTGAAAACCAACTATTTTGATATCTTCCCGTTTCCTAGAAAATTGAAGAGATAGACGACACACATCTAAAAAAAAAAAAAAAAAAACATTTTTCAAACTCAGTTAATAAACACTACAACCCGTACCTTCATGACTCCCTATATAGAGAAAATAAATATAAAAATACGAAGCTCAATTCTTAATCATTTCAATAAAAAAGAGTAAAATTGAAAAAATCAATTATAAACCAATTAACCTGAGCTAACATGTCATATTTATAAATTGATTTACGAGACTAGAGTAACCCTATAATAAATAAATAAATAAAATTATAAATTACAATTCTCATTCAATCAATATTAAAAGATGAAATTGAATACATTAATTAAAAATAGAAAACAAAAAGTAACTTGAGTCAACTTGGATTAACCCACCAAACTCTTTATCTAGGTTATTATACCATAATAACCTTATAGAAATAAAACAAAATAATAACCCGTATGAACTCGGGTTACCTTACAAAACTCATGATTCGGGTCATACGATCAAAATAATCCTAAACAAATTATGTACCATGATTCTTAATAAACTCATTGTTGAAGAATAAATTGGAAAAGAGCTCAATATAGAAAGATCACAATAAAATAACTTGCGTCAACCCAGTTTAATCTGCAAAACTCGTGATTTGGGTCATAAGATCCAAAATAAATCACGAAACTTAGTTTCTAATCAATTTAATGTTGAAAAATAAAACTGAAAAATTACCAATTAAAAATGAGAGAAAAAAACTCGAGTTAAATTGGTTAACTCGCTCAACCCATAACACAATCATAATAGTGAGACAAACACATAAAAAGAAAATCATAACGAACATGAAGATCAATTTGTAATAAACCAAATATCAAGCGATTAAAAAAACAAATATTTTAAAATAAAAAAATATCAATTTAAAAAAAACTTGAGTCAACCAGTTTAATCCATTAAACCTGCAAGATGGATCATGAAACTAGGATAATGACATAGAAAGCAAACTGTAACAAATCATGAAGTTTCATTTTTAATAAAATAAATATTGATGGATAAAAACAAATTTAGATTTAGAAACTAAGGAAAGAAAAATGCCAATTCAAAAAATGAGTCAATCAAGTAACTCACAAGAGGAGTCATAAGATTGAGATAATTATACTAAAAGTAAAGTGCAAAAAATAACTAAGCTCAATATATAATAAATCAAATGTTGAAGGGAAAAATATATGTAGCTTTTAAAAGGAAATATCAAATAAAAAAAATACCATCACAATACATAGTATTTTATGAGGCGGTGCATAATAAAAACATCAAAATAAACCTTAACAAATCATGAAACTTAATCTCTAATTAATTACATGGAAAAAACAGTAATTGGTCATTCACTCTAGGATTCGTGAGATTAATCGAGGTCAATGTATTATTTTTTTTAATAAATTTATCAATTTGGATATAAATAACTTATTTGGAATCCAAGGTGAAAAACCTTAGTATTTGTGTGGAAAAGGGGTAGAAAAACCTTTGTGAATTGCATTGGTAGAAAGAAATATGATTGGATTTTTTTTTTACGTTTTTGTGTTTCAAATATATATATATATATATATATATATATATATATATATATATATATATATATATATATATATATGTTAAAAATAAAACAATGCTATTTATATATCTTCAAATAAAAAAGTCTAATAAAACAATGCTATTTATATATCTTCAAATAAAAAAGTCTAATATATATATATATATATATATATATATATATATATATATATATATATATATTTGTGATATTTTATTTTGATGTGCTGTTAAAAATAAAACAATGCTATTTATATATCTTCAAATAAAAAAGTCCTCTAAAAAATAACCCTTAAAGTGGCAATTTCAGGATGCATGTGGATAGTATTATATTGAGCTAAATTTTCGTCATGACTGATTCTGGTTCATGTGGCAGGCAACGGAAATCAAGTGGAAAGACTGGAAATTTCTTGTACCATTCTTTTTCCTCCACCAGGCCTTCATTTTTGCTTCTTTCTTTTAATAACCTTTGTTTTTTTTGGATTTTTTTAATTATAAAAACAAATATTCCTTCCAATGGGGCTTTAAATATTTTATCAGACTCCAAGCAGTTGCCGATAATTATGCTCATTCAAGCGGGTTGTTCATCGGAGACCAACACTTTCTAAGCAATTATTTCTCTGGTTGAGTTCACACACAAAACCTTACAAGCAACCACTGCTAAATTAACTCTCATTGACTGAGCAATAACCTTTCAGTCATTGCTTTAGCTGTGTCCAGACCCGAACTTCACAGGCAGCTATTACTCAAGCATTCTGCTAATTTGACCGTTGATCAGGAAGTCGCAAAACGAGATCTTGATAGGGTGGCATGGCAGTGGTGTTAGTTGTTTATGTTTTACATTGAGTTTCAATCAAAATTTCAATATGTTTTGTACGTGTTCTTTTCATGGGTGATGATAACATAATAAAAATACAAATTTATTTAAATAAAAATACAACTAGCATGCATTTGTTACATTAGAAACCACGTAAAAATACCTCTTTTTTTTTGCATATAACATTAATATGCGCCGTTAGGATGTTTTTTTTATTAGAAATATATTAAAATAATAATTTTATTAATATTTTTTAAAATTTATATTTGATACCTGTACAGCAAAGTAATATAAATATACTAGAACTTAATTTAAAACAAATATTTAATATTCAACATTTTTTCAAAAGAAGTTGAATATTAACCTTCTTTTGACTGCGCAAATGAATCCCTAATGTTAACGGAAAAGGGACTCCATATTTATTTAAGCTTCGTAATTGGTTCTTGAAGCTTTTTTTTTTTTTTTTTATATATATATATATCTAAAATAAATATTATTAGATTAATTTTACCAAGCGGAGTATCATTTGAGCGATGAAATATTCCATATACAATGTGAGGTCCCCAAACACAGGCAACAAAACAAAAATCAATAATATCAATCCTAAATCAATATAGTATTAGAGTACCAAGTATAAAAAAAAATAAAGGACCAAAATAATAATAAGCTTTGAGCTCTCACAAGGCAGAATGAATTCAATGCCATCCTAGCAAAACACAGCTCTCTGGAGCTAAGACAACCAATCGCTGTATGATTTTAGACTTCCAACCACTCTCAGAATACAGCTTGTAAACCGTGTTCTGGGCTACACCCTTGAAAAAACAGTAAGAGCAGAACAATTCCATGCGCATATCACTGGCTAGAAAACCTGGCATTAGACCCACCACCACGTGAGCCATCACGTGTGAGATTGTGACGTGTGTGTATTTCTTCAAGTAATGTTGATTCGACAAAATCCCGATAAATAGTTTTTGGTAGGTTATGCTATACGCTTGCACGAGGAGATTAATTATTTATTATTACTTTATATAAAGAAAATATGTAGGAAATGCCAACTTGTTGCTATTAGTTCATGTGCTGCATCCCATCAGAATCCACTTGAAGTCCTCAATTAATTTCGACACTCCACTTATAAAAAAAATCAATTACTTTATCTGCAGAGGTCAGATTTCTCTCAATTTCCCACTTCACTCACTGTATTTTGCAAGAAACATATGGCATTCAACTGCTAGAAGAGATGTGTAAATAAAATTGAAACAGTGTGACATGTGTTGTAGCAGACGCCAAGCAAGTGGAGACATTATTGGGTCAAGTTGAAAAAGACCTGTCAACAAAGCATAAGATCCTAGTCTGATATGTTTATTTGATATTCATATATATTCTCTGCTACATGCCTGACCTTCCATACAAAACAAATAAAAAGTTCTTATAAACCAAAAGAAGAAGACGCAGAATTGGCAAATATTTATGCTAAATTCACGCTGTGGATGACCTCACGATATGACCTACCTTTAATTTCTCAGGAAATAAAACAAGGGAGGATTTAAATAAATAAATAAATAGGAGGCATAATGTGGTTTGGTGGCGCACATTTCTATGAAAATTGGAAAACGAGGCGTCGGGAGAAAAGAGAAGACAAACTTTGTGTAGGGTATGGACTGTCATGGCGATCGAATAAGCCAGGGCAAGTAACCAAAATTGCTGATATATTCAAAGGAGGGCTTGCACCTGCATTATTATTTGAATTGCCACACATGGGCAACAAATTAGCTGAATTCTAGTCCCTTTGGACCCTTAAGCCTCTCTCTCTCTATTTATATATATATATATATATATATATTCTCCCTTAATTTTAGTATAAATCAACGGAAGAAAGAATCATCATTAAAAAAAAAAAAAAATCCTATCAAAAGCTTCCTATTTTATGTGACAATCACTTAACATTTCTCTTTAGCCCCGCCCAACCTGCTACTTGGTGTAGAGATCTTCCCATCATGGAAAAACAAATCAACCTTGAGACTGATGCTCAAGACAATCCCCCCAACTCAACTTCCACTACCACCTCCGCCACCAAGAGGACCACCTCCTCCTCCACCTCCTCTTCCTCCACGCCCATTTCACACATTAACCGAAGCTACAAGAAAGAAGAGAATTCTATAGCTATAAAAGTATCAAGAAAAGCTCAAGAATTACAAAGTGGCAACGAGGGTAGTAAAAGGCGAAAGACCGCCGAAAATGAGAATAACGGGAAGCATCCAACATATAGAGGAGTAAGGATGAGAAGTTGGGGCAAATGGGTGTCTGAAATCAGAGAGCCAAGGAAGAAGTCAAGAATATGGCTTGGGACATACCCTACAGCTGAAATGGCAGCTCGAGCACATGATGTAGCCGCGTTAGCCATCAAAGGCAGCTCAGCTTATCTCAATTTTCCTGAATTCGCTCACGAACTTCCTCCTCCACTCAGCAAGTCCCCCAAGGACATTCAAGCTGCAGCCGCCAAGGCAGCGGCTGCTTCGTTCACTGAAACAAGATACTGTGAAGGTGGGGGCGAAGCCGAGCTTAACGTTTCGAGTTTATCAGATAGTTCGGCCATGGACAACACACAAGAATCAAGCGGTTCTCCTTCTACTGATTTTGATGACACATTGTTTGACCTTCCTGATCTCTTCAACGATGGCGTTCATCACAGTGATGGGTTTTGCTATTATTCTTCATCATGGCAATTATGTGCAGCCGATACTGGCTTCCGGCTTGAAGAGCCATTTTTATGGGAGTACTAGAAGGTACGTTTTTTCGAGGCAACAAGTAAATAAGTTCCAAAAATCGAATACGTTTGTCACCAAACTCATTGGAGTCTATGAGAGCAGATGCCCGGCCATTGTCAAAATTCTTGCACAAAGAGACTCTAACCCAAAATCAGTCTGAGAAGATATATATATATATCCAGATTGGGTTCACATCCACGGAGTAGCACAGAAGGAAAAGAACTTGGGCTCTCTCTCTCTCTCTCTCTCTCTCTTCCTGTCTTGCTTGCTTGCTAAGTAGATTGATTGCTTGACAGAAGGGACTTGAGTATGACCTCACTGTAATATATGAGAGCCCAATAAAAATCATATTTTATTTGTTCTGTTCTTTTGTATCAGAAAGAGGTTCATAGCATATATTATTCACATTTTGTTTTACTTTTATCCCATCCATCTCTGTTTCTACACTTGTTTGTCTTTGCAGCTTGAACTTGCAGCCCCATTTTCTCTCTTCTCCCAAAAGAAGAGAATTTAACCCTAAGATTAAGTAGTGGCGTGGTAGTAAATACATATCATATATTTGTCTATCACCATGGATGTTACTGCTATTATCACTATGGACAAATCTAGGTATGCCCACTAATGATATTTTCTTTGTAGACGATTCACAGGTTGAACTGTATCATACGGCAATGATGTCTTTAGAACCCCTTTATCTTTTTCTTTTTTGTCTTTTCAAAATAAAAGACAATAAAAAGATAAACAAACAAAAACAATATTGTGCTATATACATCCATGGGGTCTCGAGGAATATATATATAATTTTTTTTTGCCAATAAGATTTTTTTTTCCTATCATGACTATGCCAGATAACCTGTACATTTGGATTCCCAATCAATATAGGTACCGAACAAGGTGAAAACATCATCTAACTGATGGTTTTTGTTTTTTTTCAAAAAAAAGTTAATTTGTGATCTCATGCTCATCAAATTACATGGTTATTAATATAATAATTATTAAATATTTATATTATCATTAATTTTAAAATTTATAAAATTAATTAAAAAATATATAAACTAATCTGGATATTTATATTAATAATAATAATAATAAAAATACTCTTTTTAGTGAAGGTGTCGTTCTATTTAGAAAAAGCAAAGGCCCCCATGTGTTGAATCCACCATCTATGTATTAGTGATAACTGACCTCACCCCATGAATATCTCCTTTCATATTCTCTCCCTCTCTTTTTTTTTTTATCGCTACACTTCATCTCGTCAATGGCTTAAAAATTAGAACGGACAAAAGCATAATATCTTGCCTCCATAAACAAATCTTGAACATATAATTAACAACTAATTATGTGTACCTAATCACCGGCCTAATTACTTTGATTTTGAAACTAGTTATGATTAAAAACTCGGTAAATAAATCATGATATGTAAAAATGGAAGCAAGCTATATGTATATATTAAATGTTTGTGACAATCTAGTGAAAGTATTTAGAGATTTTTTTTATATGCATAGACATGGTCTGATGTATATAGACTGATCCGGTCGCATTATAAAAAATCATCACAAAAGCTAAGAGTAGAGTCTTAGTTATTATAATAACATTACACTCAGCAAGTTCAACAAAGGGCAAAATGAGTTTAGGACTTCTTAAAACTAGTATAGTCTAAAAAATATTTTTTAAAAAATAGAATAGCTCAAGGTTTTCAAAAATGTTTTTTTTAACATGACACGAAAAATACAATCTAAACTCGAATCATAAAAACATATCATAAAATCATAGGTAGCTTTTTTATATATGGTTCATACAAACAATGAGTAATTTCATCAACAAAGATGTAGTGTACAAGTTCTTGCTTGATAAAATCCTAAGATATAAGGTGTTGAAATTGTCAGCATTGATCGAGTCTTTAGGATGTGATTTTGTTAATTGCTTAGTGGACTGAATAATTCATATTGTTTAGAGTTAAGTTGTTTATTTCCCGGTTAGTTACCATGTTAATAGGAATGTAAAACGTGGGGTGCAATTTTTTATTTCTTTCCTATCTTTGTAAGGCTATATATATAGCCACTTGTGTTGCTTTTAATAATAAGATAGTGCATTCATTTCTAGATATCTTTACACAAGGTTAAAGAAAAAAAATTGAAAGTGGTTTGTGAGACTCCTCATCCAAAAAAAACATTGAAAATAATTATGTCTTTAAAACTATGCTCCCTTGTTGACCAACACTAATTCTCATGCTCTCTAGCTCCAAATGCATAACCAATTGTACTGATAATTTTAGCTTATTCAATGTTTTTTGCCTTGATGAATAACACATCACTTTCTTTCATAATTTCATATATTGTTTGTTACATACCATAAATCTCAACAAGTGGATCAATAAAGAATTAGAGGTTTTGTGTGAACTAAAATGAATGAATTAAACAATTCAAAGTGTGACTTTTTTTTAATCTTGAAGTTTGTTTCCTTGATAGATCATATATTATACAAGTTATGGAATGTTCTATAGAGAAATCAAAATGATGTAAGCTTTTAAGAAAAAAACTATGGTATTTGGGGATGAACACATGGTGGATTAAATTTATTTTCAAAGTCCTATCCCATAATAGATTATTTTGTTATTTGTTATGAAGAGTTTACATAAAATTACATTTTCTTTATCCTTGCACTATTTATTGAAGAAATAGTCCATAAATACAAGTATTTATGTGGCTTATGCTTCAATAAGTAAGCATGAGGGTATGCAATGAGAAATATAAGAATTTGAAACTATTGTAAAATAATAAAATCAGTCATAAAATCATTATTTTATTATTTTTTTATGTGATTTTACACAATAAGTATGTCTATTGGTAAAATTATATGATTTTATAAGTCAATTTGTAACTCTAACAACCTTGTATTATTGAGAACAACATAATTTATAAGATTACACAATCTGTAGGTTGCATTGTTCTCATAAGTACACTATCTAGATTGTATTGTTCTCAACAACATAACTTAATTTTTTTTAATATAAAGGTTACTTTGTTCGAGACAACACATCTTATATATTGCATTATTCCTAACAATGCAATTCACATGGTTTACATCATTCTCAATTTCTCCTCAACTTTGTTTTTCTCTCTCTACCACCCAATTATGCCTATTTTATTGATTCGCTCTACCATATTAACATGTGTTGAAACTCATATGCCCCTGTATTCCATCTCTTGATGCACATTCATTGAATATATATTAGGTCTCGGATAGAACCATAAGCCTTGAGATTGAGAACTAGCCTGAGTTGAACGAGACCTACTTGGTTACATAACAAAATAAATATAAGAGAGGAGCATACCTAAAACAAATATAGCATATGTGGCCAAAGGTAAAATAATAAAAGAATTTATTGAATTAAAATTATATACGTGAATATTATTATTGGGGTACATGAATGTTATGTATTATTATTTTATGTTAATGTTATTTCTTACTATATTATTACATGAATATTAACAATTAGTTAGGATATATTTACACCTTAGAACAAGTCCAACGGGGAGAGGCATCCCAACAGCCAAAGTTAAAGTTTTAAATTTTTGGTTGTTTTTGTTCTTTTTAGGTCTCCAATGGGAGAGCCAAAATAACTTTTCTTTACATGCAGAGCTGTTACTATAGATTTTCACTGCAAAGCCAAAAATGAAATATTATTGTTAGAATTATACCAGTGAATTCTCCAAATTAAAACAAAGCAACACAACAACATAGCAACAAGATGAACAATGAACTGAACAATTAAAACAATTCCAAAAAACATAGTAAAGAACAATATTTTCTAGCCAACCAGAACACTAAAAAACACAACAACATTGCTTGCTAGCCAATCAGAATAAGAAAAAACACAGCAAATACCTTCATCAAAATTGTGTGCCCACTGCATCTTCGGTTCTTGTCAACTACAAATCTTTTGCCCACTGCATCTATGGTTCTTATTACCTACAAATCTTTTGCCCACTGTATCTTCGATTTATTTTCCAAACTTAATCTATTTTTTTTTTATACAAGTAGGTTTGTTGATCAAAACCAAGAACCCATGTAATAGAAACTTCAAAACAAAAATGAGATCAGAAGCTTTGATTTCTAGTTAAACAATGGATTTGTGGCAAAAAAAAAAATGAGGGAGAGGGGGGGAGTAAAGAGCAGAGTGAGAGGGAGGCGCTGAGGGAGAGGAGGGGAGGGAGCATAGTGAAAGGGGGGAGCGCCATTGGAGAGGGAGTAGAGTGAGAAGAGGAAGGGAGGAGGTGGCACAAGTGATAAAGGGAAGGTAGGGTTTCAAGTGTGTGTGTGGGGGGGGTAATTAATAATAATATTTAGCATAAAAAATAAGAGGGTAATTAATAATAATATTTAACATAAAAAAATAAAGGGGTAATTAATAATAATACTTAGCATATAAAAAATAATTATGCAAAAATGATAAATTAGGAATTTCTTGATCAGTTAGCTTAATTATATATTTTAAATTTACTGTTAGATTTATAAAGTATTTAAATTTTGTGTTTAGAGTTGTTGTGCATTTATTCATAAATAGATATTTTTATAAGTTTATTAATACTGTAATTTTGATAGAATTTGAGTTAGATAGAATGTCAAATGAGGCAATTACAATTTATTTTTCATATAGATGGACTCAAATTTGCCAAACTCATTCACTAACTTTCTTATAAGTGAGTCTAAACAAATTATTTCTCAACAAAATGATCCTAATCAACTTTTTTATGACTCCATAGACTCTAATTTAATTGTTCATACAACTAATAAATCACAAAGAAGTAAAACTTCTCATTAGATGAAGATTGTTTACTTGTATCTGCATGATTAAATACTAGCAAAGATCCAATCACAGGAGTTGAACAACAAACAAGATAGTTTTGGGCTCGAATACATGCTTACTTTGTCAAGAACGGAGGAAACTTGAATAATCGTTATCAAAAAAGCATCTCAAATAGATGACAAGAAATAAATAGAGAAGTTGGAAAATTTATTAGTTTTGTAACCCAAATTAAAAACCGTCAACAAAGTGGAATGACTGAAGAATCAAGGATAATATTTTTTTTTTAACATTTCCATATTAAATTATTTGTTTAATATATTTATTATATAACATAGTTTTAGTTATTGAATTTGATTTACCAGATTAATGATGCTCGGCAAATATATGCTTCAGTCATTGACAAACAATTTTAACTAGAACATTATTGGGTTATCTTAAAAAAAATCCAAATGGCAATTTGAATGTGCAAGTCTTCATCAGAAATCAAACAAGAAAAAAAAATCATGGAAATACAAGTCCAACTTATTCAAATCCATCAACTACTGATTCTGTTAGTTTAGGAGAAGATAACGTATTTATTTATCAAAATAGACCAATTAGTTAGAAAGCTGCAAATGAATGACTTAAATACAAACAAGGAAAAGAGAAATTTAGGGAGACAAGTGTAACAAATATCTTACAACAATTCAATGATATTTTGGTTGAAATTGAGAGAGAAAAAAACAAGACAGAAAAATTATGTTAGAGCAATAAGCTCTAACTATTCAACAAAGGCAAGAGAAACAAGAAATGGAGATTATGGAGATGGATACTTCTACATTGAATCCAACTTTTGCAGCGTATTTTCAAAATAGAAAATTAGAAATTATGACAAATAGGGGTATTAATTTGTAATTAATTTGATTGAATCATTTGTAATGGAATATATGTTAATTAATTATGTTTGAGCTTATTGGTTATTTGTTAATGTGTTCATTTTGTTTTGTTTTTTAATTTTTCTAACACTCAAAGATAATAACTAACATTCATTAACTTTTAATATAACAACAATAAAAAAAACATACAATAAGTAGCTTAAATGTAATGATTATCTAATCATAACGTATTGTTTCCATAAATATTCAATCAAATTGGCTTGGAGTCGGGAGTTCGTAACTTTGTCCCTGATTCGATTATGAGTTGGAAGAAAATCATATAGTTTTAGTATTTCATCATGTGACACTGATATAAAAGAACTAGTTTCACTTTCATGATCAAATCCAATGTTCACTGTGCCTTCATCCTCAATAATCTTATTATGCATTATTATTCAAGCTTTCATAATATTTGCAAGAATTTCTTCATCCCAGTATCGTATTTGTCCACGCACTATTGCGAAACGAAATTGTAACATCCTAAATGCCCTCTCTACTCCTTCTTTGTAGACTCTTGTTTACTTGCGAAATATTTTCTCTTCTCTCCTAATGGCCTTTAGATTGTCTTAACAAAGGTTGATCAATTCAGATAAATCCCATATGTTAAATAATATCCTATTGTATATTCATATCCATTGATTGTGTAATTGATAGGTGGAGCACGACATTCAGCAAGTGCAGCAAAGACAGATGACCGATCAAGAACATCAATATCATTTAGAGATCCAAGCATTAAAAAAAATATCATGTCCAAAGATCTTGTAAAGCCACTGCCTCTAGAATTATAGTAGGTTCTCAACAATGTCCAGTATATATCCCATGCCATGCAATTGGATTTTTTTCTCATTTCCAATGCATGCAATCAATGCTCCCTAAAATCCCTGGAAATCCACAATCCTCGTTAATTGATAATAGTCGACCAATATCGGACTTGTTTGGAGCTTTTAGATACTAATCCCTAAAAACTTTGATAATTGATTTGACAAAAGCTCTAAGACTTTCTATTGCATTGCTTTTTCCAATCCGAATATATTCATCAATAAGATCTGTAGGAATATCATATGCCAAGTATCTTGTGAGCGACAATTACCTTTTAAAGATAAAATAAGCCAAGAACGCCAACTGCATCTTTCTTTTGATTGAAAAATGGATTATAAGCTTTCACCATATTTGAGATTTGAAGAAAAAGATGAAGACTCATCTTAAATCTCTTTCAAAACTGACTTTCTATAAATTTAGAATTTTCTGCAAAATAATCATTATACAGCCTCAATGCACCTTTCTTTCTATAACGTTTGACGATGTTATGTCCAGTAACAGATCCACAAGCCCCTGTTCTCCGCTCTTGATTTATCAATTTTTCTTTAGTAACCACTACAGTAGCAACTTGGAATGACAACATGGGAGTGTCATCATCAAAATCAAAAGCATCATAAAAATTATAATGATTCATGATTAACTTTAATAAAATAAAATAAAGATTGGAAAGAAGAAAATGATAAAGAAAAATATGATAAAGAAAATGTTAAGGTTTATGGAGATATTTATAGATAAATTTATTTTCCCTAAAATTTGAAATTTGAAATTTTAAAATGTTGGTGCCATTTTTTCCAAAATTTTAAATCCAAAAAATTTAAAATTTTGGCGGTTATTCTTTCAATATTTGAAATTTTAAAATTTCAAAAATTAGCGGCTTTTTTTTTTTAAAAAAAAACAGATTTTGGCGGGTTTTTTAACATTTTAAATTTTTAAATTTTAAATATTACGGGTCTTTTAATTATATTTAAATTTATTTTTTTAATTTAAATATAAATAAAATAATAATAATTTTATTGTTGGAGGGTTTTCAAAAATAATTATTTAATTATATAAATTACTCCTATTAATTGTATAATTAATTGCATAATTAAACTATATATAAAATAATTGAACTTTATTTAAAATAAGATAAAAAAAAAATGACTCTCTAAAATGACTTTTATCACTATAGTACATATTAATAAAAATATCATATATACACTATTCAAAAAGCTATTTTAAATATTTGGCTCTCCAAAATAGCTCTTGCCATTAGATTTGCTCTTACATGTTCACTTTAAGACAATACCATGTATAAAAAGTGTTGCCTCAGGTTCATATGGATATCATCAACATGATTGACTATAGTATGTCATAGAGAGCATGTTACAGAGAACATTTCCATAGTTTGTCATATTGATTGCTTAGCTATATTCTTATAAGACTATATTATGAGATGGGTATATAAGTGTACCTGTTATTATTCAAATGTGATAATATTTATTATATTAGTTAATTGATTTTCAAGTCAATAATAAGATTTACTATCAGCAGCATGTATTGATGGATCTTTATATATATATATATTGGATAAAGGCCTCATTTTGGCCTTTAAATCTCCTCTTTTTATTTAAATTTAAATTCAATAAAACTATGATTTTTTATTTTTATTCTCATCTTGCAAATGTTATTTTTTAGTGTTATTTGATTAAATAAAAAACATATTCTAAACAAACTATCAAACCTAAGCAAGGCCATGAATTAGGTCATAAGATTCTTGAGTTAGTTAGGTCTACTTGTTTTGGTTCAAAACATGGTTGTCTGGAATTCTTTTAAAAAATAAGGTGATTGTTTTTATTCTAATAGGGTCTTGAGATTTATTGATTGAAACTAACATTAGCAAGCTATATTTTTATGTATCCTTTCATAAGAATTGTTTTTTTTTTTTAAAAAGTATTCAATAAATGTATTTTTTTGTGTCTATATTTGTTTTCATATAATTCAGTCAAATATATAATTTTTAAAAAAATATTATTATTAAACCTAATTAGATTTCTGATCCATATAGCGAGTTTGATGGATTAACTAAAGTCAATAAAAAACATCACAACCTTAAAATTATTTTTAAAAAACTTAAAATGATAGCAATAATAACCTGAAACTTTTTATATATATACAAATTAGGTTTTAATTGTACGATAGTCATGCTTGGATCCACTAGATCAAATAATACACTTCAAGCCACTCCAATACAGTTTTATTTGTAGTCTTGTTTGGGAGTGGTTGCGTTGCTTTTAAAAGTGTTTTTCATTCAGAAATACATTAAAATAATATTTTTTTTATCTTTTAAAAAATATTTTTGATATCAGCACATGAAAATAATTTAAAAACACCAAATAATTTTAATTTAAAATAACAAATAAAATAAAATTTCTTATATTTTTAAAAAAATATTTTTGAAACACAATGTCAAACATTCTAAAAGTCTAAATCATGCAAGGGGTCACGTCATAGGACCAAGTCAAATCAATTAAAAAAAAAACTATGCTGGTAAGTTTATTCCAATTGAGTTTTTATTTTTCTAAACAGTATTATAATATAATAAAAAAAGCAGGACATGATGTCATTTTTTTATCTGCATCTATTTCTCGGCTTCTCAATATAATCTTTAGTTATAATGATCATTCTTTTTAATATTTCTCGTTGCATATGATTATTGATTAATAAACTTGACTTGTTCATACATACATACATATATAGCATCCCTTTATTGTTTTATTATGTTAAAATAATTTGAGTGGAGCTCAGACAACATTAGTCAGTTAGGAAATAATTAATCACGAAGCATGACGCATTAGGTTATTAATTGTTGGCAGATTTTGATAAATGAATAATTAGCTGACGATGATTGACAGTGTCTTGAAGACCAATAAACATGTAATAAATACGAGGAACAGTGACAAGAAGTATACAGAGACGAGCAAGAATCTAACGACGAGACTGCAGAATATGGCAATGGCTATAACTATTTATAGCATTTGGTATGAATGGAACAGTCGAGTGTTTGAAAAGAACCGAAGCTCCGTGGATATCATCTTTCAAAAATTTCAAATCTTGTTCTACACCATCTACTACTTCCATGTGCAGAATCCCTCTCTTTTTATTGTTGTATAGGATCAGTTTGAAAATGATCCATATCTTGTAAATAGCTTTAAAGCCTTAGCTAGCCTTGTAGTTTTGTTTGAGCTTTTAGCTCTCTGATCTGTACATCTTTGTTTTTTCTGGTTTTCCAGATTAATTACTTTGATCTCTAATATACTTATATTTGATAAAAAAAAAAAAAAAGAATCTAACAATGAAAGAGAAGAATCCAAAGCTTGTTTGTTTTTTAAATTGGAAAGAGGGGTGTCAAATGATTTAGCCTTGTTCATAAGATTCTTGTATGCTTTTGATACATCCTCTTCTTCTTCTTCTTTACCCTAATAGAGAGAGGGGGGAGGGGGGAGACTTTAAATCATTGCATGCCATTGAAGAACAAATTATGCTGATTAACATGAAAATCTGTGACATGTATGGAACTAGTCACATGCAAACTTAATTAAGTTATAATATAAGACAGAGAACTGCGTCTGGTATATGCATTTGCAGCCTGCAGGGCCATAATTAGTGGGTGATATTGTTTGATATTAGTTCGATGTTTCCATTTCTAAGTTAAACTTTTGATTAATGTAGAGCAACATGGCCAATAAGATGTTTCAAGATCTTCAAATCGATCAAATAATAGTAGGAAAAACTCTCTACATGCAGTGCATGGTTGCCCTAAAATACATAGCGTTAAAACCGATTGATAGATTTTCAGTTAATAATAGCAACATGGCCAATTAAATGGATACTTAAATCTGAATGGAATTTGTGCTAAATTAAATCTACTCATATATATATTGGTTTACAAACCTTTTTTTTTTTTTTTATAATTCGAGTGAACCTCGTTCTTTTAAAATAATTCTTAGTAAAACCCTCTATATGTTTAACAAACACTTTACATGGTAAGTCCTCACGAGTTGAAACAAAAACTTGAACGGGGTAAAATGATAAAATGTTCCCTTAACTGACTTGGAACAATCATCATCATAATTAATTGAAATATTTATTTGTCACCCACATATATTCTCCTTGCAATCAACTTCATGTGCTTATCCAATGCCATTAGTTTCTGTATCGAGTTATTGTTTAAAAATATAATTAAAATTATTTTTAAAAATATTAAAAATTATATTTTAAAAAAATATTTTTGACATCAATACATGAAAATAATCTAAAAAAATAAAAAAATATAATAAAAAATAAAAAAATATATTTTTAATTTTTTTCAAAATTATTTTTGAAACAGCCGGTGAAACAGGGTATTAATTCCAAGGGACAGTAAGGAACCGTTACTGGAGCTGTCCTTGTGCTGTTTGTGTTCAAGCTTAATTGATAAAAATTTGAAACAATAATACTCTCTGATAAGCTCTTCGTGCTAATGTTTTTCCAATTTCAAGATCTAGCAACATCTTATTGGCCACGTTGCTATAAATTCTATCTTAGGAAAGAATACAACCAGCTAATATCAAACACTATATCTGTTATTATGAATGAATTCTCGGTGCTATTTCGTAGCAAAATATTTCTTTTCAGAGACCTGGGGAAGAAAGTTTTATGAAGAACTGATTATCGAGATTATGTTAGCTAATAAACTTTATGTCAAGTGAGATAGTTTATGAGAAGTGCTAGCTAATTAGTTGTTTAACAGATCTCAAACATTATTGGCAGCCATGGTTGTTTGGTACAGAATGCATATATAGTATCTGCGTGGCTTGAAGCGGTGTTAAAAGAGGAGGGAGTTGAACTCTTTCTCTTTTTTTCTTGAGAGTGAGAGAGAGAGAGAGAGGAACCCTAGCATGTGCGTAAACTGAGGGCACAAACTGGAACATAGAGGCGATGGACTGTATTTTCTTTTGAGTTCAAAAATAAGATTCACGAGGAAAAGGGAAACATGCTTGTAATTTTCCAAGACTATCTGCATGTCTTTGCTGCTCGCGTTCAAAGGTGCCAGGACATGACAGCATGTTCAATATACAAGGGAGCTTTGTTCTGTCGGGAAAGAAACAAGAAATTGGGGGATCCAATGTCGTTGGAAGTGAACGCTAACTTGAGCCGAAAATTGACAGGTGACTTGTTTAACAGAGAGTGATCAATTCACATTCTTAATTTTTGGGTTGTCATTATCGATTAGATAGAATATTATAGTACATGGTTTGGGGATGTATACAAGGAAGCGTTCATCATTGCTTTGCTTGGACTTCCTTTCCTCGCAGACCAGCAAGTAATAATAGGAAACAATAGCGATCAGTAATTAATTTTTATTTTTTTTATTATATTAAAAATATTTTGATGCTGAAAACGGGTTTATATTGCTATCTGGTTTGTTTGTTTTCGTTTATATTTTAAACAAAGTCTTCTATAAATAAAATAATAAAAATTATATTTAAATATCATTTGATTAAACGTTTTTTTCTTGCTATAATTTTCAAATAAAAATATATTTTCTTTCTAGTGATATTAGCAGCCATTTTGTTTAACCATCATAGTTCTTACAAAAGCTTTTTCTTGATTACCTTTAATTTTTATTTAATGAATTATGTTGCTGTAAAAAAAAATACACATGCATATATATTAGAAGACAGTTTTGAGAAGGAAAAAAAAATGTTTTCCCACTATAATTTTCTTCTTTTACTGTGAATATCTATTGCATTATTAAATATAGATTTAAAAAGCACCTGGACACCATAGCAACCATGCTGGTTTTTTTTAGAGTGTGTTTGGTATTGTTTTTGTTTTTATAATTGAGGTTTTAAAAAAATAATTTCAAGAAAAGTATTTTTGTTGCAGTTCAAAATAAGTTATAAAATGTTTAGTTAAAATTTTGATCGAATTTGAGGTTAATGAAAAGCAGTTTCAAGTGTTTGGTTACCAAACTTTTCATATTGCTTTTAACTTGTGAAATTACTTTAAAGTGTGTGTGTGTGTGTGTGTGTGTGTGTGTGTGTGTATAGTTTTTTAAATATTTAATAATTATAATAATAAAATATAATTAATAATTCAGTTTTAGATACTTGTTTTTATTCTCCCATCAAACTACTTGTAATTTCATCACGAACTATAAATCAATTCGTGAAGACCTCTATGATCTCGGAACAACATATAGTAAAATATCATCTGAAATAAAATTAGAATTGCGAAAGAAAAATTATATTGTGATCTTCTTGTAATATATTTATTTAGTGTAATTAATTTTTAGATATATATAAAATAAATTTGTTATATTTAAAAAACAAAACACAGCTAAAAAAGAAGGCAATTCCACTAATGAATAAACACCCTTTTTTTTCATTACAGTAAGTGGCCATTTTATGCTTTTCAAAAAACATGAAATGTTTTTCTACACACCCGCTCTCTCCACATGGAAAACAGCAATTTACTGCTGTCCATAGACCAGCAGTTTGGCAATATTTTGGGGTGGATCATGACTTGTGTTTGTTATTTAACCAAACAGCAAAACTACTATTATTTTTCAAACCTTGATCTGGACCTCAATACCAAACAGGGCAAAGTTGGTCCAGACAAAAACCCATAAACAGAAGCCTGGGCGAACCATCTCACTTAAGCTTAAAAAACAAACCCATTTGAGACAGCATGAATTGTCAAAGAAAAGGCAGTGCAGCAACGTTACTACCCCAAAGGGGCACGGCTATTGCCCGCAACAGCAACCCCGTGGGTTCACCGACCTTTCTGAGCAAAACCTCCACCATCCGTTTTCCTCTAATTCTTGACACGCCTTCAATTGCTCGGAAACATTACAGAAAGAAAACCGGCTTGAGTAAATAACAACCGTTGAGAAATAAAACACTATCCCATCCCCCCTCAGAAGGTTGTGCATAAATGAGGCAGTGCTGAACGCATCAGGCACAAACTATTTATTATAGATGTCTTTAGTTTATAAAAACAATAATGTAAACTGGTATTTCTGCGACCTAATGTATATTCTAAAAACTGTACAGTCAAAAATTCAGTTCCACTCTGGCTATTTTCACTTGATGAAGAAAACTGGCATCATATGCAAGAACCAACTCTCGTTGCTTGGACAACCTCCAAGGCCTTCCAGCAATGGTATTTCTTCAATTCTGATCATCTGCAACAATAAATCGAAACAATCCAGTGGCCCCAGACAGTTAATTAAGAAACCAACATCATAAATACATGGAAGTCAAGAAACTAAATGAAATCAGCCTAGAATTAAATCGAAAATGATTTGCACAGGACGATAAGGACAGGAACAACACTTTTCCTGTCACTTTTGTCTCAACAATTCTCTAACATAAGAATTGGCATGAACCGCTGGGCATCCATAGGTCGAGGTTCTGATAAAGGCAGACAGCCTCATTGGAACATGAATTTGACAATAAGAATCATGATCAAACCACAAGGTACACCTCATTCCCTTTCCCTCATATATAAACAGGCTTCACGTCATTATGCCCAAAACTCATGCTACATACTGGACACTTGCGGTGACGGCTTTCCACAATTCTCTGTACACAAGTATTGCAGAACAAATGGTAGCATTTTGTTATGACAACCTGATGAGAAAATAAAAAAATCAGAATCGCAGTGAAAGAATAAACAATGAAGAAAGATCAATTCATATCATTGATTGACATGTATATCACAAATTTGGAGGATCACTAATCCATTTCAAAAAACACAGTAGCAGTGAAAAGGAAGATCTTTACGAGATGAACATAATCTATCTCTCCTTTCTTTGGTTAGGAACATATCAATAGCTGAACCTCTAGGCAAATACAGTAGATAGGATACACCCATTGAATTCCAATAAGCCTCAATCCTAAACATGTTGGGGTTGCTACAAAAATCCTTTTCTTCCACTCTTTTCTGTTTTAGGCCACTTCATGACAGCAATGTTTTACCACTTCAGACCATTAGATTTTTTGCCTAGTTTTCTATTCCTTTAACTCTCTCACTTTCTAGATAATACACCTATGTCAACTCACCCCCCCACCCCCTGAAGATTCAATTATTTCTTTTTCAACCCCAGTATTTTCCTTTCAAGGTACTGCACATGTCAAATGAGGGGAAATGGACTGCTAATCCTTTCCATTGAAAATAGAACAAGTTTGTCCTCGCTTGAAACTACTGCTATTGTCACCCAGTAATTAAGTTCTGGTGAGAGGAGAGAAAAAAAGCTGAAAATAATCTTTCTAGTAAACGTGAACCAGTTGCCTTTCTTTATAAGCAAGTTGGACCTGAAACTTATAATCCAACATAATCACTTCATAAATTCCGCCCCCCTGAAGGGAAACTTACTAAATGGATCGTGTGTCAAACTTATTGATGATTTTTGTGAGATATGGCTGGATTAGCAGGTTCCATTTTGTTTGAGAACCACATGTTGCATGTTCTCCTTCACATCATGTTGAAAGAATATTTAACTAATGTTTTGTTCATGCTTTGTAAGTACTCTTCTAATATCCTGTTATCCAACTAGCAAGGCCAGTTTCAATCATCATAACTTCCTACAGGAAAACAGGACACCAAATCCCACAAATAACAGAACAGGGATTGCACATTACCTCTTTAGGTCTGTCAAGACAGATACTGCACTTAACTATTTCCCTGTATTCTCGAAGCTCCTGCTGAAGTTTTTCTACAATCAAAGACCCCTCTGTCTGTGCTTGAAGATGAGAAACCTTTCTCCTTGCAACCTCCAACTCCTCTTCCATTCTTCTCTTGTCAAACCTGATAAACAAGATGTGAATGTCAGCACTTGATACAAATAGGAAGCAGGATGGGATTTATTTCATTACCTCTCTTTCTCTAAATCTATCTGCAGCTCCAGCAGAGCAGCTCGACTTATTTCAACTCTAGATTGTGAATCCTCCAACGACTCTCTTGCTTGATTAGATGATCTTCCCATATCTAGCAATTTCTTTTGTGCATTTTCCAGTGTAACTGACCTTTGAATCTTATCTTCCACAAGTTTATGAACCTGGTCTGCACAGAATTTTGACTGCAAAGCAGATGCATACAGTACTGATTATATATTATATACATGATTCAGTAACGTTGACTCTATCACAAAATGACCCATGGCCATATAATCATATGAACTCAAAATAAAGTCGATGAACTATTTAGTCCTTGATAATTTAAGCTTAAGATTGGATACCTTTATTATCATTAATTAACCTAACCTAATTAGAGCTTTCGGAAGAATACAAGTTTTTCCTTGGGGATTTTATTTCTTATTTGGTTTAGGAATTCTGATGCTAGTTGGATTTTATATTAGCTATACAACTTTCAGCAAGGACTCCCTTTCCTTTTGAGGACTTGAATTTAGACCTATCACTATTATAAATAGGCTACCTAGCTTAATATTTAGACCTACAGGATTGACTTTTTTGTTATTCCTATCAATCAGAATACATTCAAGAGGATGTCTACAAATCCTAAACCTATTTTTCTAGTTGTAACTTCAGTTTTCTACTAGTTTTATCCGTCAATTTTCTATTCTTTGCTGTTTAGAGTTGATTTCAATTCCCATGCTACATCACCTAATGTATACACTGAAAAATCATTAACCTAATACTAGTGTTCTTTAACTAGGAGACATGCCTATCCTTATGTAATGCTAAGAGAAGAAGTGAAGTGCCAAGGCTATATTACCAGGTACACAGTGAAAACATTTACAAGACACTCCTCAATTCTTAATCTAGAAAAAAAAGATAGGGATGGAGATTCTTAATCTAGAAAAGAATAATAGAGCATGGCCTCCCTGATGTCAAGATATCCATCCTATTCTTTTATGAAAATATTCATCCTGTTCGTTTTATTTAGAAAGTAAAAACAGAAGGGTACAGCTGAAATAGCAGTTTGTTTTAATTAAAAAAATAATCATCATCTAAAGTAGACAAACCGAAAGAAAATAAAGATGGGCACAAATTAAATGTATATTGGTTATTTATCAGTTAAAAAAATAAAATTTTCATATTTAAGTTTTTTTTCTAAATCACATACTATGAGACAAGGATTTAGTAATGTTCATAAAAGTTCTTGCCATTTCTTTATTTGAGAAAGTCTCATAAGAGTTAGTTTTGATAGCATTATCTGAATTGTTGCATTTCTTTCTCGTTTATTTTATATATACTGTGGTTACTAAATTATATACATGAATACTCTTTATGCAAGGCACATGCCAAACCAACTAGTTCTAAGAAATACCTGATCTTCTATTCTTGCAGCTTTCACATAAAAGAAATTGAGGGAAACATTGGCTTGCTGAATCTCCTTTTCCATGATTTGTTTGTCCATGAGCAGAGAACCTTGCATTTGTCTTGTTCTCACACCTTCTAAAACAAGCTGTAACAAGAATAGCATGAACTGAAAAATTGATTCGTTCTCACATCATGAAGAAAATGCAACCAAAAATACATTTACATTACTACAAGAGCTGCATCATGACAGGCAACGTAAAACCATGTTCAGTTTACAAGTTCAACACTTGTCAAAACCATAAAACTATAGCAGACACTGTCACGTGTTACAACAGGCTAAGCAGAATCTTAAAGGTTCTAGGATGAGGGAAACTCAGAAACAATGTCAAAAATATGCAACAGAATAAAGACCCTATTCCAAGGTACAAACTATTAGTACATCTCATTCATTTTCAGATATCAAACCTACTTGGTCCTGTAGAGATTACAAACCAGTAGTGTAAAACATGTCTCCATGCCTATGAAATCAAGAATAACAAGCTCAAATTTGGAACCGTGTAAGGTCAGATATTAAACATTTTCCAGTTCATATAGCACAATCTAGAAAAAAGAGTTCACAATCCAAGTATTGCGAACTGGAAAGCTTATATTATATGAAGATGAAAATCTCAATATACAAACGGGCAATGCAAATACCAATATCACGTCCTACAAGCAGAACACAAAAGACAAACTGAGGTCTTGACACTAACAGCAGAAAGACAACACATGCAACTTAAACAATATACTGAAGACAGGTTACGTAATTATTCCAATCACCTTAATGTTATAATCATCTCTCTCTGTGATTTGTTGCAACAGATGTTGATTTTGAGTTTGCATGTCATCATATGCTTGACCAATTGTCTGAAACAAAACCAAATAAACAAGTCTTCAGCAGATGCCTTATCACATTGCAAAGAAAGCCCGCAATTAAATTAACTGACCTCTATTTCAGATAAGTAGGCCTCGTTTCCTTCATTTTTTGATTTCAGGACATCAGAAAGTCTAGACATATCCCTGAATAGCAAAGAACCAACATTTTCAAACAGTGATCTCCAATAATTAGTATGTTAGAATTCAAGGTAAAAAACAAATTATAGGCTGACTAATTAACTGAAAACAAAAAAGATTAAAGACCAATTGCTCAATGGAAAGATGCTTATTTAATAATACAACTACAAAATGTAGTTCGGAAAAATTGTTGAACAAATGAAACAGTGATCCTCTTGTAAAATTGTGTCTGCTTATCTAATAGCACAAAAACCAAACATTTCTTTTGTTCTTTTTCCTTTGTTGTTTATGCATGTGTATGAATTAATTTCAGAACTTCACAGGAAAATAGTGCACATCCTCTTCAGGAACACACAACAATAAAAGCAACAAAGCTTTGGCTTGGTGGTTTTCAAGCAAATAAAGAACTTCATGCCAAATAGAACTGACAAAAGGACATTCCAGAAAAAATAAATGAGTTCACCTAACAAAAGATTGATGTCAGCATCTTCAATAGAGGCTCTACAATAGGATCAAATCAGTTCCAGAACTTCATGCATTTACCTTTTAGAAGCTTCTAATTTCTGTCTCAAATCAGCAATCTCAGCTTCCACAGCAGCTAGCCTTTGCTGGGATCTGGCCTCAGCTTCATTTGCTGTCTTCACTCGTGATTCCAGATTATGCTCATCAAGAGAGGATTTAAAACTTTGAACTTGAGCCTTTGCCTTGTATTCAAGATCCCTAGCATCTAAAACATCCCTACAGTTGCAGAATATAAATTTATAAACCACCATATAATCTCACATAATATAAACACCAATATCAAGAAAAAGAAGCAAACTGGAACATGCTAATAATTAAATATGATCAAACGCTTCACCATAATGATAAGCAAGACCCACCACTGCCATTGTATCTTAAAAATAATGATTACACGCTGCTGCAAAGAGTCAGGCACCAAATTTAAACAGAGCAAAATCATTCAATTTACTTCAATTTCCAGCATGAAGCAACTAAGATATCATTCATACACAATGAATATACAAAATAAATACAAATTTGATAGCTGGTAAGGGGAAAGCAGAATGTATACATATACCCCAACCTTGAACACATGGATTCACGCTGATACATGTCCAAAATCAGTTTCAACTCCAGTTCACTTTCCTTCAGATCTTGGACCTGCAACCAAGGGAAGGGGTTTTGATTGCTAAATAAGATCATATCAGTTTACTACCCTTGAATTTAGAAACCAATGCTTATCATAAATTCTTCTAACCCGTGGTAGAGAAATTTCTAATATACTTGGCAAAAAGGTAGAGCTGTAAATGAGCCGAGCCACTCATGAGTCACTTGAAGCTCAGCTCACTGAGGGCTCGGTTCAAACTTGTTTGTTAAAGCATAATGAGCTTCTACACTTGAAATGTAAACAAGCCGCAACTGAGCTTAGCTATGCTTGGCTCATAAACGTTCATAGCCAGTGCTGTTAGACTCATGAATTAGGCTTCCACACAAACCTGTTTAAAAGCTTGCATATAACTCATATATAAGCTTGTCAAAAGGAAAAACAACTTTAAAACGATGTCATAAAATAAAACAATTTAGTATGCAATAAAAAGTGTTCTTTGTATGAAATAAATTTATCAATTATATTTGCATTTGCTATATGTAGTTTATAGAACTCTTATGATATTGCAATCACATGAGATTTTTGTCAAAGTTTAAGCCTAGCTTGTTTATAGGCTCATTAAATAATTGGGAAAAACCCAAGCCACGTAGAGCCAGAGACTAACAAATTTTGAGTCAAGCTTGAGCCTCATAATTTAGGTCTGTCATGAACACAAACCGAGCTTAAGCCTTGCTAAAATTAGACGATCTGAGCTCAAACACATCAAATCTTGACTCGGCTCATATGCAACCCAACAATATGGTTAGTGGAGCAGTTCTCAGATTAAATTTATTAGTAATTTAGTATTCCTAAAAAAAAGCTCGCAATGGAGAACTATACTTGATCCAGTAGAACAAGTTTGACGTTGATGATGAGTTGAATGCTCCAAGAGGCATAGTATTCTGATACAAGCGAAAACATAATTGAGGAAATAATATACTCAGTACTCTTTTAAGAATTTTTGTGTTTTGGGTTCGCAATATTATAAATTACATTTGGATGCAGTCCTTAAGAAAGCAAATTTAATTTGAGTGTCTTCAGCTGGAGTAATCAGAAGCGCCTATATATTTTAAAATTTCTTCACTTTGCCTTGGAAAAAAACCTCCAAAGCAAATAAAGAAGGGATGCTTAATTCATGACATATCTACTCCATTGGCGAAGACAGTCAAACACTACTAGCTGAAATTTATTTCTAATCCTCGCTGTAATCATCTAGTGCCACAAGAAATCAAGAAAATACCTGAGGAACAGAACACTATGAGATATGCACACAACTTAGGTCAAATCCAATGGAGAATTTTCTACACAACCAATAAAATACCACCAAGATTGGTCATTGCAGAATTGATGGGTGTTCAAACAATACTCCAACTAGAAATACAAATTTATAAATGCATATATCCTACATGAACAAATAGTTGTTTCCTCAAAAGCAAAACAGGTCCTAAGCAAAAGCGAGCTAAGAACAAGTAAGATGGGACTACAATGGATCTATTCTCACCCACATTCTTGTGGCAAAAGTTTTACATGTCTAACTAAAGGAGCACAAAGGACAAGTTTTTCATCTGGTTATCAAAATTCACTCTTTTTTTATTGAAATTTAGGAATTCTTCAACTCCAGAAAAGGAAGGCATATTGATGGAAGTCTTTAGGTATAAATTATTGAAAGAAATATGACCCCTTAAAAAGAGAGAGAAAAGGAAAAAATAGAAATTCCGAAATTGCAACTGGCATTTGAGAACACTAAGAAAACTTGGCTGTCAGAAGATTATAACAATATAGGATAATAAGCATATTGATCCATAATGTCAGATACAAGGATTTAAATGCTAGAGTTCCCTATCAGTGATCAGTGAGAGTACACAGCCTGCAGAACTATTACAAAAAGCTTCTTTCCAGTCAAATTTGACTTCCCTGGCAGCCAAGGTCACACAATCCTTAGGCTGAATAAAAGATGGCTTTGCAGTCATTAGAACAAGACCCCCAAAATTTTTAACCAAAAGAAATTAAATTCAAAGTAGAATGGAAACATACCACAGACTGCAATTTATGTATCTCACTGTTTTGGTTTGTGGATCTGGCAGACAAATTTTCACACTCCTTGGCCTGTTCCAGAAAAGCAAATCTTAAGTGTCCATTAACTTATTTAAAGGAAAAGAATATAAAGGCATGCACCAGAATGTGCCCACCTTCCTATCCAGAACAGTAGAAAGAGACTGCCCATCAGCTCGCAAAGAATGAATACCAGAAGAAGCGTCTTTGAAGTTACTTAATTGGCGTTGCATAGAGCCCATTTCCTCAGGAAATGAGGAAACCAAGGCTTTGAATTCAGCTATGATTTCTTTTCTTCCTGAAATAGAGAGTACCTATAATGCTTTGAGCACAGACCTAGAGAGTAGCAGCGAGAATTACAGGACATGCAAAAGCATCCAGCAGTAACACACCTGGCTCTCTAGAAGCCTCTTCCAACTTGGTCTCAATCATGTTTCTTTCATTAATCTGTTTTTGTATTTCTTTCCCTAAATCAGCAATTCTAGATTCCACAACTGCAGTGGATCTTCGACAAACTTCAACCATATCATTTTTCATATTTAATTCTTTTTCCTTCCAGGCAAGGTTATCCTTCTCAACCTTTAATTTCCAGGTACGAAAATACTGTCAGTATCAACAATTAATCCATGCAAGGAAAATTCTGAAACTAATGTCAGTATCAACAATTAATCCATGCAAGGAAAATTCCAGATGCAGGCATGAATGGAACTACCAACCAGTTACAACCTGAAGTTTCTCGATTAAGGCCTGATATTGGAGAACTTCTGATTTTGATTTCTCTAGTTGATCTCTCACCAAAAGGTAGGCCTGTGATGAAGATATACTCTTCACATTCTTCAACAAGTGCTGTAACCAAAATATCCCCATTTCACTTCAATTGTTATTAATAAATAAAGCTGCATTTCATTCTATTTACATTACTGAAGTGAATCTGCAGTTAAGGCATAATAATGTAGAAGGAAAACAAGGTCTACATTGACACCATGGCAAGGTATTAAGACCCAGCCCCCTCTCCAAAAACAAACAAACAAAACTGACCTGCAAACTGGATAGCTTCTGTAATATTTTTAACCTTTCTTCGTGGAGATCTTTTAGTTCTTGTAGTCGAGAAGAAGCTTGATCCTGTGGAACTCAGATTGATTAACATGCCTATCTCTTCCCCTTCAAAAAATTCTCAAGAACAAATCCAATAAAATAAGAGTTAGAAACTCACTAAAAGCTCTTCGACAGCAGACTCCATTTCTTGCAGATCCTTTTGTTTATCCCTAACCTTATCACCACCAATGTGCTTACTTCCCAAGTTTAAGACTGGAAAGAATGCCCCTTTTGTTGCATCTCTCTCTGCTTTAAGGGTTGCCAATTTACAGTTGCTGTCTTTCAGTTCTGCAACTGCAATCTCTAATTCACCTATGGAAAACAAGCAAAAGCAATACTTTCACACTTACAAAAGCATATCAGACAAAGCAGTAGCTGCAAACAACAAGTACTCGACATGCCAGCAAATAATGCTTCATGCCAAGTGAATGAATAGCAAACAAATGCAGAATCATATCAGATTTAGACAATAGCTGTAGAAAGCAAGAACGGCCACCAAATATGCCAAACCTTAAGACCACATATACATGACATGTAATTAAAAGTGCTGTGTACTGGTGAGCATATACAAATAGACAAGCCTTTAAAAATAAAAAAAGGCAAGCACATTTACCAATGCATTTATCTTAAAAAGGATGTGCTACATTAGCTGCAATAGAGGAAGCTCTCAGATGGTTGTTAAAGGATTCAAACTCTTAAGATGATGTTACCTTTTAGATGCTTAAGTTCTGCTTTATTTTTTGCATCATCGTCTCGATGATTCTGCAATTCCATCGCCAGTGATCTGTGCTTCAAATGAAGGTCACTTAGCCCTGACCTCAAATTCTTAAGTTCCATCTCCAGTTCATTAGATGTCATTTGCCTGTATGCATCTAGAAAAGGAGAAATATGCATAGGAACTGAGAGAATTCTAAGGGAATAGCCCAAGAAAAACACAGCACAGACTTGTGCCAAAATACTCTTACCATCTTCTGGAAGCTGTTTCAAAACTGCTGCATACAATCCATTCTTCAGATGCCAAAGGCCATTTATTGTATCCACTATATTATGTACAGCGTTTTTATTCTTTTCAAAGGCAGTTTCTGTATCCAATCCTATCTGATCAGGGCAATTATTTGAAGAGGAACTTTCAGTTGCACCAGTTTCCATCAGTCGGCAAAGAAATGCATCCTTAAGAGAAGATGAGCTCACATCTGAAAGGAAATTTAGAAACCCCCTGTTATATGATGCCCTGAACAATTATTTCCCAGTCATTATCACATCACCAGTTCACTAAATTTTATGTTCATTGTGAAAGGAAACTGGTGTATCAAATCCACCGAGAAGGGAGCCAACTTTTCCTACATGCTCATTTGAACTGCATAAAACAGTGTATACATTGCTAAAAGAAGCCCCTCCAAACCAAATTACACACTCATATACTGCTGAAACCCACCCACACAAGCGACTATGCAAGCCTACATACACATGCATAGTGCCAATAAACACACACCCCAAATTGTTTGTGCAAATTCAAACCAACTTCCAATACCATTAGCAACTCATGGATATAAAATACAATTAAAGTTGTAAAATAATAATTTGAAAAGGAGAGGCTGACTACTTAAGAGAGGTTCCTTGCTGTAATCAAACAAGCAAATAGAGGGGAGCAAAATAAGCATGTGTACAAAGCCAAGAATCGCAAAGTATGGCCTGTACAAAATAAAATTTTCAGGAACTATATTATGTTGTGTGCCAAAAGGTGGATTCTTATTCTACTTGTACAATTTTCTCAGCAATATATATATATATTAGCCATACTTGCTATCACAAGAAAGCACAAGCTAAGAATAGAGAGCTATGCATTAATGCTATCTCAATATTAGTGAGACTGGGGATAAAAAAAGAAAAAAGAGAGAGAGAGAGAGAAGAGTAATAGATTACAGGCTCCTCACCTTTTGTAATTGGTATGTGTTTGACATCTTTCCCATTGCTCCACTCTCTTGTGCGGTTGGAAAATGTTTCCAAGTCACTAACCAGCTATTGTTAGGAACATGGTAAGTGTTTACCCAATTATTATAAGGTACAGTAAGGATAAATCAGAGAGATACCTTATATTTTGATTTCCCAAAACTAGTATATTAAAGAAAAGTTAGTGTATGGAACTGTGAAGAAAAAAAAGGGTAAGAAATTACCACTTCCCAAGACTTATTGACAGTGTTTAATGTGGAACTGTATGGTTGCTGTTTCTCCTTTAGTTGAGAGAACTTGTTTTTTAGTGCAGAATGCTCAACCTTCTGAATCTCTAACTTCTGTTGAAGCTTTTGATTTTGGTATTGAAGAACAGTGGTATCAAGCTACATCATCAAAAGAAAACGTGAGTTCACAGCAAGAAGTGACATTACATTTTGGCAATGTTATAGATATAGAAATTACTGAAGTGCAGTATCATATAAAGCTTCGAAACGCCAAATTACCAAGAACTAGAAAATGTAAAAAACAGAAGCTAGGGAGTTACAACCATCAATCACCAGCAAAGCAAAATAACTTCACAGATAACTGATTCAAGAGGAAATAAAGAGAGAAACATGTTGCTTAGAAACAAGTTGTTGACCATAAATAGAGGAGGAAAGACAGGTACAGTATTGACAGACCATCAGACTTCAATTCTCAGCAACCACAGCTAGAAAAGAAATTACGATACATTGTTCATGTTTTCTGATGAAGCTCTAAATAATAACTAAAAGCAATTAACAGATAAGCCAATTCTCATACTTTGCTCCCAATTCTAGAAATTATTTACCATGTTCTTCAGCTGTTACTGCAGCATTTCCAGACAACCACAAAGCATTAATCCCATGTACAGATTTTAGAAAGAGATTAAATGCATGATCATTGGACTTGGATATCCTTCCATTCAGTAAACATGATATACAAGTAAATTGCAAGAAGCAAATTGTAGACGAACCAAAAAAAAAATCAAAATTCAACGTATGGCACAATAGGAAATGTTAAGATAATTAGCTTAACGAGTCAAAGGCTATAAAAGAAGAACATCCACACAAATAAAACAAATATAAACAGCCCTGCAAAGCTCCGATCCAATCACAATCTAATTAACATACCAAACACATTAATTCTCCAAATGATGCACGCCCTAACCTAAACTAAGAAGGTACATGATTAGCAATAAAACCATACGTAATTAACTACAAGTTTATCAAATTTACGGGTAATCAGATAAATTCAGATCACAAAAACCATCAGATTCACAGAACAAACCACATAAAATTCCTCAAAACCACAACAAGAGCAACCAAAATTCCGAAAAAGTCCCCACCTTTTTGTCCTCGGATAAATGTGAGAACGGCTGCTTTTCAGTCATAGCAGCAGGTGGAGATGATATAGAGCTAAAGTGACGCCGTTTTCTGTCTGGCTCCCCTGCACTCCCCATTAAAACAGAACAAAACCCTGAACTCCCTCCCCGCCCCCGCCCCCAAACCGCTTCACTCGCATTAAGAAGCACAAGGTCGCATAAATATCAAAAAACCGTGATTCGCAGCAGATGACACGCTATATTTAATCACTATATTTCTTGAAACCCTAACTCAAAACCACCAAACAATCTGTTTGGTTTTCTTTCCACTAAAAAAAATAACCCTAGCCCTAATCAAAGAGTCTACACTCACGGTGGATTTTTGATTTCCTTTTCTTATTGAGAACTAAAAAATAAAAGGGGAAAAATATGAGATTTTTCTTTTTCTCTTCGGTTTCTGCTGGAGTGCGCGCGCGCGAGAGAGAGAGAGAGGAATTTGTTCGGTGGTTGTAACTGTGATTTTTTGAGCAGCACAAAGAGAGCGTGAAATTCAGTGAATGCTGGAAGGGTAGTTTTGGGAAGTAAAGGCGACCGAGAGGAATCTGAGCTTTGATGGAGTCACTGCAAGGTGAGAGGAATCAAATGAATGCTGCAATTTGATTGGTGGGAAATGGGAGAGAATTTTGGGGCTCCTTGATTTTGGGATTTGCTGTACTGTTGCACTTCTTTGATGTATATTCGAAAGTGTAGAGGTGGTTGTTTTTTAAAGTGTTTTTTATATTGAAATATATCAAAATGATATTTTTGTATTTTTTAAAAATTATTTTTGATATCAGTATATTAAAATAATCTAAAAATATTAAAATATATTTATTTAAAATAAAAAAAAAACAAAAATAATTAAACATCGGTTTAACAGCAGTGCCGAACAATCACTCTCTTCTCAACGGTTAGGTTGATTTTTTCTTCGTATTCAAAGGCTTAGTTTTTTCTTTAACTTCTACATAATTTAATAATTTATGTTCCGAATTCAAACCAAATTGATTTATTGTAACAATCCTCCTCCGTACGCGGCCACCTACAAATTATTATTAACTGATTTTAATTAACATTTGTCACTTAATTTTAAAAATATTTTAAAAAAAATTGGAAAAAAAATTTTGTTTTTTCAAATTAAATATATTTAGTATTTTTAGATTATTTTATATATTGATATCAAAAATAATTTTAAAAAAAATAAAAAATGTTATTTTGATATATTTCTGAACGAAAAACATTTTAAAAAATAACTTTAATGATAATATTAATCGGACACTAAAACAATTGGACATTCAACATTGTTTTTCATTTTTATTTTGTATATTAAGGCTACCCATTGTTTAAATATTCTAATGGTGGCATGTCTCATGAAAAATGAAAAATATAAAATATGTGTTTTTTATATGGTGCATATTGTAACCAAACACACTTGAAGAGAATTGAATTTCTAACTTAATGTTTTACTATTCATCAAAATTATATTAATAAAACCATGGTGATTTCATTATACATAGATTATTATTCAATGGGATAGTATAGTTATTAATTTTCACTTTCAACAAAAAAATCAATAATTGTATTAAAATAGTATTTTCCCACGAGTTCATTAGTTATTATGGGATTGATTGGGAATAATTTGGTTGTAAATATACAATGTAGTGATTATATTAACCTAGAAAGAAAAAAATAATAAAACATTGAACAAAGACAATCCAAACTTTTATGTTTTACAAGCATGGTAGTATTATACAATATACTAAAAGAACTTTGAGTCAGCACTCTTCATTGTAAGTAAAATCACTGTGGATCATAATAATATTGCTCATTTTTCAGGTTAGGTTAGTTAGGTTCGTTCGGTTCGCCGGTTTACTAAGTTTTTATATTAGTTTGCACAATAAAAGAATTTTTTTGTCCCTCAAAAAAGACAAAACACAGCAGCTGCTGGAAGGAGTAACGAAGTAATTACATATTTTTTAGAATGTCTAAATACTAATATGCCCCCCAATAAGACAAAATTAAAGAGTTGGATAAAAGGGTGTTACTATAATTTAATCCTTTTAAAATATTTTACTCTGAATATTGTGGACGCATGTGGCACACGCTGTAGATAGTATTCAACCTCATGTCCTCTTTGAACGGTGTATATAGTGTTGTTTGGTGTCGTAAAATACACATCCAGCGTCTTCATGAATACGCAGTTGTGTCATCTTCCTCATGGTGTAGCGCGTCGAAGCACACAGTGATCGACAACATAACGGTGATCGGTTAAACTTTTTTTCCCTTTTTCTCTCTCTTGCATGCTAAGTACCAGACAAACCCCTAGTTTTATAGTGTTTTCATTTCTATCCCTTATATTTTAATTGTTCCACATGGTCTTGATTTCTATTATACAAGTTTTGATTTGTTGCCATTGGGTCATTTGATTGAAATTGATTACATATTTAGGTTCTTATTTTTTTAATTTCCAAATTAGTTTGAAATCCCTTAATATATCCGGTACAACAATTTTGATTGTTTCAACTTATCTTTTGATTAAAATTAATAATATATTTGATTTTCATTCTAGTCCTTATACTTTTAATTTTTTATTTTAATTTCTTCATTTTTTATATTTCTTAAATAATCCCTATTTTTTTCCATGCTTATATGTGCTTTTAGCTTTGGTTTTTAATTTTTATTATTCTCTTTTTTTGAGGTAGCTTTTTTTTTAAAACAAATATTCTTAAATTTTAGTCTGTATTTGTAATCATTTGAAAATTAATATTTCTATTTTTTTTTTCATTGTTCTTTCTTTTGGTTGTTTTTTTATTATTATTTTCATGCCAAATAATTATTTTTCATTTTTTTGTTTGCTTTTTTGTTAAAGTTTTTGGGCTTTTTGTATTCTTTTACTGAATTTATTTTCCAATAATAATAATAATAATAATAATAATAATTATTTTTTGCTCCCTCTTTTGTTAATGTTTTTTTCTCAGGGCAATTTAATAATTTTTATTATTTATCAATAATAGTAATGATATTTTTATATATTAAGCCTTCGATGTTGTTGTTGTTATAATAGGTGTGTTGATGTGTTTTATTATATCAAATTTTAAATTTATAGATGCTACATTTTATTTTTAAACTAGCAGAATCTACTAATTGTTTCAATCCAAATAGTTATAAAAATTGTTTACTCGGTCCGCAACATATTGCAGGTAATTTAACTAGTAAAGACTATATTACATTTAAAAAACAAAAATTTCTTGTATTTATAGCTATTATTAGTTACAACTTTCACAACATCATCAAATATCAAAATTAACTCAACTTATACCATCTAGCAGGCAACTAGTGGTAAGAGATCGAGACTAAAGGGTTTGTTTTCCCTGTTACATCAAATTCGAGCCTTATAATTACTAATATGTTGACATCCCCACATTAATCTAAACAAAATTAATTCAATTCACACCTCTATCATTTCGTATTTTAACAACCATTGCTCAAATTATTTGAAATTGTTGGTTAAATAATCAAATACAAGGAAATGGAAACAAAAAAACTTGAGGCGTGTTGTGCACTGTCCTTAAGGATATTTCCCCAACAATGAGGTATCTTCCAAGATTTAACAAGTTCTTCCTCAAACAAAAAGGGGAGCACAAAAAACAGCTCAAGAATAAGAGAAGAGAGGACCAACAAATTAGAAGAAAACGAAGGGAAGTAATTGTTATGTTTGAAAAATCTACATAGTATTTATAGGCTACTATAATATAACAGCCATGCCATATTTAATTTATGAAATTAAAGTGGTTGTTACAATATAAATTTTGGTTTTGGTTTTCATAATTATAATAAACATACAATAATTTAAATTATAGCTGTTATAATAATTATGAAAACCAAAACCGAAATTGCTTTGAAATTTGTAGCTGTTAGAAATAATTTTCAATTATTATAAATTTAATTTTTTCAGTTTAAGGGTCATCAAAATATTTTAACAAAAGTTACAAAACAACAAAAAGATTTCAGAGAGTATAGGTGTTGCCTCGTGCGCGCGCGGGTGAATCAGAGGTTTTCCTCTTACTCAACTTATCTTTATGTGCACGAGCTAACTCTATTTTCTTTGTTGGTTACTATCTCATCTTAAGTTTTAGTATATAAACACTTGATAAAAGTCTTTTTTTTCCAGTATGAGATAGTATATATACGATTTGCACTCAATAGGTCTTTTGTGTTTTACCAATGTGGGATAATATTTTGAAATATCTATTATAATTGTTTTACAACAGAAATAACATATCACTAGTCAATGCCCCCGCGCCTCGTTGCGGGTAGTACCATATTTTTTTCAACGAGAAAATATTAAATATGTGATTTTTTTATTATAATATAAATTTCGGCGAAATAATAAATATGTGCAGAATTCTTGTTAAGATAAAAAACAAAATATTTTCATAAAAAACAATAAAAAAAAATAATCACTAAAATTATCATTCTTATGGCGCAAACAATAAAATCATAAAATTATCTAATCCTAAAAATATATAAAAATAACAGAAAACATAAAAAAAACAAAAAACAAAGGGAAAACAAGAGCAATATTAATTTAAAAATGACCACCAAGATAAACCAATTAAAATTAAATTTCTAATAAAAATAAAATAACAAAAATTAAAAACAAAAACTTAAAGCATAGATGCATAAATACAAATAAAAAAATAAACGTTGTCCAAGAGTGACGAAAAAAACCAAAAAAAATTATAGCAAATAAAAAATTCAAATAATAAGGACTAAAATAAAAAATATAATTAATTCTAATCAAACAAAAAGATTATTATAGCCATTGATCCCAGCCATAACTACAAAAAACCGGGGATAAAAATTCTGAAATACCCCCTGGTGCTGGAGGCTTGTTTTGTCATTTAGGGTAGCTAATTGTGTGTTTCACTATGCAACAAATCTTGAAATATCATTTGTCCCATGAAAAAATAAAAAATACCCCTAGTCCCGGGGGTTAAAAATTTTTAGACCTGGAAGTAAAATGGTCAGTGTACTGTAGCAATGAATAATAAACTAAGTCCAGGTGAACAATAGAATTTTGCATAGTAATACACTGACAATTTTTATATTGTAGTTAATATTAAGAATAAACAATTATATTTATGATCCACAAAAATTAATAAGAATTCCATTTATTTCCAATTTTCTAAATACACTATTTGCCTTTGGCAATCCTTCCACAATTCCCCTCCTTTTTCTCTTCCTCTTTTGCAAGCATCCTCTCTCTAGCTTCTCTGCTTCTAATCTCTCTTTAAACTCCCTAATTAGGGTTTGAATATTGGTAATAACTCTCTAATTAACTTTCATGGCAATTAATTTTGGCAAAGAGGAAGGAAAAGGAAAAGAATTGAGGAAATTTTCTACGACTCCTTTTCTCCCATTAGCAATGAATGGTAAACCGTAGGCCATTTATATAAAAAGGGGACGAGTTTTTTTTCCCTTTTATTTACATGTCACTCGCTCATTCATCATTTCATAAGTTATTCGGATTAAATTTTTGTCATTGATATTTTTTCATGTTTGTATATCATTTATTTCATCCAAAACCTTATATTCATATTCTTGGGATTTTCTCCACAATTCACAAACACACACACACACACTACTTATCATGAAATTTACACATAATAATGTTTTTTTCATTAAAATTATTATGTATCTAATAAGCAAAACAATAGTAGCAATAATATTTTTTTTATGAATATTTTCTTATAATCAGATTTAAAAAATAAATAAATTGATTTTTGACATAATTTTACCACATTTGTTTTTATTTTTTAGCTTTCAATCACATAAAGATTATGAAAAGTACTATATAAATGCTTTGAGTGATTTTAGTTAAAACAATAAACTTTTATTGTTCCTTTCTAAAAAACCTAAATTATTTATTAATAGCAATTAGGTTTTAATTATTTTAGAATTGATTATGAGTAACTTAATCTTTTTATATTTTTTTGCACATGGGACAAGTTGTTACTTAATCCAGTGGCATAGCATGTTTGAAGTTCAATCCATTTGAGGAAAAGGAATAAATTCTGACTATGAAGCAAGGCTAGATCTCTTACAACATCGGAATGTTAGATCTAGCATTTCATAGCATATAAATATTAATATTCATGTCGAATTATCAAGAACACATAAACTATAAAGCGGAAGTGTACTTAAATCCATATTCGGAAGTCGCTATCTAGAGTCGTACGGATAACCTTCCAAATTAACATGCTCACCTTAGAGAGCCCTTTGATTCTCTCTACCTTAACTTTAATTTTCTCTCTGATAATGGGATGTCAGTATGAGAATGTAGTAGCACGCATAATCTGGGGATCATGATCATATATATAGGCAATCAAGTGCCTTTTGATATTCATGTCATTTGGCATTCTTACCCTTTAGTATTTATATTTTAGTCCATCACTAAAATAGGTATAACCCTTTAATCTCTATACATTAAAGGTCCACATCCTATTAGATACATCAAAACCCAATTGTCTAAAAATACTTAGCAGGTCATTTTAATTAGGTTTTACTTTATTTGACAATCCGCAATCATATAATTATTCTCGTATAAATCTAACATTGAATTACCCATCCAACAATATCGGAATCCCAAGTCCGAGAGCTTGCTTTCATGGTCTGTGATGTATGTCAGTAACATACAACTCGAGGCCTGCGTACAGGACAAGCCCCTCGAGGATAGTTGAGATTTGCACTGGATAGTCGGTTACAGGGAAAAGAAAAAAAAAACACTAAAATGATATCGGAGAAATAAGTCCAGCAATGTTTCCCGGGAAAAGTCGGCTTTCCCTTGAGAAAAGATTTACATCAGCATCAATATTTCCACGCACATAATGCTGTCATGAAAAATATTCAAATCGAAAGAAAGTTAAAAGTTCATTCCAATGTAAATTTCTCAGATTTCATTTCTTTTGAATTGCTGCTTCAGAAACAGCATATATGTCTGGATTCATGGTGAAAATTAAAAATTAAAACCGAATGCAAATGCAAATCATGTAGCTGCAGGATTTGATTATAAACTACGAAGCAGGATGCCTTCAAAAGTAATGCCTGGTCCAAAAGCCAAGGCAAGTCCCCACTCTTCCCCTCCTCTCTTCAACTCATCCCTCATATACTCCAGAACATAGACTATAGTATTGCTGCTCGCATTTCCGTAGTCCATCAGGGCCCTTCTGCTGCATCTTAGCTTCTCTTCGTTTAATTTGAGTTTGCTCTCTAACCGGTTAAGTATTGCTGGTCCACCAGGATGGACAGCCCAGAACAAATCATTGAAGTCAGTCAGACCAGCCTTTGACATAAGCTTACTGCAAAACTCTTGAATATTATCTTCAATCTTCTGAGGAAGGTCCCTCCCGAGCTTGAAATTTATGCCCTCTTCAGAAAGGCGTCCATTGATCACATCCTGGGTACCTGGCAAGAATTGTTGAACTGAATAGTTCAGCTCCATGAAAGGAGACTCTTTGCCTGCAACAGGGTTGGCTCCAATAATCACAGCTGCAGCTCCATCACCAAAGAGCGCAGCCCCCACAAGGTCGTAAGGGCGTGCCTTGTTAGGAGGGCGAAAACCAAGAATCGTGGTCTCAGAAGTAGCTAATAAAATACGGCTTCCTGGATTGTTTTCAGCTATGTCCTTGGCAACTCTGAGACCAGTGACACCACCATAACAGCCCAGGAAGTAAAGCATAACACGGCCAACATCATTCCTTAGTCCAAGCTGACTGGCAAGGTAGAGGTCACCACCTGGCAAGCGTACCTCACTAGAAGAAACATAGACAATATGGGTGATATCTTCTACCGACCCTCCCCATTCATTTATGCAAGCCATGCTTGCTTTCAGAGCCATCTCAACAACTGCTGGATTCGCTATTTCGAGTCTTTGTCTGATTGTTGGAGAGCCCTCTGTTGCAAGTTCAGGGTACTTATCTAGTATCTCCTTGGACATGACTGTGTATCTTGTCTTCACAGTAGTGGTTTTACCTAGCAAAAAAAATGAAATTAAGAGTTTGAAAAACCTCCCACACAATGGAACCTACGAGAACTTCACGTCGACCATCAATGGGTTTAGCCATTTCACTTACAAAGTCTCTCCAGTTTGTCCTTAATCGAAGCATCATCGCACTTGGTGTCACGTATATAGCCCTCCACCAAGCATTCCTGAGGAATAAGTTGGCCGGGGAAGGCCTTGCCGATTGCCAGTAATGTTGCCTTGCCTAAAGTGGGTGCACGCCTACTGGTAGTGGCATAGTGCTTTGAAGCCCCATTAGCGTCAGTTTCAGACATCTTCAATAGGTTTAGGAAGAAGATAATTCGGTACAGAGAGAATTTATGAACGAAATATCATAACACGGAATTATAAACGAGAGGTAAACTTGTTCTTGGAGAAAGGTTGGTGTTAAAGATGGGAAACATGAAAAATTAAAAATGTCTACCGGTAATATTTCTGCCTTTTGTGGTTGGAAGCAAGAAAGCTTCAAGAGGGTGACGATTGTTTTCCTTCTTTTTTAAGGGTTTCTTGAACTAATTCCAACTTACCTTCTTCTTCGGTATAAAATTTGAGAAAAATAGACTTATTAAATCGCAGGACCACACCAGGCAACAAGCTGCATTTATGTGCATTTTCATTTTCACGGTATTGACACTTCTACCAATACTGGCAATTATTTTCACAGGAACAAATAGGTTGCTCAGTGAGAAACTAATTGCATTTGACCAACGAATTTCCAGCAGCTTATCTCCATGAACGAAGCTAGAGTATAAGAGAACATAAATTCTTATAATCTATCATTGAGAGATAATTCCCACATTAACAAAATCGCATGAATTTAACATGCATCCCCCCCCCCCCCCTCCTTCTGCATGGACGGTATGAATTAGAAAAGAACTGTAGCTAGTAGTGGGTGCAAAGAGTGAGACTTTATCCCTTTCCATCTGGCAATAGATAGCAGTAACGTGTCATTGACATCATCAAAGACTCTGTCCCACAGACTGCAGAACATGATGTGCAGGGTACAGATCCAGGAGGGAGCCTGCAGTCAATAACAAATTTCTCTTGTTTGAATAAAATGACAGTAAAAATTATAATCCTCATCTGAGAATGAAAGTGCAACACGGATATGAAAAGGTTTCTTGAAGTTCCAGCAACTGTTTAGCCAGCCAAATTATTTTTAGCAGATTAGATCCATGGCTTGAGGAGCAATTAGTTCTGAAATTGATAAGAGATACATTGATGCAGAGATTTTTGTGCTTAGGTTCACACAATTTTATACCAGTCAATGCCAGAAACTCGGAAGAATCACTTCCACACTACATCATGACTCAGCACAGCCCTGAGCGCACCAATAAATGAGTTAGTATGCCAAGCATAAAGCTTCGTTTGAGAAAAAGATGGTAGGCATATAATAAAGTACAGACAGAATGGAACGACTCCTGGTGATTATCTGGCCAGGTGAGCAGGTTCAGCTGAAAGACCTTGGGTTCCACTGGCTGAAGAGTGGAGCAGACCAGTCATGGTGGAGTTCTCAAGTCCATCCACAAAATACCTTCAAAAGTTTAGTTCTCTAGAAATTATTGGCTTGGTTTCATTCTGAAAGAAATATGTGAAAAGTTGAAATAAAAGGACCAAAAATAATAGGGAGACATACCTTTTTTTTTATACATGTGCAGTCAACTCTTTTTTTTTTAAAAAAAATATATATCCTTTTAGTTTGATAATTATAAATTGTGACCCCATAGTTCATTTTATTTATCTCTGAGTTCATTGGTTTAAGAAAGGAGCGACAATATAAAGTTTTTATAATATTAGGAAACCCCTTCGTAATTATTTTTTTCATGAAATCTTTATAATTAATTAAATAAATATGTTTAAGATATGATTCCACGATGTGATGTGAGATCGGATACCCTAATCTGTATCTATCTTTTAATTTTTCCATTTAGTTTTCAGATAGCATTAATAACTTCTTTTTTACATTTATTAGTTCTTATAACTCTTAATTAATTTAATTAAATATATTCCTCAACTTTTTTGATTCAAAGTTAAAAAAAAATAATGTTAGAAAAATGATTGCTCTTTTATTTTTTTATTTGACTTGCAATAAAGTGAAGTCAACTAAACTAGTTCCTCTTCTATGAATCTAACGAGTGGTATTGCTCGTGCGATGTGCTGAGTTTTTTTATTTATGTAGAAAACTGATTGATTTTATACGTGTTGTATTTAATTATTTTAATATTTTAATAGTAAAATTATAATTGCTAAAATCTATTAAATATTTTTTTTCCATCAAAAAGTGATTGAATGTTGCTATCATTAAAATATTTTTGATAAAATTTATTAGAAAATTTGCAAAGAAGATGCCATGATTTATTACAAATTTGCTGCTACGGATACCCTAGTTAAAAAAAACATAAAAAAAAGAAATATGGTTAAAAAAAAAACAAAAAGCTAGTCATAAAAAAAGATGCAAGGGGAAAGCATTTCTGTAAAAAAATTATTTGGCTTGAAAATTTAAAAAATTTATTGCACTATGTTGCGGGCTAAATAAATAATTTTTATAATTGTTTGGATTAAAGAAATCAATGGGATTTGCCAATTCAAAATTAAAACATAATATTTCTATATACAAAATTAAATATAATAAAACAAATCACCACACCCTATTATAAAAATAGCAATATCGAAACTTTAACATCTAAAACTATAATTGTTATTACTGTTAAATTATAAAAATTATTAAATTATCTTGAGGATAAAAGCTGAAAAAAATTAAAAAAAGTAAGAAAAAAAAATAATTAAAATAATTTCTCTTCTTCCTCTTGTTCTTCTTCTTCTTCTTCTTCTTCTTCTTCTTCTTCTTCTTATTATTATTATTATTATTATTATTATTAGTGTGTTAATTATGAAAAGAAAAAAAAATAACAGATTAAAAAAATCTAAATAACTTTAAAAAAGAAACGAAAAAATAAAAATTATAAGGTAAAAAAAAATTCATTTGACTAGGAAAAAACAACTAATAAAAAAATAACAGAGAGAGAAAATTAAAAATAAAATCAAAATTAAAAATTAAAAAATTCATTTGAAAATTAAAAAAATATTAACTGTAAAAAAAATGATTAAATGTAAAAAAAATATTTGACTTGAAAATTAAAAAAAATTTTACCATATTACGTTGCGAGCTAAGCAAACAATTTCTATAATTGTTGGGATTACAGAAATTAATAGGATTCACTGGTTCCAAATTAAAATATAATATTTCTATATACAGGATTTAATATAATAAAAAAGATCATTACAACCTATTATAAAAACAACATATCAAAGTCTGAATATATAAAATTATTATTGCTATTACTGCCAAAACAATATAATTTATCCAATTATCCTTAAAGAAAAAAAATCAAAAACATTAAAAAAATGTAGGTAAGAAAAATAACTAAAATTATTACTACTACCACCACCACCACTATTGTGTTAATGATGAAAAAAAAAAAGGCTAAAAAAATCTTTAAAGCTTTAACAAAAGATTAAAAAAAAATATTAGGCAAAAAAATTTTTAACCTGACTTTAAGATAGAAAAAAAAAGCCAATAAACAACTAAAACAAAAAACATAGGGAGGAAAAAAAAAAGAAATATTAATTTTCAAATGATAAATATAAAATTTAAGAATTAATTTAAAAGAAAAAATGTCACCTCAACAAATAAGAAAATAACAAAAATAAAAAATAAGACACACTTATATATACATGGACAAAAGTGGTGATTATTCCATAAATAAAAAAAATAAAAGGATTAAAATAAAAAATTAAAAGCACAAGGGTCGACATGAAAATCAAATGTCAAGGGATTAAAATTAAAAATTCAAAGTATAAGGGCTGAAATGAAAATTAAATATATTATCAATTTCAATCTAAGAATAAAATTAAAAAAAATCAATCAAATATACGCCAACTTGCCCGCGCGATGCACTAGGATTTTACATGTTGTATTTTGTTATTTTAATATTTAATTAGTAAAATTATAACTGATAAAATTTGTTACAAAAAGGTTTTAATTTGACCAAAAAACGATAATATATATTAAAACTCTAATATTAAATAAATATAAAAATATATAATTATTCTTATGTATTTAAAAAAACATAAAACTAAAATGATATTATATTTTCATAATATTGAAGGAAAAAAAAGAGAAAAAACAGACAATATTATTTTTGAAATGATCACCAACAAAAATCAAAATATAAATATTTAAAAACTAAACTTAATAATAGTGGAAATAATAAAATTGATGAGAAAAAAATTTCGTAATTTTTTTATTTTCATATTATGATACTAAAAGTATTTTATAACAATGATATTAATTTTAAAAAAAAACAACTTAGGCCATATATATATATATATATATATTAAGGCTTTAATATTAAATAAGTATCAAAATATATAATTAGGCTGACAAATTTAAAAGAAAATAAACCTTACAAATATTTTATCTATAATAATTAGAAAATTCAATACCTAACAATATCAAATATATATATATATATATATATATATATATATATATATATATATATATTTAAAAAAATTGTTTAACTTGAAAAATAAGAAAAAGAAATAATAATAAATATCATTTTTGAAATGATTATCAATATAAATTAAAATTTAAACATTCAGAAAAATCTTAATCCCAATGGAAAAATTTTTTGGAAACAATAATAAAGAGCATGTATATATAAACATGGACAAAAATAAGAAATAAAAGTATAACATTAAAAGTATAAGGAATAAAATAAAAAAAAATCTGTAATAAATCTAATTTAAAGGACGAAACTAAAATAAATCATAATATGGAAATTCCATAATCCGAAATAAAACCAGAAATATAGCTCAAATACGTAATCTATCTGCATAGAAGGATAAAATTGAAAGAAATCAAACTCTGACACCAAAATTATTAAGGATTTATGATTAATTTGCTTGGAAGGATAAAATTGAAATAAATCAAAACTTTGAAACAAAAAATATTAAGGATTTCAGGCCAAAACGCAAAATTAAAAGAGCAGGGACCGAACGGAAACTACAGTATATAATTAATTTGATTTGAAGGACGCAATTGAAACAAATCAAAACTTATATAATTGCAATAAGGGTTAGAAAAACAAATTCGGACGTTTAGGGACTTAAATGAATTTTCCAAAAATACTGCTTCGCTGACATCATCATGCGCAGGAGGAGAGAGAAATGAGGGGGGGAAATTTAAATGACCATTGACATGTGCCCAGACACCACATGGATACACGCGCCGTCCCATGTGGAAGAGAGCATGGCGGAAAAGTATTATGGACGCCAATTGGGCATTTTTGGACGCCGTATTACGCTGCAGGCGCCGTCCGTAATACGTGTCAGGGTAAAAACGGACGGCACGTGACGGGACGCGCCAACAGTAATCCGGCGTGAAAAAGAATAAAAAATTGCTAATTACCATATGGCCCCTCACTCCTTCGGCGTCTTTTTTCCATTTTCGAGGTTTACAACAGTGATTTCACTATTTGAAGAAATATTAAAAAAAATCGGCCGGACGAACCGGACCAGACTGAAATCACGCAATGACTGTTTAGACCCTTAGACCAGCGCCCTTTTTTATCTTGTGCGAGGGACAATATCGTCAATACACTGTTCATGTGCTAAAAAAAAGGTGGACAAACTCACGCGATGCACCGGTGCAAATTACGAGTGAACAGTGCCGATGAGTGTATATGAACAGTACACGCACAGTAAATCAACGTTCTGTTTTAGTTTTTTTTGTTAATATCTATAGTAATAAAACAACTTACTAGTTATGAAGCTGTATTGTTTATATAAACAATGAAGTTGCTTCCGTTTTCCCCCCCTTCAATTCCCTCTATTTATTTATTTTTTAATTTCATTCATTGTTTTTTAATTTGATCATTATAATTTTTTTAACAGTGAATCGGGTGGTTTTTAGATCTATCAGGTCACATATCACTTTGAAATATTTTTTCATATTATTTAATTTTAAACCTATATTTTGTTTTTGTCAGCTTCATCATTTATTGTTTCAATCTCCTCCTTGAGCTTTTATTACCAAACAATCAGATTGTTTTTTAATTAACCAAAATTAAATGATTTTTAATCCTTTTAGAGACAAGTAATTAGAGATATGGAGAATTATCTTTGATTTTTTGGGGGGTAATTGCTAAAAAAAACTTGAAGAAGATGGAGTTCCTAAAGAGAGGTTTGCCAATTTTTATTATTATTATTGCTATGGAGTTTCTATGTTGTCGTCCAGAAGTATTAAAAATAAATTTTTGGGTGAAGAGGCAAACGAAAATGGGATAGATTTTGTTCATTGTAGTAATATAGATAAATTACTGTGGATTGTAATAGTATAATTATTATTTTGTCAATACATAAAAATTTAACTCTTGAACTCAGGGGCATTTTAGTCTTTTCCTTGAGACCGATTGATATTATTTGATTGTTTAAGGGCATTTGAGTCTTTTTCTAATTTTTCTATAGTAAAACTATGTTTTTACCCTTCCTAGTAGACAACAGACAATTGACTACTGGGGTATTTTCAATTTTTTACAGTATGTGCACAATAAAATAACTATATTGCCTCAAATAAAACCAAAACTAAGAGTTGCTAATGGAGGTATTTATGGTTTTTTAAATGTTTCTAAATGGTACAAATATGGATATGTCTTCAAACAAAATCCAAGAGCTGATTATAGGGGTGTTAAAGTAATTTTATGTTGTTGCTGTTGTTGCTGCTGTTATTGTTATTATTACATACTACTAATGGCGCATCAACCGAACACGCAAATAATTTATTTTTTACGCTTCTTTCAAGCGGAGCGTGCAATGTCGTACGACAGTGCAAAATGTCTATTTGATATTTTCCCGGATGCTCCACCATGTTCTATTCTACATAAAGATGTGTGTGTCGTCTCACAGTAGTTGGAAACGTGACAGTGATTGATTATTCTTTTTTCTCCCTCTTCTCTCTCCTGCAACCTAAATTACAAGGAAGTTACCTTCGTTTATAATGTTTGCAATTCAGTCTCTCCTCTTTTGATTGTTTTGGTTTTCCTGATTTCTAGAAATTTTGATTTATTTCAATTTTTTCCTTCAATTAAAATTATGTATATATTTTACTTTCGTTTTTGTCCTTATTTTTTCAATTTAGGGTTTGGTTTTAAATTCCTTAAATTTTTTGGTATAAGATTTTGGATTTTTTTTTTAATTTTGTTATTCAATTGTAATTGATCATGTATATATATTTATTTATTTTGACCCTTATTCTTTAAATTTTTAGTTGATTTCAATTCCTTTAATTTTTTCGATAATAGTCACTATATTTTATCCATATTTGTAAGTATATGCTCTTAGTTTTGGTCTTTAATTTTTATTATTTTAAGTTTTTTTAGGTTTTATTTTTATTCAATTTAGTCTTTAAATTTTAATTGTATTGGTGATCATTTGAAAATTGATATTTTTTTCTTTTTCTTCCCTTTGTTCTTTTCTTTTCTTTTTTATTTTTTCTTCAAGTCAAATTATTTTTTTAAGATAATAATATTTCATTTCATTTTATTCATTTATTTTAGTTTTTTTTCTTTGGGTAATTTTGTGATTTCCATTATTTATGGAATAAAAATAATAATAATTTTAGTTTTTTTTTCTTATTTGCTCTATTGTTAAAGCTTATGAGTTTTTTATTCTCTAGGGTAATTTAGATTTCCTTGTTGTTTTAGTGGTAATAATAACAATTTTAGATGTTATAATCATGAAATACTACTAACATGATGTTTTAAATTGTTAAGTTAATCACAATGATAATAACAATTGTAATTTATTGTGATGATTATAATGCTTATTATGTTAATAATTATGATTTTGATGATGATAATAAAAATCACTCATAAAATAATATGAAAAATATTACTAATGACAAAAAAATATATAATAATGATAATAATATGAATTCTAATTTAAATGATATCAATAAAAATATTAAAGAAAAAGATAAACATAGGCAGAATAGTACTAGATTTTTTAACATGTAAGAAAATATTAATAGTGCTAGATTTTCTTATGATGCTATACATCTTAATGGAATAATCAATATAAACAAAACTTTTCCTAGGTGATGTAAAAAAAACTAATCATAAGTTATTTTTTTGTGTGTACTGTTAATGTTAAATAATATATTTTTTTTTAATATAAGGTAAAAAATTAAAGACAACATTGAGCTACATGATTTTTAACAAATACAACATCAAATAATACATTATTAAATTTCAAATATTATATATAGAAAATCCTTAAAAAATAATTCTTAATAAATACAAATTTTGATAATAAATTATTTCAATTCCTATTATCATTGTTATTCTTATGATTGAATTAAAAAAAAAATATTGTCAGCATACAAAAATATTATTTGATTTGAAAAAACAATGAAAAAGGCTAAAGGACAAAAGCAAAATTTGTACTCTTACCATTATGAATATAATTATTATAATCTATTGGATTATAATAAAAAATTTTGTTTAATGCCAATGTTAAGTCATATAAAAGAAATAAGATAAAAAAATTAAAAACAATATTGAGCCATAAATGTTTTTCAAATTATTAATCCATGATATCATATTTTAAATATTATATGTAGAGAAATTGCAAAACTTAATTCTTAATAAATACAACACCGAATGGTAAAGTAATTGAATTATTATTCTTATTTTTATTATTGTGATTGAAAGTGAAACCAAAAACAATATTAGAATGGATATTACTTTAAACTAAAAATACATCAAGCCACATGTAAACAGAATAGATAAAAAACATTCACTATATGTACATAAGAGAGAGTTTCGCTCTCCTTTCACGTCACCAAAGCTAAACCTACTCTGCTTTTTAAGGCAAACAACATTTAATATAAAGATAAATAGCAATAAAAATTAAAAGTTAAAATTAAGAATATAGATACATAAATATGAAGAAAAAAATAAAAGCTATCACAAAAAGACATAAAAAAATTAAAGTGATCGAAACTAAACTAAAAAAAAATGCAAAACAAAAAATTGTGTATGTTAAAACGAGTTAATTTTTTTTCTCTACATGTGATAGAGCGTAGAGCAAATGGCTCATGATGACTAGTTTGCTTCTTTAAAATACAACTTACTAGTAAATAGATGAGATTCCTTTAATGTTCAAATTAGTAAATACACCCCCCCAATAAAAAATATATATATATATAACCCACTGGCGCCTCGTCATGGCCGGACTCATATTTTTTTCAACACAAAAAATATTAATTATCTGTGGTTTTTTATTATAATATAAATTGGGGTAAAATAATAAATTTATGTAGAAATCTTGTGAAGTGTAAGTTTTCTATAAAATATATGAATTTTAAATGGATATAAATTTATCTATTTAGTAGGTTTTAATGAAATAATCAATATAAAATTATCATTAGCATTAAAAAAAAGCAAGAAGATTTGGATATCTAAATTATGGAATATATTGTATTAATATTAATTTATTTTATAATTCAATTTAAATTAAACACTACAAAAAAATATAAATTGTGAGAGAAACTGCGTTAATCAAATAACAAAAATAAATAGTTAATTTTCTATCTTCAAAAAGAAAAAAACATAAGTTAAAAATTTATCCTCAAGTTATTGTCATTATCATTACTATAACAGTTAAAATTATTATTAATATTATTGTCCAAACAATAAAAATCATTAAATTGCCTAGAAGAATCCAAAAAATAAAAAATAATCATTATTATTGTGCAAACAATAAAATCATAAAATCATCTGATCTAAAAATCATATAAAAATAACAAAAAAAAAACATAAAGAAAAATAGAGCAATATTAATTTTAAAATGATCACCAATATAAATTAAAATTTCTAGATTAAAATGAATAAAAATAAAACCCCAATAAAAAATAAAATGATAAAAATTCAAAACAAAAACCAAAAGTACAAATGAATGAACATGAATAAAAAATAAACATTGTCTAAGAAAGATTGAAAAAAAAAAAAGAATCAGCAATGGAAAAAAATTAAAAGAATAGGAGTAAAGATAAAATAAAAAAAACAATATATATAATTAATTCCAATTGAGTGACAAAATCGCAATAAATCAAAACCTTGAGAAGGAAAAATAATAAAGGAAGTTTTATAAATAAAATGTAGTATAACCAATATAAATTAAAATTTCAGAATTGAATGTAATAAAAATAAAACCCCAATAAAAAATAAAATGATAAAAATAAAAAATAAAATATAAAGCACAAATGTATAAATATAGAAAAAAAATAAACATTGTCCAAGAAGGATAAAAATACCAAAAGAATAAATACCAAAACAAATAAAACAATAAATGATAAAATGACAAAAAACAAATATACAATTAATTCCAATTGAAATATAAAAATAAAACAAATCAAAATTTTGGGATAAAAAACAATAAAGGAATTTAAAAAATCAATAAAGTGCAATTGTTGGACAAATTAAAAAAAATAAGAGCTGAAATAAAAAGTAACATGTATAACCGATTTCATTCTGGGGATAAAATTAGAACAAATTCAAACTTGTATATGAAAATTATTACGGGAACCGAAAACAAACCAAAAATTAAAAGTTGAAGGACCGAAATGAAACTTACTGTATATATTCAATTTCAATTGAAGGGCATAATTGAAAATAATCAAAATTTGCATTGAAAAATCAGTAATAAAAATAAAATCAAAGATGAGGGACTAAAATTAAATTAATACAAATATGAGGGACTGTACCGTATTTTTCTGTAGCAAGAGAGAGAAAAGAGAAGAAAAACCATATACCTGATACCACACAATCACATTTGAAGAACATGCGCTGCGTGTGGAGTTGGAGGACAAGGTTGCGAACTACATGAGATGAAAGATGCCCAATTTTCACCTATTGTGTCCACCGCTAACGACTCCTGAACGACCCTTGTAGATAGAACACTTTTGGCGTGCCATCTAATGTTTTAGAAAAAGAAACAATAAAAAATTAGTCAATTATCCATACACCCTGAACCCAAAGATATTTATTAAAAAACTGGGGGGTGAAAGTATTGTAGGACCTCGGGTGCTAGGCAATGATTTTTGTCGTTTAAAGAGGCTAATTGCGTCGTTTTACTGTGTATCAAATCCAAAAATAACATCCATGTCCCTGAAAAATTCAAAAATACCCTTGGTCCCAAAGCTAAAAATTTTCGATCCTATGACAAAATGATATTTTTATTGTAGCAATAAATAACAAACATAGTTTATGTGGACAAAAGAAAAATACACAGTAAAAGGTTGACGCCTTTTATATATATATATATATATAAAACTCTTTCCTTTTCATTCGGTAGCCTTCTCTACTGTCCACACAGACTCATGCTACAATTTTATTGTGATAGTAAAATTACCATTATACAAGGGCTTGAAATTTTTTAACCATCAGGAATAGGGGTATTTTTGAAATTTCCAAGGGACATGAATGATATTTCTGGATTTGTTGCGTAGTAAAACTATACAAATAGCCCTAAAAAATGACAAAAGAAGGCAAACTGGACTGCGGGTAATTTAGCAATTTTCATGGGACATTAATGATATTTTTGAATTTGTGCACAGTAAAACTATGAAATTACCTCCCCAAAATGACAAAAAGAGGTGCCAAATCCGGGCATATTTATGAATTTTCCATGGTGATATTTTCATAGTTATCGGTGGGTATAGGGGGCATGGATAATTATGTATTATTTTAATATTATTTCTCATCGACACTGTAGACGCGTCATACGGATGGAATTCCAATGTTTCCAACACACATGCCATTCGGGCGACACATGCTCCTCATTATAGTGGTGCAAAATCGACTTCTGCTGTGTCACATGGTGAGCCAACATGTAATCTTGCTCTCGGTGCGGCGTGTGTTTGGTTAGGTGGCCAAGGAATCTCCAGTTGACAGTTTTAAGTTTTTTTCTCCATTTTCTCTGTCCTGCTGCCCAGAAATACATGTTGGTCCTTAATGTTTGTTAAATATTTATTTTGGTCCTTAGGCTTTGGATTTTGCTTCTATTACTGTTTTTTTCAATATAGTTTTATTTATTACAAGTGTGCCCTTCAATTCAAACTGATTTTATATGTTGAATTGCAATACAGTCCTTATTTTTTTTTGTTTTCGATTTGCTTTTATTTATTTTAATTATTTTGGTATGCAAGTTTTAATTATGTTTGATTGGTTCTCCAATGGAAATTAATTATATAGTTTGTTTTAATTTTTTTTATTGTATCCTCCAATTGAAATTAATCATGTATGTTATTTTTCATTTCATTTCAATTCTTATTCTTTTATTTTTTTTAAATTACACTGTAATTTTTTAAAATATATTTATTTGTTTTGGTCTGAATATTTTTATTTGTTTTAATTTTGTCGTTCGATTGAAATAAATTATATATTTTATTTTTCATTTTGGTCTTTATTGTTTGAATTTTTTATTCGCTATTAATTTTTTTGATTTTTTTTGTCATTCTTGGACAATGTTTATTTTTTATATTTATATTTATGCATATATGCTTTTAGTTTTTGTTTTAGTCCTTGTCATTTTATTTTTTACTAAGGATTTATTTTTATGTGGTTCAGTCCTGAAATTTTAATTTATATTGGTGATTATTTTCAAATTAATATTGCTTATTTTTTCTTTTGTTCTTTTTTTATGTTTTCTGTTATTTTTATCTATTCTTCGGATAAAATAATTCTATAATTTTATTGTTTGCGCCATAATAATGATAATTTTAGTGATTATTGTTTTATTATTTTTTTGTAAAAATATTTTTCTTTTTTATTTTAACAGGAATTCCACACAGATTTATTGTTTTACTGATATTATATTATAATAAAAAATCTCATGTAATTAATTTTTTTTTGTACAAAAAAAATATGGTGTTACCCGTGACAGGGGCAGAGTCTATATATATATATATATATATATATATATATATATATATATATATATATATATATATTTGCTTGATAAAATACTTTTAAAACAGAGTGAAAAACTCATTTGCTCGATAAAATTATCAGCTTAGGTAACTAATTTAGAAATTAGTTTTGAACGAGGTTTGCACATTTGTTTCTTAAAAAAAATATACCCAATGCATCTTGTAACATTATGGCATAAAAATCCATTTGTTTTTGTGGATGAAAAATATTTTTGCATTCTTTTGTTTTTAATATTGTCTTCGTGTGACAGTATAAAATGTAAATTTAAAAGAAATTAAAATATATTATTTTAAAATATTTTAAAATAAAATATACTTTTATAAAACAACCGATGTTGTATAACAATATAGCACACTAGCAAATGAACTACAATGGACTTACAACAACCGAAGTTTAGAGCGAGTAAGATGCTTTAAAAGTGTGTCAGAGTTTGATTTAAGATATTTTTAAAACTATTTTCTTAAAAATATTATTTTGACATTAATATATAAAAATAATTTTTAATACATAAATTTTTAATTTTAAAAAAATAAAAATATTTTTTAATTTTTTTTAATTTTTTTTATTATAAAAAAAACGTAGTGCGAAACTGAACCGCGCCTAGTTGAGATCCTACCCCGAAATATTAATATTGTCAGCCCAACATGACCCAAAATCATTTAGCATCTGACGGCTAGGATTAGCTTTCCGATACATAAATAAAAACTAGGGCAACCCGCCTCACAACAATAAGCCTTCGAGGAAAAGAGAGGGAGCCGTCTGCAGACATCTTGTGCCACAACAATGGGTGAGCAAGCATTCATCTCCTTCCAAAAGCACTCTTGGGTTCTTCTTTCAAAAAACACTCTTGGATTCTGCTTTCAAAAACACTCTTGGATTCTGCTTTGTATCGACCGCGTTTCATGTTTCAATCTTTAACGATGTGTTATTTATGGGATGATCTTTTTTGTTTGTTTTGGTTAGAAAATGAGCTTGATTTTTTTTCTAGCATGCAATTCGATGAACTTGAACTTTTTGATATTATTGAACTACATTGTTGATGGGGTTTAGTTAATTTTTCAAAATTATGTCAAAAACAGAATGTCTTAGACTGGGCTAGTGATTCAATCACTTTTTTTTTCGTGCACTTGTTATATGAAATGGCCTCATCAAGTGGCGTTGCTTTCGTTTTTTTCCGTGTCGCCATTTTTTGGAAACTACTAGATTAAAAATAGAAACGGGGGTGTTGGTTATAATTTGTGGTTTTTGAATTCTAGGACGTGGGGTTTAATGATGAGTATGGTGATGTATAGGGGCTTACAAGTATGTTTCGGAGCTATGGAGGAAGAAACAGTCGGATGTTATGAGGTTCTTGCAGAGGGTGAGGTGCTGGGAATACCGTCAACATCCTTCGATTGTGCGTGTAACTCATCCTACTCGTCCCGACAAGGCTCGCCGTTTGGGATACAAGGCAAAACAGGTAAAAACTTGGTTTGTAGTCAATGCAATCTAGCAGTTGGCCTTCTTGTATCTGGACTGAATAATGCATTATCTTGCACACTTCAATTTGATGACGACATAGATACTGATTTTCAGGGGTATGTTGTCTATCGTATCCGTGTGAGGCGTGGTGGCAGGAAGAGGCCTGTTCCGAAGGGTATTGTTTATGGCAAGCCAACAAACCAGGGTGTTACCCAGCTTAAGTTCCAGCGTAGCAAGAGGTCAGTTGCTGAAGAGCGTGCAGGGCGGAAATTAGGTGGTCTCAAAGTTCTCAACTCATACTGGATTAATGAGGTTCGTAATATAAGTTTGCTTTTGCTCTTTCTTTCAACTTTCCTTCGTTTATTGGAGGCAATAGTCTTGTAATGAGGATCCGGTTTCTATGGAATCATGTTTGATGGTCAATTGAACTAAGAATGTTCCATGTACTTAGCAATTTAGATAAGAGTGTCGTACCATGATAAAGCCTTCTGACAGTCATTTTAATATCGATAGCTTTTAACCCAAACCTTTCTAGATCAAAAGTATACTTATTTTTAAGGACTGTCATTTGAGACTCGTGTTGGCCCCATCTGGATGCAAACACATGACTGTCACTTGACGCCGGCAGTGTTTGAAATATGAATCACCTCAAGTAAGAGAGGTTCATCCCATGATTAAGAGCGCATTTGGAATTGTATTAATAATAACGATTGTTTTTTAAAGAATAATATTGTTTTTAATTTTTATATTTTCTTTTTAACATCAGCACTGAAAAATGATTTGAAAATTTTTGAAGTAAAAATATTCATATTTTTCAAAAATATTTTTGATATGTAAAAACTTATATACAACATTTGTTTTTCTTCACTAATACTTGCTCCCCTTTCATCTTTCTTAGGTACTATTTTAGTTTGGTCGTGTCTGTATCTGATTTAACCTTCAATTATCAGGATTCCACGTACAAATATTTTGAGGTTATCCTGGTCGATGCTGCCCACAATGCCATTCGCAATGATCCAAGGATCAATTGGATCTGCAATCCTGTCCATAAACACAGAGAGCTACGTGGTCTAACATCTGCTGGAAAGAAGTACAGGGGTCTCCGAGGAAGGGGACACTTGCATCACAAGGCACGGCCTTCCAGGAGAGCAACATGGAAAAGGAACCAAACACTTTCCCTCCGTCGGTATCGGTGATTGCAGTATTTGGTGCTTTTGTTTTCGTGCGAATTTGGTCTTTTTTTTTTCTTCCGAACTTTGCGATTAAGAGATTATGATAGCCTATTACTGTTTGTTTATTGCAAGGATTTGCTGCAGTTTATTTTGCCTCGCAAGTTTATTCACATGCAAGACTGGATATCTGTCATTGTTGCAGTTGCTTTTTGTTAGATGGTATCAACCTTCGTGCCTTGTCTTGTATATTTTGTTAGATTGTCATTCTGTGAAAGCTTGTTTTTTAAAATGTTCTTATTTTATTTTAAAATATATTAAAATGTTTTTTTGTTTTAAAAAAAAACTAGTTTTCATATTGGTATATAAAACAATTTTAAAATATATAAAATAATAATTTAAAATAAAATAAAATTTAAATGTTTTTAAAGTTGTCTAATTGCAATCTTGATATCTTTTAGTTCTCTGGGTTTTCTTTATTCCCGCCCCAGTAAGTTTATGTTTAAATTTCAAATCAGACACTATGCATTAGGATGAGAAACAGCTACAAGTTTTTATTTTTAATCGATGGGGATGGGATGTGAGGGTGAGAAGTTTATTTTCCTCAATATCTAATTAATCTACTTCACCGATGCTCAAGAAAATAATTGATTGTTGCGTGCTAGTTTAATTTACTATATTTAAATCATACTAGAATTTTGGAATGTTTTGTTTAGCAATTTACTAGTAACTAACTGAATAATTCTTTTTTTCAATGAAGGACTAGTCTCAAAATCTTTAAATAGGGATCATAAACTAATTTTTTTTTTTATATATCATATTAATATTAACAAAACAAGTTAACTTTTTTTGTTCTTTCAATCATATTCGTCTATAGTCTAATTAGAAGAAAGCTTAGCGTTAAAAATACAACATATGAAGAGAATATTAACATGTAAATATGGATAAAATATATGGTTAACCATGGATTATGGTTCAAATCAGGGTTGTTAATATCGTTCTATTATGGTCAGAATGTTTCGTGCCGTAAAAAAAATCCGAGACAAAACGGTGTCGTTTTCGTCTTGATTTTAATTCCGGTTCGTTCTGAAAATACCGGCCGGAATGCCTCGATATCATTTTGGGCGTGCCGTTTCGGTTTTAAAAGCTTTTTTATTTTATTTTTTTTATTTTGAGATTCTGATTAAAATTATTTTAATTAACCCGTGGTTGTGTTTCTAATTTTGAGATTATATTTGTTTGACTGTGTTTGTATTATATAATTTGAAGTTAATTTATCTTGAATTTTAATTATGCTTGTTAAATTAATATTTTAATCTTTTCATATATATATATATATATATATAATTAATTAATTAATTAATTATATATGAATAATACAACTCCGAAATAACACGTCGAAATATTTCGAAACTGAAATATTCTGTACTGATAGAAAAACTAAAATGACAACCCGAACACTATTGATAACTTTGGTTCAAATGCCTAGTTTTCATTTTCAATTCCTAAACAAGAGAGTAAAGTAAAAACACAACATTTAAAGATAGATGATTAACATGTACACGTGGAAAAATAACATGCAGATATGGAAGAAATATAAGGTTAACCATGTGTTTTGGCTTAAAAGTTTCTTTTTTCCCTAGTAAACTCACCTAAAAACAATACGTTTTAAGTGAATGAACTTGCTATTCTTGATGTCAATGAGTTTTGTTTAATGATGTGATTTTGATGATAGTGATTTTTTTCTTTAAACATCATCAAGAAAGGAGTTTATACTCGGTTAAAAGACTTTATTCATTTGATTTTTATTTTTTAGATGATCTTAGGGCATTTTAGGGTTATTATGTGATTAGAAGATAGTTTTATGTATTTTAAAGATGTTTATAGGTGAAAAAATGTTGAAAATTTTAATTTTCAACTCCAAACCCCTAAGTAATCTACCCTATGCATCTAGGCTCTCTTTTTTTCTTCTGATTTTATTTTTTTATCCCATCTTTTAATGTTGAGTTTTTAATGCTTTTTTTTTTTTTAGTTTTATCTTATAGTTTTTTTTTTTTTTTTTGTGAATTGTTTTATTTTTTTTATCATATAATAAAATAAAAACTTAATTGGATCAAGTGGAGTCCATGACTCAAGTTATGAGTGTGGATGTTTGACCATGATTAATTTGAATTGTTTTGTTTTTTGTTTTTTTTCAATGTAATAAGTTGACAAAGTCATGTTGATCCAGCTACTATAATATAATTTGAAACCGAAGCTAAGCAACAAATTAGGGAGAGAGTTTTTAAGTTTAACCCATTGTACGAAGGTAAATCAATTATGGTGACTCCAATTTATTTTTTTATGTTCAATTTTTTTTAGCCCAAGCAGCAACATAACACTAGAAATAACCTAGTTATAATTTATATTTTTAAAATAATAGTGAATGAATACTATATTTATTTTTAGACTCATAAATGTTGGGTCACTCTTGTGTGTTTGAGTTAGTTTTTATACATTTTTTTTTGTTTTTTTTAATTATATCATTTAACATTGAGTTTTTTGTTTGTTCCTTTATATAATTTTATTTTTACGTGAATTGATTTTTATAATTTTATCATATAATAAAATAAAATAATTAATTGAATCTAATGAAATACATAACTTAGGGCCATGAATGAGACGAGTTGATTAGGTATAACTCAAGTTATATATTGTTTTTATTTTTCTTTGAGTTTTTTTCTTGAACCTGCTAAGCCGATAAAGTTATATTCAATCAATTATTATATAATTTAATTTGAAATTCGAGTTAAACAACAAATTTATCAATGAGTTTTTAAATGTAAAGTGTCTTATCCTGCAATTCAGAAACAATTTATTTTTAAAGCATCACTCTACTTCATGAGCAAAAGCATATCTGCTCATGGAAGCTGATGACACCCTAAACTTTGAAAACCTTTTGTTATAACCTTCAATTTTACATGTTTTGCACCCAAAATAAATATTATAGATGAAAATGCGTAAGAAAACAAACAAAAAAAGAAGATATCACATGTGGAGATTTTTCAAACCCGACCCACTTAGAAAATAACTTGGTTTTAGTGACCCAAGAGCCTATAAAAAGAAAAAAAGAACATGCCATTAAGAAAAGCAGGACTTGGTTTTAGGCAATCCTTGCCATGTATAAACAAATGGAGGCTTAAGCATTCTTCTCTGCTTTTTCATGATTTCATTCCAAGAAAGAACAAAGAGAAAAGCAATTGAAGATACTGCATCCTTTTTTAATCCTCCACATCACCCTCAAATCCTTCCACTTTTAAGGTCCGTTTCTTCCTCTCCTCTCTTTTTCATATGTTGTTAGATGCAAATAATGGTATGAATATTATTCATATCTATCTATCTATCTATCTATCTATCTATATATATATATATATTCTATGCTGTGGATGCTATTTTACTTTATGATCAGATGGATCAAGACGATCATCATGCAAAATATTCTCGTCGGTACGTGCCATTAACAAGAGAGCAAGAAGCACCCATGGACGATATTGAACCTGGAGAACTCAACCAGCCCGTCAATGTCTCTCAGGTCCTGTACAATATTTTCTTTCTTGCACACATTGCCATATATAATAATAGTAATGATAATGTTTTATTCATCCGGAAATATCAATTCTCATCCTTCTTGAATGGCATCGAAAAATTGGCGGTTGGTGTCACCTGGATCCTATATATGGGGCCACCCCATTTAGATAATATTTGAATAACTCAACTTGAATGGATGTTTTGGAAGTGTTACTCTACATATAATGTTTTGTTGACTGAAAGAAGAGCCAGGTAGGCTGCCCTAAATCCCTAGCAGGACTTATTGTCACATATAATTTTCAAAGAAATTAATTTTATTATTAGAATTTTGTGAAAATTAAATGAATGTTATTTGGAAGAAAAGCAAAATTAAAAGTAATTGCATGCATGTTTGTGATGTAGAAGTTGGAGTATGTACTTTTATTATTGATTTATTTTCCAGGTTTTTTTGGTGTGCAGAGGAAATGCATTGAATGTGGACAATATCTACCGGAAAGATATGAGCCTCCTGCTGATGAAGATTGGACAACTGGGATTTTTGGCTGCCTTGAAGATACTGATAGTTGTGAGCATGCTTTCATTTTTGCTCCCATTTTAATTATAATATATTTTTTTTCAAAAAATATTATTAAGTAACGAATCGTTTTATGTGTTGTAGGTTTCACAGGATTATTCTGTCCATGCGTGTTGTTTGGTCGGAATGTTGAGCTGAGAGAAGATATTCCTTGGCCCAGTGCATGTGTCGGTCATGCAGCGTGTGTAGAAGGTGGAATTGCAGTTGCAGCAGCCACTGCTTTCTGCAATGGTATTGATCCTAACACTTCAGTTCTCATTTGTGAGGGCCTCTTATTTGCATGGTGGGTTTGTGGCATTTACACTGGCCTCTTTCGAGAATCACTGCAGAAGAAATATCATCTCAAGGTGACTGATATTTGAATAAACGTCTGATCTGCATATTTCTTTGTTTGGCTAAAGTATAAAAAATTATCCTGAATTTTGGATCAAATTGAACGCAGCCCTTCAGCTCTCTCTCTCTCTCTAATTTGATTACCTCAAACTATCTAATTTGATTAAGTTCAATTTGAACTAAAGTTCAGGGTGTTTTTTGTTCATTAGCCATATTGTTTTGCAGTTTCTGTTTTTCTGCTTAGAAAGATTGATTGACACCTGAAATTTAATGCTCTAAAGCCGACCCAATTGTGAAACCGTTGCAGAATTCTCCGTGTGACCCGTGCATGGTACACTGTTGCCTGCATTGGTGTGCATTGTGTCAGGAGCACAGGGAAATGAGGAACCATCTGTCTGACCCTGCTGATATGCAGATGACAGTTGTTAACCCTCCTCCCGTTCAGGAGATGAAATCTGGCGAGAGCCAGGATTCTGCTTCATCTGCACCTGGCTCTCCGTCCGTACATTCTTCTGGAAATGGTGAACATTCTGGTTTAGAGATACAGCCTGTGTAGGATTATGGTGCATCCTACAGAGACTGGACGAAGAGCTGAATTCTTTTTATATTGTAATGATTACATTGTCTTACCTTGATACTTTGTCGAGGTCTTCAAGTAGAGCAATTCAAGCTGGACTTGGAGGATGCTAGCATGAAAAGTAGGAAATTTGTGAGTTGAGAGATATGGTGATTGGACTTGGCCCTTACTCTAGCAGAAAAAATGGCTACGAATGTCAATGATTGAACTACACTTCATAGCTCAAGCCATTTGATTACTTTTCAAATTTAATATTTGTGACTTCACTCATTGACGCTTTGTAATATATTTGACGATTAATCAGAATTCTAAAGTGAATTTTGATTATATTGTTGAACTCTTCCATTGCACTGCAAACCTAAGACTAGTGCCTCCATCTCCCCTCAGATTCGATTGGAAAGGAACCTCAATTTGAATGTAAGAGATCGTGACAATAGATGATGAGAGCTCCAACCACATGCCGAGCGAGCTTGAACGAATTATATTGGAAAAATTGACATCAGTAAGCTTTAAAACCATCGACAACGCTGATAACGTTATAGAATGATGGTCAAATAAAGGGTATTTAAACTTCTTCTGGAAACCGTTCTCAGTCCCAGATTACCTGTGTACCATATGTTCTTACAGCAATAATCTCAGACAGCAAAAGGCCTATCATCTGCCTTTCCGAATCTTTTCCTCAGCTTTAAAAAACATAAAGTTGAAAGAAAAGCCCCTCTGGGTGGTAGCTAAGTAGATGCTTCTCTCTGTTTTGTTGGAAAGTCTATATCAGGGTCGGATTCAGGAAGAGGAGAGAAACAGTTATCCACCATGTCTTCAGACAATGTTCCAAACTTGGAGGTTTCCGTCGGGTTACTCAAAGTGCATGATCATTCGATTATCTTAAGAGATACGTTCTGCACTGTCATATTTGAAAATTTATTTCAAATTGTCAAATTCTATCCTGTTGTATAATGGAAAACTAGATTGATACCGGATAATATAGAGAAACAGAGAAGGTAATAAGTAAACTCTCACAGTAACACAACTCACTACCCAATGGAGATCCACCAAAGAGATACAGAGTATAACATAAGAAGAAATCCTTCTTCTCAAAAGGCCAAGACTAAGCTTGATTTAATTGCTGAAAAATTCACCCCGAGAAACTGGAAAGACAGAGGTATTTAATGAATACCAATTTAGACTTCCTAGACTAAACATTAAAGACCCGCCGAAACTCAAAAGTCTCATAGAAAACAGAACATATTAAAGTCTCTAGAAAACAGAATATATTAAATATTCCAGACTAGTTCATGAACTTTCTTCTTGGAATGCTCCTGTATTATTCTCCCCGGGTTGGAGAAGATTCTCCCTCGAAATTTGCATCACCATAGTATGGATAAAGATCAGCAACATTGAAAGTGGTTGAAACACCATAGTCTTTTGGAAGCTCGATCTTATAGGCATTTTCATCAATTCGCTGGAGAACTTTGAACGGGCCATCAGCTCGGGGTTTGAGTTTAGCATATCGTCCTGGTGGAAACCTTTCTTTTTGATGGTGAATCCACAACAAATCTCCTTCCTTGAAGGCAACAGACTTCCTGTGTTTATTGGCAGTGTTGCGATATTTCTCATTTTGCTTAATGATTCGAGCACGCACTTGTTCATGTAATTTCTGAATGTACTTGGTTTGATCTGCAGCATCCCCACTAAAATGATGTGTGATAGGAAGTGGAACCAAGTCTAAAGGGCCATGAGGATTCTGACCATAAACCACCTCAAAAGGACTAGTACCCGTGGTCTGACTTGTAGATCGATTATAGGCAAATTCAGCTTGAGCCAAGATAAGATCCCATTGACGAATGTTACTTCCAACTAAACTCCTTAACAGATTCCCTAAACTTCGATTCACAACCTCAGTTTGACCATCCGTTTGTGGGTGATGAGAAGAGTTGAATTAAAGAGAAGTGCCTAGTTTTCGCCATAGAGTACGCCAAAAATGACTAACAAATTTAGGATCACGATCAGACGTTATAGTTTTAGGAATGCCATGCAACTTAACAATTTCTTGAAAATAAAGATCAGCTAGATGAGATGCATCCAAGGTCTTGTTACATGGAACAAAATGAGCCATTTTTGAGGAACGATCAACCACCACCATAATAGAATCTTTGTTTCTCTGAGTTTGCGGTAAGCCAACAATAAAATCCATGCTCACATCTTCCCAAGGGGCTGTTGGTACAGGCAATGGAATGTACAACCCCGTGTTTTGAGCATGACTCTTGGCACGATGACAAGTTCCACACCTCTCCACATGCCGAGTGACATCTTTCACCATTTTTGGCCAATAAAAATTTTCCTGCACAAGAGCAAGAGTTTTATCTCGTCCAAAGTGCCCACCAAGTCCACCACCATGTGCTTCATTAATAACGACTTCCTTCAACGAACATTCAGGAATACACAAGCAGTTGTTTTTGAACAGATACCCATCATGTAGCATGGAATTCAAATAAGGACCATTAGAACATTCCTTCCAAAGTTTGCTGAAATATGGATCATCTTGGTATAGCCCCTTTAAGACTTCAAAACCCAAAACCTTAACTTGCATAGTGACAAGCAAAGAATGCCTTCGGCTTAAGGCATCGGCCACTTGATTTTGGATTCCTGACTTGTGCTTGATGAGGAAAGTGTAAGCTTGTAAAAATTCAACCCATTTAGCATGCCTATTGTTGAGCTTATGCTGGCCATTTATATACTTCAGAGCTTCGTGATCAGAAAAGAGAAAAAACTCTTTGGATATAAGATAATGGTGCCAATGGCTCAAAGCTCAAAAAATAGCATAAAATTCTTTATCTTAAGTTGAATATTTTATACGAGCACCATTCAACTTTTCACTAAAAAAATCAATTGGCTTACATTCTTGGCTAAGGACAGCACTAATGCCCATATTAGAGGCATCACAATCCACTTCAAACACCTTGTCAAAGTCTGAAAGTGGAAGGATAGGAGCTTCGGTCATCCTTTTCTTAATGAGTTCAAAACTTCTTTGTGCTTCAGCATTCCAGGTGAAAGTTCTTTCCTTTAGGCATTCGGTGATCGGAGCGATGATGGTGCTAAACCCTTTGATAAAACGACGGTAGAAAGAGGTAAGACCATGGAAGCTTCAGATGTCATGAAGAGAGCTAGGAATAGGCCAGCTCGTGATTGCTTCAATCTTGCTGGGATCCATCCTTATTCCTTCACTGGAGACAACGTAGCCTAGAAAGACAAGGCTATTGGTTAAAAATTGACACTTCTTCAAGTTGACATACAATTTCTGCTCCCTTAATACCTTGAAGACTTGGTGAAGATGCTCCACATGTTGTTCCTAGTTTTTGCTGAATACAAGAATATCATCAAAATAAACAACAAAAAATTAACCAATATAGTGTTTAAACACATGGTTCATAAGTCGCGTAAAAGTACTAGGAGCATTTGAAAGACCAAAGGGCATAACCATCCATTCAAAGAGCCCATCTCTTGTTTTGAAAGCAGTCTTCCATTTGTCACCTTCTCTCATTCGAATTTGATGATAGCCACTTCGAAGATCTATCTTGGAGAAGATAATGGCACCATGTAGTTGGTCAAGAAGGTCGTCAAGGCAAGGAATAGGAAAACGGTATTTGATAGTTATCTTGTTCACCGCTCTACTATCAACACACATTCGCCAAGATCCATCTTTCTTTGAAACAATAAGAGCAGGGACAGCACATGGGCTCATGCTTTCTTGAATCAATCCCTTAGCCAAAAGATCATCAACTTGCCTTTGAAGCTCTCCGTGCTCCTTAGGATTCATCCTATAGGCCTGCTTATTGGGTAAAATGGCACCGGGTGTAAGTTCCATACAATGTTGAATATCTCTCATCGGGGGGAGGCCAGCTGGAATTTCTTCGGGAATGAGATCACCAAATTCATGAAGAATAGACTATATCAATGGTGGTATTTCTTCTTTCTCTTCATTTCTTTCCATCACAACAAGAGCATAAACCTCATCAGTTTCACCCAAAGTTCTATCAAATTCTGTTTTAGAGAAAAAAGTACTTCCCTCCCTTTCATACGGTTTAGGATAGCTCTCCAATTTGGAAGGACCTAATGTAATTCGAACCCCATCCTTTATAAAAGTGTAAGTGTTTTTGAACCCATCATGAAACACTTTCCTATCAAATTGCCATGGACGTCCAAGTAGCAAGTGACACGCATCCATGGGGACAACATCACACAGAACTTCATCGTTATAGTTCTTCCCAATAGAAAATTAAACTAAACACCTTTTTGTTACTTTTACCTCATTTCCTTTGCGAAGCCATGTAAACTTGTACGGTTGAGGATGATTCTCCATTTTCAGCTGCAACTTCTCCGCCATTTTTGTTGCTACCACATTTTCACAACTCCCTCCATCAATGATAACATCACACACTTTACCATGGGATGTACAACGGGTGTGAAAGATATTGTTGCGAAGCCAATTCTCCTCCTCTTCGTGGACTGCACTTAGGTTACGATAAATGACAAGAGCTTCTCCTTGATCCCCAAAGGTGATTTCATCTTCGTTCTCCACTTCCTCATTGACAGGAAACTCTTGTTCTGAATCATTGGCCACGTCCACTTCTACTAAAGAAACAATTCTGCGGTTGGGGCACTCAGATGCAATATGACAAAACCCATGACATTTGAAGCATTTTCGATTACTAGAATTGGAATTATTGGGACGACCTGGAATACCTCCATTATCCTTCTTGGGAAATAGTTTGATGTTGGCTGGTTTAGCTGTTGGTGAGGGCTTAGAAGTAGAACCACTCGCTTGGTTGGAAACGCCTTTCCAAGTTGTAGAGCGAAAAATACTCCTCTGTGATTCTTTAAGTTGACGCTATACTTTGATTGCTAGCTTACAGACATCATTGTAGGTCCAATACGGCTGCAACTGAATGACATTAGCAATTTCTGACTGAAGTCCTCCAAGGTAGCGAGCAATGGCTTGTTCTTTCGGTTCAGACATATCACAGCGCATCTTAAGATGCTCAAACTTGGTGGTATACCCTTCCACAGTTAGTTCCCCTTGTCTGAAATTATAAAATTTAAGAAATGCATATTGACGATAGTGCTCGGGCAAGAACTTCTTTCTCAGCTCTTTCTTCATCTTTTCCCACGTCACAATCTTCCTCTTTCCTTCACGAACACGCTGGTTTTTGAGGTGTTCCCACCAAATGGAAGCATGCTTCTTCAACTTTATGGCCACAAGTTTCACCTTTTGACCACCCGATACATCTTTGTAATCAAAAACTCGTTCAACAGTGTTAAGCCAATCGATGAACTCATCTCCTTGGATTCTGCCCTCAAACTCTGGGATATCAACTTTAATATCATAATCTCGTTGGAAACCTTGTCTTCTTCGAGGTTGATGATGGGGAGCAGCTTCTTCACTAGACGACTCACTAATAGCTTGGTGAAAAGGGTTAATCTCCTCTTCATTATGCGATTCATGATGAATCTCATCATGTTCTTGATTTTCATAGCGTTCAAGACGCTGCTGGAGTTGCTGCACTTGTCTTCTCAAATCATCCATCTCAATGTCACGAAGATCACGTTCACGTCCCCCTGCCTCATTATCGTTTGGTATACGTCGACGACGTCCAGCCATCACAACTTGGCTCTGATACCAATTGATACCGGATAATATAGAGAAACAGAGAAGGTAATAAGTAAACTCTCACAGTAACACAACTCACCACCCAATGGAGATCCACCAAAGGGATACAGAGTATAACATAAGAAGAAATCCTTCTTCTCAAAAGGCCAAGACTAAGCTTGATTTAATTGCTGAAAAATTCACCCCGAGAAACTGGAAAGACAGAGGTATTTAAAGAATACCAATTTAGACTTCCTAGACTAAACATTAAAGACCCGCCGAAACACTCAAAAGTCTCATAGAAAACATAACATATTAAAGTCTCTAGAAAACAGAACATATTAAATATTCCAGACTAGTTCATGAACTTTCTTCTTGGAATGCTCCTGTATTATAGATACTGATAAAAGAATTAAACACTGCTGTGATATCAATGAATGATTTTCCCACACATATTTTATTGATGATGAGCAGTCGTATATATACAGACTTTGAGGAGTTAATTTGGCAATCAATTGAATGCTTGATGCTAAACCTAAGTTGCTGTTTACAGAATACAATTGTGCCGTTACAATATATAATTACAGTAACATTTGACTTGATCAATTAATGGCTAGATATTGTGCCTAGTCTTAGCCTGAATGTTTGTTGCTTTCCTTTGATGGATGATCTTGCATGTGTTTGCAGACTTCCCTTATATTGTATACTATAAACAGTAAACTTTCCATCGATACCTTTGGTGCCAAGTCCTTGTCCACCTTTCGTGTAAACAGTAAACTTTCCATCGATACCTTTGGTGCCAAGTCCTTGTCCACCTTTCGTGCCAGGACCCCTAGACAAGGGTATAAAAACATGAAACAAAATAAGTAAGACGTGCAATCTCCTACATGAACATCAACCACGTAACAATCCTAGAAACCATCACTCACCACTCAGCACAAAAGAGCCATTTAATAAGTCAAATATTCTTCATTGTAAATTATTTTCTTCTTATATATTTACTAATTTACACATTGAAATGTTTATTATACCTACATGGGACTTAGTTTTGGAAAAAAGTTTAGGAATTACACTCACTTCATCAATTCAAAATCACAACCGTGAAAAGTTAAATATAGATATATGAAGTTTTCGTGATTTCATCAAACATCTAATTTTAATATTTTATGAAGAAATGTCTACCATTTTCCTAGATAAGAAAAATTGGAATTTGATACATTTTTTTAACTAGTCCAATTATATATCTATTTATACCAACAAAATAACTCACGGCCTGTTTGAAAATGTGGTTGATGTTGTTTTTTAAAATATATTTGTTAGAAATTTATAGAAATAATGATTTATTTCTATTTTTTTAAATTATTTTTAATACCAACATATTAAATTATTGAAAAACACAAATAAATTAATTTAACATGATTATTTTTTCAAAACCGTTTATTGAACACAATGCCAAACAAACACTCGGTCATTATAGTTTGGGATTTTATTATTAGGCAAAACAAAGATTTTAAGGATTTGGAATAAAACAACCATATCTTATAAGAGTCTACTTGCATCTAGTATCGTGATAGTTATTGCAGTTAAATTTTTTTTTTAAATTATAAGATAAAATTCAATAGTGAATTTTTAATGAAACACATGCAAAATTATATGGTGTATTAATTGATTAAATACTTTTAAAATTATATTAAGATAAAATGTAATTCTAACCATACTACAAAACTAATATCAAATAAAAGAAGTTATCTGCAGTGTATTTAATTTATATAACATTGATTAGATTCTGTGTAATACGAAGTCAAAGTGTATCTAAGCTCCCTTGGAAGTGGTATAGATCAATGTTAAGATTAATTACCTTTGTTTCAATGGCGAAACGTTTTTTTCAACTGGAAATCTCTAAAAGGTAGCGGCAAACTAACATCGAGGTTATTTATTTATTAACTGGAATACATGTCAGTTTACGCGCATCAAAATTGATTTCGTCACTATGGATCGGCTTTCTCATCATCATTTTTTTCCCCTGTAATTTCACATCTCCTGTCTTTTCTATTTTTACCAGAATGGCCAGAAGCTCACTTAAGGTTATGGTTAATGGTGCTGCTGGTAACTATTTTTTACTGCTCTTGTCATAACATTTTCTTGCAGATATTAGATAGCCTTTACTTCCAAGAAAATGAAGACAAAGTTTTGAGCTCCTTTTAACATGCTATCCCAAAACAAAGGGAGAAAGGGATCCCACAAAACCACTTGGAAAGATTGCTTGGTGGATGTTTTCTTCAGAATGTGGAGATCTTTATACTTGTTGCATTCTTAATTAATAGGCTTTGTCTTGTACGTTTTGCCTTGTTATGGAGGTGTTTGTGTAGATTCTTAATTTCTTCCATTCATCATACTATATATTAAAGCATAACTTGGCAGGTAGGATATATTGCTCTATTTTCATTTCAATAGGAAATCTATTGTTCTAGAGAGATGGATCATGCTGTATTGCTTCAGAAAATTCTAGTTGTATCATTTATTGTCGCTCTTTTTTGGAAGATAATTAGATATATGTGCAACCTCCTGCATGTAGAAAAAGAACCTGTGAGAGTTCTTGTAACTGGTGCTGCAGGCAAGGCTCTGACATTGCATATTTCATTTGGATTTTATTATTTTTATTTTGTCATTAGTAAAAATCTTGTAGCAGTCTGCCTTTACAGTTGATTCTCTGGATTTCAGCTTTTTTTTTGGCCAAGATGGCTGTACAATCCACGTATCATTTTTGGAACAGTCATACTTTTTCTGCATAGTTAGATCATACTAGTAATTATTGTTTGAATTGCCCGTGTGAGTCTCTCTGTGGTAGAAATCCATCGCTATTTTTTTCCCCATTAATTTTTAGTCTAACCATTCCAAGTCTCACAATGATTTCATCTTACAGGCCAAATAGGCTATGCTATTGTTCCAATGATTGCCAGAGGTGTCATGCTAGGCCCTGATCAGCCTGTAATTCTTCACCTGCTTGATATTGAACCTGTAGCTGAGGCCTTGAATGGTGTCAAAATGGAATTGATTGATGCTGCCTTTCCTCTGCTCAAGGGTATCATACCTTGTAATTCTGGTGCAAGTTAAGGTGCACTTTTCAATTCTCTTTGAGATTTCATAAATTTTGTATTGTGTCTTGCTCAACAGGAGTTATAGCTACTACAGATCCTATTGAGGCTTGCATGGGTGTCAACATTGCAGTCATGGTCGGTGGCTTTCCTCGGAAGGAAGGTATGGAGAGGAAGGATGTGATGTCTAAAAATGTGTCAATCTACAAGGCTCAGGCTTCAGCCTTGGAGAAGCATGCTGCTGAAGATTGCAAGGTGGGAAGGCCTTTGAATAGATTTTGTTTTTCTTAATTTTTGGGGTTCAGTTCCATGTTATATATTTAAGGAGCTTGAGATGGCATTGGCCTTAGGAAGAAGTAGGTATTAACAGTGACGCCTGACTCTCCTGCGTTGAGCTTTTGTTTTGCAGGTGCTTGTAATCGCCAACCCAGCTAACACAAATGCGCTCATCCTGAAAGAATTCGCACCTTCAATCCCAGAGAAAAACATCACTTGTCTTACGCGACTTGATCATAACAGAGCATTAGGCCAAATCTCTGAGAGGCTAGATGTACAGGTTAGTGATGTGAAGAATGCCATCATCTGGGGCAACCATTCTTCAACTCAGTATCCAGATGTCAACCACGCAACTGTACATACCGGCAGTGGGGAGAAGCCTGTCAGAGAACTTGTCTCTGATGATAAATGGTAATCAAATACGAAGTTTATACCCTGTTTAATATTCTTATATCATTTCCATATGCTCCAAATACTGTCAGAACATTGCATTCTTTGGATATATATATGCTTCGCCAACGGGTTTTCCTTGTCTCAGGTTAAATGACGAGTTCATCAACACCGTGCAGCAGCGTGGTGCAGCCATTATCAAAGCTAGCAAACGATCAAGTGCATTATCTGCTGCCAGCGCTGCTTGTGATCACATACGCGATTGGGTTCTTGGGACACCCAAGGTTGAGTCTTTTACTCGGATATCGCTTGATCTTAGAAAATTCATAGTGAATTCATATCTTAAAATTGCTCTTCTTTTCCAGGAAATTATAATCTTCCAATGGTCCCTTTTTGCTAATTTATCTTGTTTTCAGGGTACATGGGTTTCCATGGGGGTATATTCTGATGGATCTTATGGGATTCAACCTGGCCTTGTATACTCTTTCCCGGTTACCTGCGAGAAGGGCAGATGGTCTATTGTGCAGGGTAATCTCTCTAATCCCTACTTCTTTTTACTTTCTCGTATTTGTTTCACGCTTTGTATGGATCTAAACTGTCAACATTTTCTGTGAAACTATCTAAACTCTAAGTTACAGATAGGAAATTTAATTTTTAGAGAAGAGCAATTAAAATTATCCCATTCATATCTCATTAGAGACTGAGTCCTCTGGTCATAACAATGTCAGGACTGATGATTGACGAGTTCTCGAGGGGGAAGATGGATGCAACAGAAAAAGAGCTCGTGGAGGAGAAATCATTGGCGTATTCATGTCTTAATTGATCATTTGCATTAGGAGAATAATGAAGGAGATCAATCTTAGCACACCCATGAAGAATAAAGAGATTGCATTGTAATTTCGGGCGATGAAAGGATACATTAGTGCATCTAAATTCATACTTGCATAAGAATTCGTTCCTTTTCTTTCAGTGGTTAAGCAATGCAATTGGTTAATCCGTGACTTTCAGAGAGTTGGCATTGATAACTGGATTGCATCTTGAATCTTCTTCGCTATTGTAGTATTGCAAAGTATAATATTAAAAGGATTTTTTTTTTTAACATATATGTTTTAACTGTCATCCTCTCACAAATTATGGACTTCAGGAAATTTTTTTTTTTAATTTGATTTTTAAGCTCTTTTTTTTTTCTCTCCAGCGATCAATTGATTTTGATTTAAAAGAAGAGAAACCTAAATAAAAACGAAGCGTAAAATATGGATGACATGCCATAAATTTAGAAAAAAAAATCCACTTCAATTCGCAAACTTAAAAAAATAACATTAATTATATAATTTTGATATCTCAATATTATACAAATTCTATTTTGATATAAAATCTCAATTTCATTATTTTTTATTAGAGAGGAGAGAGAGGAATCACTTGATACTAATGGTTAAAAGAGAAACGTGTCATTCATACTTATCTGCATTATAAAAATAAATGATATTTTTGTTAAATTGTTTTTTTGACGAGGAGAATTCATATTAGATGTTTTTTATTTTTAAATTTCATGAAAAAAAAATCTGGGTTAATTTGATTTATAATTTAAGGTTGATTTAGGTTTTTCAGACATTGTTTTTTATATTTCAAGGCTATAGATATATTTATCATGATTCTTAAAGTGTTTTATAAGTATTTTAGAAAAAAAATAATTCAAAAACTGATTTTTTGATAAAAACAAATCTCAAACCTCGATTCTTCAAATATTATAGTGGCTGAAATTTAGATAAGATCAAATAATATATTGTCTATTTTTATTTTTATTTTCCCAAAAAGCATTAAGGCAAACGCCCCAAATGCAACAAAAAACAAGGCCTATTTCACGGGTTTGCCAAGATAAGTCTGCATTTTCAATTTAAACAAGGATTAAGTTTTTTACTTTGCATGATCTAAATGTCATTCTCTTAAAATTTATGGACTTATTTTTTTTTTAATTTGATTTTTTAATATATTTTTCCATAGCGATTCACTCTAGGCTTAACTGAAATGAATTAATTTTGATTTGAAAGAAGAGGGACCTAAATAAAAAAAAAAGCATCAAACATGGATAACATGCCATATATTTAGAAAAAAATACACTTTAATCTTTAAACCTAAACAGTAACGGTTGATTATATACTTTTGTTATCTTAATATTTTTCAAATTCAATTTTGATATAAAAGCTTATTTTTAATTTTTATTTGAAAAAAGAGAGAGGGGTCGCTGAATACCAGCTGTAAATAGAGAAAAATATTGTAGAAACTAATTTAGATAATAAAAATGGATGATATTTGTGTCAAATTATTTTTTTTATGAGGAGAGTTTATATTAGATTTTTTTTTACCTTTATAATTCATAAAAGAAACTATGAACCTGATTTGATATTTGATTTAGGGTTGATATTAATTTTTGGGATAATATGCCTGGTTTTATAAGGCCATGGATATGTTTGTCATGATTTTTAAAGTGTTTTGTAGGTATTATAAATAAAAAAAATGGATTTAAAAATAGGTTTTTTGAATAAAACAAACTGTAAATCTTGATTTTTTTACTACTATAGTGGCTGAAATTTAAGTAAGATCAGATGGTATGTTTTCTATTTTTTTTTTTATATATATAAAAACCATTAGGGCAAAGGCCCCAACTACAAAAAAAAGACATGGTTCACCGGTGAGCAAGACAGGCCCGCATGTGAACCTTATTGAAATGTGTCGGCTTTCCAAGCTCAACAATGACAAACTATTTTTTAATTAATGTTTCTTTTATGGATTTTTTAAAAAAGTGATTTATATTTTTATTTATTTATTTGTACATATATTTCTCAATTTATTTGATTATATATATAACTATTTACATTTAAAAAGCTTGTATATACAATTTTTTTTATATAAAAAATAAAAATATTTAGCTTGTGGCAAACACAGGACATATAACTAGTGATTACAATATTATGGAAAGAAGGCCACGATGATCCATTATAAAAAAGGAAAATATGCAAGTGTCAACGAAATTGCAAAAATAAAATAAAATTGCAGACCACATATTTTCTTGAATATTTTTAGTATTGTGATCTTCTCCAAGGTGCAACTCGTATAGGATTGGAATGCCATAGTAATTTGATTTCCAATGTGAATGTTTCCTTTCTCGAAATTGGTGGAAGCAAATATTTTTAGTCGGGCCGTTGAATTTGCCGGAGATGAAGTGTCACCGTTTTGCTGGCTGATTTCTCCAAGTTATAAAATTATACCAGTCTTTTGTTTATTTATTTTTATGCTTTGCAGCCACAGTATTCTCGGTTCATTTTGGCATCACAAAAATCTATATCCTCTTCTTCCCTCACGTCCAAGACAGACTATCAACGACAGACCAGGGAATGTATAAGATCTTTACTTTTCAAATCAAGGGTGTTAGAGAGATTGCAAAAGAACTCTTGCAATGCTTTGAATCTTGACCATCAAGATATTCTCTGGCCATATCCATACCAGTTTTCTCTCCTAAGCAATTCGTTTTGTTTTCTGTTTGCTTGAGTGTTTTATCATTTGATCTGCAACAGTGCCAAAGGATGCAGTCAGGATTTTGGTTACTGGTGCTGCAGGTGATCTTCCCTTCATATTAAGAGTTTATTAATCTTTTCTATTATTGCCGAGAAAGATTTAGGGGTGAGAAAACAGCATCAAGATCTTTCTTCATAATGTTTTTCTCATGATTTTCCCGATTTTTCTCCATTCTTACCAGATCATGAATAAGTTTTTTATGTTTCTTTTTTTTTTTTTTCATTTTATTTATCTGAAAATCAGTTATGAAAACCAAATCGATGGAATAAGAAACCTAAAGTTGAACTTCCGAATTATCTACTTTCCTGTACAGGGAAAATAGGCTATGCTCTTGCCCCGATGATTGCAAGAGGAATGATGTTAGGGCCAGATCAGCCTGTAATCCTGCACTTACATGACATTCAACCTGTTGCCAAGTCCTTGAAAGGAGTGGAAATGGAACTAATAGATTCTGCCTTCCCTCTTCTCCAAGGTATAGCTCTTAATTTTGAGGGTAGTTTGATGTAGATTTTAACAGTTGCTGCCGTCAAACTGCGTTTGTGGTTCCATAGGTATTCTAGCTACAACGGATGCCATCGAAACTTGTAAAGGTGTTAACATTTCTGTTATGGTCGGTGGTTTTCCCTGTAAGGAAGGAATGGAAAGGAGAGATGTGATGCATAAAAATGTACCAATCTTCAAGGCTCAAGCTTCAGCTTTAGAGCAACATGCAGCTCCTGATTGCAAGGTTAAAATATGCAAGGAATTCACTCCAGTCAATTTGTTGTCATTGTAATCGAAAGGTGATATCTTTTTCTTCTTTCATTCGCAGATCCTGGTGGTTGCCAATCCTGCGAACTCTAATGCACTCATTTTGAAAGAATTCGCCCCTTCTATCCCAGACAAGAATATCACATGTTGACTTGACATTAATCGAGCCCTCAGTCACGTCTCCGAGAGGCTAAATGTTGAAGTTGGAGGTGTAAAGAATGTAATCATACGAGGAAATTGTTAGAATTCAAAATACAAAATAATCTCTGTATATTCTATTGTATTTTACTCTTACGTTGCAAGCTAATTTATAGCCAAATTACAATATTAAAATAGCAATTACAAAACTCCCTTTCCCCCCTACTTTACATGACTCCTATTTCGGGAAATTAACAACCATATTTCTGTATTTTAACACTCCCCTCAAGTTGGAGCGTAGATATTTATCATGCCCAACTTGTCAATTGCATTATAGAATGCCCGTCCAAAAGCTGCCTTTGTGAGGATATCGGCCAACTGATCTTCCGACTGAACAAACAGAAGTTGTATGTTTTTCCGATCAATATTTTTTTTAATAAAGTGTCTGTTGACTTTAACGTGTTTGGTACGATCATGTTGAACCAAATTATGAGCAATTTGGATAGCTGCCTTATTGTCACAATGTAGTTCCATAGATGTTCCATAATCAATTCTCAGGTCTTGTAATACTTGTTTAACCAATAGTAATTCACACACACCATGAGCCATACCTCGGTATTTTGCTTCTACACTTGACCTTGCAACTACTTTATGCTTCTTACTTCTCCAAGTGACAATGTTGCCTTCTACGAATGTAAAATATACTGATGCTGATCTTCTATCAGTCTGATTTTCTGCTCAATCCGAGTCTGTATACCCTTTAATATCTTGAACCTTCCTTTTTGACAATAAAAGTCCTCTTCCTAGTGCACTTTTCAAATATCTCAAAATCCGGTATACTGCTTCCATATGCTCTTGTCCTGGTGAATGCATGAACTGACTTACCACATTTACTGTATAGGCAATATCTGGTCGACTATGAGATAAGTATATTAGTTTTTCCACTAGCCGTTGATAATATCCTTTGTCTGCTGGCGTCTGATCTTCAACTTGTCATAGTTTGTGATTCATTTTCCATAGGTGTATCTACTGGCTTGCATGCAAGCATTCTAGTTTCTGCCAATAAGTCTACCACGTATTTTCGCTGTGAAAGACAGATCCCCGTGTTTGATCTCGAGACCTCAATCCCTAAGAAGTACTTCAGTTGTCCGAGATCTTTCATTTCGAATTTTGATGCCAGAAACTATTGTAGAGCCTTTCTTTCTTCTAGATCATCTCCTGTTAAGACCATATCATTCACATATACTATTAGAATCGTTACCTTCTCTCTTTTGTGTTTTATAAACAAAGTATGATCTGAATTACTTTGCTTATAGCCAAACTCTTTCATCATGGATGAGAATCTTCTGAACCATGCCCAGGGTGACTGTTTTAACCCATATAAAGCCTTTTTTAATTTGCACACTTTTGTTTCTCGTAAGCACCTGGTTTTCACTCTGGGTGACAATTCCATATAAACTTCTTCTTCAAGATCTCCATTCAGGAATGCATTCTTGACATCAAATTGTTGTAAGGCCCATTCTTGATTCACTGTTATCGATATGAGAATCTGGATTGTGTTCATTTTTGCAACTGGGGCAAAAGTTTCTTGGTAGCCCACCCATATTTCTGCGTATATCCCTTCGCTACTAACCTTGCTTTATATCTATCAATGCTCCTATCTGCTTTCGACTTTATTGTGAACACCTATTTACACCTAACTGTCTTCTTTTCTTTTGGTAGTCGACATAACTCCCAAGTATTATTCTTCTGCAGTGCCTCCATTTTCTCATTCATTGCCTTGGTCCATTTTGGGTCTGTTTACTTCAATGTTATCATCACGGCTTGGTCTCATTTCTTCTAATTCAAGTATATCTTCATTCTCTTCATTGTCACTCTCCTCTTGAAAAGAAGAACCCGGAACTCCCTCTGAATAGTAGGGTTCAAATTCGCGAAATGATGCATCCAAGGTCACATGTAGCTTTCGATGATGAGGATCATAACACCGATATCCTTTTTGAAACTCTGAGTACTTGACAAATACACACCGTGTTGCACACGGATAGAGTTTGCTTCGCAAAACTATAGGAATGTGGACATATATTGTACAACTAAATACTTGAGACTCCAAGTTTGGAAAGTGAGGAACCGAGAGAAGAGATTCTATTTTTTATCGAGGAGACTGAAAATCTATTGCTCTAGATGGTGTTCGATTCATTACATACACAACGGATTTAACTGCCTCACCCCAATAGTATTTTGACATATTCATACCAAATAATAAAGTGCGAACTATTTCCATAATTTCCCTGTTCTTTCTTTCATCTAATCTATTTTGCTGTGGAGTATATGTGCAGGATGTTTGATGTAGAATTCCATGATATTGTAAAAAATTACCTAGCACTTGATCCATAAATTCCGTACTATTATCTAATTAGAGAGTACAACTGTGCCGTTGGTATTGTGTCAACACTATTTTCTAAAATTCCTGAAACGCTATACTTCATTTTTATTTCAGAGGAAAGATATCCAGGTCATCCGAGTACATTCATCAATAAATATAATAAAATACCGTGCATTAGAAAAAGAGAAGACCTTTTTAGGACCCAAAATATCAGAATGAATAACTACAAATGGTTATACACTTTTATTCAAACTTGGCAAATAGAAAATATGGTGGATTTTTCCTAGTTCATATATATCACACTTAAAATCTAAAATATTTAAACTTGAAAATAAATGTGATTGTAACTTCTTAAGGTACCCAAAAGAAAGATGTCCGATTTGTTGATGCCATAACCAAACGAGAGCCCGAGCTTGATCCGTACTTCTGGTCTGATATGCATGATCCAACTTTAATCCCATTGTTTTGTTAATTCCAAGTAATACAGGCTTTCCCATCTAACACCATAACCAAGAATCTTCAGAGTCAAATGTCCTGAAAAACATAGAATAGAGACCAAAATATTATTGTGCACTCAAGGGTAGTCGTGATTTGACTACCGACAAGAGATTATACGCAAGAGATGGAACAATAAGAACAATATCTAGTGTAATAATATCAGTTAAAACAAGAGATCCTTCCCCTGTAATAGGGGAGACACTACCATTAGCAATGTATATATTTGTCCGTAAAGAGGATTTATAACATATTAAATTATCGGAATTGCTAGTCATATGATGAGATGCACATGTATCAATAATCCAAGTATTATTCTTTGTAATAACAGAGTGCAAAATCATTTTTTATGATACTTGGATAGGTCACATTCGCTGTGGGCTGTGCCAGATCTGCTTCCATCAGATGGACCAAAGGTTTTCAGATATTTTTCTAAGGTTTTTTCATAAATTCCTACCAGTCTAGGAAGCCAATAATTTCATAACACTTTTGTTTTGAATGCCCCTTTTTACCGCAATGAGAATTCATCAGTCCACTAATATTTTGTATTTTTGGTCAACCCGGTCAGCTTGGTCAACCCGGTCATCTATAAAAAGAAAAAGTTGCCCTAGTTTCCCCCCTCTTTCTCTCCCTTCAGATCGTGCTGCCCCCTTCCCTCTCTCCTTCACAAGTTCTTTTGCTAACCGGTGATGCCTTGTCACCATCGCTAAGCGCTCGAGTAACCCTTGCGGGTTGCTATTTCCATCCATAATCATCTTTTAGGAGTGTTCTTTCCGGACACACGCATATGCTCCCTCAAGGTCGAGTTGTGGGTCCTTTCGAAGGATCTCACCATGGATATGCTCGAAACCAGGGTCAAGCCCACTGAGGAAGATGTGGACCCTGAGTTGAGCCATGGCTGAGTGGTGGTGGAGGACACCATCGACAGTCTTGGCCTGAGGGGCAGTCCGGCCATTGATTTCTTGGAAGATTACCATCAGCTCCGTATAATAAATGGACAAGGGACGTCCATTTTGACAGGTGTTGAAGGATCTTTAGTTTAATTCGAAAATGCAAGTGGCATCGACGCTGTCGTAGAAGGTTCGCCCCGACAGCGTCCCAAATTTCTTTAGTCGTCGGGAGGCGAACAAACCTTTGCATTAAGGATGGTGACATCAAGTCAATCAACCAATATTTAACCAAATGGTTCTTGGTAATCCACGATTCTAGCTGTGGGTCACCTGATTCAGGCTTCGCAATGTCTCTAGTAAGGTATCTCAACTTATTTCGAGCTCTAATTCACATTTCGATGAGCTGTGACAATAACCCAAAGTTTGTTTCATTCAAGATAACATTCGATGTAAATGTCAAGTTGTCAGGAGGAACAACGATTGTTGGTGATGGGTTTGAGGTCAGTGGATTCATGAGATTAATTTACATATCTGTGTATGTTGTTTGTTGTGGAATTTGTGAAATCTCAGTTTTTGGTTTGAATGGTTAATCTGTGAAATCTGATTTGTGTTTGAGTGTTGGTTGGTTTGAAATCTGTTTGGGATGATTGGTTGTTTGTGTTTTGATTTGGGGTTAGGGTTCTTAGTTTCTAGGTTTTGGTTTGAACTTGTCTGTGGGTTTGAAATTTGATTGAAACAGTAGAGGTTGCTAGGTTGATCGGAACAATGGGATTCAAATTTCTGGGTTTCGAAAAAAAATACTTCGATTCGAAAAAATAAATTAAATTCGAAAAGAAACTCATAGAGAAATTCATAGAGAAATTCAGAGTTGCTCTGATACCATGCTAGAATTCAAAATACAAAATAATCTATGTATATTAGATTGTATTCTACTCTTACATTGCAAGTTAATTTATAGCCAAATTACAATACTAAAATAGCAATTACAAAACCCCCTTTCCCCCTACTTTACATGACTTCTATTTCAGGAAATTAACAACCATATTTTTGTATTTTAATAGAAATCATTCTTCAACCCAATATCTAGATGCCAATTATGCCATTGTCACCACCGATAGCGGAGAGAAGTCTATTAGAGAACTTGTTGATGATGATCATTGGTAGGCTGAAGTTCCTAGCCTGTCCTGTTCTCGTTTCATCATTGATGTATTAACTATGTTCAAGTACATGTTTTTAAATCATCTTATATTCTTGATCTACTTGATTACCTACAGGGGATACGAGGTCTAATGTTTTTAAAGGATAGACTTTGAGTACATCAATTCAGTGCAGGATCGTAGCACTGAAATAATCGAAGCTCGGAAGCTGTCAAACGCATTGTTTGCCGCAAGTGTTGCTTGCGACCATGTACAATTGTGCACGATTGGATTATTGGCATTGCCAAGGTAGATTCTAGGTATCTGGTGAGGTTAGAGCCTGTTTTTTATATTGCTATCCATCAAATTAATTTGCTTTCTTCCTTTGTTTGCATTTTAAAATCAGGGAACTTAGGTTTCTATGGGAGTGTATTTTGATGGTTCTTATGGTATCCAACCTGACCTCATTTACTCATTTCCTATTACTTGCCAAAAAGGAAAATGGTCAAACTAGCTTAGATCTCTTGAGTTATATATTACCAGGGTAATGTGTTACATCACTCAGGCTATAGAATTTGAGCCACTCTTGATACTGAAAAAATGTCAAGCCAACCTAGTAGGCAGTTCAATAATTTATAGCCTTGAGGTTTGTGGTGCTAATATAATTACTGAAAACTAACATAGTTGTTAATTTCAAGACCCATAGAATTAATTGAATTATATGTAAGCTTACCCAAACATCTATATTATTAAAAAAAAATATCAAGTCATTTTGTAGTGATTGTTGAAACCTCATTCTCAAGGGAGAAGATGGATTCTAGTATGGAAGAACTAGCTAGTGAGAAGTCATTGGCTTACTCATGCCTCAATTCCTTTTTCAATATATCAATGATATGAGACAAGGAGTAGCATTCTTAGCGAAACGAAGTCGCAATTCGTTTCTTAAATATTAACTAAAAGATAAACTGCGCGCCATTTTTACTGTAGAATTGTGTATTGTTCACACAGACTCATGTTACTGTTCAATGCGACAATAAAATTGCCATTTCACCCCGCTATCGAAAATTTTTAACCTCCGGGACCAAGGGTATTTTCAAAATTTTCATGGAACACGAATGATATTTTTGGATTTGTTGCATAGTAACACGACACAAATAACCTCCAAAAACGACAAAATAATTCACCTAGACTCAAGGGTGTTCAGTTTTTCAAATGTTTTTGCATAGTAAATCAACTACAATTACCCCTCAAAACGACAAAAACAAGCACTGTAGCGGGGGCTAGCGTGGTATTTTCCTCTCTGGCTGTTTTGTAAATCTAACTAAGGCAGGAGTGTAAATGTAATTAGCTAATTTTTTATTGTTTTTTCCTCAAACACTACTGGGCACATCGTTCGATCGTGCCCGTAGCGTTCAACGTCGACGCTCCTTTAAGGCAGCACATGCAGGCTCTTTAGGCGGTTAAAACTGTACTTCCACCATGTCTCCTGGTTCGCCTCCATGTCCTCTGTTGACTGGTGTCGCGCATGTCCATCATAGGTGTACCGTTAATCGCAAGCGAACGGTTTTAGATGTATTCTCCGTTTCCTCTCTCCTGCCACCATAACTTACGCCTTGGTCCTTAATGTGTGCCATGTGTTGATTTTAGTCCCTAAGATTTTGATTTCGTTTTTATTCTTTATTTCTTTAATTGAAAGTGTGATTGTATTCAATTGTGCCCTTCAATCAAAACTAATTATAAATGTTGGTTCATTTCTACCCTTATTCTTTTGATATTTTTATTTATTTTTGGTTCGTTTAATTTTTCAGTACACAGGTTTCCATTTCTTTTAATTTTATCCTCCAATTGAAATTAGTCATATATGCTACTTTTCATTTTAGTCCTCATTAATTTATTTTTTTAACACAATTAAACAACAATTACCTTTAAAAATGTCATTATTTATTTAGGTCCCAAAGTGTTTATTTGTTTCAATTTTATCCTTAAATTAATATTATATATATATATTATTTTAATTGTATCCTCCTATTGAAATTTGTCATATATGCTATTCTTCATTTTGGTCCTTATTCTTTTAATTTTTTAACAAAATTACACTGTAATTTATTTTTCAAAATAGTTTTATTTATTTCGGTCCCAAGATTTTTATTTGTTTTAATTTTATCCTTTGAGTGAAATTAATTATATATTTATTTTTTATTTTCAATTCTTATTCTTTGGATTTTTTATTTAATATTAATTCATTTGGGTTTTTTTTGTCATTGTTGGATAATGTTTATTTTTTATTCTTATTTATATATCTATGCTTTTAGTTTTTATTTAATATTTTTATTTTGGTGATCATTATAAAATTAATATTACTCACTTTTTCTCTTCTTTTTTTTGTTTTTTTTTTGTTTTCTGTTATTTTTATTTGCTATTTGGATCAAATGATTTTTATGATTTTATTATTTGCACAATAATAATGAAAATTTTATTGATTATTTTTTAATCTTTTTTTTGTAAAAATGTTTTGCTTTTTTTTTTTTTAGTTTTTTGGAACAATTTAATGATTTAAAATGTTTGGGCAGTACTGTTAATAGTAATTTTAACTATTATAGCAATGATAATGACGATAACATAAGGATGAATTTTTCATTTATGTTTTCATCTTTTTATGGATAGAAAATTAACTACTTATTTCTGTTATTTTGTTTATTGCAAGTATTTTCATAATTTATATTTTATGTTTGTGTTTGATTTAAATTAAATTATAAAATGAAATAATTTTAATACAGTGAATTTAATAATTCAAATATCCGAAACTTCTTGCTTTTTTAATGATGATGATAATTTTATAGTAGTTATTTAGTTGAAACCTACTAAACAAATAAATTTGTATCGATTTAAAATTCATATATTTTATAGAACTTACACTTGACAAGAATTATACATTAATTTATTATTTTAACTAAATTTATATTATAATAAAAAATTTCTTACATAATTAATATTTTTCACATTGAAAAAAATATAATGTTACCTACGATGAGACACGAGGGCATTTCCTAGACACTCTAAAAAGCTCATGGGTGGTCACTGTACAAGACTTCACTGTTTTTTTTCTTATACATTATTGTGAATGATATTTTTTTTTCAATTTGATTCTCAAGGTTTTTTTTTTTGAGATTTAAATCTAATTGAATATAATTTGATTTTGTAGTTTTTAATGAAAAAATAGAATTAAAAAAATATGATCAAAATAAAAAAGATACTAAACATGAGGGGCATGCCATAAGCTTTAGAAAATATATATTTTGCTCCTTATATTTTAAAAACCATGCAAATTATATAATTCCAGCACCAAAATATTTTTTCAAATCAATGTTGGTATAAAAGTTCATTTTTATCATTTTTAGTCCATAATTGAGAGAATTGATATAAAGGTTGACGAATTCCAGCGATATAGAGAGAAAAATATCATTAACACTGATTTAAACTATTAAAATGAATGATATTTGTGTCAAATTATTTATTTTAATAAGAAAGATTCATATTAGGTATTTTTTATCTTTAAAATTCATGAAAAAAAAAATAAACTCAGGTTGATTTTTTTATTTTGGAACAATTTTTTGAAATCATTAATTGATTTATCATGGTTTCTAAAATTTTTTATAGATTGTTTTACAATGTAAGTTGACAAATAGGTTTTGGGTTCAAAAGAACTTAAGCCCTAATTTTCCAAATCACTATAATAGTTGAAATCTATACCAAATCAAATAATTAATTTTTCAAAAAAAAATTAAATCGTTCAATGATCCACCTCAAATGCAAAGAAAAAAAAGACTCAATTGTGTGGACCCTAACAAAATAGGTCAGGTGCTAACCTGACTTTCCAGCCCAACAATGCCCATTATTGTTTTCCTATTTTTTTTACGGTTTTAAATCTTTTTTAGATTGATAACTTCTCTTTTAATGTTTTTAGATTCTCTTTTTTTTTTCTATGTGTTTAATTTTAAAGAGGTTATTTTTTATTCATCTATATTTTTTTTATCTTTTATATTGATAAAATTATTTTTAAATATAAAAAATATTTTTAAGATAATATTTTTAGTAAATGCAATCTTACATAATATTTTTTTTATTTTATTGAATAAATTTAACATGCTTGTTGATTTTTATTATTTAATCAACAAATTTGAAATGAAAATTATTTTAAAACAAAAAACAAACAATCACCAAGCTTACTATTGATATGGGTGTTGTGGTGTACAATGAAACAAATTGTTGCATTCCTAATGAATGACCATAATGTTTAGGGGTTGGGTCAAGTGATAAATGATTTTTTTCTCTCCAATAAAAGGTTGTGAAAGAAATATATACTAAGATATAAATAATATGAAGTAAAGAGATCAATTTATTTTTATATAGTCAAACAAGTTTCTAATACATCTTTATATTTTTAATTACATCTATTATGTATTTGTATAATATCTATATATATTTATGTATGAATTAAAAAAATTAAAAAGAAGAAGAAAAAGAATGCCAACATTGTTAGGCATATCAAGTGAGGCCCTAACACCTAGCCCATTTGAAAAAGGCAAGCACATGGACCTTTTTCTTCTTCTTATAATGTGGTGGACAACATATCATCCATACAATTTCGTGACATGTCACATGTTTTTTCTTGAATTTTGGCTATTATGGCACTTAAAAAATAGAGTTAATTGTTTTTTTTCACTTGCGTATCTATTTTTAACCTCCAAACGACTATCAAACACCATAAAAATTTTAATAATGTTGTATCTAATCTTAAACCACTTGAAAATAAAATAAAAATCCAAATTCAACTAAAAAAAAAATTCAAGCCTAAACTTAGCATGTCATGCAAAATAAAAGGCAAATAACATTAGGATAAACTTCTCCTATTGAATAGAATTTATTGACAACAAAATTGATTTTTTTTTTTGCCATAATTAGTATCAATAGAAACTCTTTCTCACACACCAAAATTCAATCATTTTTCTCTCTTCTCTCTCAAACCAAGCAATAAAAATAAACTTTTTGAAAAAAAATTTAAGAACCAAAAGTTTATAATTTTAAAGATAGGAAAATCAAAATGAGTTTTTTTACCATGATTTGAAATGACCACCTATTTTCTCTGCCTTTTAATTTTAGTACTTATTTCTTCAATCTTATCTATGGACAAGAAATTTGATGCAATTGAGCTTCAATTTGGTCCTAAAATGATAAAATCAATGAAGTATTTGAGATAAAAAAAACCCACCATAACAAGTACTTAATTAAGAGCTTGAACATTGTTTTTGTCCAAGTGATTTTCCCATAAAGTTTAGAGTTTCTTAATAACTATTTGGCTTGGGGTTTATCACAAGTCAAATAATTTTATTTTTCATTAAATTTGATAGGGATAAAAACATTGAGGAGGATGAAAGTGTGTTTGTGTGTGTGTGTGTATAAATCAATTTAAAAAATTATTTTAAACAAAAAAAGTAACAATTAAAAGAATAAAAATTGAAAGATAAAAAATTATTCCAAATAAAAAATAGTGATAAAAAGGGACCAAATATAAATAGGTTAAAAATCAAAGGTTTTATTTGAGAGTTTAAAAGGAAAGACATAAAAATTGACGAGGAGAGAGGGAAGAAAAAATAGGTCATCAACACTAAACAAGATGATCTTTTGCTATAAGTGTTGCTTCTTAAAGAGACAACACCAAGATAATTCAATTGTGTTTGTGAAATGCGATGTTTGATTATTGAACAACCAATTTACACATTGATGCATGTCATATATATATATAGAGAGAGAGAGAGATTACCCAATTTCTCTCAATTAACTTAATAATTAAAAAAAAAAAAACACCGAAGGCATATATAAAAACACCTTTGAGGGCATGTAAGTCTTTTAAATTTTCATTATAAATGAAAAGAATAAAAAAAAAATCCTTGAATGTACGTTTTAATATTTCTTAATCAAGGGGAAAAGGTCTTTTCACTATGTATTATAAAAAGAAAAAAAAAATATAACTGCTTCTTTTAAATTTTAAAAGGATGAATGGACGTATGGAGAGACAAGTGCAAAAAAAAAAAAAAAAAAACAAAAAGCATGAAGATTAATTTTCCAAAAAATATATAGCGAAGGATGAAATACCAAAGTTAACTTTTGTTGCCCCTTGAAACCTATGAACATGGTTATAAGGTCCGGACTAATTGCATAAAAGATAGATCTAAAAAACAATGAAGCAATTTTTTTATTAAAAAGTACGTGTCAATGAATAAAAAAAATAATGAAAACAATTCCAAGTTAACCTAGGATTAGGATAATCTCATATATAGTTAAGTAAAAAAAAACAATAATGAATTAAAAAGTTAAAATATTAAAATAAAAAATAAATTAATTTATAAAATAATCAAAATCAACCTTCGTTAATCTTTGAAACTTATATCCATAATCATAAAACCAAGGCTAACCCTTAGAATGAAAAAAAAAATTAAAATATATTAAAAAAAAATTCTAAGCTTTTTAAGTATATTTTATTGTAGTAGTAACAATAATAATAGTAAAACAAATAAATTAAAATAAATTTAATTTTTTTATTTAGTAATATTAATATATCAAAATTATAGTATTAAAAAAATAATAATTTAATTTATTTTGTAAAGATCACCGGAAAGCATGATGAAAGTTCTCCCAATTCCCAAATACACCGTTTGTTATTATTAATATTCAAAAACCCTTAATCCCAAAACCTCAAGTTAATTTCTCGCACGGGGACAGTCTTGCACTGATGACTGATCCTCCACCCGCCTGAGCAAACACTGCAAAACCTCCACCCCCGCAAAGAAAAAAAAAATGGATGAAGGAATGCAGAAATTCCAACAAAGCTTAATCGAGCTCGAAATCGAAGCCGAGCATCTCCTATTAGCTCGAAATCAGGTACACTCCAAAACCCTAAAACAACTTTGCAAATTATCCTTTCCAAGTATTCACTTGTTTTATTTTTATCAGGTGATTGAGAATGATAAAGAGAGGAACGGAAACAGAGAAGCATTGACAGCTTTAAGGAAGAGAGCTAAAACTACAAAAACAAGCATAAAGCTTCCTTTTGAGTCGATAATGAAGGATATCGGGAAGTCGGGATCAAAGAATGCTCCTTTAGTGAAAGAAATTTGTGGGACTTGTGGTAATCATGACGAGAAAGAGAAAACTTGGATGATGTTTCCAGGAAATGATGTTTTTGCTTGCATTCCATTTCATGCTGCTCACACTATCCTGGATAAAGGTTTTTTTTAGTTCTTTTAATTAAAAACTTTGGGTTTTGATTGCAAGAGAATTACATATTTATGATGAGTTTTAATTTGATGATTTGTCAATGTAGTACAATTATTAATTGTGGTGGTTTAATGCGAGCAATTTGTTTTGGAAGTTAAGTTCATGGTTATTTCGTACCCCAGTGAAACTTGTTTTATCAAGTTTTTCGCCGGTTTAGTTTTTTAATTTGTGCTCTTGTCTGATAAATAAGAGGAGTGTGAATAATAAAGTTGGTTTTCTTTGTGTTCTGGTTCTGTCTCTCTGCCGAGAACACGAGGGACTTTAGGAACATATGGCTTGCATGAGATTTAATTGGATGTAGAAGACACTTGGGAGATCTCATTGTTATGAGAAACTCACATTTGAGGGATTCATGTTGCCTATTCTCATTGAGGACTGATATGGTTTGTCCAATTGGGCCAACAGATAGGGCCTTTTTCTGTTTCTGGAGTTAGTAGTTTGAGAGTGAATTTATGCATTACACCAATGCTCCTAGCTTGTCTTAAATTTTAGAACCCTGGTTCAAAGAGGAAATATTGCTTCATGAGAAAGAATTTATATGTAGACATTTGATCAGATATTTATACATTTTCCCTGTTCTTGAAAAACACATATAATGTGCTTGGACAAGCATGATTTGTGAAGTGCTCATCATGTGATGCTCTGCATAATGTGGATGGCTTATTATCTTCATCAGATAAACACTACTACCCTAGGTGATTTTTTTTTCCCGAGAGAATATGCAAATGTTTTCACAGTGTCTCAACAAACTATTATCTTCAGTTTTTTGTGATTCATGGAGAAAATTCCGTTGAAAACATATTATGGTTAGCCTCATGCGTGAAACAAGCTATCTACCTACATGTGATGAAGATTATGAAACTAGGATTCCTTGAACATAATTGACCATTGATATAGACCTGTACTGTGCTATGTTTTTCTTTCAGCAAATGTCTTATTACAATTCCCTAATCTTGTGTTTGCTGTGATGCAGATCAAGAACGGCTTGAATATGAAGCAAAAAAACTGCAAAGCTATGTAAAGGAGAAGACCCTTCTAATTTCCGAAAAAGGTGTGCTTGCTGACAAGATTAGCCCGGGTGTGCTCAGGTCCTTAGTAACCTTAACAGACAAACCAAAGTAAACTATGCTTGGAAACATAACCAAACTTACCTGTTTAATAATAGTTTTGCAAATGCTGTGCATTATCTCTCGTTTATTTTTCCCTGTTCAGTTTCAACTTGAACAAGGATTGAGCTTTATTTCAAATTATGCCATTATTTGGAGTGTTCATATTTAGCTTCAGTTAAATGGTTTGGTGGCTTCTAAAATTGCTTTCTTCTGAGTATTGTATCTTGCTAGGCCACCAATTGCTGCATTGATCGTAATATTGGATTATATCTTGATGGTCCAGCAAGGAACATGCAGTTGTATTCATCCTAAATTCGTTCTACATTTCTTGCAGTCAAGTAAATTACGAACATATATATAGGCTTCAACATGTGGACTATTAAAAAGAAAAATGCATGGTGTATTGTTGTTGATACCTTTTTAAAGCTTTAGTGCATGCATCCAATTTCAGTTTTAAAATGATAAAGAAATGAAAACGGGTTAGCTTGTTTTGCTATGGGTGCTCTCCTGAGCTTTTCTCCCCTCTCTCTCTCTTCTATCTGAAAACTTAGCATGCGTAAGTGCAGATATTGTATCATGATAGTTCAAGGAAAAAACTCTTTTTCTGGCTTAGTCACTGAAGACGATACTTAATAGTTCTGATATTGAACACGTATAACATTTTTGTTGATCTATAATGGTTGTGATGATGCGCCCCCCCCCCCCCCCCCACGGGACCATGTTATGGTGTTTATTTTTCTGGAGTTGCTTGTCTATCCAATAGGGTCTTTGCCTGATTCGGTGACAAAAAGATTGGTGAGAGAGCGGCCAATTTCACAAAAGTTCTGCAGAATCAAACTCTTCCGAAGGGACCATATCTTGTTAATTGCTTGTCATCCTACATTTATCTGGAGCATCTCACCTGTTAATTGCGTGTGGTTTCTGCCTTTCATTCCCTTCCCACATTCATATGTTCTACGCCAATTGGATGTCAGAAAAGAAAGGTGTCAGGTTTGGGACCATATGACATTTTAGACCCTCGTCTTCTTCTGTTTTTGTGGTCCCTTTACCCTAAGTTTTCACATGGTCTCAGCATCTAAACGAAAATTGTCACCCCCTACCCAACCCTTCGATTTTCTTTTCCGTGTTTTCTCTACAATCATTTCTTTCTTAGAGTATAATTAGTATTGCTTTTGCTTTTGTGATTGAAGTTTTAAAAAAATGATTTCATGAAAAGTATTTTTAGCTGTGGTTCAAAATAAGTAGTTAAGTGTTTGGTTAAAACTGTAGTTGAGTTTGAGATTGAAAAAAACAGTTTTTTGTTTGGTTATCATGCTTTTTATATTGCTGTCAACTTGTGAAATTACTTTAAAGGACACACACACACACACAATATATATATATATATATATATATATATTGTTTTTAAAAATTTTTAGATTAATAATCATAACAATAAAATATAATTAATAATTTATGGAATTTTTTTTTTTTTAAAAAAAAAATCAGACTAGGCCTCACCCAACTAAATGGGACGACCCTGTCGAGTTGGGCCAAAAAGCTCAACTCCGTTGGACTTGAGCTGGGCCGAGAACAGCCTAAGTCCAGTTAACATGCAGAAGCGTAAAACGACGCGCTGCACTGTTCACGTCTTCTTCACGTGAATAGTGCAACGCTAGTGTTCACGTGAACGACTGACCACGATGAGAGCTTTTACGGTCGATGCTGATGGATAGAGGAGATCAATGTGGTTATTCCTGTGGTGATGGAGTCGAATATGGTGGTCGGGATAAGTGTCGGAAGCTACCGTTGTGGAGAGAGAGAGTGCGTTGCTGTTATGGAGAGAGCTCGATGTCGTCATTGTCGTATCGTGGCCGTCGGAGAGAGAGAGAGAGCATGAGTTGCCACATAAGCACAACATCTCCTACTGTAATTGTGTCTTCAGCGTGTTTAGGAGAGAGACAATGCAGAGCTACATGCATCCATAATATGCATGCATCAGTATTCTACTTCTTCCAAAAAGCAAATGTCAAGATCACAAGCTTGCATTACAATAAAAGCATAATATTTAAATCGATCAATATTTTATGGTGGGTCCCATACCAATTTAAGCTATTTTTTTCTTTACTAAACGACACATTTCCGTTTGTGGCTTGAAACTCAGATGGGATAGTGTTACCAGATGGGTACTTAATATGAGGACAAATTTCAAATATACATGCACTCACTTCATATACAAATGTTTTCGCATTAAATCTTTGTATAATATTTTTTTTACAAATGTTGAATCATAAATGATGTATCTATATATTTTTAAATTGGTGTATTCATAATTGTTTTCTCATAACGAATCTAGCTATATTCAATATAGTAACATTGTATAAACAACCTTGCATGCTCCAACTAATATCTTAAGAATAAAGATTATTTTATTGCAACCAACTGATTATGATTTACTATGGAGCGCTTTATCAATTATTAACTTATTAAAGATAAGATATGTTTGCAGACTTCTTGCCTCATAAATCGTAGCTTTTTTGAGAGCTTGCATGTCAATTAAAACTAATTCTCGTCTTCGATGATTTTAAAGAAGTACTCCTTATATTAACTTACCAATATGGTTGTTAAAATTGCGAGTTGACTCACAAAATCGTATGATTTCACGAGTCCACTCATCAAATCTTGTCAATTTGAATAAAAATATCGATTTTGATCAAACTTGGTTAAAATCATACAAAATCATGAAATCAAACCAGATCGGTCTGATTTTACCATCCTGCTATAATTCTGTTATTTCAATTAGCGCCTTACTCTCTCTCTCTCTCTCTCTCTCTCTCTCTCTCTCTCTCTCTCTATATATATATATATATATATATATATATATATATTATCTCTCTCTCTTCCTCTCTCTCTCTCTCTCTCTCTCTGCTTGAGCAAAAATAATGCTACAGACCTTTTCTTCTTGTTTGTCTTCTTCTCATTTCTATTTGCTTATATATATATATATATATATATATATATATATATATATATATATATATATATATATATATATTTTTATATATCATGGAATTTTCTTAAAATTTATACTTAATTTTTTTAAAAAATAATATTTTATTTTTTATTTTAAATTAAATTTTTTTGATGTTTTTAAATCATTTTCATATCCTGATGTCGAAATAATTTGTTGGAGTTGGAGCTAGTAGTAGTAATATCGGTGTTGGTACTAGTATTAGTACTGATAATCCTTTCCATAATAATGCTTTTGATGAATGTATTAAAAATAACGAGGAAAATGACAGTCATGAGACTAATTTTAATTTATATACCGTATCATCAAAATATTTATTTTAAATTTTTTAGTGTTTACTTAATAAAATTATATGGACATAATTTTTTTGTAATGTATTTTTAAATTATTTTGAATCATATATGAACCTTAACTAATGAAGTTTTATGGCCATAATTATGTTATATTCTATTTCAAAATATTTTACTTATAATTTTATAATTTTTCTACCTACATGATCTTAGCTGTGATTTTATGATTTCTGTACGGAAAAATTCAGGTATGATTTTATAATCTGAGTTTTCAAAACCCCTTCCGTATCATGTCAAAATCATGATTTTGACAACCATGCGAGCCAATGCCCGTGTGTCTCACCATGGACAACACCATAATTTTTTCAACAAACAAAATTAATTGTGAATTTTTTTATTATAATATAAATTTAGGCAAAATATTAAATATGTACTGTGAAGTGCAAGTTTTTTTTATAAAATATATGAATTTTTAATCGATATAAATTTATTTATTTAGTGGATTTTAAGGAAATAACTAACATATAATTATCATCATTAAAAAGACAAGAAGATTCTAACATTTGAATTATTGAATTCATTGTATTAAAATTAGTTCATTTTATAATTAAATTTAAATTCAACATAAAAATAAAATATAAATTGTGAAAACACCTGCAATAAATCAAATAGAAAAAAATAGTTAATTTTCTATCTACAAAAAAAATATATAAATTAGAAATTCATCCGTATGTTTCCATCATTATCAATCTATATCAGTTAAAATTATCATTATTGTCCAAACAATTAAAATTATTAAATTATCTAGAAAAATAAAATAAAAAAGCAAAATATTAAAAAAAAACCAATAGAAAAATAATCATTAAAATTATCTTTATTATAGCGCAAAGAATAAAATAATAAAATCATTAGATCCAAAGGACAAATAAAAATAACAGAAAAAATAAAAACAAAACAAAGAGAAAAAGGGAGCAATATTAATTTTAAAATAATCACCTACATAAATGAAAATTTCAAGATTGAACCAAATAAAAAAATAAAACGACAAAAATTAAAAATAAAATCTAAAAGTATAGATGCATGAATACGAATAAAATACAAGCATTGTCCAAGAATGAAACAAAAAACCAAAAAACAAATAATAGCAAATAAAATTTGAAGAATAAGGACCTAAATGAAAATAAAATATATAATTAATTTCAATCGAAGAACTAAATTAAAACAAATAAAAACCTTCGGATGAAAACAAATAATTTTTTAAAAAAAAAAATTACAATGTAATTTTGTTAAAAAAGATTAAAAAATAAGGATTGAAATGAAAAGTTGCATATATGATTAATTTCAATTGGAAAATACAATCAAAATAAACTATATAAGTAATTAAAATTAAAGGAGAAAATTAAACTAAATAAAACCTTGGGACCAAAATAAATAAAGAAATTTTAAAAAAATACTGTGTAAAGTTTTTAAAAAACTGAAAGAATAAGGATTAAAATAAAAGATAAAATATATGACAATTTTCATTTACAGAACTCAATTAGAATCAATTTAAACATACATACTGAAATAATTAAAGGAACCCAAAGCTAACCAAAAATCAAAATAATAAAGACTAAATTGAAATCCAACATATATAATCAGTTTCAGTTTTTGGGCACAGTTGCAACAAATCAAGAACTACATTGAAAAAAACAATAATAAAAGCAAAATCAAAGACCAGAGACAAAACTAAACTATTCTCAAACCGTAAGGATCAAAGTGTATTTCCAGGCGGTAATAGAGAGAAAACATAGAAAAAAAACTTAAATTCCCCACTAAAACTTCGTTGTCCACCTTAACTAGACATGCACTGTACCAGGAGGCAGAGGCATTTCTACTCATCATGGGACATGGCAGAAGTTGGTTTTTGACCATCGGAATGATGCCTACATGTAGCCTGAATGTCGTGTGCCACTGAAACACTACAGCCGTGTTCATACGACGCGACTGTAGTGTTTCTGAAAAGAAGTGATAAAATAATAGTCAATTACTCATACATCATTGGACATAGCAAATACTACGAATAAACCACTGTGAAAAATACCTCAATAGCCTCGGTTCTGGGGCTTATGTTTTGTCATTTTCAGGGGCTAATTTAGTCGATTTACTATGCAAAAAAATTGAAAATATCATTCATGTCTCTTGAAAATTTCTAAAATAACCTTGGTACCGGTTCTTATGTTTTGTCATTTTCGAGGGCTAATTTAGTAGTTTTACTGTGAAAAGAATTCAAAAATATCATTCATGTCTCATAAAAATTGCTAAAATACCCTCAGTGAACTGAGAGCAAAATGATAATTTTACTATAGCAATCAACAGTAAACTGTGTCTAGATGAACAATAAAGAAATGCATAGTAAAAAAACCACACGGTTTATATTTTAGTTAATATTCAAAGAAGTAAGATATTTACCAAATATCATTATTTTTAGGCATGATAAGATAGCTTCCCTTTAGAATAATGATATTCTGTAATGGATTGCTTTTTGGTTTCGAAAGTGTTTTTGAAAAAAAAACTTGATTTTTTATGTTTTATTTTTTAAAATTAATATTTTTTTGATATTTTTAGATTGATTTGTTGTGCTAATCTAAAAAATAATTAAAAAAATGATTTTTATGAATTTTCAAGTTAAAAACAATTATTACCATAGAATTAAATAGGCTCTAAATATTAAGCTTTTAAAACATGAAAAGACAAAACTTCAATTATCTTGATCAACTAGTCGTCCAATTAGATCCAATTGTATAGTTGGTCGTTCTTTTATGGAAAGCTATGATTTTATGATTTTTTTTCTTTCAAATATGTTTGATGGTCAAAATAAACATATCTCTATTCAATTTGCAAATTCAAAAATAGACTCTAATTAAAATCTTAAAAAATCATTGTTCACATAGTAGATGTCCTCTATTTTTCATTATTAGTGATGTAATCAAGTTTGCGATAACAAGTGATTTTGAGTAGTCAGATATGGGTTTGCCATAACTAAATAAGGATCTTCCCTTTAAAACATTATGTGGATAACCTAACAAATATATTTATGGATTAATGGAATATGTTTAAGCCTAATAGGTCTAGTTAGACAAAACCATAATAATAACCTAAAATATAACTTATGATCTAACTTGTTAGATCATGATTGAATCTTTATAGGAATTTTTTGGAGGTTATCTTTTTTATAGCAGCCATTGTATCATTAAGCGAACCTTATAATCTTGATATATCAAAAATCTTGCCAAAATCCTTTAGTTTTGAGATATTTCTTATTATTTTAAAACTGGTTGGTTAGTTTCACTAACCATTACAAATTGGTCAACCAATTGAGTGTGAATATTAGACATTCACCTTATCATGCTTCTAAAAAACGATAATTTTATGTGTTAATTTCCCAATTTGCCCTTCTTTTTAATTACAAGCAATTTGTCATGAATATCAAGTAATCTTAAATTATGATCTTTCATTTTGATTTCATTTCTCTCCTCCAATAATCATCTTAAACTTGGTACATCATTGCTTTTTATAGTTGAGATTTAATAAATATCACTAATAAATTGATGACTATCATATTTTAATCTAATAAGATTCGTATATTTTCCTTTGATATGTAAGGGTGATATTATCCTTAATTAATTCATCAAACTCCATAAACTTATCTCTTATCTCTATATATATGATTATTAGCTTAATTTTCAAGATACTATATTTTTTTTAGTATTCATTTATTCCTCATGGACTAATGATAAGATGACTTATATATCTCTTTCTACTACATGATTGATATTCTCTTGAACTTTTTTGGTTGGACTCTAGCAATCCCTAGCATAATGATCGAATATTTTTGTAATTATATCACTTAATTTTTTTTATCAAACTCATGTCTTGGATTGCTATTATCTCTAAAATTGATCGATCAAGTAGCTTTAATCAATAGATCAATTGACCTATTGATGTTGCCTTAACCTTTACTTTCAAATTTGCATCTTCCTACTCTTTATTTCCCTTGTTCATATCATCTACCTCCATAGTTATATGTAAAGCCATCTTTCTTTCTTTTTTGTAGAGAATTTTAATAAGAATGCTTTAACACCCATGTTTTCCTAAATTTTATTGATTATTTCTTCATGGATTTATGGTTTTTAAATGAGACCTTGAATTTTCAAAAAGTTCATATGATTTGATTCATCTATCATGACCACCACATAATGAAATTTCTTCTATAATAAGTGTATGGTCTTTTTTACCATATATAATTTCACTATCTTCTTCTCATATCTTTTTATATGATCATACATGGCTAAAACTCTAGTAAAATAATTAGAACACTATGATCCAAACATATATAATATTTAAGTCACCTTTTATCTTTTATAGGCATGCATTTCTTACATTATCAACTCCTTGATTTGATTATCGTAAAACTTCTCATACTTGCTCGGTAGCGGTTGTATTAGACAAAGTTGTATTATTAAAATATTAGTGAATGATTTAGAATGCTTGTTAATTCTTCATTAATGTCTTTTGCATGACCTTTCTTTAGGCTCAAGTCAATATTAGTCATTCAGCTGGCCTTTCAAAGCTTTTTTCAATAATTTTTCATATAAATTACAAACCTTGCCAAACTTTCACATGAATGCACCAAATCTTACAATTAGTCTTTATCAAATGAGGACACTGAAGTGAGAATTTTGGATTTTCCTGTCAAATAATTAGAGCAAGCTATGATACCATTTATTGGAGGAGAGTTAATGTGTTAGCTTCATATAAACAAAAACACTAAGTTGCAAAACTAAAGAACAAGAAGAAATTTGAGAGGAAGATATATTTCAATTAGTGTTTCTCATTCTTATAGACCTTTCTCTTGCTTTATTGTTATTATTTATGTTTTTTTTATTACAAACCTATTTATAGTCTAATTAAATATAGAGAAATATAATCAGATCAAGAAATGTAATTTTGTTGACTTAACTGATCGATTATTATTCAATCAGTAGACCATTTCTCATAATGTAAATGGTTGATCAATTCTCAACCGGTGGACCAGTTCTTTTATTTTAAAAAAAAACTAGAAATCAAGTTTATTGTTGAAAACAATAACTATTTGTATAAATTGAACAGAATTAGGAAGGAAAAAACAAGTAATTACCCAAGTTCTTTAGCAAGAAATCATGCTACTTTTCAACCTTTTTGCTAAAAACAACATTATTATTATTGAAAGTAGCTAAGCATTCACTACAAGGTTAATCAAGCATCCAAATTTTCTATAAAATAATTGGTTAGGGATTAGGCTAGTGCGTTTTTGATTTCATAACTTCAATTAAACTTAACTAAATTATAGACACTAAATTTATTTTTCCATAGCAACAAAGTGAAGTCATCGATTACTTGAAGAAATCATTGTAAAACCACCTTGAATATTGATAGAATTTGATTGCAGTGACTTTACAAAAAAAAAAAAGATGTTACAGTCAAATGGGTAAAATCATAGTTTTGATATTCACTTAGAGCAACTCCAAAAGAAGAGCTAAAAGTAAAAGACAATTTTTTTTTTTATGATTTATACTTCCTTTCATAATTCCAAATGAAGAGCTATGTTAAAGAGTCAAATAATATTTTTAAATTTTCTATATAAAAAATATTTTAAATTGGAATTGTATTAATTAGTTATTATTAATAAATAGTTATATTAATATAATATATATTAAAATTAAATTGGTTTTTTCTAAATAGATTTTTTTTCCTATTAAAATGCATATATAAAAAATATTATATTTACACCATTTACAAATTAAAGAAAAACCTAAACCATGTGGTGTTTCCACTATATCTATACACATAGTTCATTGCGCATTGAAACAATATAATTACTACTATACCCCTTAATGTGCCTGCATTTAAGCTTTTGAATTAGGGGTATTTTTGTTTTTTTACATTAATGTGTACAGTATAATAACCAAAATAGTTCCCAAAGGATGTGGCGTGGTGGCAAAGGGCTTGAGATCTGTACAGCAGATCTCAATTTCGAGTCAAAACATGCATTTCTTGTAAGAGTCTGGGACAACCAGGGTTTTATTTACTTACCTGGGCCCACAAAGTGCGCTTTCCGGGAGGTGTGGTTTCCACAAATCCAAATAATAATAATAATAATAACTGAAATACCCCCTAATAAGATAAAAAAAAAAAACAAGATAAACCGACAGGGCGTACCAGTCATTACACAATTAAAGTCCACAGTGCAATAACTATTTTACCCTCTAATAAGATAAAACAAAGGAATTGCATGTGGGGGTATTTCATGCCTTTCACTTTTTTAAAAAAATGTTTAAGTAAGCATATAGCATCGAAAAAGATAAAATAGAACAAATGGATGCAGGTGTGTTTAGGTCATTCAATTTTTTTTAACATTTAATCTTGGGATTACTGTTGGCGCGTCTCCTAACTTGCCGAGATGTTTTGATAGGATGCTCTTGTTCGACGGTGTGTGCGGTGTCTATAGGTCATAGTAAATTGGTTTTCTACATTTCTCTCTCCTGCATAGTAAATTACATGAAAATCCCTTTTATTTATGGTTATTTCAAATTCATTCCTGAGCTTTGAATTATGCATTCTGGTCCTTACTATTGTGATATAAGTTTTGATTTATTTCAATTGTGTCCTTCAAGTGAAATTAATTACGTAATTCGTTTATATTTCAGTCTTACTCTTTTAATTTTTGAATTGATTTGAAATCTCTTAATATTTTCAGTATAGATGTTTTTATTTGTTCAATTTTGTCTTTTTATTAAAATTGGTTATATATTTTATTTTCATTTCAGCCCCTTACACTTTGAATTTTCGATTTAAATCCTTTATTGTTTTTAAAATTTCTAGAATAGTCTCCATTTTTAGTTTTGGTTTTTAGTTTTATTATTTTCATTTTTATTGAGATAATATTTTTTTTTAAAACAAATGTTCTTGAGTTTAGATTGTTTTTTTATCATTGGAAAATTAATATTTCTTTTTTTTCCTTTGTCCTTTATATTAGTTTTTAATTATTTTTATTTAATAAAAAAATAAAGTTATTTTTTTAACTAATAATATTAATTTATTTTTTGCATTTATTTTATTTTATTTTATTGCTCTTTGTTAGAGTTTGAGGCTTTTTTATTGTTTGATATAATTTTATTTTTTCCATTATTTACGCAATAATAATAATAATTTTAGATGTTTTTCCTTGCTTCATATTTTTTTAAAGTTTTGGGTTTTTTATTCCTTGGGGTAATTTAATAATTTTAATTTTTTTTAGCAATAGTAGTTATAATAATTTTATGTATTATAATCATAATAATAATAATGACATTATTGATTATAATGATAATAACAATTGTAATTTATTGTGATAGTTATAGTGCTTATATTGTTAATAATTCTAATTTTTTTATCTTCAAATAAATATTTTTTTCAGCTAATAATTCTTATTTTTGTTTAATATTTTTATTTTATTTTTTTATTTTCTCTTTTATTAAAGTTTTCATGGTTTTGTTTTATTCTTTGATGTAATTTTGTTTTTTTTTTCATTATTTACATAATAATGATAATAGTTTTAGTTTTAGTTTTAGTTTCCTTGCTTCCTCTTTTGCTAGATTTTTTAGTTTTTTTTTTATTTTTATATATTAATTTTTTTTTAACTGAGATTGTATTTAATAGAAATAAGAAAAATAAAAATTTAAACTAAAAATATTGACGTATAAATATAAATAAAAAAAATAAAAAAACTATCTTAGAAAATTGAAAAAATTCAAAATTCAAAACTAAACTAAAATAAAATAAAAATGTTCCAGCAATGTAGCGCTGTTAATGGATCATTTATTATTAACTAAAAAATAAACATCATGCCCCTTTTCCTTTTTGTTATTTTTTTTATTTTTATTTGTTCTCTAGATTATATGTTTTTTATTATTTTATTATTTACGCAATAATAATGATAATTTTAGTGATTGTTTTTTTTTATATAATTTTTTTGCTTTTTTTAATGATTTTAAGGGCAATTTAATTATTTTGACAGTAATGTGGATAATAATTTTAACTTTTATAGTAATGATAATGACAATAACATAAGAATAAATTTTCAATTTATGTTTTTATTTTTTTGTGGATAGAAAATTAACTATTTATTTTATACTGATTATTTCATTGAAACCTACTAAACAGATAAATTTATATCCATTTAAAATTTATATATTTTATAGAAAACTTGCACTTCATAAAAATTCTATACAAATTTATTATTTTATCTAAATTTATATTATAATAAAAAAATTTATATATAATTAATATTTTTTTATATTAAAAAAAATATAATTTCACCCACGGGTGCGACGGCTAGTATTACTAATTTAGGGTGTATCACTAGCTTTTTTTTTATTGGAGTTGCTTTTTATCTGGGAGTTGCTATTACACAACACCCACCTATCTCTGCAGAAGTCGCCTCATAACTCAGTTTCTCTCAGCCTGGGAGGCTCTCACCTAGGTAGAGAGGAGGGCCGGGGGGGTATTTTTTTTTTTTTTTTTTTGTCTTGAAAGTCGTAGACAGGGAGGGAGGTAAATCAAGACAAGAGAGGGAGGTAGAAGATTGAGGAGACTGTGAGAGTTTAAATTAGTGTGCACACCCCAACCCCAGTTAAAAATAGAACAAGAAAGCAGCTATTGAAGCTCTGCAAATGACAAATATTTTGTTTTTCAAATTCGCACCCTCTTCCTCTCTGTTTCAGTTCACTGACTCAGTTTTTCAAAGGTGAGCTTTTATTCTTCTCTTACATATTTTATTTGATGACTCTCAACTGTATGTAATATCCCATAAAGCCCACCTTAACACCGACATGTCTCCCAAGGACACTCTTAGCTCTCCAACAGCTGAAACTCCACATCAGCAAAACCAATCAATGCAAAATAATAATAATAATAATATTCAAGAAAGATCAAACCTGTCCAATCACCTTCTGCCTTCTCTTTATCATCTATGAGACGCCCTCCTCTTCACTGTAACTTCTTTCTTTCTTTGTGTCTTTTACAGGTAAGGTAAAGCTTGCTAGATTGATTAAGCTTTCGATATTATCTTGAAGAAAAAAAATGTTGGGGTACGAATGGGGAAATCCATCAACAATAATGCTATCAGGAGGTGATGAACAAGCCGCGAGCAACCAAGAAGTACAAGACCTAAATCGTCAGGCTAACATTTTCGATCACTACACCACGCCCTTTTTCAACGACAACCACCTCATTCCTCAACAAACCTCCTCAACCTTCATGTTTCAGAACCACCCCACTGCCACCAACTCCGCACATCATAATTTCAACTCTCTTTTTGACCCTCGCGCTCACGCCGGTTCCGGTGCCTCCTCTTATTCCACCAATCATCCCTCCCTCCTTTGCCTTGACTCAATCCCAACAATCACATCAGATGCAACCGCTACCCCTCATTTCCTTATACCAAAAAGCGAGGAAATTTCTCCGTCTTCTGATTTGATCGCTTCAAGGATAGGACTGAATTTAGGGGGGAGAACTTATTTTTCTTCTGTTGAGGATGATTTTGTGAACCGACTATACCGCCGGTCTAGACCGCTTGATCCCGGTTCCTCGCCAAATGCTTTACGATGTCAAGCTGAAGGGTGCAATGCTGATCTTACCCATGCAAAACACTACCATAGACGCCATAAAGTCTGTGAGTTTCATTCTAAAGCTGCCACTGTCATCGCAGCTGGGTTGACTCAGCGTTTCTGCCAGCAGTGTAGCAGGTTCTTTTGAAATTACATTATTGCCCTCGCCATTCACTTTTCTCCATTTTACACCAAGTTTTGTAGATGATGCAGTGATGAACCGGGGATGAGGATGGCGGACATGTGATGAAAAATACGGGAATGCCCCTGTTATCATTTTATTTATTTTTGTGTTCTCATGTGGCCGATGAGTGGTTGGCAATGCATGGGGTAATCTCGAGGGTATTTGAGTCCGTCTAGTATACCGTTTTGTTTTTTTCTGTTATAATCATGGCTGCGTCACGTATTTTGAAATAGTCTAATTTAATTAATAAAATGCAGTTTAGTAATTCAAAATTACAAAGACAGCCTCCATATACTTTCGTATTTTCAAATGTCTCGTCGAGTCCTTTTCTGTCTTAGACATCCGGACATGGTCAGAAAAGACTCGATTGACGATAATACCCCTGGGCTTAGGTTTTGCTGCCAATGATTGGTTGTGCCGTACATTTAGAGAGCCTGGGGGCATTTGTGTCCGCATGTTCTTGTGGAGTTCATGATTTTCTTGCACGTACTGTTGTTCGTTTCCTCTTTCATAATATACAGGTGTGTGTGTGATTAATTAACGACCCTACGTAAGGTTTTGATTACTTAACAGTGATTAGCTGTGTTAAAATACTGTACAGGTTTCATATTCTCTCGGAATTTGATAATGGAAAGCGTAGTTGTAGAAAGAGATTGGCTGATCACAATCGTCGTAGGCGAAAATCACACCAAGTTAGTCAAGAAAATCAGAAATCGCAGCTAGAAAAAGCTGCTAATTCCTCATCTGAGGTTCTCACAAGTAAGCTCCACTTGCCATGTTCACACACACGCACAGATATATATATATATATATATATAGCCTCGTAATTATAATCAATTTCATGATTTTTATTTTTGTTTTGTTGGGGTGGGGGTAGTCATAGGGTCTCCACCGGACTCTGGTGCTCATTCTACTTCAGCGGCGACCGTAGCGGTATCGCCACCTCGAATGTCTCTGGATTGTTTCAAGCTAAGAGCATATCAATCTACGACTTCCTCTTCTACATCATCAAGCTCTTTTTTCTCGAGTGGGTAAAAAAGGTCAATGAGATGAAGAAGGATTTAATCAGTCAACTAATTAATTAAGCAGTACGTAACATATATACTTTTCCTTCTTAATTTACCCTCTCTTGATTAATTATTGTTCATTAATGCCAAATGAAGATCTGCTTTGCTTATGTTTTTCTCTCCTCGCACGATAAAATAACTATTTATGAAGAACACCTTTCCTATTTATTTTTTCCTGTATTTACCAGAAGGTATCTCCAAAAAGGAAAAAGGTTTTCATAATTGCCGGGACGACTTTTCAAATAGAAGTATCTGTTTGCTTTCAGGATGGTTAGATAGGCACGGGGATGAACTTGTTATTATCATTTGAGGCATTCAATTATTATCCCTTTGTCAGATCCTGACCTGGAAAAAAACAGGCAGGAAATTAAACATGCATAAATAAACACAAAACAAAATGCGTACAAATTAAATTTAATAGAATATTACAAAGAAGATCAAGTCGTCGTTTAGTTATTGTTATAGGACATAAAAAATACTTTGATTGTGGGAACATAAAAGAAAACGAGAAAATAAAACTACAACATAGCTGTGTTTGGTAACGATGTATAGATTAACCATTTTGTTTTGTATCTTGTTTTATAAAGTTATTGTCTTTTTCTCTGGTTTAATTATGATAAATATGATAAAAAAATATGTATAAAAAAAATATAAAGTTATTGTCTCTTGACATTTGATCTAGGACTTGCCTTGGTTGAACTCGAGTTGGATCTCAAAATTAAGATAATATCAATTTTTACCCTTACATCGACTAGATTCCACTCGAGCTGACTCTTATGATCTGTGATTGGGGTCTTACCTCAGGTTTCCCTGAATCAAGTTGTAAAAATTTAATAATAATAACTTCATTTTTTATTGACACGAGTCAACTCGAGTCTAATTTGTCTAACATATTTAGATTTTATATTGGGTCGACCCTCAAATCAAGTTTAAAAATTATGACAATAACTATTTATATTCTTATGATTATCTGGGTTAATAGTCTATCTCACTCATAATCATGGTCTTGCCCGTGATAATAACTATTTTTATTCTTACATTGACTTAGATTAACCCAACTCATGATCTAAGCCTCGACTAGTGACTTGAGATTTACATTGAATCACCTCTCCAATTAGATTTTAAAATTATAATAATTATTTATTTATTTTACTTGTTCTTGTTGTACAATTTTAGAATAGAAAGTTTTTAACAATTACATTTTAGTAATAAAAAATCTTGTCTTTGAAGACATGTTCCTTTTACACCTCTTTAACCAAACAAACATATTTTTTTCTTGGTTTTTTTTTTTCCAGGACAGCAATCAAACACTATTTTTGTGCACTTGCGAGTAGAGATGATAATTTAATCCAGATCCGAACGAATGGTTTTTTTATATATATTTTAAAGAAAAAAAAAGATATGATATGCATAATTTTAAAGACGTGATGATTAATTAATTAATACCAATCAATGACTTAGAGTGCTCGCCTCTCTTCAACTATCCTTTTCGCTACCTGTACGTGGTTTTTATCTCTTTGTTGAAGGAAGTGTTGAAGTTTTGTGCAAATGCTAAGACAGCCTATTACTATTAACCACGTAGTCTCAAGCTCCACCCACCAGGGCAGCTGAAAGTCTTGCAACGTTTGTGTTTGGTCTTTCGGCCACTGGCTTATACATGTTGGACACCAAATGCAGTGGCATTATCCGACAAGAAAGTTTGCCTACCTCTGCTGCAATTTTCTTGTCTTGGAGGTGACATTTTGTCCTGTGAGGTTATATTGACGGTTCTATCCTTTGGTCTGTAGCGGCGAGTAATTACAGGTGAATTAATAAAAACTATCTGACCTAATCGTATGACATTTGTGTTTTTGGATTGGAAAAAACCACTCTATTTTATAACTTCGAGTGGAAGTAAAATCTTAAGTTTTTATAAGAAATATATATATATATATATATATATATTTTAATTCAAAAGTATATTGCAGTGATTTTCCGAGCTCGCTTTAATTAGCCATGGTTGTTTTGATAATTAAAGATACAAAACCAAATGGACATGTATGGTCTCTTTGATATGGCATGAAGAAAATAAAAAATCAGATGTAATTCACTGAACCGGTGGGGGTAAGTATTGTTTCTTTAAGCACCCTACCTTGAACCTGTAGTGAGGCTGTCCTTGGCACTATTGCAATACGATTGGTATTCTAATTGTGGTTTCTCCCAGATTCCATTTAAGAGCCAGGCTTCATTAATTTCACCCCGGACAACATTATGCTCGTGTGATTCTGACTTGGAATGTAATTATATGATGGATTTGCAGGGCAATTGATCATAGATTATAAAGACGATGCTCAGGTCTCGTGTTTGTTTTATTGTATTGAATGTGGGTTAAAGTTTTCATTGTAAAACCATCTTATATTATTTAAAGCTGTATTTTTTTATTTTTTTCAATCTCTTGTTTATGGTTAAATATAGAAAGATACAAAATCATATTGGATGAGAGAGAAATATTTTTTGACAAATATGCTAACCACTAAGATAATTTATTTTGGTGTTTGTGCATATGATGAGAATAGTTATAATGAAATGTTTTTTAACCTTGAAAATTCATAAAAAAAAAAAAAGTTTATTTAACTTTATAAAGCTTTTGGGTTTCAATTTATTTTTTTACCCTTATTTGGATTATTTGAAGCATATATAGGTTTATTTAAATCACCATGGTGTTTTTAGATAAAAAAATAGTTAAAACAGAACTTTTTTGCTATTAAACACCCTAACTGATTTTCTATATATATATATATATATATATATATAAAAGTAAAATAATTTAACCTAACTTGAATTAGGATAGGTAACCAAGTTCATATTAATTCAATATGCTATTGTTTCAATAATTGTTTTTTTAGTAGTATTTGTTTCATTTTGAATTTTTTTTCATTATGTCTTGAAATATTTTTCTTTTTTAAATTCAAAATATATTATTAACACGTTGAAGCTTTTTTAGCTTTTGGTTGGTTTTTTTTTTTTTTTTGTCTAAGCTTTATTATTGTTATTATTATTTGTGCTAAAAGAAACTCATCCAAGCGTGCCAAGATCAAGGTTGTTAAAATCATTATTTTAACACGACACAAAAGTCAATTTTAAAACTTGGATCATAAAATCATATCTGAAATTTTCCAGTATAAAAATCATAAAATTATAACTAAATCATGGAGGTAGAAAAATCATAGAATTATTAGTACAATATTTTTTAATACAATACAATATAATTATAATCATAAAACTTAATTAGTTATGGCTCATACATGATTTAAAATAACTTAAAAATACATTACAAAATAATTATATCTATAAAATTTCATTAGATAAAAACTAACAAATTTAAAATAAATAAATTGCTAGTGTGCTATGTAAATTAAAATCAGTTTTATTACCATCATCTTCCTCGCTATTTCTAATACATTCATCATAAGTATTATTATTATAAGGATTATTAGTGCTACTACTAATATCAATACCGATATTGCTAATACTACCTCCAACTCCAATAAATTATTTCAACATGAGTATATGAAAATAATCTAAAATTATCAAAAAAATTATTTAAAATAAAAAATAAAAATGAAAATTTTAAAATTCAGGTCAAACACAGACATACGTATTAAGACGCTAATAGTACATAAATATACAGAAATAAAAATAATTTGACATAGCTAAAAGAAAAAATAACAAATGATCAGTGTTTTGACTGTCTTATCTATAATAATTAGACAACTCTAGACCTAATAATATTAATAAAAAAGCAATTTCAAAACAGCATAAATAACAGAATAAAAATAAATATTATTTGATTTTAAGAAATTATTTGAGTATGTCATTATAAATATTATATACATAATTAATATTTTAATCATTATTGGTTATAATATCGATGACACCATAACTATTGCTCAAGAAATTAATTTTTTTTAATTTGTAAGATTTATTTGTCATATTATTATATTAGAAGTATTTGAAAAAAATTATCATAAACTATGATTTTATTTGTAGAGAATAAATAGGTTATATATATATAAGGACGTTAGTATTAAACAAATATAAAAATATATACCTAGCCTCATATCTCTAGCCATGAACAAACAGTAAAAGTTAAAATTTGAAAATTAAATAGAAAAATTTAATGATATTGGAAATAAAGTAAAATTGGAAAGAAAAACAAAGAGCATATATATATATAAACATGGACAGAAATAGAAACTATACAAGAAATATATATAAGAAATAAATGAACAAAAATAAAATCCAAGAATAAAAGTATAAGGGATAAAAAAAAACGTATGTAATAAACTTAATTTGAAGGACAAAATTGAAATAAATCCTAACAATGAAATTCCATAATTCGAAATAAAACAAGAAATTAAAAGAATTGTGACCGAAATGAAACTCAAATAAGTAATTTATTTGTATGGAAGGATAAAATTGAAAGAAATCAAATTTTGACACCGAAAATATTAAGGATTTCAGGCCAACACGCAAAATTAAAAGAATAGGGACCTAACTGAAACTACATTATATAATTACTTTGAATTAAAGGACAAAATTGAAATAAATCAAAACTTATATAATTGCAATAAGAGCCAAAAAAACAAATTCGAACGTTCAAGGACTGAAATCAAATTTGACAAAAAACAGTTGCGTTGACGTCAGCTTGCACAGGCAGGAGAGAGAAATGAGGGGGGGATTTAAACGACCATTAACACGTCTCCAGACACCATATAGCTACACGCGCTGCACAATGTGGAAGAGAGCATGGCGAAAAATCATTCTAGACGCCAGTTGGGTATTTTTGGACGCCGTAGAAAGCCGCACGCACCGTCTGAAACACACGTCAGGGCAGAAACGAACGGCGCGTGCGGTGACACGCCAATAGTAAACCGGCACTAAAAGGAATAAAAAATTGGCTAATTATTGTATTGTCTATCTCGTCCAGGCATGGTTTTTGTCCTTTTCGAGAGTCAAAATGGTTATTGCACTATTCCATGAAATATTAAAAAGTGATTCAACCGGTCGAGCGAACCGGACCGAACAAGCGCAATGACTGTGGAGTCCCTCAGACCAGACATCCTTTTTGTCCTTTTAGAGCGACAAATGCGGGATTACACTGCTCATGGATAAAAAAAAAAAGGCTCATGCACGCGCGCGAAGCATCGGAGCAAATGACGAGTCTGTAGTGCCAATGAGTGTGTGTGTACAGTGCATCTACAGTGAAAGGGCAAGCTATTTTAGCTCATTTATTAATAATTAAATAATTTTTTGCATTAGATTCATGATTATTTACCTGCCAAGATTCATTGAATCTATAGGTTAAATTTTTTTGTCTGATCTTATTTTACTTTGTTTAATTAATGAATACTTTTTTTATTTTTAAAATACCAAAAATATGTTTACGAAAGACACAATTTAAATATTATGGAATACGGAAATATTATTATAAAATCAAGAGATCGACTTAATGGTTAAATAATGAATTAAGGCAAGCTACATGTATATGTATTGCTAATTTTCCGACAAAGGTACGGATAGTATGTTATCAATGAGATTGGAAAAATGAAATTTAATCTCTATGCATGAATGAAAAAAATTAATACATGTTGACTTCTATTGATGAAAACAAAAAAGGAAAAAGACGCATACAATTCTTAAATCCTTAGACTCCATTCTATACGCTGCTGTTTCATCCCGTCCCTGTCTATAAGGTTTGTGTGGGATTGCTTTTTTTTTTTTTTTTTTTTTCATGCTTTATATGACCTTGGTTTTATTATTTTTTATTTAATTGGGTCACCTCATATCTTTTTATTTGTTAAGTTTAGTTTTTAAAATGAAATTTATCATTGAATTAAATAAAATTGACTTCATATTTGCTTGTCTACGATTGACTTCTTCTCCTGCCATCGTCCACAATTTTGCGTTCAGATGTGAATCATCTTTGCAAGCTTCTTCTGTTTGGTTTTTATGAGAGGTGGTATCCATAATAGAGTGACAGTGGGCTGCCAACGATCTCTTCTTTTCTTTTTCTCTTTTGGGTATACTATGAGCGACTCATTTGTGTTGGTTTGCTGGTCCATGTGCTTAAATTGTTTTTGACTGGTCCATGTGCTGTCACCGATCTAGTAATTGAAAGGATGGCTTTTTTTTTTGCTCTTACGAGGGAGTCAAGTTGAGGGGGAGAAAGTAAAAGAGAGAGTGCAGGAGAGTTAAAAAAATAGCCGAAGGGACTGAAAATGAGGGGAGGGAGTTAGGGTAAGAAAAGGATAGCGAGTAGAATCATATTTATGACCTATATTAGAGAGTTAGGTAAATGTGACTTGACCCCGACTCACAGGCTGCGTGTTTATCTATATTATTATTTTGTTTTTCATTATTAGATTAGATCATGTTTTGTTATTTTAGTGCATGAAAGAGAGAGTTATTCATGATGTTTTTTAAGATGGTTTTTGTTTAAAAATATATTAAAATAATATTTTTTTATTTTTAAAAAATTATTTATGATATTAGTATATCAAAATGATTTAAAATTATTGTTTTTAATTTAAAATAAAAATAAAAAATTTTAAATTTTCAAAAGCATTTTATAAACAAATGCATTCCCATATTGTTTAAAATAAAAATAAAAATCTCTTGGATTCGATTCATTACATCAGCTCAACTAAATTGACAAGTTTAATTAGATACTATTTAAATATGATTAGGTTGATTTCTAAACGAATTTGAAATAAAATCCATTGTATCTACCCAGAATACTTCATTTAATACAGTAACCAAATATTCTTACAAGTGTTTTAAGTCAAATAAACCGTTCTATCTGAAACTAATTAGATAAAACAGCAACAGCAATGTAAGTAAATAAACACAATAATCACGATGACTTGTAAAAAATCTGAAAAACCACTTGCATCTCGAATTAAGTTTTTAATGATTGATGGATTGTCTGAAAATAAAAATAAAAAAATATCAAAACCAATGCTTTTGATTTCATTAAGAAGTGCACATCTGTGGACATTGCTGCGGTTAATTTGCCCACCGTGGGAAGCCATGGAAACATTTAACTTCTAATGTTCGATACAAATAAAAATAAATAAATAAATGATCCGAAACTCATCCCACACTCTGCAATGGACAAAATAGGTAGCTAGTAGCAGTAGGTAAAATTAAGTCACGGATCCTCTCCTCTCTCAGATATCATTCATTAGCTGGTGACAGAAACAAATTGATATTCTGTTTTAAAAAATATTTTTTTTATTTTTTCTTTTAAATTAAAAAATTTACTGTATTTAAATTATTGTCATATATTAATATCAATAATAAAATTATTTTAATATATTTCTAAATAAAACCACACTTTAAAAAATAATATCTAAGCCCTCTCAATCAGTCAATTCATTCAAAGAAGTGGCCACGATTTTGGTGCCTACGAAATTTTACACGAAACATCTGTCACACAGAGGCATGAAGGGTCAATTTGCCTTGCCCAACCTCTTCGTTATACAGTGGTCTGAAAGGTACATCTGTGCTGTGTTGCCCTGCCGCTGCTCATGAAACAAGTGCAGCCTTGGCATTAGCTCCCCAATCCCCGCTTTAATCTTTTCTCTCTCTTGCCACCGTGGCCGGGCCCTAACTCTGATAACCATCGACTTTGCGAGGAGAGTGTGGAGCCCATTAATAAATGCAACTGCGAACTCCATGGCTACTGTCCATGGAGAAGGCGAATACTTTTCAAAGCCTTTGCACGGGCAGCCTCCGGTTAGGCTGGCAGGTCTACTGCGGGGTTTCAACCGATTGTTTTGTGGGGTGACATGTGTGTTTGAAGGCTCACGTGCACTGCAGGTGACCATAAATTTAGTGATTTCTCTGCCTCCTCCGTGTTGGTCGGACTTGGTCCACAGCTTTGTGAGAGGTCTCTGTGCCTTCGTCATCTAGATAGAACAAAGGTCATCTAGATAGAACAAAGGAGGAGATCAGGGTCTGTTTCTATTTTAATTTTATTTGTTTGAAGAGATGGCGTACCACTGTGACCATCTTATCTGTGTTACAGCAAGGGTATTTACTCATCTTTAATTTACGTGCAGGGACATTTTCAAATTAGCTTTCAAACTTTAATCAACACTGAATTCCTATGAACCATGAAAAAAATATAATATTTATTAATTACCCGATGGTGAAATTTATTTAAACTAGCCAAGCAACAAAATTAGAGAAAGATCTTGTTTAGATCCTGGAGATGTCTAGGAGCTATCTAGTGTTAGTGATTAGGTTTTGTTGAAGTTAGGGCGAGAGTTTCTCAACGTCTACAGAAATAGGTTTGATCCTTAGCATGCTAGCCCTGCATCGTCGACTATTGAACGAAGACAGCTAGCTAATAATTGGTTAGAATAGTAAAAATGTTTTGCTGAACGAAACCTTCACCTACCGAAGGAGGCGAAAGGGATTTCTTACTTTAACCAGCATAATTAATCATGAATACACAAACTTGCAAATTAGAGACTGTTTGGCCTCTTTCAAAAACCAAACGTGTCTTCTAAGCCTAAAGGTAAACAGGCGAAGTGATGATTTTTTAGAAGAAAATTTGTTCACTATCTTGACAAAGATAAAAATAACTTAAATATTTAATTTTATATAAAAAAACATTTAATTTAAGTTATGCAGCTTAGTAATAAATTTAATTTAAATAGCACAACAATAAGTTACTAAAGGATTAAGTGGTTTTACTAAACAATTTAGTATCTATTTGTGAATGTGGTTGATGTTATTTGTGAAAGTGTTTTTCATTAAAAAAAATATATCAAAATGATATTTTTTATTTTTAAAAAATTATTTTTGACATTAGCACATGAAAATGATCTAAAAATAATTTTTTTTAATCTAAAGTAATAAATAAATCATTTATTTTTTTTCCAAAGCACATTAACAAACACTACCTTTATATGTTTAAATTTATAATACAACACAGTAAGCAACCAGACACAATAGAGACCAAACGGGTTCTAGATGAGTACCTCCACAACCCTCTACTTCTTTAATGTTATGGTTTTTATGAAAACAAACTCCTAATAGATTTCAGCGAGATAAGATTTGAACAGAAATTAAATTAACGCCATGCAAATCCAACAAGGCTATTGTAAGAGTTGCATAATTGCAAGGTTGGCAGTGAGTGGTTTATTAGGCAATTATTGCTTTCAAGATTCATATATAGGGATTCTTTTTGTGAGGAAGCTGGCATCTTTGCTCAATCTCTCCCTCTCTCTTGTTGCCGAAAAAGAGATACGGTGGTCCATATATACTCCAAAACATTGATCAATTATTCATGGTCTATTCACATCATCTTTGTTTTTTTAACATGTTTAGTATTGTCGTGGTGAAGATATTTTAAAATATTTTTTTATTTAAAATATATACCATTAATGATATGATAAAGATCAATCATATGTGGTGAGTCCACATCATGGTTGTTTTTTTAACACGTGTAATGTTGCGTTGCGACGGTGATTTTTCTTTGAAAATTTTGCATTGAAATTTTATATTTTTTGAATTAATTTTCAACAAAAACATATCAAAATAATTTAAAAATATAATAAAAAAAAAACTTAAAGTAAAAAAATCGATGTTTTTCAAGAATGGTATTAAAACTCAAAAAAATAACAAGCTATTTGTAGACAAGTGGGGATAATTTTTAAGCACCAAGCAACTTTCATCAAAACTAGCAACCAACTAGTCTTGTAACTATCAATAGACGAGCTGTGGGATCTCGTACTAATTATGGTTACCAAGACATTTTCTCAGCTTTGCAACTGAAGGCATGCACTTTGAGAAAGAAACTTGGCTGCCTTTAATGATTTCTTGCTACGTAGTCTTGAGATTTTTAAATAACATTCGGTTGCTGGTTGTGATCTTACTTCCATGTCCGAGGAAGAAAAGAAAAGGAAAGATGACGAGAAAGCAGGGGAAGGATCTAATTACATGTATTTGTTTTATTATTATTCTTTATTAGGGTTTCGTCAAATGAAGTTTTTCTTCATTTATATTAATAAAAAGAATATATTAATTAAAGTGTTAGCGTGATTACAAGACATCCACCCAGGATTTGCTTGAGTATAGGAGATTTGCCTTTGCATAATATTAGCCATCATATCAGGCACGCGTATCTGTCATATTTCACTCCTAAACTAGGTCATACTCGAATAATACATCCACAATTCTCTGCACCCAGTCTTTGCTATTGCTCTTTGGTATCTGTTATCATAAAGTACAACTTATTAACATTTATTAGGAAAACAATAATTGTCTTTAAAATGTAAATAAATTAGTTTTATTTTATTTCCATCACACGTGATTTGATGGGTAAATTTATTTTGTTTTGTCCTTTATTAATTAAACATAACATAATACAAAGATATTCTTGTCAATTCTAGAAATGCTAACTTGAGAATTATGAGAAATTTTGCTTTAGGCTCTCTTTCAAAATTTGGATAGGGTGCTGTTATCTCTTCATGTATGTTTCTTATAAATTCTCCACGACTTGGGCAGTCTTGTTTATCACTTATATTAGCTTATGGTGGCCAACTTTGAAAATCATGGGGTTGCTAGTTTCTTATGTTGCCTCAATTAATAGAAGGAGACGAAACCTTTTTCTTTTTTCTTGGAGGGTCAGAAAGGTTTTGTTCATGGCAGGCAGTCCGAGTGTGATCGTAGCTTTATATTATAGATTTAAAATTGGTCGCGCCAGATGCTTTCCCAAACATTTTCCAAAAGAAGGATATGTATATATATATATATGAGAGAGAGAGAGAGAGAGAGAGTCCCAAAGGCATGAAACCTAGCAATAAAGACTTGGATTCAACGATGCCTTGGAATTACTGAAAGGATGGATGATAAGAGATTATACTTTACGGGCAAACTCGGAGCTCATTGGGCCCTTCATTTAAAATAAAATAAAATTAAAAGGGCCGGGAGAGAATGTAGAATGTACTTGAATTTTTTTTAATTATTTTACATTAAAATAATTTTTATTTTATTTTTTAAAAATAATATTTAATATCAACACATTTTAAAAATATATATAAAAAAAATTAAATATATATATAAAAAATAATTTTCTCTGAGAATTACTTTTAAATCAGAGTGACAAAGACCTCTTTTTATCTCACATTAATGCAGTGGAAAGGCAAGTGAAAAGAAATGATTCATTTTATTCTGCCATGCCATACAATACTTTCTAGGACAGAAAAATATTATATATAAAAAAAAAAACATCAGTATAGATGCATATATCTTGCTTAACGATTGACCCCCAACAAATAAAGTACTTTCAATATAAAAAAGTTAACAAGTGAAATAATATTTTACCAGAAATTAAATAATGGCGTATGAAACTCTCCGCCACTGCAACTCAGACTAGAGAGAAAAAGAGATTCAGTTGGCAATTTGTTCCAAATGCAATGATTATTACAATCACTCTGATGATTGAATTGAAGTATGAAACTTACGGTACAGAGAATTATACAAGTAGATCGACTCCAATATCCATCAGCCTAAATGACCAAACAACTTACATCAAATGCAAGAGGATAAAAAAGCGTTGCAGATTTTAAACTTAATGGGCTCCTTCCAAAGAGCTCCATAACTGGAAACACTCCTCTCCCTCTTCTTTATTTTTCTCTCTTGCGGACAAGAATCCGAATGCTGAACTTGGAGCCCGCGTGAGTTGCAAAGTCACATGCGCGGTGGTGTTGCTGAACCGGCCCCAATTGTGCGGCTCGGACAACATTTGTTGCGGATGGAAGTTGGAGCCCGGTTGGGACTCACCAAGGTCTTCCATGGCATGGTGGTGCAAGTGTTTTCCAAGGATAAGTTGTCTAGCTAGGATGGCCGCACGGTTTTCTGCGATCAATTCGCTTAGCGCAGCACTTGATCTTGAGGGGAGATCAGATGGAGAAACCCAAGAATCAGCCTTAGATGACAGAAGAGAGAAAGCACATCCTGTCGGTGACGCTATGTATGGAAATCTCCCAGCTATCAACTTGTCTGATTAGGAGAAAAGTGGTCATTCAGATATTTTCATGTTCATAGATTTTCAACTGCATGATGTCCATATCAAAGCAACTCCAAGCATACATAGAGATTATTAATACATTTAATCACCAAGATCACTTGTCAGCTCCCTAATGTAACACATCTGGATAATGAGGTTTGCCAAGCAATCTCTGCAACTTGAGCCTAGTTTGTATCCACACCTTCTCCGTTAGGTTAGGCGAAGGCCAGTATATCACAAGTGAAGGTTGAAAATTTAAAACTCTGCCATTAGAATGCTCAAGGGGAAAAGATAGATCTTCATAATCCAACATTAATGTAGATGAAAGCTCTAGGATTTAAACTCTAGACTGTATGGTCTCAGCTCATGAAAGTTGCAACCTTTTTTTTTTTTCTTCTAAATCTCTCCCCTCCCTAGTATGAAGTATGAACAGAGTTCAACCCGGGTCATATGATATCATGCCAGATCAAAACCATGTAGTTATAATTGCACTGATTCCGTATTGGGAGGCTATCCAATCAGCCTAACCATTAACTAAATGCGAATATTCCATTGAAAATTCCATAATTAAACATAAAAGCTGCTCCTTTACTTGTAGCTCATCTTTTGATGGGTGTCCATACAAGCAGTCTCAAGTACAAAAGCAACAAATTTCATGAAAGGAAATATTGCATTATCTATTATCATCATTTTATTACAAAGGAAACCCTCACAAAAGCTGTGTTGTAGCCCTTTGATTCAAGATCTGATGCACCTAATTGATACTTAATTTTTATAGGTTCTGCGCTGCATGTTTGGAATCATTTTGGGCAGAAAGAAAAATACGAAACCATACACTAATTAAATGTTGGACTCTAAAGTTGAAACATGATTTGAAAATTAGAAGGGAAAAAATGGGGCCTTTTCATCTTCCTGATCAAACAACAAAAGGGTTTATTCCTCGCAAATCTTTTAAAAGCAAGCTAGTCGTCCTCGTCCTCCTCGTCATCTAGTTCTAACAACTGAAATTGAACTACATGGGAAGAATTGTAATTCAAGGCAAAACTGATTTTTCTTCAAAGAGCTGTCAATAAAATTGCATCAAAACGAGTTAATTTATAGGAGATCGCATACTAACCTTGAGACGAAGTCCTAGGAAAAGAATCTAGAGAGCTCTTTCTTCTTCTTTCATTGTGCCCTGCCAATCTCCTCCTACAGCTTCTCTTTGCATCATCAAATTCTGAAACCACATGAAACCTAGAAAATAACCAGCCAAGCCCACTTTAGTCTCATCACAAGCCCATTGCGCAATTACCATCACAGGCTAAAATGTTACTTTATATCAAATTTTGTAAAGACGAGAGAGCAGATGAAAATCCCAAAATCCAGGAATAGTTACTATGGGTTACAAGACAGCTGACTGTAATTGAGAATCTGTGAGAAACGCCAAGATTACCTGCTACACTGCTGACAGAAACGCTGTTCCAAACCAAGGACAATCACTTTAGCAGCCTTTGAGTGTATTTCACAGACTTTGTGCCTCCTGTGATAATCCTTAGCATTTACCAAAGCCACATGGCACCCCTCCACCTGACACCTCGGCACATTCATTGACGAGGAAGAGGAGGGCTCGTCGTGAGCACCACCACCACCACCACCGACGGTGTAGTAGGGTTTGCCTCTTTTGCCTATAGAGAACCCACCAACAACGTGTCGATCACTGATTGGGCTGATACTGTTTTTACCTGTACTGTCTTCAAAGTAGTGTCGCTTCCCTAGGTTCAGGCACATTTGATGAGGATACGGGTGCAAGTTGAACCCGTCTCCGGCATAGAGAGAGAGCTGCTGAGAGCTGTTATTGTTGATGCTGTGGCAAGGCCAACTGTTTCGGTACGGAATAAAGAACCCATGTGCAGATTTGGCTTCTGGGTGGGTGGAGCTGCCGTTCTCTACCAAAGTGGTGGTGCTGGTGGTGAAGAATGTGTTGGTTGCAGCAGCAGCAGTGTTATTACTGCTAACCAAGTCAAATCTGGAAGTATTAAGCTCCCATATATCCCTGGCAAGATTCGCACGATCAAATTCTTGACCTTTGTTCCCGTCATTTTCCATCTTTCTTTCCAATAACAAATTTTGTGCCGCTGCTTGCTTCCAGTGTCCCTTCTCTCTCTTTCCAGGATAGTACAGTTGTGTGGGATTATGCTGTTCCAGGATAGTACAGTTGTGTGGGATTATGCTGTTTTTGAGTATAGGAAAGATGCAAGGAAGAATGCCAATCTGTAGAGGATTGATTGGGTTTAATAGTGAAAGAAGAAAATAGTGTGAGAGACAGAGCATTGAATGAGTGAAAGAGTCTGTTGTACTCAAATGACTGATAGCAGAGATCATCAGCTTCGAGTTAAAAAGCTGTAGTATCACAGAAGAAAGTAAAAGCTACAAAAGATGGCATGTGTGAGGGACGATGTGATAACACGTGGGAAGATTTAAGAGGGGACTTCCCAAGTGCATTCAAGTGTCGACCAAGGAAGAAAGAATTATTTGTTGTTATGGTGTGTGTATGGGCACTATTTGTTATAAAAAAATTTTTTTTTTATTTTAAATTGATTTTTTATTATTTTTAAATTGTGATAATATTAAAAATAATTTTTATTTTAAAAAATTAATGTATTTCTAAATAAAAAATATTTTCAAATATAATTTTAATTATATTTTCAAATAGATATCACATGATCACATTTCATCGCCGAATCGAATCAGAAGTTTTTAATACAAAAAAATTGCATATATATAAATCAACACACACGTGTCTCTTTAGCTCACACAAATAACTTAAAAAAAAAAAACAATTATTAGCGTTAGCTCACATAAATTAAGATATGATAATACATTGTATTTAATATTGTTGTTTTTAAAACTAATTATTTATTTAACTAAAAAGTGATGAAAAAAGGAAGTGATTAAATAAGATCCAGGAAAAAAAACATGAGATTGACAAAAAAATCAAGTGCTGATATTGAAAAATCAAATGAGTAAAATAATTCTATGAAAATCTACTTATGTTTTTTAACAATGTTCAAGAGTGTCGATAATTCTATGAAAATCTACTTATGTTTTTTAACAATGTTCAAGAGTGTCGATGACAATTTTTTACGCGCTTCAATCCCCACCATTTCAGGGTTTGGGGAGATAACGGCACGCGGTGAAAAGAAGATTCGTTTTATAGCCGTAAAAATTACGACTATAATTACCAGGAGTCGCAACCTAATATTACGGTCACTAGGAAACTATTGGTCTGTGAGAGTTTAGATAAGGGGACTTGTTGTGCAAAGGAAAGACACGTCATCCCAAGTGTACCCTACCCAAGATAAGTTGCATTTTTTTTTTACTGTTTTTTTTCTAAGTTAAAAAAAAAAAATTTACACTACAGTTAAAAACCTTTTTCTTATCTATGAGTGTACTTTACAATGTAATTTTACATCGTAGTTTTAAAAAATTATCTACGGGTGTATTATACAATGTAATTTTACACTATAGTAAAAATCTTTTTTTTACTGGTATACTTTATGATGTAATTTTACACAGCAGTAAAAAAAAAATTTATCTGTGGGTGCACTTTACAATATAGTTTTACACCCCGATAGTAAAAAAAAATAATTATTTTTTATATATATATTTTAGCCAAATTCCAACGAATAATCATAAACTGGTTTCGATATCCAATTTTCATTTTCAAATATGAGAAAGATGTAATTTATATTTTTTATGAAAAATATAATGAAAACCTTGGAATTTGACTATATGTACGAAAACAAAATATTTTTGGCTTTTTTAAAAAGCAATTTTTTGTATTTTTAAAAAATTCAGGTCAGGCCTGCCCCAACCAACTGGGTTGGGGCGAGACTATCCAACCCAGACAAATAACACGCAAAAAAGAAAAAAAAAGTTGATTCACACGAATAGTGTAGTGAATTAATTCAGTGCAGTGTTACGTGAACAATGATTTGGTGGTCGACCGACCACGACGAGAGGCTTACCCGCTACTATCGTTGGGTATAGGAGGTCAAAGTGGTTCTTTCTATAGTGGTGACGTCAAAAATAATGGCCTATAGCGGCCAATAAGGGCATCGGAAGTCATTAGGTTATGTTGTTGTTCGTCTCTGTTGCTTCATTGCTCGTCGCGAAAGAAAAAGGATGGTCATGTTGGAGAGCTACTGGCGTGGAGGGAGAAGCTTCTAGTGGTGACGAGGGTGGTCTTGGGTGATCAACCAGTCACTACTCGTGGAAAGAGAGAGAATTGTCGAGCGACTAGTTGTAGAAAGAGAGGGGGGTTGCCAACCGAGAGAAAGAGAGAGAGCAGCGCACAGTGAATGTTGTTGATGGCAGCTCTTTCAACACCAGGGAAGATGAAGTGTGGCTCCTTATTCGTTTGCAAATTCTTCGTTAGTTCTCCCCCTGTTCTCCCCTGTTTTTCTCCCGTTCTCCCTCTGCAACTTCCCCTCTCTTTATGTAATTTTTTTGTTTTTTCTCTGGTTTTCTCTTTTCTCTTTTACATGAAAATTTTGCTTGTTTTTTTTCTCTAGTTTCCTCTTTGTAAAATCTTCCCCTCTCCTTGCATAAAAACTCTTCCTCCTCCGCTCTCCCTGCATAAAAACTCTTCCTCCTCCCCTCTCTGCTCTCGTCCATGGTGTTGCTATTTATACAAGAAGGGTTGGGTTACTTTCGATGGTGGCATGCCTACAATGTGGCTGCTAGTGGTTGTGTAGGTGGGCCATCAACAACAACGAGGTGACTGGTTTGCAAGCAGGCAGGTAAAGACATGCGGCAAGAGAGTGTGCCGCGTTAGTTTTGGTAAAGGGTGAAGTGCAATTTTGTCCTTCAATTTTGCAATTGTTCTAATTGCACCTCCAATTGGATTTAAACTAGTAATTTTATGTAATTGTATCTCCGTTAGAATTTCAACAGCAACCTTGGCTTTGTGTGCTTTTTTTTTATCCTTCACTTCTGATTTATGCAATTTAACCCTCAATTGACCATTAACCTCTCAATTGTCTTCAATTTGACCCTAACTTTGCACAATTGGCTTGAAAAAAAATTCAATTGGGTCTTCGAAAATTCTATTCTTCTCAATTGAGGCCGAATTAAACTCAAGAATTTGATTTTTTATCAATTAAACCCTTAATGAAATTAATTTGATCAATTTAAAGCATAATCAAGTCCTTGCACTTAATTAAATACTTAAATTGGACCCTAAATTAATTCCTAAATATAATAATATTTTAAATTGATCGACGATTAAATCAAATTAACCCATAAAAATATAATTATGTCGTTTAACTTAATTTTTACACAAATTTATCCAATGATAAATTATTTTTGCCTTAAATTTGTACTTTCTTCTATTTTTTGAGACAAAAGAGATACAATCGGACTTTCAAAAACAACTAAAATTTTCACGTTGATTTTTCTACCAGTGCCGACCTCTTTTATTTGATTTCTATTATTTTTAGGTAGATTTTAGGGAGTAACTCCAAAATTAGGTTGTGATGAAACAGCAACACCACCTTCATTAAACTTCTCAAACAAATAGAAATTCTTTGTTACTAAAATGGACCTTTTATTATTAAGACATGGTCTATCAAACACTCCCCCCCCCCCTTCAAATTTTCCAATAATTTTACTCTATTGTCTCGACGTTTATGTAATGAGTGCATGTTTTGAAATGTGGTTGTACTTGTTTTTTAAATTATTTTTTATTTAAAAACACATCAAAATAATATTTTTTATTTTTAAATATTATTTTTGATATAAAATAATTTAAAAACAATAAAAATTTAATTTAAAATAAAAAATAATTATTTTTAAAATATAATACGAAACATCCCTGGTATATGAATGAAAAACAAGTATAGGATCAAACTGATGTAATGTTTTTATCTACAATGAAATAATAGCAACGCTTAGCCATGTACTTTTTTTATTTCTTAAAAGAGAGCTGGCATAGACTAAAACAGAGCATGCTAGGAGTCAGCGGCAGTAAAACTTCTGATTTGGAAATCCTCCAAATTGAGGGAGGCTCTCTTTTACCATAAAAAGAAAAAACCAAACATCGTGAATTCCACCCTTTTTTTTTAATTATTATTATCCATAGGGATTAGGTATCAGTCTAAACAGGATGGTCTGCACACAAACTGGATCCTATTGGGCTATCCAAGCTGCAGTGGTGGACTGGAGAAGGCCATACACGTGTTGCTAGACCAGATAATGGGGACCACACTTCCTTGATCAGGAATATGATATAACAAATTCTACGAAGCTCGAACGATAATTCAATAATATGAAGACCTTGAATTGAATGGACACCAGGGAGAGAATATAATGATGCATTTCGCGAAAAGAAGTCGTGCCCGGATAGTGAATTACATTCTTCTTTTTATTATTATTATTATTATTAATTTACGTGTCTAGTTTGTGTGATTCAATTTATTTCACGGTTTTAAAATTAATAAAAATATAAATTTTCAATAATGATTATTATAGCCAAAACCAAGAAAGAAAACACTTTCATTCGAATATCTTAATTCAAATTACACCTTTTTTATAAATAAAATATTTAAATTAATTTATATACATCACAACTAATCTTAAAATCTACTTAATAATATAGTGAAGCGGAATGGCCGTTCCTCCGCTGGGCCAAGTTCCTACCTGCGTTATTTAGTACACCTCTTTTTCTTGCAAGTGAAATGGTGAAAGAGGAAAGTCACGTAAAGTCAGTGATCCCAAGCTGCTTGTGTACGGTGGATAACACAGTCTGCTTGGCAGCTGCCTGTTTGGTTTAACATTTTATTATTTCAGGAATGGAAAGTAAAGGACTTTGCAGCAGTTTTTCTTAGCCAGGGGATTAAAAAAGAGAGAGCAAACGCTGGCTACCTGACATTGATGGACACTAGTCAATATCAGGCATGTGCCTCGTAGTATGTTTAGTAATTTTCAGTGGGGTGAATTTATCACCAAGCTATTTTTCATATTAAAATTAAAAAAAATAATTTTATAAGAAGTAATTTTAATTATGATTTATAGTTGAAATTAAAATATTCAATTAAAATTATACTTGAGATTGAGGTTAATAAAAAACAGTTTTATATTTTTAATTGTTAAATTTTTTATATTATTATCAATATATAAAATTACTTCAAAATGTGTGTATATATATATAAACTTTCAACAAAAAATTATAGTAAGTAATAAACCATATATTATTTCATAATTCACATGTGTATCCTTGTAAAATACTCTCTCTCTCTCTCTCTAGAACTCCCCCTCTCCTCTCTCTCTTTCCACTGCCCTTGCCCCTCTCATTCTCTAGAATGCTAGCTCCCTCTCTCTAAAATGCCAACGACCATGACCTCGATCTCATTTTTTCAGGGAAGTTTGTGAATCCCCACACCACCCTCTCTCTCTAGAATGCCAACCCCCCCTCTCTCTATAATGCCAGTAAGCATGACCTCGATCTCATATTTAAACAATGAGTCCCCCCACCCCCCCCTCTCTCTCTCTCCAGAATGCCAACTAGCATGACTTCAATCTCATTCTTCCATGCAAGTTTTTAGGTTCATTCTTTCTGATAGTTTTATGGAAAAAAAGTTGGGCATGCTTTTTTTTTTTCTTCATTAATTGAAGCAGTGGCAAAGGCTTTTATCTGTTTCTAGAGTGTTGTTTCTTTGAAGATAGTGAAGAGACTTTGAGATTTTTGGGTTTTGCTTGTCTGTGCCCGTAAGGTGTGGAGGAAAAGAAACGAGGATTTGATTTAGAAGGAAATTTCAACAGTAATTTTTGTTGTGATAATAAATTTATTATAAATGAAAAACAATGAATATAAACTGGTGATACGAGAGGTTTTAGTGGCAGGTTCCATATAAATATGTTGATGCTTTTATAGATAAACAAATAACAATTAAATAGTTTTATTTTTAAATATGGATCATACCACCATACCAACCAAACCGCCGCTACAAAATAAAAGGAGTCTGCGTTTGTTGAATAAATTCTAAAAATACCGAAACAATGAAATTAAAGAAACATGGAAGCATAAACTATGTATAATTGGATAATATCTTTTCAGGTTTATCGTGGTCAGTGTTTCAATCAAACCTGAGGCTGCGCATCCTTTTCTTTCGCACAGATCGTGTCAAATGGCTACCCATTTACCATGATCCGAGAACTTACTAATTAGATATGAGTAAATCACTTCAAATGGTTACCCATTTCCCATAATAAACATGGGGGATAACTTTTGCTGTATAATTGGTTCAGAGGGGGTTCGACACGTGTAACTCAGCAAACTTGATTCCCAAATGCTTTTATCTCTGCACGAACTCACCACACAGAAGCTGGACAGCTGTGAGATATTCCAAGTTTTGAGATCACATTGTTCCTTTTAATGAAACAACAGCAAAAAAGATTGCAAAGGGAAAGAAATGAAATAATGAGTGGGGGGGCCATCTTTAATCGCAGAAACTTTCTTACATATGCTAGATCAGGGGACCATTTACAAGGAATAGTCATGCTGTGAACTAGGTCTGATACATTTTCCAGTATAGTATAGATTAATTAACATGAATTATTTTAAATGTGTATCAATCGAAGGAAGATGAAAGAGGATATCATATTTCGTGGGATGAACTCGAGCTTGCTACTTTTTTAAATAAATAAAAAAATCACTGATATCATATTAAGATTCATAGTATAGAGCTGAACAACGAAAAGGAATTATGAAAGTAAAAGTAAAAAAGAGAGTAGATATATATGAGTCTTCTTATCAGAAGTATTGCTTGCTGGAAAAGAAGAGAAATGCCCAAGAAGTTCCATCAAAGCCGAGTCAAGAAGGGGCCTGCCTCTTTTTATTGCATTGATCAGTGAATTCATAAAAGAAAAGATACTGTTCGTTGATTTATCTTGCACAGATGGATGTGACAATATTATATGATCACCTCCATTAAAGAAAATTTCCTCAGTTATTTCTCTCCAGGCTGGGGGTCCCTTACTAGTTACTCCCCTGTATGAAGGCTAAGAGGAAAATGGTTGCCCAGCCCACGTGAATTCTTGTGGTTCGTCATTCACTGAATTGTAAGGTCAGGATATTGACTAAAAGTATGGTCAGATTCTCAGTGACCATACACAGCACTGCGCTGTGCTGCTTTATTTATGCATACCGTTACTTGTATATTTTTTGCAGGGCACATCATTGGCGATCTACTACATAAGATGTGCTGGATATTTTTCCATTTTCTTACATAAATTTCTTTAAGATGTAAAAAAATGGAAAATATATTTACTGTTACAAGCTTATAATGGGTGATAAGTGATTTTGATTTCTAATTATTATTTTTTACTTGAATCCATGAAATGACGTGAAAAATCTCGTGAATAAATATAGAAAACTTGCTTGTAATCCAAGCAAGGTGAGATTGAGTCTCGGGCCATGAAAAACAAAATGGAGATTTGGGTTTTATCCGAAACTGTTAATTGAATTTTAGAATCGGACCGCTCTGTATAGACAGTTGTCCCTAGTCTGATCCATATTTTCACTAGGATTGAAATAGCCATCGGCCCATTCTAGGCAAGATTTCGGAGGCCCATCGTAGTATTCATTATTATTTAAGCCCATCTTGGTCTATTTAGAATCAGCCCAAATTACTTTAATTAGCCCATTTAGTGCTTCCTTGAAACATTTGGCTCTAAGTCTTGTAATTGGACCACTTGGAAGCGACAACAGGTCTTGCGCAAATTCATCCTCATCCGCAAGTGTATGATCAACAAGTCCATCTCCTTGGTTTGCACCAAATTGAGATTACGATTATATTAAAAAATAAAATATCATCTTGGGATCTCCTTCTAATATAGTTATGTAGTGTCATCGATGTAACAATAATCTCAACTTGCGTTTTGTATGGATAAGCTGGCATGATCTGTAAAATTAGTTATTTATATTTTTATTAATTTTTAGATTATTTTAATATTATAAATATATTTTTTATATTAATAAACATATTTAATTATTTTTAGAATATTTTAATATTAAAAATATATTTTTTATATTAATAAACATATATTATCTAAACATTATTTATATTTTAATTAATTTTTAAATTATTTTTAAATTAACAATGATAGCTTCAACACTTGCAGTCGCTAAACTATTGTTTGCACAATCAAATTTATTATAGAGTGAGAAAAATCGCTTACTGTTTGCACCCCAAGTGACCCCGGTCTGTGTGGTGGTTGTGGTGAACAATTTACAATTGTTGAAAAGCAGCTATTATCTGCTTTATATAAATCAGTGGTTGCAACGCTTTTATTGATGGGCCACGGGATTGTGCAGCTGGTATTATGGTGTTACCAAACGGCAATGTAGGTGTTTTTTTTAGAACGTGGTTAACACCACAATACCAAACGAGCACGTCATTTTGAAAATGCTTTTTAAATTTTTTCAAAAATATTTTTGAAAAAAAAATATTTAATTCTTTTTACTTTAAATTAAAATAATTTGATATTTTTAGATCATTTTTATGTACTAATATAAAAAATAATTTTTTAAAAATAAAAAAATATTATTTTAATATATTTCTCAGGGTTGTCAATACCGTTCCGTTCCGCCCGAAATGGCCAGAATGTTCTGTTCCATTCAAAAAACCGAGACAAAATGGTAACGTTTTCGTCTCGGTTTTAATTCCTGCCTGTTCTGAAAATTCCGGTCAAATTCCAGCCGGAACGTCTCGGTACCGTTCCGAGTGTGCCGTTTCGACCTTAAAATCCTCTTTATTTTGATTAACTTGTGATTTTTTTTTTCTAATTTTGAGATTATGTTTATTTGTCTTTGTGTCTGTATTGTATAATTTAAAGTTAATTTATCTTGAATTTTAATTATGCTTATTAAATTAATATTTTAATTTTTTGTATATATATATAAAATTAATTATATATGAACAGTACAACCCCGAAACGGCACACCGAAATGCTCCAAAACCAAAATGTTCCGTACCAAAAAAAACCAGAACAGTGATTGGAATAGCGACCGGAACGGCGACCGGAACAGAATTGATAACCTTAATATTTCTAAACAAAAATCAATTTCAAAAACAAACTCAACCCGTTAAAATCAGTAAGAAACTGTATTCAAAATCAGTACGTAACTGTACCCAATGTGGTACTGTCATGGCCTAAAATGGAAGTTGTGGGTAACTCAATCACCTTGGACTGGACATCGAGTCTTCAACACGTTCAATTCTGTCCGTGACTTTTATCGACTGAGTCATTCCAAATAAAGAGAGGCAGAGAGAGATCGACCCCCAACGACCATGACCCCTTACTTCAAGTACATGTATGGAGCCTTTGGGGGCATCAAATCGAAGACTCGAAACATCAACTGTATCTTTTTAGCAATCAAATGTCCAAATTATTCAACCTTCTTCTGATAGAGAGTGTTTCACCTACGTTTTGAGCTTTTATTTTCCTTTTAAATTTAGAGATTAGGTTTGTTCAGATGAGTTGTATTGTTTTTGGTCTGTAAACCTTGTTTAGAAGATCATTTAAACAAGGTGATGTAATTAAAATTATAAGAAAATCAAGTGTTTTAATTAGTGACAGACAATCACAATATTAATTGTTTACTGATTAACATAAAGTCTTTCAAACATGAAAGGTTCCTTTCGAACTTCACATTATTTCGATTCTCCATCATATTCTTACCCTGATTTTGTTCCTTTCATGTATTTCAACCTCTTAATAATCAACAAAACTCGTTAACCTGCCACCTTCCTTTCCAATAAAGTTTCCCTCCTTGCCTGTAATGTCCAAGGTCCCCAACATCAACTGATTGCCTTCCCCCCTACCAGACACCATGCTCCGCCACCCGGCCAACGGCCTAAATTCACTGCCACGCCTGCAACAGAAGCTGTAACAGTCAAAGATGTCAGCTATACGTGGCAAAACTTTGAGAGCTTCCTCTGTGCAAGAAAAAAAAGTTGCCATGTCAAAGGAATATCGGAGCTGAAAAGTTAAGCCCATCATTTTGGCTAACTCCCATCACGAGATTTCTCGAACATGACAGATATAATCGATGCCCAGTTTGAAGCAGCAATTTTTCGATATCAAGCTAAACTAGGCCTTGGAATTACTTGTAAGCTTGATTTTGACACCGTAAATCAAATAATGGCACCAGGTTGTGGCGTGCTTGATATTATAATGTTTCATAAATTTCATGCGCGCACCTAGACATTACGGGTGTTTTCCTGGAACTCATTCTCTAGAGAGAATTTGATCAAGTCATTGCGTTTTTCAGATGTCAAATAAGTGTTTAACCGTGCTTTTGCAAAATGGGGATCAGTAATACCAGTGAGTTTTGTGCAGACAGAGGGTTTTGTTTTCGCTTATATTAAAATTGGTTCTTATAGTGAGGATCATCGTGACGGAGAACCATTTGATGGGGTTTCAGGAGTTTCGGCTCATTCATTTGGAATCCCTGGTTGTCCATGAAAATTGGTCATCTGTCAGGATTGGCCCACTCCCCTGAAACCCTAATTTCACCCAAGGGTATTTAGAGGGTATTTCGCACTGTTTTATTTTTTATTTTAAATTAATAAATTTTTATATTTTTAAATTATTTTTAGATACTGATGTAAAAAATAATTTTTTAAAATAAAATAATATTTTAATATATTTTTAAACAAAAATATACTTTCAAAAACAAGCTCAACAATACTATTGAACAAACACTTGCTAGATCATGCTACTAATTTAGAGTCGGTTTAGGAGTGTGTTTTAGGTGATTTTAAAAAATATTTTTTATTTAAAAATATATTAAAATAATTTTTTTTTATTTTTAAAAATTATTTTGATATTAGTACATCAAAATAATATAAAAATACAAAAAAATTAATTTAAAATAAAAAATAAATATATTTTTTAATTTTTTTCAAAAATATTTTTAAATGCATTTACAAAACCCCCTTAATTAAAATCAAACTATTTAAGTGGCTGGTCACATTGGTTATGGCATTGATGCTGAGTTTCGTGATTTGTTTTTTTGTGATGGTCAATATTATAGTGGCAGTAGCATTATAAATAGACCATTCACACGTACAAGTTAGCTTTCGACTGTACTTACAGACCATGGAGCGCCTTGATTACACCAGAAAAATCTGATCCAGTATCAGGTCAGATGATGTCACTTGATTCTATATACCGGGGGATGATAGGAAAATATTTTTGAAATTTTTTTATTTAATTTTTGATTTAAAATAAAAAATTTAGTATTTTTATATTATTTTTATATATTGGTATTTAAAAAAAATTAAAAATATAAAAAATATATCATTTTAATATAATTTTTTTTAAAAAATATTTTTAAAAACAATTTTCAAACCCAAACAATCACTAGGCTAACTTGCGAGTGCCCCTCCTTCTTCGTCTACAATCATTAAACTAAGATGTTGTTTGACGATTCGAAAATGTTTATGAAAAGAAAAAAAATAAAAATAATTATTTTTATTTTTTATTTTAAATTAAAATTTTTTGATATTTTTAGATCATTTTGATACGCTGATGTTAAAAATATTTTTTTTAAAATAAAAAATATTATCTTAACAAAAGAAAAAATAATAAAAAATTAAAAACCAAAACTAAAGGTACATTGATATAAACATGGACAAAAATAGAAACTATTTAAGAACTATAAAAATTACAGGAAAATAAAAAAATTTAAAGTATAAGGGCCAAAATGAAAACCAAATATATTATTAATTTCAATTAAATAAAAAAATAAAAAAAAAATCAAATAAAATATAACATATATACATGCAAGGTTTGATATAATAAAACATCAGCACATTTTATTTTAAGAACATGAACATTGAAGCCTTATTATATAAAAATATCATTACTATTACTACTAAAACAATAAAAATTATTAAGTTATCCTGAAAAAAATAAAAAACATTAACAAAAGAGGAAACAAGAAAAAAAATTAAAATTAATGTTATTATTGCGTTTATAATTGGGAAAAAATTCAATCAAATAAAAAAAAAGATAATACTTTAACAAAAAAAACAAACAAAAAATAATTAGTTAAAAAAATAATTTGATGTGAAAATAAAAAAATTAATGAAAAACAATCAAAAGAAAGAAAAAAAATATAAATAGAAAAAAAATTATAAACAAGATATAAAAAGATTTAGAAGAAGAAGAAAAAAAAAAAAGCATAATCAGGTAATTGAACCCCTGACTTTCAAATAAGAAAACAGAGCCTTTCCCCTGAGAGTTACAATAGCCGCTTCTTCATATCTTATACTGTTAAAAAAAAAAACATAAAAAATTGAGTGAACCGAATTGAAAAATTAACAATTCTATTATAATTCACATTGATTTATTTTATAAGCTATAGAAATAATATTTTTTTTAATATATTAGAAAATATGCTAATATGCACATATATGATTGGAGAAACGAAGATTTAATGAAGTAACAAATGACAACCAATTTAAAACTTATATTTCTTTGTATAAGGAATTTCGAAAATTTAATGAAGTAACAAATGACAACCAATTTAAAACTTATATTTTTTTGTATAAGGAATTAGTAGTTTTATCCAATGCATCATTTACGGTGGATTTGTTTAAATTGACCCATTAAAAGTGAACTTGAAAACTTAAAAGACCCCTAGCTTTGGTCAATTTTCCTATTCATTTTATGAAGAAATAAAAGATGTAAGATTTTCCTATTCCCTTCCTAACTTATCAGGTCTTGATGTGTATATCAAAAGAATATTTTTATATTAACCGAGCCCATCTCAAACTAATGTTTATTTATCATCTATAATCTCTTTAGTCAGTATCTATTTAGAATTATAACTATGAAACTTTTTAATCAATCATTTTTACCGGTTTATTTGGTATTGCGGTTGCTGTTGTGGTTGAGGTTAAAAAAAATAGTTTCATAAAAAACGTTTTTACTGCGGTTCAAAATAAACAGTGAGGTGTTTGGTTAAAAAACTGTGGTTGAGTCTGAGGTTGAAAAAAAACTGTTTTATCTGTTTGATTACCAAGCTTTGCATGTAACTTTTTACTTGTGAAACGACTGTGAAGGACATACACATATACAAACACATTTAGAACTCTCTCTCTCTCTCTCTCTCTCTCTCTCTCTCTCTCTCTCTCTCTCTCTATATATATATATATATATATATATATATATATATATATATATATATATATTGTATTAATAATCATATTTTTATAATGTAAAGAATAAGTCAAGTAAAATTGACACTTCTTTTTTATTTGTTCATCAACCTATTTGCAATGCTATCACGAACAATATTCATACGTAAAGGCCTTTGCAATGCCTAACTATTGTCTCGCGCTACAATATCTGGTAAAAAATCATCTGGTATATAATTAGGATCACAATCATATTGAACAAAATCAACGTCATGTTGTGATTTCTTTCTAATAAAGTTATGAAGTGTCATCGACGCAACAACAATTTGAACTTGCATTTTGTATTGATAAAGTGGCATGCTCTGTAACATTTTTCACCTTTGCTTCCATACTCCAAATGTTCGTTCTATCACATTACGTAGTGATAAATGTGTACAATTAAACACCTCTTCATGTCCACTTAGTTGTCCACGATGTTGAAAATCTTGTAAATGATACCGGTCCCCTCTTTTGGCTTTGAGTCCTACACATCAATACACACACATGATAATCTGGTTCACAGTCGCATAGAACTAAGCTAGATATGAAGATAGAATTAGATGACAACCATTTCTTCTCCACTTCGCTGCATGATTTTCCTTTTCCTCTGTAATTAATCCATCTTGCTCTCTAATTAACAAACTACAAAGCAACGATGCCATTTTACAACAAGTATAAAGTGATTACTTGACTTTTGTAATCAAGTTACAGACATCCTCTGTAATTATTAAGGCTTTTTTTTCTTCATTTCAGAAGACTTCATTTTGTTTTGCAAGTGTTTCCTTGAACAAAAACTTCAATTTCTCTATAATCATAAGCCACTTTAACCTCAAAAACACATTTTCAGTAGAGGTTTTTCTACGGCCTTGTGTGAATTTAGTTTACACTGCTTGCATGATGGTAAGTAAGCTAGAGATGAGATTGATATAAATGGTGAAGAGAATTTCATCCGTAGATGATGTAGAACAGGTAGTAGAAGCTTATATGCTCAAGAGGGATCACCCGAAATTCAAAGGCAACTGAATTTCGGCAGCCGAGTCGTCGAAGTCGGAATGACGCGAAACTCACCCAATCAATGCGTTTCGCCATTTGAGGAAGAAGTCAGGGCATAACCCATGTTGTCCATCGTTTTTTGGCCAAATTCCATCGTTTAGGCCTTGAAATCGTCATTTTTGCTATTTTAGAAAAGTCTCGTTTTAGCCATAAATCTTGACTCGTGAGTCCGAATTGACTTTCATCAATTGCTCATTACTCAGGGTTTATAGGCTTTTCATATTCTACATTTATCTCAAATTTGCCATTTATGGTAATTTATTGCTTAAGTGTCGTTTCCTTTTTTGTCATAAGTTAGGCTAGGGTTTTTACTTTAAGTATCACTGTATAGCCTCCAGCCGACTTACTTATCATTTTATTGAATAAACATTAAGTTTTGATTGAGAGTTCCTCTTGTTAGTTTTGATTTACGGGATATTGACATTGGTCGTATTCCTTGCGATTTTCTGTTGCGTCAGTAGATCTCCATATGATCTTCCTTTTCCTCTCACAATCAATCCACCTTTATCACCAGCAAACTACAAATTAAGCAGCAGTGTTGTTATTTTAAAACAATAATATAAATCTTGTAAGCGATCGAATATTTTGGCTTTGCAATTTTGGGAGCAAATGGGTCTTGGCTAAACGACAACACCTTAGGGTGAGGAGAAGTGAGGGAGTGTCAAGGAGCAAAGAGGAGAATAGGGGAGCCGGGACAGAAAGGGAGTAGATGGGTTTGCAAAGGGAGCAACATATGGGTTTGCTAGGTTTGCTAAGCTTTTATCAGCCGAAAAAAAGCAAGTTGAAGTTATTTCACATGAACTGCTGGTAGGAACGCGTTAATGGTGGGCCATAATTGCTGTACAACAGGTTTGGTGCCTGTTCTGTGTGTTACCAAACGGAAATACACTAGTTTTTTTTGGAACATGGTTAACACCACAAAACCAAAAAGCACTGCATTTGCCAGCACACCCCACAGTTAATGAATAAAAGTCGTTTTCACGGCCAATGGGCGGGCCTTGACTTGTAGGTCAGGCAGCCATTTCTTACACACATGACTAGCTAGGATGGTCGACAATCCATATGTCAATTTCTTAAACTAGAGAAATTGCAGATGGGATGGATGCTAGCAAATTAACTTGCTTGACAAAGTTATTTGATGAGTAATGCTAGTTGGTCATCGAGTTTATTAAATCCAACTTGTTGGCTTCAAATCGAACACCAGGATCTTATCTACACGAAATGTGAATTACATTTGTGTAGCGCAAGTGAGTCATGGCATTTGGTAACAAAAGAGATTCTCACTGTGTATATAAGAATAAGACCCTGTGAAATGTGATGTCTAAGATATTCAAGGAATCATATTCCTTCATGAATAACTTTTATGTGGATAACGAGTGTAACAGAAGTAGAAAACAGAACCATATCAGACAATGAAGAAAGTCCACGCAAGACTCCTGTCTCATTAAGGACTCAGTGGTGGTGCTCTTAGAATAGGTTTCATCTTCATGTACTCTATCCTTATCTCGTATAGTAACACTGTTACAATAACTTGTATTACTTCATCAGTAAACAATATAAATATACACGTGATAACAGAGCAGTATCATAACATTTTCTGCTGAATCCATATTGTTTACATCAAGAGCATTAGATTATTGAAACTAAATTTGACATTGTTGTTGTTGTTCTTATTATTCGTTATCATTTCTTGATTTTAGCATGTCATCTTCGTGCAGGATACTGTTCTGATTTTTTGGAATTTAGCCAGGGGGACAGCCAAGTTTATGGGGTTTCTTTTTGGAAACTAGGCAATGGGATTCTAATAACTCTCTCAAAAAGAAGAAAAAAGAGCCAGAAGGATCGTTGAAATCTCATTTACATACCGATTTAAAACTAAATTCCTGATCATACCCAACACCAGGAGTTTAAATTGATGAGTTTAACTCACTTTTTGCTTAGCCATTGGCGCTCGATTTCCATTACAAGAAAAGAATAGATTCGGTTTGCAAGTTCTTATCTGCTAGCTATTTAGATACAAAAAATTCTGATATCTATCATATCATAATAAAAGTTTGGCCAAGGTACGTACGTTAAGACGCAGTATTCTTCTGCTTATAAATGTGGTCGTAGCTTAATACTTGTTCTAATTTTAGACACAGCATTCCATACATAGTCTTCCCGAACTGCCTGCTCGGTCACAGATATTCTCAGGACAATGAGAGCAGGAAATAAGCTAAGATTGTTGATTAGAATGCCTGAGGTAACAAAATAAACAAAGCTGATAAAACCTGAACATGTGTCTCATGTTCTTGTCTAAACAGTTGCTAGTTTTGTTAATGCAAACAAAGGAGTGAAGTCAAAAACAAGCAGCCATGTGACGCTTGGAATACAGTTTGGAATACTGTGTTGGGTCGTGATGAGTAGTCATTTGTAGCTAGCTTTCAACGAGCTAGCTAGGTCAAATGACAAGCCATGAGGAATTGAAGTAGTGTATGAATCTGACGCAGCCTGTAGCCAAGTTAACAGGCTGCATGAGTTACCTGGCTAGCACTATCAACCTGCAAGGGAGGTCTAGCCGGTTAGTCATTGTTTTATTTTTTAAAGTATTTTTTTTAAAATATATATTAAAATAATATTATTTTATTTTTTAAAAATTATTGTTTATATCAGCACAATCTAAAAATACTATTTTTTTAATTTAAAATTAAAAAACAAAAAAAAAATCTTCTTTTTTTCAAAAATAACACTTATTATTAAAAAATAGCCAAAACAGATGCTGTAAAGAACCTATCAGTTCGTGTACTCTTCGGACAACAACGGGTCAACACAGTACAATCTCGCAAAGAGATATCTACAGCTTATATAGGACTTGAATGAATAGAAGGCCTACACCCTGCCCACAACTAGTGCCTAGCAACTTCAACTCTTTCTAGGGTGTGTTTCGCCTCGAATTTAAAATATTATTTGTTTAAAATTTGATTTTTTTTATAAAAAATATTTTAAAATGCAATTTATATCTTATTAGCCATGGCATCCGTGTCTCGTCACGGTTGAATCATATTTTTTTCAACGTAAAAAAATTATATGTGATTTTTTATATTATAATATAAATTTGGATAAAATAATAAATATGTGCAGAAATCTTGTAAATTGCGAGTTTTCTATAAAATATATGAATTTTAAATAGATATAAATTTATCTGTTTAGTAGGTTTCAAAACAATAATCAATATAAAATTATCATTATCACTAAAAAAAGCTAGAAGATTCGGATATCTGAATATTGAATACATTGTATTAAGATTAGTTTATTTTATAATTTAATTTAAATTAAACATAACAAACAAAATATAAATTATGAAAGAACTTGCATTAATCAAATAACAAAAATAGTAGTTAATTTTATATCTTCAAAACGAAGAAAATATAAATTGAAAGTTTATCCCCATGTTACTGTCATTATCATTACTATAATAATTAAAATTATTATCAACATTACTGCCGAAATAGTGGAAATCATTAAATTAACCCGAATAATTTAAAAAAAAGTAAAATATCTTGTCAAAAAAATAAAAAATAATCACTAAAATTATCATTATTATTATGCAAACAATAAAATCATAAAATCCTGATCCGAAAATCAAATAAAAATAATAGAAAATAAAAAAACAAAGAGAAAAATAAAGCAATATTAATTTCAGAATAATCAAAAACATAAATTAAAATTTCAGAATTGAACCAAGTAAAAATAAAACCCCAATAAAAAAATAAAATGATAAAAATTCAAAACAAAAATCAAAAGTTTAAATGAAAGAATATGGACAAAAAATAAATATTGTCCAAGAAAGATCGAGAAAAAAAAAGGAACCAATATTAAAAAAAATTAAAAGAATAAATGCTAAAATGAAAAACAATATATATATAATTAATTCCAATTAAATGATAAAATTGCAACAAATCAAAACACTGTGACTGAAAAACAATAAAAGAATTTTTAAAAATAAAATGCAGTGTAACCAATATAAATTAAAATTTCAGAATGGAACGTAATAAAAATAAAACTCTGATAAAAAAATAAAAATAAAATCTAAAAATATAAATATGGATAAAAAATAAACAATATCCAAGAAAAGCCAAAACAATTAGAGAAATTAATAAAAAAAAACAAAGAAATTATATATATATATATATATATATATATATATATATATCAACCCATCTATTTGTTTAACAAATTTCAATTAAAATATTTTTTTTTATTATGGCACGGGAAAAACACTATAAATTATTACAATATTTTTCCCACATCTTTTATATTATAGATAATTTTTAAATAATTATTTACCCCAGGGGGTGTATAGGAGAGAGAGAGAGAGAACAATTTTTTTTTTTTTCCTCTTGATTTTACAGCTTTCAAGGGATAAAAAATTATCGATAAAAACCATTCCTACATATCTATCAAAATATTAAAATAAATTATTTAAAATATTTTTATATATCTAAAAAATTTAAAAGTTAAAACATTAAAATAAATTATTACAATATCTCTTATTTTATATTAACAAATTTTTTTAAATAAATAAAAGTAAAATAATATTAAATATATTAAAATAAAAAAATGGGTTGTTAAAATGATTAATTTCCATTGAAACATGGGCATGAAAAAACTATAATCATATTATTCAAAAAACTATACCAGCAATCTAACTCATCTAAATGACTTCTATCATTGAAGATCCTCTCATGTAGAGTAATTATAAATCATGTTTTCCATAGAAAGCATGAAACGTTCATTTATTTCTAAAACCATACTCTGAATTTTTTTTCCCACTCCTAGTTATGTTTCTTTTTCGGCTTAAAAGTTTATTTAGGCCAACAATAATAGAGGGCCTAGCTATTAAAGGCCTTCAATGAATCTGTAAAAGCTTGCAGGGTTTAGGTACTGTGAATTCTTTGGCCAAGGGGAATACATCCAACTGCATTCAATACTCTGCTTAAGAAGATACTTTTTTCTTTCTTTCTTTCTTTTTATGGCTGAAACTGCTTAAGAGACTTAACAAAACAAATGAGGAGATGCAACGCCTCCCAAGAACACTGCAGCCATAGCACATACAAACTCCACAGGAAAAAGACTCCATGTCGCCAAAACCCTTCCAACTTGCCAGCAGGTCACTTGTAGAGCACCCCCATGTGTTAAAAAAAAAGAAGTCACTTGACACCCACAACTGATGTTTTGTACCCTCATGCTTATCCAACTGTTGCTCTTACTTATTTAATTATATTTTTAATATATATGTATGTATATTAAGAAACCTAGTTGATTACATGGAGCAATTTCTTTCTAGGCAAGGATCCGCGCTGCGAATTAAACAAACTCAGATCACTAGCACCAAAGGAATTGTACAGATTAAAAAAAGATTAAAGAAGAAGAAGAAGAGCTTGAGAACTTGTGCCACCGATCATTCCAGAAAGTTTCACATTATTTTATTAACAACTTACTGAAAACAGAGCACAAATTAGCAAAAACTCATGAGAAAAAAAGAAGAGAAGATAACCAACTTACAATTAATTAGCCTTCTTACAATCTATGAACACAAAACTAAACAGGCACTTTTAAATTGCACTTTTGACACTCGTTTCTTCTAACACATGACATCCTTGAGAAGCTTGTACCTGCGTGTAGTAGGCCTTGGAGAAGGAACCCCACTTGGGTTCTTTCCCTTTTGATCACTACTGGTAGTTTTACCCTCTTCACGATCATGATGTTTGATTTTGTGATCGCCATTATACTCTGATTGTTTTGTGACTACTGTTCCACCTTCATGTCCAGCTCCTGATTTCTTTGAAGAGTTTCCACGTCTTGCATTTCTCTCTTCACTTTGACACCAATCACACAGTTCAACTGGCTCCGAAAATTCTCTGTAGTAGTTGCTACAATACCTGTATTTGAAGCCAGAAAAAAAAAATTAGCATATGATAACGTGATGAGATGTTGTATGGATGATTATAATGATGAGGTGGCATTAGTGCTTGGAAATCCATATTTTCCTTTCCCAATACACAAGAAGACTGTAACCCAAATCGAATATAGGACTGAGAAGGTGAACTTAATCTTATACAGAAAAGGAATACCACCCCAGCCATAAAACTACAACTTGCCCGAGAAAGTCAGTGTTTGGATAAGAAAGAGATTTATTGATCAGTTAGGGGAACCTATGCAAGTTGATGATGCAAAGAATGTGATATGTCTGGACATGTATGATCATGTGTGTGTGATTCCATGATGGTGGTGAATTAGGAGGCGTAGATAAAAAAAGGCAAGAAAAGAAAGAAGCATTACGAGTGTTGAAAACGGTGGCAGCATTTGTTGCAGCGGAAGAGTTTGTCAGGAAAACCAACATCGCCGCACATGCAGCATACAGCTGGAAGATCCACCATTTGATCAAGCTTCGATAAGACTGAAAATATGAAAGAGAACCCAAGAAAGAAAAACAAATAGAGAGACAGCTACAATAAACACAAAGAGAGGCAAGAGCTGCGGTTTTTGGTTCGGTGTGTGAATCCCACAGAAAGAAACTATTTGATAAATTACAGAAGAAGAGAGCAGGAAAAGAAATATCTATACAGGTAGACCACAGGTTGCTTGCAGTCGTTTTCAGCAAGGAGTGAGAAAGGGGGAGGGGGGGTTGTGAACCTTAAAATTTAAGATGGGGAAATGACAATTGTGTCCCCTTCTGAGCTTGCCTGCTTTTAACTTCACCCTTTCTTTTTTTTCTTCCCTTTTTCTTTGTCTTCTTCTGTTTATGGCTTTATGCTTCTCCTTTTAATAATTGCCGCTTATAATTTCTACCACGCGCTTTCTCGCGTGGTGTAATGTGGAATCTTTCCTTGTTTTAGCTGATGAACACCATAAATTAGGCTACCGATTATGGATTTGCTCTGGTGTAAAACCTTTCCCGGTTCTGCATTGCAATTTGTCCTCCCTGTATACGCTGCTGGCCAAGAAAAGAAAATTGACGTCAAAAAACGATGCATTGGCTCCTGCTGCTGCCGTATTTTAAAGAAACAAAAATAATAATTACTCCGTTTATAGATCCGATTATTCTAACAAAAATAGTTTTAACTAGTTAATTATCCCATTACATTACTAGCAGAGTAAATAATTTTTACAATTATTGATATTAAAATATAATATTTCAACATGTCAAGTTTGATATAATAAAATAGATTAACATACCCTATCATAATAATGGTATCATTGAAGTCTTAACTTTTAAAATCATCATCACTATTATTGTCAAAACAATAAACTTTATTAAACTAACCCTAGAAAAAAAAGCACAGAAAAATTAATAAAAAAATAAGTAAGAATAAAAATTAAAATTATTATTATTATTCTTAATATTAATATTAATAATATTATTGTATTAATAACGGAAAAAAAAAACAAAATTAAATCAAAGGCTAAAAAAATCTAAAAATATTAACAAAAGAGCAAATAAAAAAATAAAATAAATAATAAAAAAATAAAAATTATTGTCTAAAAAAAATCATTTGACTTGAAATTTTAAAAAATTGACCGCACTACATTGCGAACTGAGTAAATAATTTTTATAATTGTTGAGATTAATGAAATTAATAGGATTTGCTGATCAAAAATTAAGATATAATATCTATATATGCAAAAAAACAATATAATAAAACAGATCACCATACTCTATTATAAAAAGAACAAAATCAAAGTCTTAACATCTAAAATTATCGTTACTATTAATGTCTAAATAATAAAAATTATCAAATTATCCCGAGAGAAAAAACTGAAAAACATGAACAAAATAATAAGAAAGAAAAATAACTAAAATTATTATCATTATCATTATCATTATTAGTATTAGTATTAGTATTAGTATTAGTATTAGTATTCTGTTAATAATGAAAAAAATAAAAATAAATGAAAGACTAAAAACATCCTAATAACTTTAATAAAATATCAAATAAAAATTATCAGATAAAAAAAATTATTTGACTTGAAAATAATAATAAAAAACCAATAAAATAAAGAGTTAACAAAAAAAATGATAAAAAATTTATTAACTGAAAAAAAATCATTTGACTTGAAAATAAAAAAAAATTAACCGCATTACGTTGCGGGCTGGGCAAGTAATTTTTCTAATTATTAGAATTAAAGAAATTAATAGGATTTGTTAGTCTAACATCAAAATATAATATCTATATATATGCAAAATTTAATATAATAAAACAGATTATCACACCTTATTATAAAAACAGCAACATCGAAGTCTTAACATTTAAAATTATCATTGCTTTTATTGTCAAAACAATAAAAATTATCAAATTATCTCGAGAAAATAATTTAAAACATTAATAAAAGAGTAAGTAAGAAAAATTACTGTTGTTGTTGTTGTTGTTGTTGTTGTTGTTGTTGTTGTGTTAATAATGAAAAAAAATAAAATAAATGAAAGACTAAAAAACAAAAAAAAAAAAACTTTAACAAATGATCAAATAAAAAATAAAATAAAAATTATCAGATAAAAAAAAAGTCATTTGACTTGAAATATAAATATAAAAAAACCAATAAAAAGCTAAAAGAAAGAGCAAAGAGAGAAAAGAAATGAAAATATCAATTTTTAAATGATAGATATCAAATAAAATTTAAGAGCTATTTTTTTAAAAAAAATATTATCTCAAAATAACAAAAAATAAAAATTAAAGCTAAGAGCACACTTATATATTCATGGACAAAAGTATGGATTGTTCCAGAAATATAAAGAAATAAAGGGATTAAAATAAAAAAAAATATATAAGGGCTGAAATAAAAATCAAATATATTATCAATTTCAGTCAAAGGATAAAATTGAAAAAATTGAAACCTCTTGCCGAGTATATTAAGCTATTTAAACCCAATTCAGAAATTAAAAGAATGAGGACCGAAGTGAAACATTAACATAAAATTAATTTCAATCGAACTAAATCAAAACTTATATAACAGAAATCAGGATCATAAACAAAATGAAAAGCACAGGGACTGAAGTGAAAAAGTAACAAACCTGGGGGCCTCTCCAACACTTTTACATGCAAGAGAGAGAGAAACAGGGTAACTGTCTTTAACAAGACACCGCCTTGTTCACGATCACCGTGTTACCAAAAACACCGCACCAAAAGGAAGAACACGCTGAGACGCATCGACCGAGATGCCGGCCGCCCATGTCCGTCGACCCAAGCAGCCCTCACGTGCCACTTTAACAGGGCGTGAGATGGGATACTGTCGGTCGCATATGATACACACATTGAAAGTATAAAGGAAAAATAATAAAATAGTATGGCCAATTATCGGTATACCTCTGTGCCTAACTCATCAATTTTATCTTATTAGGAGCTATATCCATATTTAGCTATTTTCAAAAAATATATAAAAAATAAAAAGGTAAGCGGACCAGATCGAAAATGTGCAATTACCGCGGAGCCCTTCAACCCATAAGCCGTCTTTTATCGTTATCTGGGCTAAAAATATTAATTTACTGTGTGAATAATGATAAAAAAACAAAAAAAAGGTAAACCAATCGAACCGACCGACCCAAAAATACACTATTACAATCCACAGTGCAATATCTTTTAGTATATGTTATAATTAATTATATGATATAAAAACCAAAATAAATAAATTGAGTTTTTTTTTTAAAATAATCACGATAACCCGCACAGAAAAAACTTACCAAAAAATATCTCATAACTCATATTTAAGACAACCCGGTAATAAAAACTAGAATTTAAAAATAAAAGTTAACATGTCAAACTCTTAACCCAGATTTTGAGGCTCCAGTAATATATGCTCCAATCAATAATAATAAAAAAAAAAAACATCAATAAAGGATTAGAAAATAATATAAATCATGTTATAGGGCCTCATTTATAAACTTAAGTTTCTAGATGAGATAATTCTTTAACTTGGTATTAGAGACTTGTTGACCCAGCAGTCATAAGTTCAAATCTCACTACTCTCATTCTATTTGATAAAAATCAAGCACAAGATAATATGAGTTTGTACAAGTTTTAAGCTCGAAAGACTTTCATTTAATAGGGTTGTTATAAAATCATATAAATCATATTTTGAGATAGTTAGATTTAAGATAAAATAGTTATTTAACATAAAGTGTGGTAATTTTATCAATCCTCATGTCCAAATCATGAGGACAAGATAACTTAATGGAAAGCAAAAAAAAATAAAGCATAGCTCTCTATAAAGACAAAATGTCAAGGACAATATCAAGAAATATTAAATCTTAGAAAAAATCAAAGTCAACTCATGCTAATTCATAGTATGGGTTATAAACTATAACAAATAAAATCATGAAATTTAATTTCTCAATATTAAATTATTGAATTAAAAATAATAATAAGCAAAAGGATATAATGAAAGGACTGATATGGACCTTAGTATTTTAAACTCATGATCTAGATTGTAATTACCTCACCAACTCAAAATTGAGTAATAAAATTAAAATTTAAAAAAATAATCAAATTTTTCATTAAAAAAATATTATAACATGTTCCAATTTTGGCTATGCCAACATGTTTCCCAAAGAAAGGATAACGTGACGCTATTAAAACAATTATCATTCAAAAATATTTATTTATTAATATTTTTATATTATTTTGATATCATAATATATTTTTTAAAATATTAATTTAATATATTTTCAAATAACAAATACTTTAAAAACACAACCCCGAGTTATTAAAAATCTTACAGTGGTGTTTAGTCATCTACACCCCATTGCAATGGTGGTCCGATTTTGGTCATTCAGTTCTTTGTAAATTTTTAAATTAATTATATAATATTGTAAAGCATAAAATATACAGCACATGCATTATACTAATAAATATATTTTTCAGATGATTAATTATGCCAAGTAATGTAGTTAATTTTGTACATGTTGCTCTTAGTGCTTGGATGTATGCGTGCAAAAAAATAAATCAAATATCACACTAATATAAAATGATTTAATTATATTTCATATTTATCTGTTAGCATTCAACTTCCACAAACCTAACAAGTAATTCAAATTGGTTCATCATTACCTAAAGAGCTAAAACAGCTCATGAAATCATTGTAGAAACACTGTTCTCCCATACCCATTGGTACTGTGGACTAGATATTTATTCCAGTGCTTCGTATCTATATGAGCTCGGTTTTTTTATTTTTTCCAGTTATGAACAATGTATTAATGAAATTGTCCTTTGAAAAAAAAAAAAAAAGGTTCCTGGATTAAGGAGTTCCGCGGTAATTGCATATTTTTTGTCTGGCTCGGTCTAATTTGTCTGGCCAGTTTATTTATTTTTTAATATTTCATCAAACAATGCAATGACCGTTTTGTCCCTCAAAAAGGACAAATATTATGCCTAAGAGGGAGGGGCGGTCCGGTAATTAAATAATTTTTTATTCTTTTTTCTTCTAATTTACTGTTGGCGCGTCGCGAGACGCGTTGTTTGTTTCTGCACTCACTCGTGTTTCGGACGACGCACATGGCTTTCTCCGGCATTAAAAAATACCCAATTGGTGTCTAGAATGATTTTCAGGCATGTTCTCTTTCACCCGGAATGACGCGTGTGACTATATAGTGTCCAGAGACGTGTCAATTGTCATTTGAATTTTCCCCCCATTTCTTTCTCCTGCCTGTACAGGCTAACGTCAGCACACCTGTTTTTTATCAAATTTCATTTCAGTCCCTGAACATTCGAATTTGTTTCTCTGGCCCTTATTGCTATTATATAGATTTTGATTTGTTTCTATTTGATCCTTCAATCAAAATTGATTATATATTATAGTTTCAATTAGATCCTCATTCTTTTAATTTTTGAATTGGTCTGGAATCCTTAATATTTTTGGTATCATAGTTTTGATTTATTTCAATTTTATCCTTCCATGCAAATTTATTATAAATCCTTAATATTTTCAGTATCAAATTTTGATTTCTTTCAATTTTATCTTTCTATGCAAATCAATGACGAATTTCAGTTTCATTTCGGTCCCATTTTTTTTAATTCCCAGTTTTGTTTTAAATTATTTCATTTTAATGTTCATTTATGCCCCCTCACATATTATTATTTTAAAATGTAATCAATTTTTTTTCCATTTGTTTTGGTTATTGCTTTTTTTGTTAATATTTTCTTTGTCAAGATTTCTAATTATTGTAGGTGAGACATTTAAAATAATAATAATGATTATTTGTGAATTGTTTGTCTTATAAATATATGAGGCTAAGTATATATTTTTATATTTATTTAATATTAACGTCCTGAAATATATATATATATATATATATATATATATATATATATATATATATATATATATATATAAATCTTATATACATGCTCTTAGTTTTTGTTTTCAAATTTTTTTTATTCCACTCTTATTAAGATTTTTTCAATGTTTAAATTTTAATTTATATTTGTAATCATTTTAAAAATAATATTTGATATTGTTTTTTTTCAAGTTAAATAACTTCTTTAAATATAATCATATTTATTTTTTATTAATATTATTCGGTATTGAATTTTCTAATTATTATACATAAAACATTCAAAATAATGCTAATAATTATTTATAGGTTTTATTTTCTTTTAAGTATGCTAAACTATATATATATATATATATATATATATATATATATATATATATATCCTAAACTTTTTTGAAAAAAATTAATATCATTGTTTTGAAATACTTTAATATAATACTATGAAAATATAAAAAAAATTATAGAAATTTTTTCTCTAATAATAATTATGATCTCACTAATTTTTATTATTTCTAGTGTTATTTAGGTTTTTTTTATGTTTACATTTTAATTTATGTTGGTAATCATTTCAAAAAAGATATTTTCAATATTTTCTTTTTTTTTTGTATTCTTCAGTTCAAATAATTTTTTAAAATCTAATAACATTTATTTTTGTTTTGTCATTTATTTAGTTTTTATATTTTTTTTTAATATTATTAGGTGTTTAATTTTTCTATTATTATAGATAAGACATTCAAAATAATGATAATGATTATTTTTTTCTTATAAATATCTAAAACTAATATATATATATATATATATATATATATATATATATATATATATGAGCAATAAATTTTACAATCAGTTTCTTACATATGAAAAAAAAACATTTCTAACAGATTTTATTAATTATAATTTTACTTATTAAATATTAAAATAATAAAATACAACATGTATAAAATCAATCAATTTTTTATATTGATAAAAATTACATAGTATATCGCACGGACAAATCGGCTAGTCTTCGCTAAACACCTGCACCCGCATCCCATACTGAAAGCATATATCTTATGCACGCAGTGCACATCCTATACTCAAAGCATATTAACTATAAAATAAAAGTTGTGGTTGTTTTCCTGTACATCCATTCACTGTGCGCGCGCACTCATTGCACTATTCATTGGACATTTTTTGTCTGTGCATCACGCGAGTTCGTCCGCTTTTTTTTTATTTTCCCAGTTTTGAACAGTGTATTGACGAAAAAGCCCCCTGAAAAAGACAAAATAATGCACAGGAACCAGGAGCATCACCGGTTTTTCCATTTTATTTGCATAGTGCGCAGACGAAAAAAGCCCCCGTAAACGACAAAATAGAGCGCAGTGAATGGGGGCAGCTGCGTCCTTTCCATTACGGTTTTTCCATAAATATCAGTGGGGGCAGGGGCTTCTTGGTAATTGGCTAATTTTTTTTTTTGGATTAACTGCTGGCGCCTCACTCGAACGCGCCAACAGCGTTCGCCGCTATCACCTCTTAGGTGGCGTGTGAGGCTTCGTTCCGCTGTAAAAAAATACCTTCTGTCGTACCATAAGATGCGTCGGAGGGTCCTCTATCTTCCATCACAGCGCGTTCCAATAATAGATGTCCGGGTAATTAGCGGCGGACACTTTTTCATCGGCCATCACTTTTCTCTCTCCTGCCGCCCCAAAGTCAGGTCCGGTCCCTGATGTTGGCGATATTTTCATTTTGGTCCCTGATGTTTTGATTTCGTTTTTCTTACTAATTTATTGAAATTAAAGTTTTTTTATTTTCAATTGTGCCCTTCAATTAAAACTGATTATATAAGAAGTTTTTATTTCAGTCCTTATACTTTTGATTTTTTTTATTCCTTCAATTTTTCCGGTACAAATGTTTTGAATTCTTTAATTTGGTCCTCCAATTGAAATTGGTAATATATACAAAGTTTGATTTCAATCCCTCTTCTTCTAATTTTTTATAAAATGACAGCAATTTTCATTATTTATTTTTGGTCCTCCAATTGTTTTTTGTTTCAATTTTATCCTTTGATTGGAATTAATTTTATATATGTTATTTTTCATTTCGGTCCTTATTCTTTTATTTTTTTTATTTGGTATTAATTCATTTTTTTTAATGTTTATTTTTTACTGATATTTATGCATCTATGTTTTAATTTTTGTCCTTTATTTATTTATTTTTTATCGATTCAATTCTGAAATTTTAATTTGTATTGATAATTAGTTTTAAATTGATATTGCACATTTGTTCCTTTTAGGTTTTTTTTCCTGTTATTTTAATTTGTTCTTTTGATTAAATAATTTTAATGATTTTGCTATTTATGCAACAATAATGACAATTTTAATGATTATTTTTTAATTGTTTTTTATACAAATCTTTTGCTTTTTTGTAATGATTTTATAGGCCAATTTAATTATTTGAATTGTTCTAATAGTAATATTGATAATAATTTAAACTATTATAATAATCATTTATTTATTTATTTATTTTGGTCCCAGGATTTTTTTTTCAATTTTATTGTTCAGTTAGAATTAATTATATATTTTATTTTTCATATCAGCCCTTATTCTTTTGATTTTTTATTTTATATTAATTCATTTGGTTTTTTTAAAATTGTTTGATAATGTTTATTTTTTATTCATATTCATGCATCTATGCTTTTAATTTTTTTTTGGATTTTTTTTAATCAGTTTAATTTTGAAATTTGAATTTTTATTGTTAATCATTTTAAAATTAACATTGCTTCCTTTTTCCCTTTATTCAATTTTTTTTTGTTTTCTTTTATTTTAAATTTTTTTGAATTAAATGATTTTTATGATTGTATTATTTGTGCAATGATAATGATAATTTTAGTGATTAGTTTTTTATTGTTTTCCTATAAATCCTTTGATTTTTTTTTTAATATTTTTTCTCCTTTTGTTCTTTCTTTTAGTTTTTTATTCATTTTTGTATTTTTCTTATCAAAATATTTTGTTTTTTTTAATGATTCTTAATATCAATTTAATTATTTCAATTCTTTTGATAATAATATTAATAATAATTTTGACTATTATAATAATATTTTATTATTTTTTTTACATCAAATGACTTTTTTACCTGAGATTTTTTTTGTATCTTTTGTTAAAGTTTTGATGAATTTTTTAGTTTTTCATTTATTTTATTTTTTTATTATTAACACAATAATAATAATAAAATAATAATAATAATAATAATAATAATAATAATAATAATGCTTTAATGGTTTTTCTTGCTTACTCTTTTGTTAATGTTTTTTTGGTTTTTTTTCTCAGGATAATTTGATAATTTTATTGTTTTGACAGTAATAATAATAATAATTTTTTTTTTATCTTTTTTTGAAGATTTTAGGATATTTTTAGTCTTTCTTTTCTTTTTCTTTCATTATTAACACAACAACAACAACAATAATAATAATAATAATAATAATAATTTAATTATTTTTCTCACTTTCTTTTTTGTTAATGTTTTTTAGGTTTCTTTCCTCTCAGAATAATTTGTTAATTTTTTTTGTTTTAACAGTAATAACAATGATAATTTTTATTTTTATTTTATTTTTTTGTGTGAGAATGAATTTTCAGTTTATGCTTTTGTTTTTTTATCGAAAGAAATTTAATTATTTATATTTGTTATTTGATTGTTGCAAATTTTTATTTAATATTAATTCATTTAGTTTTTTTTAATTATTGGACAATATTTATTTTTTATTCGTATCTATGTATCTATGCTTTTTATTTTTATTTTTTTATTTGAGTTTTAATTTTAATCGGTTCAATCATGAAATTTTAATTTATGTTGATAATCATTTTAAAATTAATATTACTCTCTTTTTTCCTTTTTTCATGTTTGTTTTTTTTGTATTTTCTCTTATTTTTATTTGTTATCTAGATCAGATGATTTTTATAATTTTCCTATTTGCGCAATGATAATAATAGTTTTTGCTATTTTTTTAATGTTTGTTTATAAAAATCTTTTTTTATTTTCTTAATGATTTTTCAGGGAATTTATTTATTTTAATTGTTTTAATAATAATATGAAGAATAATTTTAACTATTATAGAAATGATAATAAAAATAACGTGGGGATGAATTTTCAATTTATATTTTTCATTTTTTGTTGATAAAAAATTAATTAATTATTTTTGTTATTTCATTATTACAGATATTTTCATAATTTATATTTTGTTTTTGTTTGGTTGAAATTGAATGATCGAATAAACTAATCTTAATACAGTTGATTTAATAATTCAAATATCCGAATCTTCTTGCTTCTTTAATGATGATGATAAATTAATGCTGATTATTTCATAAAAAATTGCTAAACAGATAAATTTATAACGATTTGAAATTCATATATTTTATAAAAAAAACTCACACTTCACATGATTTATGTGCAAATTTATTATTTTGACTAAATTTATAATACAATAAAAAAATCTATATAATTAATATTTTCTACATTGAAAAAAATATAATACCGCCCGCAACGAGACGCGGGTCATTTGGCTAGTAGCCATTTGTACGAGGAGGAGGAGGAATCGACGGTGGTGAGTGAGGTGGATGACATTTATATATATATGGAGAGGTGCATATATAAAATTAAGAAAGGGGCGAAAGGTCAGATCGTGTGTGTGTGTGTATTTTGTCTATTTTGGAGTGTTATTTTATTGATGTTATTTTTGAAAATATTTTTTATTAATATATATATATATATATATATATATATATATATATATATATTATTTTTCACATCAACATATGAAAATAATCTTAAAAACATTATAAAATTTAATTTAAAATATTTTTTTTTCAAAAACACATATACATGAGGCATTATATTAATTGTCTGTTTGGGAGTGTAATTGCGGTTGCTTTTGAAAGTAAATGCATCAAAATAGTTTTTTGTTTTTTAAAATTATTTTTGATATCAGTACATCAAAATGATTTAAAAACACTAATTTTTCAATTTAAAATAAAAATATATTTTTTTATTTTTTTTTTCATAAATTTTTTTCGATCACAATGTCAAACAACATCTAAACTAGGGTTGTCAATACTATTCCATTCCATTAAAAAAACCGAGACAAAACGGTATCATTTTTGTCTCTGTTTTAATTACGGCCTGTTCCGGAAATTCCAGCCGGAACATCTCGGTACCGTTTCGGCCTTTAAATCCTCTTTATTTTGATTAACATGTGATTTTTTTTTCTAATTTTGATATTATATTTGTTTGACTTTGTGTTTGTATTGTATAATTTAAAATTAATTTATCTTGAATTTCAATTATGCTTATTAAATTAATATTTTAATTTATATATATATATATATATATATATATGAATAGTATAACCCTAAAATGACATACCAAAATATTTTAAAATCAAAACATTCTATCCTAATAAAAAAATTTAGAATGATAACCAAAATAGTATTGATAATCTTGATCTAGCCATCGTGGTTATTTGATGAGAGGGAAGGCTGGCATATTGGATGGGATCTTTCCAAGTTTTTCGGCCATTTAAGTGGGGCTGAACTTATGGGAAAGCCTTGAAAATTAATAAAATAAAGGTTTGTGCACCTTCTGGTAGTATTATACAGTATAGTATTTTTTATTATTAATAAAAAAAAACCTCACTTTTATCGTACAATAAACTGTAAAAATAGGAAATCTGTATTTATTTTTTTACTAATTCTTTCACTATAATGGTCTTTGTAGCAATGTCTAGAATGGGCAACTTTTTTTTCTTTCAAATATTCTTTTTTTTTTTTATATATATAAAAGAATTCCTTTTACCATTAGTATTTGTTTGACATTGTGATTAAAATTATTTTTTAAAGTATTTTCATTAAAAAATATGTTGAAATGATATTTCTTTTTTATTATTTTTTTAAATTATTTTTTACCACATGAAAATAATTTAAAAACATTAAAAAAATTAATTTAAAATAAAAAATTAATCTTTTTTAAAACACTTTAAGACACAGTGTCAAACACTCCATTAGACTATATATCACTTTGACATATTTATCATTATTTTTCTTTCATCTATTATCTTCATTCATTCATGATTTTGTAATTCTTTTAAACTTTAGCATTCATTGCATGAATGGTAAATATGGAATTTTGTGAAATTTTGTTTTCGTGATTTTTTAAATTTTATTTATTCACACTTGACTTATTTACTACCATTATTTTTATTTGTATATTCATTCATTCATTATTATTATTTTTAATTTTTCACGGATTTTGTTTTTGCAAAAAACCTTTTTTATATAAAATTTATTTTCTTTACACTTGACTTATTTATCATTAATTTTTGTCTTCTTATCTTCATGCATTTATTGTTTTTTTTTAAAAAGATTTTTTTTATTTGTTTCTTTACACTTGATCTATTTATCATTATTGTATTTTATAAAATTATTATTATTATTATAGTAGTAGTAGTAGTTAGTATCAAAGAAAATTTTCATTTTATTAATTTCTCTACATTAGAAATGATATTTCACCATTATACTTTCAAAATGATATTATTGTAATTTTTAAAGGATTTTTAGGTTTCTGAATCCTTTCTCGAAGCATCTCTATTTATATTATAGAGATGTTAATTTTTATATTTTTAATTTTTTTTGACACCTAATCTTTATCTTGCACCTTTATACAACCTCTAGAAAAAAAAATTCAAAAATTTATTTTTCTCTCTCTCTTTTTCATAATCAATTCTCTCATCTAGGTATCTCTTTCTCTAAAACCCTCTCAATTTTTTTTTTCATCTTTCAAGGTGCCCAAATAATTATAGATCAAATTATTAACATTATGAAAGGGATTGGTGAGAAATGAGATAGATTATAAAAGACCATCCTTTGTACTTAGCTATATCATTTATACAATTATATATTTTTTTTTTATATTTCTATCCTTCAAGTGTTGAATTGATTGTTGAAATTTGATAGATGGTTTTTGGAGAGATGGAGTTCAAGTGATGGGAATGAAAAATTGAATAATTTAAGATGATGTTATTGGCACATGAAAGAAGAAGAAGAAGCGGGAGAAAAAGATGGTTTTAGGATTTTATGATATTTTACCCCTTTTACCTCTCTCCTTTTGTTTTATGACCATATAATGTTTTGTGTGAAATACCATTTTACCTTCCTTTTATGCCATTTTCAAACCCTATAAATACAATTTTGATTTTTTTTTAAATTAAAATCTAGATTAAATGGATTTCTTAATATGATTGGTATTTAGTTAGATTTTTTAATTAAATAAAAATGAAATTTATACCTTAAATTATTTAATAAAAAAATTACTTTTCCTAAATTCTAAGAGGATTAGGAATGAATTAAAATTTTTAACACAATTTTCGAGCTTTATGGTATCCAAATACGATTAGGGATTTATTTAGTTAAATGATATAATTAACTAATATTTGAAAAAAATTGTTTCTCTAAAAAATTAGAGTTTTTAAGCTGGAAAATTTTATTTAATTAATCCTAAAATATTTTAGGATATCTATTTAATATGATTAATTTCTTATTAAATTTTTTTAAAATGATTTTCATGAAATTTATGTTAAATAAAAATTTATTTTGTATGGGAAACTATCAAATTTGATTTTATTGAATATTTTTAAGTGTTAGAAATGTTATTTTATAGCAACACATAAAGTCAATAATTATAATTGAAGAATATAATATAATTTATTATGCATATCAATATGCTATTATGCATGATAAATGATTATAGACATTAAGGATCAAAGTGATTATGCTTTTATTTTATGTTTGAATGGTTGTAATTTTAAGGTATACCTTTATTTAGCTAGTATCTTATACACTCAGAGCATGTTTAATTGAGATTTCATTAGCAGTAATTGACTTTAAAAGGTGCTGCGAATTTATTACATAATTTATCTTTTTATTTTTCTTTAGACAACTAAAAATAAAAAATAAAAGTGCAGATGAAATATAATATAACCTCTATATTAAAATAAACTCTTAAACAACTCATGGGACTTCGAAACGGATTTATCTGTTATGAAATACATGAACCCGGATAAAAATAAAATAAAATCATATAGATTGATTGCAAAATAAGTGAAATGTTCATGCATCAATGGTAGGCTGGTTTGCTAATTTAACAATTACATTTTCATGTACTTTAATGAATCTAAAAGAAGAAATTAATTATAGTAAAATTAAAAATCCATACATTTAAATAGAAATAAATAAAATTCAGAACCCCAAAATAAATAAATAAACGAGAAATTCACACATCAAATATATAATAACAATCCAATTACATGGTATTGTCTCAGATTACCAATTCTTTACACTTACAAGTCAATTTGTTTTTTTCTTTTTAGACTCTTATAACTTTAAAATGAATCATTTATGTGTCCACTCAAATGTGTTTGTTTTTTTAAAATATATTTATTTATAAATACATTGAAATAATATTTTTTACATTTTAAAATTATTTTGGATATCATTAATAGGTTAGAATAATTTAAAATCATGAAAAAATAGTTAAAAAAATATTTTTTTCAAAATATTTTTAAAACACAGACAAATAAATTATTTTACATATAATAATAATAATAATAATCATGACACCGAGGCTGAGAGGGGAGGAGAAAGCAGGTAAGAGAGAAAGAAGAAAGAGTGATCACACGTGCATTTTTGGAGAGTGGATTTGTCTCGGGAATCACTACGTGGTGAAAATGGAAGTGAAAAAACAATTATTATTATTATTATTAAAAAAGGTAGCTGGTCAACTTCGTGCCTGGTCTTGCCTGTGACAGAGCATAGGATATAGCTGTCATTATATCAGATTCTGAGGGAGAAATTAGGAATGTCCATTACTTTGAAAGTACATACCCTTCAAAATGAGATGTTTCTAACACCTTGTATCATAAAATAACAGCAAAAACAAAAGCCTCAATTACTTTAGTTACGATGCTTCGCACTCCATTGCGTCCGCTGGAATTTGTTTAACTTCTTTTACGGTGAGGCAGCATCTTGTCTGTTTATACAAATTTGTTTATTTTTCCTTCTTTTTTTGGTATTAAATTTGCTCAACTTTATATGCACAACCTGATTTATTGGGATGAAGTGTTTCTATTTGCTGATTTACTTGGCATTGTTGACTTTTTTTTATTATTATCAAGAAACTTTTTACTCTAATATAAAAAGGTTTATATGCGTGTTCAATAATAATATACAATAAATTTCGCAAAATTATACGTGTGTTCAATAGAATATATCAGTATCATTTCATGCCTTTTAGAGAATTAATTTCGCAAAATAACTATTACATGAAAGTAAAAGGATCAGATAAAAAATGAGACTACAAATAAAAACACCTGTCGACGAGAGATCTTAGCCGCTAGAGGAGTCAAGTGAAGGCTCCGATCTCTCGACGAGAGCTCTACATGTTATGCGGTCAAGATTAATCAGAACACATGACTATCGTATGATTTAGAGCACAGTAGTTAGCGAACGCAGATAAACATCAGGCCCGTGGGGCCATCCCATATGCTTTTCGTTAAAATTTCACAATTAATCACAAGGGAGAGAGGACATTCATCTGTTGCTCTCCAGTTCCTATAACTTAATTAGTATAATGAATTGCCAGCTATTTGGTCATTTCCTGTCTTATAGAGAATCGTGGCCACAGCGGTGGCAATTGCGTGTCATTACAGATTTGTTATTGGTTTTGATTTTTTTAATTACTAATACAGTTACTAGTAGAGATTTAGAAAATTAATTGAAATACATGTAAATTAATTTGAATACCGATAATAATTTTAAAAAATGGTGGGCGTGGCTTGAATTTTAGGGTTTTCTATCTCAAAATCACTATCAATCTATCATAAATGATAGCATCAGTGGGAGCCATAAATTATAAGATTTGTTGTCCATATCTATACTGTTTGTGCTCAATTAGTATAAGTGGGAGGATTTAATTAGTAGATAATCTGAGAAAAGATGATGCTCAGTCAACTCTAAACGTTAGTTAATTATATCTTCGTTTATTTATTGAATTTCCTTTCTAAAAATTTTGAACAATTGGAATTTTAAATTATATTAAGAAGATCTTGTGGGTCATGCATGAGATTTTTCAGAAAGAATATTATTTATATGAAATAAGCAGTACTCACCTAGAAACATGACACGTCAGGGCCATCTTGGCCTCCCCCTCGTGCTGAACGGAACCTTAGATGACTAAAAAAAATACTCGTCTTATATTTTAGCTCTGTGATCACGTTATTTAAACATTCTGTGTAATTTCTTTAAATTATTTAAAAATACATAAAAATAATATTTTTAAAATCAGCATATAAAAATAATCTAAACACATAATTTATTTTTTCAAAATTATTCTTAAAATACAATATGCCGCGGCACATTTTCCACCTTTTTGATGCCACTGAAAAGCATGCAGCATATGCCGGCTTATCTGAATTTTTAATCCTGTGAAAGCGAAGTAAACTGTATACGGGCACCGGCTGACGAGGGATGAAGTTGAAAGATATCCGGCTTCATGGGCAAGGCATGCTTTTATCGAAGCCTTGATTTGCTGCTGTTCTTTTATAGTCTGTCATGATTTCTCTTAATGGGTCAGTCTTTGTCGAAGAAATCGTCAAATCTTGTAGTCTTCTTCATCGACGCGGCTAGCTCTCCATCAAAATGAGGCCACTAATGGCTTCTTATTCCATTTCTTTTTTTCTTTCCAGTCACTTTAATTTGTTACATATAGAATCAGCATATTTATCTATATAAAAATAGTGTAAGAGGTCATATTTTCTAATTCAAATCTCATCAACTAAATATGTTTAGGGTTTCATTAAGAAGAATAATTTTCTGTCCGAGTATATTTCTCTAAAAAAATGAATGAAAGCACACCTCAAAATCTGTTTTTTTCTTTTCTTTTTGAACATATGATTTTCATTACTATTCTCTTTGTAATTATCTTACTATGGTATTTACTATTTTTTTGGAATGCATAATAAGAAATTCTAATATTTTTATATTAATAATGTAGAAGATGTTTGATTTATATTTCTTTTATTTTAGAACATTTTACTTTCATAATATTTTGGAATTTTACAGATGTTTCTAATTTTGAGATTATGTTTGTATTGTATAATTTAAATTTCATTTATCTTGAATTTAAATTATACTTGTTAAATTAATATTTTTTTTTCATATATATAATTAAATAAATATAAACAGTAAAAAACCGGAACGGAACGCCGGAATGCACCAAAACCAGAATGTTCCGTTCCAAATAAAAAACCGAAACGGTACCCGGAACAGATTTTACAACTATGGATTAGGGTTTGATTAAGAAGAATAATTTTCTCTCCGAGTATATTTCTCTAAAAATATTAATGAAAGCACACCTTATTTAATATTTTGTTTCACTTTTTGAGGTAATCTATCCGTATCCTCACTCCCCCCCCCCCCCCCCCCTTTTTGGCGTAGATTCTAAAAGCTTTTCCATTACAATACACAACCTCAGCTGCAAACTTAATCATATATTATTAGATGGCCAATATATTAAATTTTTTAATTCATCTTTTTATTTTTATTTTATATCTTTGTGCTAATTATATTATGGGTTTGATTTTTTATATACATACGTATTGAACCATCAGTTGAACAAACTATTAGGCTAATTAATTATTCTGTAGGGAAGGGATCCCTTATCGATCCTGTAGGACTGGCGAGGCGACTTCTAGGTTCTAGCTTACCTGGGGTCTCGAAATTATATTTATATACTGGTAGCCTTCAATTATCTTTTTTATAGGAAAAATGAAAAGAAAAGTCTTGGAAATTTCTCAAAAACCTGCAATACTGGTCAGGGATGTAAAGAACTGTACATCTCACAAAAGCTAATGAATCATCACATGTTTGGGATTGGCGTTTCTTTTTTTATCATATTGTTAAAATCTCTTCATTATAATTAATTTATTTATTAATTAAAAAGAAGAAGGAAGACATCCTCTTTAGGAGAAAAAAGAAAGAAGATAACAATACCGTAACGAATTACAACCCAAGTAAATAGGTCTTGGTGTATATCTACGATTTCATTGACCAAGCGACTGGCTATCTCATCTCCTTCCGCTCGAGCACGACTGTAATTAATGGACTGTTTTCAAGCATCAATAGAGATGGGAAATTCAATTAAAGTCATTTAACGCTCTCCATGACCAAAGAAATGACTTATCCATCTGGTGAATCTGATTGAGAAATCAACCCAACTCCTTGCAAAATGGAGATGAAGCTTTGATTTCCAAAGCTTTTCTGATATTCATCAGATTTTCTTACTCCTGCATGCAGGTATAGAAACGTGCAGATTGTTTCCTTCATGATCCCTTGAGACCCCCCACCTAATTCCTGCAATATTTGACTTTCTTCCAAGATTATAAATATCCCTTGAGATATACGAGTCTACATGTGTTTTTAATGGAATAAATATAAAAACACAAAGTTATGTTTAAAATTGAAAACCATAAGATTCATATTTTTTGTATGAAACTCGTACTCGGCTACTATTAAACTCAATATGTGCATGATATTGAAGCACTAAAGAGGTCCTAGCTCAGAAAACATCTTTGAAGCCCAAGTCTCTGACGACACCCGAAAATAAATTGTAAACGAAGAAGAAGAGTGTTAGCAAATACATCACACATAAAATAATTACAAAGTAGCATATAAAATAATGCCGAGCCACCCATCGGAAAATCTTCTGCATGAAACTCAGACTCCAGTCCAGAGAGACAATATTATGTATCTACCATGATATTGAGAAGGGAAAAAACCAGTGTCAAATCAGGTAAATCGACTTGGATGGATTACCTTTGTCATTTGATTATCTGTCAACTAGGAAAGGCAATGAATCAAGCTCTGTAGATGTGAGGACGACATCCATGAAAATGAACGGGTGCGAGTGGGGGCTAATCGACACTGATGGTGGCTGTCGGTGGAAGCTGAAAAAGGCCTAGCTAGGTGGATATGGCAAAGCTATCTCTTTCTTTCTTTTCTTTTCTTTTCTTTTTTTTTTTTTTTTTTGGGGCGCATATTGTTGATAGATGACTAAAATTTATATTATTGTTAATATTTTATAGTCCAAGCTAAGAAGGTTATCATTGTTAACTAGCACAGCAATAATTATTTTCAAACCTTCCTCATATATTGTATTTTTTTTCCATCCTTAAGGCATTCAAATTTATTTATGCATAGCTAGTGGGAGGCCAACCCATTGGTCGGATGGTCCATCACAATTTTATTTTATTTTATTTTTAATTTTAGAATGTTTAAGGAGACATTAATCTAGTATCAATCACGCAGTCAATGTTATATTATATTCACCCAAATGAAAGTTTCTGCAAACACAAGGTTTTTTCCAGATAAATATTATAAAATTGTACTAAATGATTTTACTTTCTTTCCTGTCTACAATATTATAAAATTAAACCATTTAAAAAACACATAAAATATATATATTTCTTGTTTGATCTCAGGTTCTTAATTTGTGTTGTTTTTTCAATGAAATATTATAAAATTGTATTAAATGACAGTTTTATTGGTAAAGGGTTAACTAAAAAATAACCAGGGTGTAAATGCCATATATTTTATTTTATGTTAAACTTATTGTAAGGAAATATAATTTATACTTACTCAAGATCATGAATATATTAGGCAGCTGGCTAAAGGTTTTTTTTCTTCTGTACTCTATTTATGATTAAAGTATATTATTGACCATAGAAGAAATAGAATAAAGTTTGGCTTCTTGGGTAATTTTATACTTTCATATGAAGTTTTCTGGTAATTATCAAAATCATGGGAATGTTTTTGGTATTTTATATGTTTACTCTGTAACACTGCCAAATAAATATTTTATTTTATATGATTGGATATCTTGATATATTTATTTTTTATTTTTTTTAATTTCTTTTTTGTTGTTGTTAATAATTTGTTTATTGAAATGGAAGATTATTCATCTATTTAACTAAATATTTGCAAAATCTTTTTAATTCTTGATTAAAATACTCGAATTTCTTTTGAAAGAAAAATTGAAAACATGCGACTTAAATAGCATGCATATATATATATATATATATATGTACATACGCGCGCGGACCAAAGTATGCATGCTTTTATCGCAAGTGCCGCAGGCAAAACAGGCTACTGCCGCAGAAATTGCCAGGATGATAATCATAGTGTTTGCATATTCATCATTGAGAAGGAAAAAAGAGGAGAAAAAAGAAAAAGATAAGCATTTGTAATATGACAAAAGTTAGCAATAAATACTAAAAATAATTAACAAAGAAAAGGGTCAAGTGCTTTATGATCTCCCGAACAACATTTCAAAAGTCTTAGATTCTCATCCCATCCAATTTAATACAACAAATAAATTGATTGTTATGTATGATTTTATTGATTAAATAAAACTTTAATTAGCTAAATTATCATCAATAGAATCCATTTTTAATAAGTTATTTTTTTGTGTATCAAAATTATTAAATGCTGCTATTGTTCGAATATTTGGATAATTATTTAATCGGTAGATTATTTATGTGCATCAAAGCGCTTATAAATAATTTGACTCAACTTTCTCACCTGTTTTGTCTATATTTATTTAAGTATATTTTGTGATTACATGATATTAAATCTGAAATTTGATACATAAAAAAAGTTATGTAAGTTATTTTTGAACAAAAACAATATCAGCAAATGAATTATTTTCATAATTATTATATTTGAATCATCATGAGTTTTAAATTGTCATAGTTATTATAACTACTATTATAATAATTATTGTAAATAATTAATTTTATGATTATTACTAACAGTATTACTATAATCGTTGTAATCATTATGCCATCAATTGTAATGATAACTCTCATCGTTGCTTTTTGGATTTTATTTAAATTATAATTAGTATTATTATTATTAGTATTATTATTTTTATCATTATTGATATTTTTAGATTATTTTATGAGTTACTGCTATAATTACCATAAAAATCATCATCAATTATATTATAAGTACGATAACTATTAGAATAAATTATAATCGTTATTATCATGATAATTTACAATGTTACTATTATTATTAAGATTACAATATCTTAAATTATTATTATCAGTACTGTTAAAATAATAGAAATTATTAACTTATCCTAAAGAATAAAAAAACTTAAAAAATTTAACAAAAGAGTAAGGAAGAAAAAACATATATCTAATTATTATATAATAAAAGTACAAAATGAGCTTGAAGAATAAAAAATAGTAAAATATATTTAAAAAAAACACAAAAGAGAAATAAATATTATTAGACTTAACAAAATCATTTGAAAAAAACATTTCAAATGATTACTATTATTATTGCATAAATAATAATAATAAAAAAATTACCTTCAAGAATCAAGAAAATAAAAAAATTCACAAAAGAGTATGAAATTTTTTTTATGACAACAAAAAAATAAATTATTATCCTTAAAAATAATTTTTGAAGAAAATATATAAAATAATTCTTACTATTATTGCATAAGTAATTTTAAAAAAATTACCTCGAAGAATAAAAAAAACTCAACATTATAAAAAGGGGGGTCAAATAAATGACAAAAATAAATAAATATTATTAGATTTAAAAAATAATTGATCTAAAAAAACAATTTTTTTTTTAAATGATTGCTAACACAAATTAAAATTTAAGAACCAAATAAAAAAAGAGGCAACCCCAACAAAAGAGAAAATTTTAAAAATAATTCTTACTATTATTGCATAAAGGAAAAAAAAACTCAAAATTATAATAAAAGAATAAGCAAACAAATAAAATAAATGAAAAAAAATAAAAAAAAATATTATTAGCCTTAAAAAAAAACATTAACCTTTTTTAATAAAAAATATTAATTTTCAAATTATTACTACCACAAATTAAAATTTAAAGAATAAATAAAAAAAATACACCCCAACAAAAGAGAAGATAAAAAAGGATTTAAAACTAAAAACACACACACACACACACACATATGTGCAATAATAGAGATTAATGCATATATATATATAAATAACAATAAAAGAATTAAATTTCAATAGAACAATTAAAAGCATAAGGGTTAGAATAAAAATATAAGATATGATTGATTTCAAGTAAAGGATCAAATTGACAACAATCCATACTTCTATACCAAAAATATTAAGAGATTTTTAAAAAAAAAATTAAAAGAATAGGGACCGAAATAAAAATACAATATATAATAAATTTTAAATGAAGTATATAATTGAAAACAATACAACCTGCTACACTAAAAAGATTATGGGACTTAACACAAAACCGAAAAATTAAAAGAAAAAGGACTGACATGCAAACGACATATATAATCAATTATAATTAAAGGATCATATTAAAACAAATTGAAACTTTTATTATAGAAATCAGGATCATACAAAACAATAAAAAATTAAGGGACAGAAATGAATCCATAATAACATGGGGGGACATAGTGTAATCCAGTGTTCAGGAGAGAGAAAATAGCACACAAAAAATTCAACCGACCATATGCGCTTCTCAGGACATCATTGGAAGCCACGCACCACTCCATTTGACCCAAGATATGGTTGCGCATTTTCAGAGATGTCGTATGGATAATTTTCACCACTATATGAAGCCTTAAGCACCACCTAAATCAAATGCGAGAAAAAAACACGTCAACGTGCTCGTACAATGTGCAAATAATGTTGCCAGTTAAAAATATCTAAAAAAGGGTCAAATAGTCAAATACCCCCACAACTGTTTCCTTACTTTTATCTTATCAGGGGCTATATACGTATTAACATATTTCCCAAATTTATACAGTGTATGGAAGACACTCGCTATTTGTTCTGTGGTTTTATCTTATCGGAGGGCTATATCGTTTTTATGTTGTACACATATCTTTAAATAATCAATATTACCCTGGTTCAACTACTATTTGATACATGTAGGGAGGGGTAAAAAAGGTTTTTGACTATGCAAAAATACACGGAAACTATTAAAATACTCCCAAATAATATAGTAATATTAATTGGTCCCGTGAAAAATAAAATGTACTCCTAATATAAAAGCAAGGGTTGAGATGCACTGAAGAATAAATGATATAATCCATAATATTTATTGAGTGTCTGCACAATAAATGAGCAATGTATTTTAGCTTTCTTTTTAATTTCGTCAAACAAGTTGGTCGTTGAAATTATGAAAGAGAAACCGGGTACAAACAGGTCATAGCATACAACTTCGTAGTTCCTTCAACGCTACATAATGAGGACGTCATGCATGAGGCTTCATGTTAGAGGCTAGTTAGGGTCCCACCAAGCCACACTTTTTTCAACACTACAACACAATAATCGATATAATTTGTGTTTTTTTTTAAATAATAGACTTACAGAACAATCATGTAGCAAAAAAACTTAAGTTAAATAATTTTTTTTATAAAAGCCTAAATTAGATCAACTTAATTAACCTGCATTTAAGATAATGTAACAAAAAAAATAAAAACAATTTATATAGCTCAAGAGACTAACATAAAATTATTAAAAAAACAATTATGAGATACTCATGGTTAACTTGATAGAAGAGAGGACTGAGAAGAATAATCTGCCTCTTTTGTCATTGATTTTGCAATTGATTTATACAATGTTGAGGGAGAGTCTTTCGGCTATAATTTTGCTAGTCTAAATAGGAAATATTTACATATTCTAATACACCCCCGTAGTTGAAACGGGAGGTTGTCGCACGTTGAGACTATCTCGGAAATCATTAAAGAGTTGCTGCGGAAGTCCCTTAGTGAAAATGTCAGCAATCTAATAACGGGAAGGGACATGTAGAACACGAACTTTACCACGAGCAACTTTCTCTCGTACAAAATGTATATCTATCTCAATATGCTTAGTGCGTTGATGTTGAACTGGATTCCCGGAAAGATACACCGCACTAACATTGTCACAATATACTAATGTAGCTTTCGAAATAGGACAATGTAACTCCAGAAGTAAATTTCGGATCCAGCAGGATTCAGAAACTACATTAGCAACCCCCCGATATTTGGCCTCTGCACTAGACCTTGACAAAGTGGGTTGTCGTTTTGCAGACCACGAGATTAAATTATCCCCAAGATAAACACAATACCTAGAAGTGGACCGTCTGGTGTCTGGACATCCACCCCAGTCTGCGTCGGTGTAAGAAGTGAGAGCATGATCAGATAAGGGATAAAGATGGAGACCAAAATCAAGAGTACCCTAAATGTAGCGGATGATACATTTTAAGGCCGACATATGTTGAGTTCTGGGGTCATGCATAAAGAGACATATTTGCTGAACAGCATAAGAAATATCCGGCCGCGTAAAAGTCAAGTACTGTAAGGCTCCAGCAAGACTACGATACTCAGTCGGATCATGATACGGATTTCCTGAAGAAATGCTGAGTTTAGATTTTGTGTCCACCGGAGTAGGAGATGGTTTAGAAGAAGACATGCCTGCCCGCTCAATGATTTCTGCTGCATATTTCTTTTGTGAAAGAAACATGCCTCTGGAATGTCGTGTGACAGAGATGCCCAGAAAATAACTGATGGGACCCAAATCTTTCATAGCAAACTCGAATGCGAGTTTAGAGATAATGGATTCTTGAAGAGCAGTAGAAGATGCAGCAAGAATAATGTCATCCACATACAGGAGAATATAGGCCATGTCATTTCCCTATCGATAAATAAATAAAGAGTGATCTGAAATACTGTGAGAGAAACCCAATAAAGCCATATAATCAGCAAACCGTTGATACCACGTGCGAGGAGCTTGCTTAAGCCCATAAAGAGACTTCCTTAGCAAACAGACATAATCGGGGTGTTCTGTATTTCGGAAGCCTGGAGGTTGATGCATGTAAACTGTTTCATCGAGATTGCCATGCAAGAAGGCATTCTTGACATCCAATTGATGAAGACACCAAGACTTAGATAAGGCAATGCTGAGCACTGTCCGAATGGTAGCCGGTTTGACCACCGGACTAAAAGTCTCACCACAATCTATACCCGTTTACTGACCTGCACCATCACCCACAAGATGGGCTTTATACCGCTCAAATGAATCGTCAGATTTTTTCTTATGCCTGAAAACCCACAAACTTCGAATGATATTAGAATTAGATGGACGGGGTACTAAGTCCCACGTCTTATTTTCAATAAGAGCATCGTATTCATCTTTCATAGCTATTTTCCAATTATGATCATGTAATGCATTACGGGGATTAGTGGGCAAGGGAGAGATGGAATTGTCATCCGAAGTATGAAGGTTAAGGATTTTTCGGGGCTTAAAAATACCATGTTGGGATCTGGTTGTCATCTGTGGGGAGTGAGGAGCATGGGCTAGGGGAAGGGGTTGTGTTGGTGCTATAAGTGGAGTAGGACTGTGAGTCTATGGTGGGTTGGTAGTGAGAGGTGATGTGGGCTATGGTGAGGGATGTGGAGAATTAAGAATTGGGTTTAGGGGTGTTGGTTCTTGCACCTGAATAGGGGGTATGGGTTGTGCTGAATGATCAGTAAGTGGAGCGGCAGGAGAAGTGGGTGGAGTAGGTGAGGGGAGAGATGGTAAGAGACTTGCATCTAGAAACTCGTAAGTAGGACATGTAGGAGTATGGGGTGTAGAGAAAGGGAAAGTATGTTCATCAAAATTTACATGCCTTGAAACAAGAATTTTCCGACTAGATAAATCATAACATTTGTACCCTCTATGATTTGAAGGATACCCTAAGAACACACAAGGGGTAGACCGGGCTTGCAATTTATTTTTAGAAGTAGAGGGAAGAAGAGGATAGCATAAGCATCCAAAGACTCGAAGATGTGAGTATGATGGATCTTTTTGGTAGATAATTTTTGTGGGTGTATGATATGCAAGCTTTTTGTTGGTAGAATATTGAGGAGATAAGTGGCCATTTGAAGGGCATGATGCCAAAATGAAGCTGGTAAAGAAGCATGGGCGAGGAGGGTCCGGATGATATTATTGATGGTGTGAATTTTTCTTTCGGCTTTTCCATTTTGAGAGGAGGTGTAAGGGCATGAAAATCAAAAAGTCATTCCATTTAATTCACAAAATTTGTGAAAGGGTCCATTGTTGTACTCTTTTCCATTGTCACATTGGAAACATTTAATGTCCCTTTCAAATTGGGTTTTAATACGAGTACGAAATGATAAAAAAAGAGAATGAACTTGAGATTTATTTGCAATTGGAAAAATCCATAAAAAAATTCGTAAAATCATCCAGGAATAAAACATAGTAACGATGGCCTCCGAAACTAAGAGTAGGTGATGACCAAATATCGCTATGCACAATATCAAAGGGAAAAGAAGTAGAGGAGAGAGAATCATAAAATGGCAATTTAACTTGTTTCCCAAGAGGACAAGAATGACAAAAAAAATTGTCTTGAATTTTATTGCAATTGATAAAATTGTGTCTACGAAGAGAACTTAAAATAGGAGCTCCTGGGTGTCCTAAACGATTATGCCATAAATCAGGAGATACAACGATAAAAGTAGATGGTGTTGAAAAGCCAATGGTTGGTCTTGTGGTAACTGGATAGAGGTCACTCGAGCTGTTACATCTCATTAAAGGCATCCCCGTCGGAAAATCCTTCACAGAAAAACCGAACGGATCAAATTCAATAGAGGCATTATTGTCAATGGTAAATTTTCTCACAGAGACGAGATTTTTGATCAATTTTGGAGCATGCAAGACATTATTTAGTTTTAATGGAGGGTTGGTCTTAGGTAAAAATGCATGTCCATAACCAATAATTGGAATAGTATGACCACTACCGACAATAATATTATGATTATTGCTCATATTTAAATAAGACGTGAGGTTACCTCCATTTGCAGTCATGTGAGATGTAGCTCCGGTGTCCATATACCATTATCATCAGGAGGAGCAATGGAGAGTGTGTGCATGGCTGCTTGGATGTCGGTTGGAGCATATGATGACTGGGCTGAGGATTGGGCCGCTGCCATGTAGGCCTGTTGGGGCCTAGGCCCGAGTAAGCTGGGCTGAGTGGGCTGCTACAGGCCGGCTGTGGGATATGGGCATGGAGGCGTGGCCCATGCTTGCCAAGGCCCAGCCCATGGTGGAGACGTCCACTGGTTTCCATTTCTCTGCCTAAAATTTTCATTCTCGTTGTTTACGTTTCTCTCCCCAAAATCTCTCCACTGGTTTTTTCGTGGCTGCGCAGATGGGTTCTAGGGATTTGTGGTAGATTGACTCCACTGGCCTCCACGACCACCTCTTCCCCTTCCTTTGCTGTGATGTGCGCCTCCCCCACCACCTCGTCCACTGCGATTGGGGAAGCTTCTGGTACTGTGATGATGCTGTGACTGGTTTTGTGGGTTTCCAGTCATGTGGCCACCAGAATGTCCAGCTAGAGAGACAAAAAACGCAGAGCTAAAGGGGGATTGGGCAACCCTTTTTGTCCTTGCTGTTTCTTCTAGCACTAACATGGATTGTGCTTTGTAGAACAAGGGAAGAGAATCGCCATGATGGATTTGTGACCTAACTCTGGCGTAAGCGTCGGTAAGGATTGAAAGAAGCTGAAGGACCAGCCTTTCGTTAGAGACAGGGGCTCCAACATTTGATAATTGTTCCGAGAGAGATTTGAGGTGTTAACAGTAGGATGAAGCATCGGTAAAATCTTCCATTAGCACTTTGGAAAATTCCTGTTCCAGGTAAAGAGCTCTGAAATTTTTATTATCAGAAAAGATGTCTTTTAATCGATTCTATGCAGTTTCAGCAGTGGAGTCCCTTTCAAGTATGGTGTTCAGAAGGTCTTCAGAGATGGTGCTGTAAATCCATTGGAGAACAATGACGTCAACACGGGACCAAAGATCAGGGTCTGTGTCTTGATTCAAAGAGGTTTGTTTCATCTTTTCTGTTGAGGTAGGAATGATGTGATTGAGGACTTGGTATGCTCTGGCATGTATCTTGAATAATTATGACCATGTGATGTATTGCCCCTTCTCAATGTCTAGTGTGACTTTGATGAAAGTAGTGATATTCGATACTGTAAGGGCAGGATGAGAGTGATGAGGTCTGGTGAGAGGAGAGGCAAGAGAGGCTGTGAGATTGGTTTCTGAGTTTTCTGTCATTGTTGGTTAATTTTGTAGAATTAACAGAGTGCAGGAAAATAGATGGTGAGAGAGATAATGCGGCAGCTAGGTTTAGATGAAGAAAATAATCTAATTATGCTCTGATACCATGATAAAAGAGAGGATTGAGAAGAATAATCTGCCTCCTTTGTCATTGATTTTGCAATTGATTTATACAATGTTGAGGGAGAGTCCTTCGGCTATAATTTTGCTAGTCTAAATAGGAAATATACACATGCTATAAATAGGAAATATTTTGCTAGTCTAAATAGGAAATATTTACATATTCTAATATAACTTAATTAACTTAATTAACCTTCAAGATATGAAATCATAATAACCTGGTAAAAGAAAAAGCAATAAACAATTAAGTTAAGGCTGAATAATCAAATGTCAAATGATAAATATAAAATAATAATAATTAACTTTCAATAAAAAAAATTCAATTTTAGAAGACAACCATGAAAAAATAATAAAGTAAAATATTTAATCATGAAAAAATTTAAAACAAAACAAACCGAACATGGTATAAAAAAAATATTTAGAGGCTAATTAGGAAAAAAAAAAGAAACTAAGAAAATGATTAAAAAAATTATTGAAAGAATTAGAATCAAAATTGAATAAAAAAAATTAAATGCCGAGGGAAAAATAAGAAGAGAAAATAACCAAGAAAATGATAGAAATACAATAATTAAAAGAATGATGACATTTTTGAAAGCTCAAAGGCATTTTTATAGAAAATAGAAAGAAAAAAAAAAACTTTCACCACTGTTTCCCCACGCCACTCTACAATGGAGGCAAAAATTCAGTCACCACACATTCCTCACATGCCAGTGCGGAGGTCATGACATGTTGACACAGACATTGTATAAGTCAACAATTTTTTTATAGTAATTTTAAAATTACTAAGTTGCCCTTGAAAAACCTAAAAATAACAATAAACCTAGTAAAAGAAAAGGCAAAACACCCTTGCAAAAAAGATATAATTATATATATTTTATTTTATTTTCTCTTCTAAGGAAATGATTGTAACTTTATTGTTTATTTTTTAAAATCAGAAAAGAGAGAGCTCCTCACCTCAAGATTATTATTTTTTCTTTTAGAAAAACATGCTCAAACCATTTAATTTTTGTTTTAGATATAAATTCAGTGCTCAGTGTGATTAATTAGAAGAGATATAGGTGAGAAGAGCTTATCTATCTATCGCTACTATGAATATAACTGTGTGCTTCTTGTTCTGCCCTATTTTTCAAGTTTTAAAGATTATTATCCTGTATAATTTAATGGCCACGTACATTGAATTATTAGTTGCTTGTCTGACCAGCTGGTTGGGTGATACATACATGAATGTATGTTTTCTAGAGCTTTATATCGTAAAAAATATTCTCAAATATATATTTGGATAATAACACGACCGACATTGTTTTCTATGCAGTCCATGAAGCTCGTTCTCTTGTTTCACAGATTCAGACAGCATCACCTAGCATCCACTCTTCACCTTGAGAACAGTGAGTCATTCTTGAATCCCCAGGACGTGTTGATATCTCCACTGCACACAACAAAAACATCTCTTTTATTCTCTTTAATATATATATTCTATTTGCTTGTCACTGGTAACCAGAAGAGAAAACTAATTCCAACATATAAGATATTGTTTTGGTGATAGCATCTATCCACAACCGCAACTGACCCGGTCGATCCATTATCGATCATGAAAAGGCCTAGAGATTTATGGAAGATTTTCCTCTACTTCATCAGCAACTCCGTGGTATCTATGCAAAAGATGCTACTCAATAATATCTCCACAGATGTACATGGAATCACTGCGATAAAGAATACCGTCATCAGGTCAGAGAGACGAGCATTCATCATTGAACCAACCCCTAGAAATGGATTTTGTGGTTTCCATGTCTTCAAAACAATCGCTGCTGGCAAATTTATCAATGAACTTTCTTAAATTTGCAAGTGAAAGTTTAAATTTGCATGTGAGATACTAAAGTATAATTTATGTTATGATATATATCTTCAAGTTAAAAATTTTGGGGTTTGAAATTTTAAAAGATCAATATTATTTTGTGCTTGATTTTTATTAAAAAAAAATATAATTATGAGATTTAAATTTATGATCGCTGGATCAATAAATTTTTAATATTATTATAATAAACTATCTCATCTAAATATTTAAATTTATAAATAAAATTTAAAATATAATTTATATTACTGTATAACAAAATTAACATGAAGGGAAGGGTATCTGTGACAGAAAATACATAAATGGTGTCTCTCTGCATGCAGTCCTATCTTTAATGACGTAGATCTATCACACCTGTATCTTAAGAGAGATCTCCACGTGCTGATTCATGTTGTCTCGAACATGCAATCAGAACATGGCTGGGGGTGTAAAAGGAAAGCTCCCTGATGGCTTACTAGAAAGCACGCCGAAGGTGTTTAACGAGCAACCTTCGAAAGTACATTAGATAATCTTATTAGCCAACTCAACAAAATTATTAAAAAAACGATACAGCATGTGCCCCCAAGAATAAAAGTTTTACTTTTTCTATAATTTTAAATTTAAATATAATAGCTGCTATTATAATAATCACTAAAAATTTATATTATAGGTTAGTAATGTGGTTTAACAAATTCTTAAGCCACCTCTCAACCTTATACATGAAAGTTTGATCATTGCAATCCTTTACATGTCCCAATTTTTTTGTTTTGTTCAAATGATCGATGACTCGTGACTAAACGTCTAAGAACACATTAGTGCATGGATAATATTCTCATGACAAATTATTTTGCATTTCTAGTCTTTGAGCTGAATGATGATCGACGAAATCATTCATTCCAATGAAGAGAAGAAAAAATCGTGGAGTGTTTTTTTCCTTTCCTTTCCTAATTCTTCTAAAAAAGATTTTCGGGATCTTTGAAATTGATAACGGGAGGAAGGAAATTATTCACTGAAGGTTACCTAGCTTGTGGGGCAGACAATGTCTCAATTGACTTGTATAAAGATCCCTTAACTTCGCATTGCAAAGGAAAGATCAATGGGAGTTCCAAAATCCCAAATGCAATTTTACAGCTGCATGACGATAGTTTTTTAGCAATAATTTTTGCAGAGGATTATTGATTTTTCACAATGCATACGAAGATTCATTATTCAGAGCTATTTATTAATTTTTTAAATTTTATTTTTAATATTAACATATAAAATAACCTGAAAATCAAAAAAGTATTTTTCTTCAAATATATTTTTAAAATACAAAAGCAGATATACTTTTAATCTCACGTGATCATCACATACGAGAGCTTGCACGCCAAAGATATATAGTTTAAATTGAAATTCATTTGAATCTTGTTTTACAAATATAAGCTATGGGATACATAATTGTTGAATCAAAACATGTGCGAGTCCCACCCTCGCCGACATCACGTAACTTCACAGCGAAAACTAGATTTTTATAGCCAACGTAAATCACAGTCAAAATACCACCATCAATTTAGTCTTTTGGGCATAATAAATTGAGACAAGCCAGCCCCACATAAAATCCCCTTAAATAGAAGCTGTAATCTATGAATTCTATTTAAATTGATTTGATATATTGGTGTTAAAAATAAAAATTATTAAATAAAAATATTTTAAAAGCAATTTACACTGAATTCCAGAACAATCGATAAAACAGACATCCACCCGCCTCTCTGCTAGCCTCTTCTCACAACTTCTCTTTCCTTCCTCGTCACTTGCCATGATGTGCCCGCAAGCCCAGCAGCCATTCACTTTCCCGTGCATTTCTGGGATTTATTCCGTACCCCTCCCCCCGGAGCAGACCTCCACCATTACTGTGGGACCAAGGAACTGAGAAAAGTTTTATGTCCTGATGGGGTCGACCATGCCCACTATCAGAATTGACAGAAATGTTTCGTGCAATTTGGGCCCGCCACCCGCATCCCTTGTGAATCGTTGGATTTGGCCAACTTTGGCCAAAAGGTTCTGTATAGATTCTCCGTGCAGATTCAATGCCTCCACGTACCGATACTCGGGGCTGTTTAATATTGTGCTTATTATTATATTTAAAATTAAAAAAATAGTTTTATAAGAAGTATTTTTAGTTGAATTTTTATAATTAAAATTAAAGTGTCTGGTTGAAATTATAGTTGAGTTTTAATTTTAATGAAAAATAATTTTGTATATTTGATTATTATATTTTTTATATTGCTACAAAAATTACTTGAAAAACAAAGCATTCATTTTCTTTCAAGTATTTTCTTTGAGATTTCTAAGAAAAAAAAATAGAATAGAAAATTTTACTTGAAAAACAAAAATGGAATGGATAGAACAATTTTATTTTTAAATATAATAACTTTTTAAGGAAAAATTATATAGATCATTAGATTGAATAAACATGTTAAATTTATTAAATAAACACAAGTTGATTTTTATATGTGCTTGGCTATTTGTTATTTCAAATGACGTCGTTTTGAAATCACATGTTTTTATTCTGATCATGACCTTCAAGATGTCCTAAGATGTTCTTTTTTTTTTTTTTTCGAAACAAATATTAATGCATAGCTTTGTATCATCTCCTAGTCTCATATCATGCCTGGGCAGTTGAATCGAAACCACTCCACTTGAATGCCATGTTCCCAGCTTTTCAATGACATGGTTCTGATAGGCACTTTTATCCAACTAAAGCCATGGAAGAGAGGGTCTGCTATAGTCGAGGGTGGGAGGTATGGGTGATTTGTGTTCTGGGGTGAAAAACATCCCAAAAAATACTTTTCTTAAACTGAGGTTAAACCTCAATTTTTTATGGATCCCAACAGATATAGAAACTATTGCTAGCCCTAACCAAATATTTTGATTTTAAAATTGGTTTTAACCATAAAAGTTACCACAGAGCTGAACATTCACTTATTAGTCTTCCAATATTAATTAAAAATTGAAGTGAAAAATTTAATATTCCAATACACACACACCCCAAAATAAATTACTTTATAAGTCCTGTAATTTTATTTTATTTTATCATGAAGGTTCATTTCGATAGTTAAACATGGTTTGACTAACCAAATATTCTAGTAGTTGAACTTGAAGCTTATTTGTTGAGAAATTACAGTTTCATTTTAAGACAAAAAATGGCAAAAGTAAATCAAGATAAAATAACATTCAATTTTAATAATAGTGAGATTAAAGTGAACCATCATTTTTGTTTACCTTTCAATCTTTTAAAGAATAAGAAGTCTTACAAACAATTTAATAATCTCCTTTACTATCTTTTATCACTCTTGTCTCCTTAAAAATAGTTCAAGTTTAAAAGGGTCAGAATCATGGTGGTAACCCAACATATCTAAGCCAAATAAAATTTTAGGTCTAAATTACATGAATCTAGCTTGTTTCCAAGCTTAATATTACTAGGTCCACTTCATGTTTAACCTTGTACATATGAGTAAAACGAGTTTTCAGACGTAGTATTTTTTTGGTTCAGTTACATAACGAATCCCAAGTATATGTAGTTCCAACGAGTTTGCAAAGCCATTATTTTTGGGTTCAACCATGTATTGAGCCTAAGTACTCGTAGTTCTGACAAGTTCATAAATCCAGCATTTTGGGTTCAGACATGTGCTGAGCCTAAATACATTTGAGTTTGATAAGTCAGTAAACTCAAGATCTTTAGGTTAACTTGTTTTATATATAGACTTGCTTGGAAAGCTATCGTAAAATTAATTGCCCACTAAACATCCTTCACGTAACTTATTTAAATGTCCAATGAATGATAGATCCTTTAACATCTTTCTTTTTTTTTATCATCATCTTCAAGTTATCAAAGTTTGCACATTCAAATCTTAAATATAAAGTCCAAGTCTCATCTTTCACATATTTTTAATCATTTAAATAGACCCATCTATAAGTTTAGCAAAAATCTCTCTCTCTCTCTCTCTCTCTCATCATGATTACTTTTACAATTGTAGTTCTATAAGCATCAAGTAATGCCAACATATAATCTTTCATTTTAACTTCATAATCACTTCTCCAATAATTCTCTCAAACTCAATATATTGCTTTTTACAATTATGATACAATAAACATTACTAATAAATTGATGACAATTGTCTTTTAATCTAATAAGAATCATATCTTTTCTCTTTTTGTAAATATTTGAATGGTTAAAAAATATGGCATTATTTTTAATTGATTCATCCAACTTCATAAAGTTTTCTTTATCCCTCTATATATAATTATTAGCACCATTGTCAAGATATCATGTTTTTTTTTTTTTTTTTTTTTTTTATGCATTTGGTCATCATAGGCTAGTATAAATGTGGTCTTTTTCTTCTTTTTCCACTACAAGATTGACATTCTCAAATATATTGGAGTCAATTGACCAATTTGTTTTATTTGATTAATTGATTAGCCTATTAAGGTTGTCTCGATATCTTTTTAAAAATATATCTTATTATTCTTTTTTTTTTTGCCTTGTTCATATGCTTTAACTTTTTGGGTATGTCCAAAACCATATTGCTTTTTTTTTTTTTTTTTATAGAGTTTTGGGAAGAGTACTTGAACACACACTTCTTGAATTCCACTTACTATTTTTTTTTATGTGTTTTAAATTTTTTCACGAGTAGCTGAATTGTCTAAAAATCTATATTTTATGACTCTTTTATCTTAACTATAATATAATAGATTTTTTTTTAGTGAGTGTGAACTTCTCTACCATACGATGTTACTTCCATCTTTTCCTTATATCTATTCATTTGTTTGTACATGGTTAATGCTCTAGCAAAGTATCTAAATTATTATATAATCAAATATATGTAATTTTTCAAAGTCTTCTTATAATTTTTGTAGGCATACATTTCTTATATAGTCAACTTCTTTCTCACAAAGAAACAATTTTTTATGATGTTAATTTTTATCTCAATTCTTTTTTTTTTAAACAAACCCTATAGTTTTATTTTGTAATCTTTATGCAATGTAGAAACACAAATTCATAGCACACATCGTGATCATATAAATCAAAATAAATTTAAAATCATAAAAATATTTCAACATAACATGTGAGGAAAAACAAAGAAAAAAGTTAGAATGATGAAATGTTTCAATAAATTTATGATGTTGTACAAATGTGTATTTAGGCTTGGGAAGGAGGCCATGAATTTTGAAAAGATGATTTTAAATAAAACCAATAAATCATTAGTAAAAGTAAAATAATATCGTTATTTTATTAATATTATAATAATTTTTTAAATGTTTTTTATTTGAAAATATATTAAAATTATATATATATATATATATATATGTATATATATATATATATATATGTATATATATATATATATGTATATGTTTTGATAACAATCTATTTACACACACACACACACACACTTATAAAACTTGACAATAAACATAAATTGTAAACTAGGAACACAACTCCACATCTGATCGTAAAATGACAACATGCAGACTCAAACCAACAACAACATCACCTCCTCTTTGAATGAATGAGAGATCCTTTGGAGGCCTCAATTTCCTTTCCTTTTTAATAGAAGAGTAGAAGAATAGAGAACTTCGTGGTTCTTCACTTGCTAAAAGTCACGTATCACTGTCTCTTTTTCCCTTGGTCACTAATAGACCCGATCTAGGGTGTGGTTTCATTTCTTCCACTAAAAATGGCAATCACCACATAGACACCTGATATTCTTGGTGAAAGACAGTCTGGCCAGGACGTTCACACTCAAAATGATACCCTCTCTCTCTGTATCATTTTGTGATTAGAAACTTCACTAATGGTGATCATGTTTGATATCTTTAGTGCTTTACAGTGGTGGCCTATCAAGCAGTCGCCAATATCATTAAATCCTGACTTAGTCTTGTTGGTCTCGACAAGGTATAGTAATAGAGTTCTACCACTTTTTTTCTCGCTTTTCATTTTGTATTGTCGTCACTGCTACTGCTAATTTTGTAAGAAACTTTTATGGCTTTGATTCTTATTGCTAATTGAAATTGAATTCGATAGTGATATGTGAAATGTATTGATTATACTTTTACAATTTTAGGAGATGAATTGCCTATTCAAGATTATTATTTTTTTGCTATTATAGATGCTTGCTAATCAAACATTTTCTCTTTAATCTTTTTCAAAAATACTTCTACTGTCTATAACAACAACTCATTTAATTTAAAGAGACATTAAGGTTGTCTCACTAATTAATGTGGTGGTCCGACAATCACATGGTGCGGGACCACACACAACAAATCTCCCCTTCACGCACCATGTGAGGAATTCACCATACTAGCGATCAACTCGTAAGCTTTGATTTAGGAGGCTCTACCAAGCCTACTTCCCTTCTTCAAAACTCAAAATTTTCTCTCGGTAAAGGCTTGGTCATCATATTTGACACATTGTTATCAATATGGATCTTCTCAACAACAAAAGACTTCATCTCTATAGCATCTTGAATTCATTGATATCTAACTTCAATGTGTTTTGATTAAGAGTGAAAAGTAGGATACTTACTGAGATGGATTGCACTTTGATTGTCACAGTACAACACAAAGTTCTCTTCATGTAAGAACTTCATCCATAACAACTCTTTACCCCATTCAGTAAGAGCAATTCTTTTAAACCTTTGTAGTGGATAATACAACTTATTTTTGCAACCTTGATTGCCATGAGACTGTTCCCCCTGCAAACTTCATGAAGTATCCTGATATGGACTTTCATGAAGTATCCTGATATTTGCATCTATGTATCCATCCAACATAGGTTTGTTATTGTTAAAATATAAATTAAAGCTAGAAGTGTCTTTAAGATATCTGAGTATCGATCTCACTACTGACTAGTGTTCTACACTAGGATTAGAGAGGAACCGACTAACCACACCAACTGCATGAGCTATACTCGGCCTTGTGCAAACCATGAAATACATCAAGTTACCAATTGTGGATGCATAAGGAACCTTTTTCATCTCATCTCTTTCTTCATTACTTGAAGGATACTAATTAGAGTTTATTTTAAAGTGGCTTGCAAGTGAAGAATAAACTAGTTTGGAGTTGCTCATGTTGAATTTCTTAGGTATGTTTTTAGCATATCTCTCCTGAGATTGCCAAATTTTCTCCTTCTTCCTGTCACGTGTGATCATCATGTCAAGAATCTATTTTACCAGTCTTAAGTCTTTCATTGCAGAAGACTTAACTCTTCCTTCAAAATTTGAATATTTTTAGGATCATGGATAACAATCAACATATCATCCACATACAACAATAGAATAATAAAGTTTCCATCTGGAAACTTTTTTATAAATACACAATGATCAGAAGTGGTTCTCTCAAAACCATGATCCACCATGAAAGAATTAAACTCCTAATACCTCTATCTTGAAGCTTGCTTTAACCCATAGACTCCTTTTCAACTTGCAAACTAGTTGCTCTTTGTCTTTTGCTTCAAACCCTTTAAGTTGCACCATGTAGATCTCTTTCATCTAAATCACCATGGAAAAAGTTTTCACATCAAGTTGTTCAACTTCAAGATTTAAACTAGTAGTTAAAACAAGCACAACTCGGATTGAAGACATGACCACTTGTGAAAAAATTTCTTCAAAATCAATACCCTTCTTTTGACCAAAACCAATTTTGCCTTGTACCTAGGTTGTGAGCAATGTTCATTAATTTTCAACTTGAACACCCATTTGTTCTTGAGTGCTTTCTTACCTTTAGGAAGTTTCACTAACTTAAAGGTATGATTTTCATGTAAGGATTTCATCTCTTTTTGCTTTGCTTTCAACCACTCACTTTTCTTCTCATGTTACATAGCTTCATCAAAGCATTTTGTCTCTCCCCCATCAGTAACCAGCACATACTTATGAGGAGAATATTTGGTGGAAGGTTGGCGAGGTCTATTTAACCTTCTTAATTGTGGATCATTTGGAGCTTCTTGCATATCCTGTTCAGGAATAACATCAATATTATTATTAGTTGATTCATAATCACCAACTAATAGCTTAATAAGAAAACCATCATTATCATCATTTTACAAATCTCCCCATGATTAGCAAGCATCAAAGGTAACTATAGAGTAGGTCTTGGATTTGAATTAGATGGAATAAAAGTACTAGATCTTGTTTTCTTCTTTTGTTCAAAGTCTTCAATGGTTTGATCTTCAAATAAGATAACATCTCTGCTTCTCACAATTTTCTTCTCTTTTGTATCTCACAACTTATAGCCAAACTCATCATCTTTAGAGCCTAAGAAAATGCACTGCTTTGTCTTGTTATCAAGCTTAGACCTTTCATCTCAAGGAATGTATACAAATACTCTACATCCAAACACTCTCAAGTGCGTATAAGAAACATCATTTCCTTTCCAAACTATATCTAGCACATCAAATTCATGAGGAACTAATGGAGAAAGGTTGATCATGGCAACTACATTCTTCATTGCCTCACCCTAAAAGGATTTAGGCAGCTTTGCATGAGAGCATACATCTAATTCTTTCAACAATGGTCCTCTTCATTCTCTCACCACTCCATTCTTATATGGAGTCTTAAGAACTTTCTTCTCCAACTTGATACCATGTTCCCTGTAGTATTTCTTAAAAGGACCTCTATTTTCACCACCATTGTTAGCTCCAATACATTTTAACTTTCTACCAATTTCTCTTTCAACTTTAGCATAGAAATCCTTAAAGACATCAAGCATCTGATTTTTGGATTTCAAACAAGCAGCCCAAATTTTCTTGGAGTGATCATCAATAAAACTAACAAAGTACAATGAACCTTTAAGAGACTTATCAATCATAGAGCAAACATCAGTATGAACTATATAAAAAACAGGTGATCTTCAATGTGTAGGTCATCTTTGAAATACAACTCTTTGTTGTTTACCAGCTAAACAATGAGTACATGTGTTCAAGTTCATACCTTTAAAAGGAAGGTAGTTCTTCTTGGCAAGGATGCCAAGACTTTTCTCACTTAAATGTCCAAGCCGTTTATGCCATAAATCAGTAGAGAAATCTTTAATTGCATTCACCTCCCCTTTGATCACCTTAGCTTGTGACATGTAAAGACCCATCTTCTTCCTTTTAGCAACAATTAAAGAATTTCTGGAGAGCTTCCATTTACCATCTCCAAAGTAATTGTGATAGCCTTCTTCATCAAGAGTACTTGTAAAGATCAAATGTAGGCGTATATCGGGTACATGTCTAACATTTTTGAGTAGCAACTTGCACCCAATATTGGTTTCCAACCAAATGTCTTCAATGCCCACAACACTAGCCATCCCTTGATTTCCCATCCTAACTTGACCAAAGTCACCAACAGTGTAGGAAGTGTAAAAATCACGTCATGTAAGAAGTTACCGAATCTGCAATCCAGGTGGTATCCTAACATGTAAGATTAACAAACAATGACAACATCACCATCAAATACAATTGCAGTTGTACCATTCTCTTTATTCTAATCTTCATCTTTTCCCTTTTTATCTCTTTTATACTTTCTACAATCTTTTTTAACATGTTCAGGCTTGTCACAATAATATCACTTAAATCCTTTCCTCGACTGAGATCTTCCTCTTGGCTTCCATTTGTCCTTTCTATTGTTGGATTCTCTATCTTATTTGTTGTGAGAGAACCACTTTGACTTCTCCCTCAACTTTCTGTAACAAGTGCATGAGACTCGAAAGTACTTGTCCCTTTCATCCTTATCTCTTCATTGAGGATACAATCCTTTATTGTTTTCAAAGTGACCTTTCCATTTGGAGTAAAATTGTTAAGTGACCACCAAATTCACTCAACTATCCGGCAATGAACTCGATAGGATTAATGCTTGCTTCTCATCGGTTAGCTCAAGATTTATAAATGACAACTGATTTTAAAACCCTTGGAGTTCATTTATATGCATTGAAGCATCTTCACCATCTTTTTTCCTTTAAATTCAAAAGGTCTCTAATTACAAAAACCTTGTTACGTGCACTCTCCTAAGCAAATGTTTCTTCCAACATATTCCAAATTGTATAGCAGCCATGTTCTTGAGAAATATGATTAATGAACTTAGAAGATACCCATTTTCTAACATTAGCGGTAGCCTTTCTATCAAGCCCATTCTATTTTGCATCATTCATTTCATCAGGCTTTATTCCTATACATTTAATCGGCAAAGCCAAATCATTGCAATATAGGTGATCCTTCATTGTTTTCCATAGAAAATAATATGAGGAAATGGGTTTTATCATGCTCGAATCTTCCTTTTTGATTTTAACTGCACAAGAAATTCAATCTACACAACAAATGCTTTGATACCACTTGGAAAAATAGTCAAATAACTAGATACCAATTTAACAGATTACAATTCACAAGTCCCAATCCTTCTTTCCTCTTTGTGCAATCAAATCAGGATCAAACAATTAGAAAGAGAATGCAAACAATCACACAAATCAACACCAAGATTTTTACATGGAAACCCATTGCGGGAAAAGACTATGGTCATAGTCCACTTAAAACTTTCACTATCAATAAAAATGTGTTGCATTATCCATTACAAAGCCTGAATATATTACTCTTATTGAAGGGGGCAAAAAGTTGTTATGGATGAAGAAGTTACATAAAGAGAACTTTGTGTTGCACTGTGACTATTAAAGTGCAATCCATCTTAGTAAGTGTCATCACCCAATTTCTGGATGATTCCCCAAAATATACCAATAAATAAATAAAATAAAATAAAAGGGGGTTGGTGTCGGCTGAAAAATTAATGTGAAAATTTTGGACGTTTTCGGAAGCCCGGTCGTACTTCTTTTTTGCCCAAAAATAAAGGAAATGCAAATTCAAGGCCAAAATAATTTATTCTTGGATAAATCTGCATAGAAATTAAGTTGGAAGACATAATTATATTTTTATGGGTCAATTTGATTTAATTGTCGGCCGATGTAAAGTGTAATTATGCTTCGGAATTAATTAAGAACCCAATTGAAGGATTTAATTTAGCGCAAGAGCTTAATTATACTTTAAATGGGTCAAATTAATTTTATGAAGGGCCTAATTAGTGAGAAATTAAGTTTCGAAGCCGAATCTGGGTTCAATTGAGAAAATCAGGATTTTCGGTGACGAAACTCTTCCGAATTAATTGAGAGCCAATTGAAGGATTTAATTTAGCGCAAGAGCTTAATTATACTTTAAATGGGTAAAATTAATTTTATGAAGGGCCTAATTAGTGAGAAATTAAGTTTCGAAGCTGAACCTGGGTTCAATTGAGAAAATCAGGATTTTCGGTGACGAAACTCTTCCGAATTAATTGAGAGCCAATTGAAGGATTTAATTTAGCGCAAGAGCTTAATTATACTTTAAATGGGTCAAGTTAATTTTATGAAGGGCCTAATTAGTGAGAAATTAAGTTTCGAAGCCGAACCTGGGTTCAATTGAGAAAATCAGGATTTTCGGTGACGAAACTCTTCCGAATTAATTGAGAGCCAATTGAAGGATTTAATTTAGCGCAAGAGCTTAATTATACTTTAAATGGGTCAAGTTAATTTTATGAAGGGCCTAATTAGTGAGAAATTAAGTTTCGAAGCCGAATCTAGGTTCAATTGAGAAAATCAGGATTTTCGGTGACGAAACTCTTCCGAATTAATTGAGAGCCAATTGAAGGATTTAATTTAGCGCAAGAGCTTAATTATACTTTAAATGGGTCAAATTAATTTTATGAAGGGCCTAATTAGTGAGAAATTAAGTTTCGAAGCTGAATCTGGGTTCAATTGAGAAAATCAGGATTTTCGGTGACGAAACTCTTCCGAATTAATTAAGAGCCCAATTGAAGGATTTAATTAAGCGCAAGGGCTTAATTATACTTGAATGGGTTGAATTAATTTTATTAAGGGCTTGAGTACTGAAAAATTAATTTTGGAAGCCTAATTTGGGTTAAAATTGAGACGATCGGAATTTTCGGCGACGAAACTTTTTGGGTGGAATTGGAAGCTAAAATTGAAGGTAAAAACATCATTCTTCCCGCCGAAAAATGTTTTTTTTGTGATAAATCTGAATTGACTGGACATGGCATGCCGGCAGCCATGCTTGTGGCATGCCGGCAGCCATGCCCTGCAAGCTACCTTACCCTGCAACTTACCCACTGAAAACACCATGTTGTGGACATCAATCCCATACCTGCAAGTTGCAAGGTTAGCCTATAAATAGGGAGAAAATTGAAGAGGAAAAGGGAGAAAAAAACGGGCAAAGGGCCGAGAGAAAAAAAACGCAGAGAAAAACTGGAAAAAACAGAGAAAGGAGGAAGAGATTTTAGACAATTTACAGTGATTTTGGCATCAAAAACACGCCCCAACGAACCTGAAACAAGAAATCATCCTTTTTTTTTTATCTGCACCATTCTCTCTCTCTAGTTGCAGGTTCCCGTCTCTCTCTCTCTCTCCACTCCGGCCACCAGCTTAATCCACCCAAGTTCACCCTTATCACCACATAAATCTCCCCCTCGACGCCAGAAACTCAACCCCACTCTCCGGCGAAGCAAAGACCACCGTTGCAGCAGCTGCAACGTAAGCCCCGACGGCTTCAGGAGCTTCCTCCGGCCACCACAGGCCACCGTTGGCGACGCCACTACGACAGGAATCATCACCTCGATCTCCTCTACCCAACGGTGCTAACAGGTAAGCCTTTTATCATACTCGAAAATCCTCCCCTAACTGTTCATCATCCTTTGCTCCATTGTTCCTTGCATGTGAGCAGTGAGACGATAAATCCTTGTTCACTGCGTGAGCAGTGCTTCGGCCGGACTTTTGGTCCGGCCGATCGTCAACAGTGGGCTGGGTTTGAACCCAAAAAAAAAAAAAAAAAAGGGGCTTCGCCGTGGGGACTGAAGCCCATTAAACAAAATGGGCTTCAGCCCATGAGGACTGAAGCCAGCCCATTTATACGGGCTTCACCATGAGGCTGAAGCCAGCCCATTTACTTTTGGGCTTCGGCCAGTGAAGGCTGGAAGCCCATTCAGGGGTGTCATTGACCCATTAAAAATAAAAAAAATAATAATAAAAAAAATAAAAATAATAAAACATAAAAACATAAAAAATATTTTTATTTTTATTTTTATCTTTATTTTCCTTACTACTTTTTATTACAAAAAAAGATTTTCAAAAAATATAAAATGTGTTGTTTTCGTGCATACGGCCGAATTCCAAGATTTTTCAAGCATATTTTTAGTAAAAAAAATATTGCATCTTTCTCATGTTTTAAAACAAAATTGGATATCGTAACCGGTTTATGATTATCCATTGGGATTCGGCCAAAATATCAAAAATAATCAAAACCATTTTTGTTTTATCTATGAAGGTGTAAATTTACATTGTAAAATACATCCATGGATAAAAAAATATTTTTACTACGATGTAAATTTAAAAGCATAAATTACATCCGTAGATAAAAAAAATAATAAAATAAAAAAGAGAGAGTTTCTAACTATGGTGTAAAATTACATCGTAAATTACACCCGCAGATAAAAAAAAAGAAGAAATTTTTTTTTTATGCAGTGTAAAAAAAAAAAAATTTAACTTAGAAAAAACAATCAAATGACAATGCAGCTTACCTTAGGTAGGGTGCATTGGGGATGATGCGTCTTCCCCTTGCACAACAAGTCCCCTTACTCAGACTCACGTAGACCAATAGGTTCCTAGTAACTTTAATACTAGGTGGCGACTCCTCATAATTATAGTCGTAAATTTTACGGCTATAAAACAAACACCCCATTTTCACCGCGCGCCGTTATGGCGGGGCGCGAAAAAATCGCCGTCGCGACAGATGGCGACTCCACTGGGGACCATAGATGGACTGAGCTTTGTTGTTTGATTGTTGTTCTTTAGTTCATATTTTACCATGCATTTTTAGTGTTTTACCATGCATTTTTATTTAAGTCCATGCATAACATCAGGTGTGAATTAACTTCATCATGCATTTTAATTTTGCAAATAAATCCAATTTTAGGTTAGGCGGGGATTAGCGGTCTGCCTCATGACTTTCAGTCGGGGTTCAGATTCGTGAAACATCCAACTATGAACTGAGTGTTTACTTGATAATGGCGGTCACATAGTGCCCCAACCATTTCTTGTAAACCCCCATACCACCTTCATATAAGGCGGTCACTGGGCAGTTCATAGACCTTTTGTGACCAGATAGAAAACTTACCCTGCATGTGCTTAGGACCTAGGATACAATCTCTTTGATAATTCATTTCTTTTTAAAATAAATTGCAGAGATTATCAGGCCAAGACCATGACTTCCATGACCTTTTTGGAATACGGGGAAAGATCTGAGATGACGCAGATAACTGAGGGGGATTGTCCAAGAGCTAGAATCAATGAATTGCCACACATGACCAAAATTCACTGCTCCACGGAAAATATAAAGAGACTTATGCCCATCATGGGGTATGTAGAGGAGGCGTCGTTTGAAGTAAGATATGGAAGAATCGCTCATCTGATGAAAATTCCGGTTCAGATATCAGCAGTCAAAGCCCTTATGCACTTTTGGGATCCCAGCTACCGGTGCTTTACCTTTGGGGATATTGACATGACCCCTACCATAGAGGAGTATGCTCAAATCCTGAATTTCCCCTACGACCCCCACAAAGTTTATTTCAGACAAAAAATGGACAATACAGTCCAAGAGGTTGCTAAATTACTATGCCTGGATCAAGTAAGCCAGTACATGACATCTTCTGGAGGTTTCAAGTGGAAGGCAATTGAGAGTAAATTGAAAGCAAGTAAAGATAAAGGGAAGCTTAGAGAAGAAGTCCATCGGTCAGTGGCTTTTGCAATCTTTGGTTTAGTTTTGTTCCCTTCAGAAGCCGCTGGGATAATTAGTATGGAAGCGGCCAATGCTTTTGTTGAATATGAGCAGGGAAAGAATAACCCCACTCCAGCTATACTGGCCGAAACATTCCTGTCCTTAAACCATTGTAGGTTACATGGAAAAGGTGCAATGCGGTGTTGCATCCCTTTGCTTTTCATGTGGATCGTTAGTCACCTAGAAACCCCGAGGGAAGTCTTCAATAATTTTTGGTGGTTTAACATGAGACCTCTCGGTTTGGTTGTAAGTGAAGATTGGAAAGACCTAGATGAGAAAGCTTGGATGGAAAAATACAGGCACTCCCTCAAAGTAATTTCAGATGGAAAGCTCCTTGGATTAATTATTAAGTTTATCTAATGAGTTGTGGTAATAAGGCGTGGGTCCCGCTAATTGGCTTAACCGGTTATGTCAGTTATTCTCCCTCTCTGGTAACCAGACAGTTTGGGGGAACACAATATGTACCAAGAACTAAAGGGTTGACCGGATATACTGGTTCTTTCAAAGAAATTAACTCATTGGCTGAACTTGAAGTAATTAAAAGAGACTGGGGCAACCTGTTTTAGTTAGCAGAGAGCCCCACCCAAAGAAGCCTTCTGTTAGCCCTGGTTACTTGGTATGGAGGAGCTATGAGATACCTCAAAACGCCGTAAGACAAAGCCCGGTACGAGATAAAGCACCCGTCTTTGTCGAAACTAAAAGAAAGAGAGTCGATGACAGGGACCTACAAGAAGAGCTGGATAAGCTAAGGATTGAGCTCAGCAACAGCAAAAGCAATCAGAAATTCCTAGAAAAGCAACTACTAGAAGAAGAACAGATGAGGATTTCTTTGAATCGTCAATTGCAAGCAAAAGAAGAGCAGATTAACAGGTTGATCCAAGAAAAAAGTCAGTTAGAAGAAATGAGTTCTCAATATAATGACCAGATGAGTAAGTATGAAATGTTGAAAAAGGAATTGGTCACTTTGAAGGCATCTGAAAATAAGGAGCATGCAGACCAAGAATTGGTAGCCTCGGTAGTAAAGGAAAGAGACCATTATAAGATGAAATGGGAAGCTGAGAAGGAGAAAGGAAGGGTGGCCAGTCTTGTCCTTGAAGAGGAAAAGGATTTGAAAGCCCAGTACAGAGTGCAAGCGGAAAGTGAGTTTGAGGCTAGGAGGGTAGCAGAGTCTAATATAAAAAGATACTTAACCCAGATCAACAACCTGAGAGACCATATTTCCACTCTACAAGCTGAATTAGAAACTCAAGGAGAGGAATTAAAAATGGTGCAAGAGCAGCGTAGTGAATGGAAAGAATGCACCGCTGAAATCGAAACTCAGTTAAACTCCGAAATAACAGGGCTCGATGCAAGGTTACAAAAGGCTAAGGAGCAAAACCAACAACTTGAGAAAATGGTTCTCATATTAACGAAAAATAATGAATCATTGGCTGCCAGTAATGAAGCGATACGACAAGATAATTTTGTATTCCATCACAAGATAGAGCAGATCGATAAACTAATCGACATAGTGGCTAGGAAAGCAGATGAGCTATGTGTAAAAGCTACTAGGATAGGTGGCAGTGCCCGCAAATATGAAATGTACTTGGATGAACTCTCCTCTTTTGTTAAGTTTGTAGCTAACAGAGGAGTAGCATTTGAGTAAATATTTTGTATGTCTCTATTTTGATTAATGAAATGGACAAGATCCACCTTTTGTTTTGTCAAGTGTGTATGATTCAATTGATTCGAGCACAAGGGCGAAACTTACACAAGATATCTATAGATCTTACCCGGCACAGAAGTCATGGATTGGTTTTTCAAAAATAAAAAATCATCATGCATATGTTCATTCATCATAAATAACACATATCATCAACAGGTTGAAATATAGGTCCCCGAAGAGCTTCACCTCCTAGAATTTACAACACTCGTCTCCGTCAAAGAAATATGGAGGACGAAGAGCGCGCACATCAAGATGCTCACTTTCAAGAAGAGTTAAATGCTTTAAAAGATAGTGTAGCTCGCATCGCTAGCTTACTTGAGCAGACACTGAGAAATACTTCCGGTGAGGGTCCTTCCACTAGACCTCCAACAACTACTCAAACACAAGCGGTAAACCGCCCTGATGAGTTAATTACAGACGGCGTCCAAGATCCTCAACAAAATACTACTTTTGGGCATACAACCACACCGACAACCTTGCCAACACCAATTGTTGGAATATCTATAAATGAGTCCCATAAAACACAGTCATCTGATGGTGTTGAGCAAGACAAGATGGCAGCATTGGAAGCTAGGATAAGGGCCATTGAAGGAGCAGAGTTGTATGATCCTGTGAGGGCTGCAGAAATGTGTTTGGTCCCAAATGTGGTAGTACCAAAAAGTTCCGCGTTCCTGAATTCATCAAGTATACTTGAACACAATGGCCTGTCACACATCTGAAGTCATATTGTAACAAAATGGCGGAAGTGGTACATGATGAAAAATTATTAATGCATTTCTTTCAAGATAGTTTGAGTGGGGCATCTTTAAGCTGGTACATGAGGCTTGATAACACTAGAGTTCGTAATTGGAAAGACTTGGTGGATGCTTTTGTTAAGCAATACAAGTATAATATGGATATTGCTCCTGATAGAACCAGTCTGTCCAACTTGGAAAAAGGGGAAAAAGAGAGCATAAGAGAATATGCTCAAAGATGGAGAGACCTGGCTGCACAAGTACACCCTCCCCTTTTAGATAGGGAGATGGTTACTCTATTCGCCAATACACTGAGAGCACCATACTATGAGCATGTGATGGGAAGTTCGGCACAACAATTTACGGATGTTGTTGCTGTGGCAGAACGTATAGAGCAAGGAATAAAGAATGGAAGAATCTCTGCACCTATGGAAAAGAAGGGTTTCGGTGGAAAGAGGAAAGAGGTTGATCATATTGAAGGCGGTTATAAGGGCAAGAACACTCATTTCCCAAAATACAACCCCCCATCATCTCAAGTCGCCAACATTAACTTCAACTCTCCATTCTCCACCAAAAGACCCGAGAACCAAATTGGAAATTTACCAAAAAACCAAATCAGAAGTTTCCCCAAAAAGAGTTACCAAGAACTTCAGGAACAATTACCTCCATTGTCAATGCCTTTGAATGAGATATACCAGAAGTTATTAAGTATTGGGCATGTAGCTCCCATACCCTTGACACCCTTGCAACCGCCTTATCCCAATTGATATAAACCGGATCTCACTTGCGAATACCACGCCGGAGTCGCAGGACACAGCATCCATACATGCATTGCTTTTAAAAGGAAGCTCCTCCAATTAATTAAAGCTGGATGGATAACATTCGAAGATCCCCCAAATATAAGCACCAATCCACTACCTAGTCATGCTTCGGGTAGTGGATCAGTAAATATGTTGGACGTCGAGTCTCCAAGAAGCTTAAAGGTGCCGATAGAAAGAATATATCAAATGCTGATAAGAGCAAAGTATGATGACATGAGATGTTGTCAATATCATAACCAGAAAGGTCATTCTATTAGTCAGTGTCGAGGCTTCTATGAAAATGTGATGCAAATGATAAATAGAGGTCTGCTTCGGATAGAGACAATTACAGATGATAACGTGTCTGTGACAGAGATGTCAGATAAAGAAGTATGTCGGGTCCAGTTCACTCCAGAAGGGATACCCAAATTAGTTTTGACTAAGCCCACCATTACACCTAGAAAAGACTATAATGCCATACCATACAACTATGGGCATTTATCTCAGGGTGCAAGACAACCCCTCGTCTTTCTACCCGAAATTGGAGGCTTGACCCGAAGTGGTAGATGTTTTACTCCAGAGGAGTTAAAAAGGATTAAAGGGAAGGAAGTGGTCGACGTGTCCGAAGAAATAAATAAACCCGTAACAGAAGAGGAGACCAATGAATTCTTAAAGTTGATGAAGCATAGTGAGTATAGTGTGGTGGAACAACTCAAGAAGACCCCCGCTAAGATATCATTATTTTCCTTGATTTTAAGTTCTGAATCTCATCGGAAAGCTTTGCAAAAGGTGTTAAATGAGGCATATGTACCCCAGGACATCAACCTGGAGGCCATGGAGCATTTAGTGGGGAGAATACAAGCTTCAAATTATGTGTATTTTACTGAAGATGAAGTGGATCTCGATGGTACAGGGCATAATAAGCCATTATACATCACAATACGATGTAAAGATGTTTTGATTGGAAAAGTATTGATTGATAATGGCTCCGCTCTAAATGTATTACCAATGCATATGTTGAAAGAAATGCCCATCGACGAGTCACACATAAAGCCTAGCACCATGATGGCAAGAGCATATGACGGGTCACCAAGACAGATAGTGGGGACTATTGAGGTGGAGCTATGTATAGGACCGCAGGTATTCTTGGTAACGCTGCAAGTGATGGATATCTATCCATCCTATAGTATATTACTGGGAAGGCCATGGATTCACGCGGCCGGAGCAGTGGCTTCTTCGTTACACCAATGCTTAAAGTATATTGCAAACGGGATGCTAATCACTGTAAAAGCTGAAGAAACCATATCAATGATAAAAAATGCGGCTGTACCGTTCATAGAAACAGAGGCTTGTAAAGATGGAAACATCCATGCATTCGAAGTAGTAAATGCGGAATGGATCCTCGAAGGTGCTCCGTTGAAGAAGCCGAGGATCCCAGAAGCTGCAAAGATGGCTGCCAAATTTTTCTTGCGGAATGGAATCCCTTTTCAGTTGGACCCTGTCAGTGGAATGCCAGAGCAAGTCAACAGAATAAAATTAAAATGTGCGGATCAAAGGTTCGGGCTAGGATATAAGCCGAAGAAAGAGGATTTCAAACGGGTTGCTCGGATTAGAAGGGAGGCCAGAATGGCAAAAATCGAAGGAAGAGAATCGAAAGATGAAGACCTTGCCATCCCACCGCTTCAAGAAACCTTTCACAGTTCAACAGAGATAGTCAAAGCAGGCATCAGAGATCTGCACATCAGTACTCTAGAATACCAGGAGGTAGAGACAGATTTTCCGCAACTCTCTATATATAATATCGAAGCCCCCTCTCCAAGGTCCTTTGTGCGGGAATTAGCTGAAGGGGAAGTGTTCCAGAACTGGAAGATGGAGCCAATTCATATTGTGTTCAAAAAGTAATTGTTTCTGTTTAGTCATGAACATGTGTTTTATTTTGATCATGGCGGTAATCTAGCTCACGATGCAGCAATATTTTGCTTTGTTAAATGAGCACTCTTTTCAATAAGATCATGCATTTTGTCATCATATTCATTCCCATTTGCAAATAGCACCTTACACAAACACACCTTACAATTTCAGGGATTTTGAAATTTCCAAACAAAATTATCACGCTAAGAATAATTGGCCAAATTTCAATAACATCACTACATTGGATGATGAAGAATGGGCAGAGGAAGATATAGAAGAGTTCACTAAGTTGGTGGAAAATGCTGAAAAAGTTTGGAAACCTTTGAGTGAAGAGCTTGAAATCATCAATTTAGGAACTGAACAAGAAAGAAAAGAATTAAAAATTGGTACCCTTATTGCAACTGAAGAAAGAGGAAAATTGATTTCTCTTTTACATGAGTATATGGATGTTTTTGCCTGGACTTATTCAGAAATGCCTGGTTTAGATACTGATATAGTTGTGCATAAAATCCCTTTAATAGAAGGAAGTATACCAGTAAAACAAAAAACCAGGAGAATGCGGCCGGATATGCTCCTAAAGGTAAAAGCTGAAATTCAAAAGCAATGGGATGCTGGATTTTTAGAGGTCGTTCATTATCCTCAGTGGGTAGCCAATATGGTTGTGGTCCCCAAGAAAGATGGAAAGATCCGAGTTTGTGTGGATTATAGAGATTTGAACAAGGCAAGCCCTAAAGATGATTTTCCATTGCCTCATATAGATATATTAGTGGACAACGCTGCTAAAAATGCCACATATTCATTCATGGATGGGTTTTCTGGTTATAACCAAATTAGGATGGCAGAAGAAGACAAAGAGAAAACCACCTTTGTCACACCATGGGGGACCTTTTGCTATAAAGTGATGCCATTTGGTTTGAAGAATGCTGGAGCTACGTATCAACGAGCAATGGTCGCTTTATTCCATGATATGATGCACCAAGAAGTTGAGGTCTATGTGGATGATATTTTGGCTAAATCCAAAGTTGAGGAAGACCACGTACAAATATTAAGGAAACTATTCGAGAGATTACGAAAGTACCAGTTAAAGTTAAACCCTGCCAAATGCTCCTTTGGAGTAAAGACGGGAAAATTACTGGGTTTTATTGTGAGCAGCCGGGGAATAGAAGTCGATCCGGATAAAGCCAAGGCCATACAAGAAATGCCGACGCCGAAAACTGAAAAGGAAGTAAGAAGTTTTCTCGGGCGCTTAAATTACATATCCCGTTTCATATCCCAACTAACAGTAAAGTGTGAACCAATTTTTCGCTTACTCAGAAAGAAAAATCCTGGAATGTGGGATGATGATTGTCAGGAGGCCTTCGACAAGATAAAGAGATACTTACAAAACCCTCCTTTGTTGGTACCTCCGGTACCAGGAAGACCGTTGATCTTGTACTTAACTGTCACAGAAACAGCCATGGGTTGTGTGTTGGGACAACATGATGAATCTGGAAGAAAAGAGCAAGCTATATATTACCTGAGTAAAAAATTCAACGATTGTGAGTCTCGATACACCAGGATTGAGAAGTTATGTTGTGCTTTGGTATGGACTGCAAGAAGACTCAGGCAGTATATGTTGTACTACACAACATGGCTAATTTCCAAACTAGATCCACTTAAGTACATTTGTGAGAAGCCTTATCTGTCAAGTAGAATAGCAAGATGGCAAGTGTTATTAGCAGAGTACGACATTGTTTTTATGACAAGGAAAGCCGTCAAAGGTAGTATAATCGCTGACCATCTTGCAGATCATGCCATGGAAGAATATGAGCCTCTAGATTTTGATCTCCCTGATGAAGATGTGTTGGTGATTAGGGATGATACGAGAACGAGTGAGTGGTGGACACTTTATTTTGACGGAGCAGTAAATGTATCAGGAAATGGGGTTGGGGCAGTAATAATTTCCCCAGATGGGAAGCAATACCCCTTTTCAGTAAGGTTACAGTTTGAGTGCACTAATAACACGGCCGAATATGAGGCATGTATCCTTGGTTTAGAGGCTGCTTTAGAACTCAGTGTTAAGAAGCTTGAAGTCTTTGGGGATTCCATGTTGATCATCTGCCAAGTAAAAGGAGAATGGCAAACAAAGGATGAAAAGTTGAAACCCTACCAAAAGTACCTTGTAAAATTAGCTAGTGAATTCGAAGAGATCAAGTTCACTCATATGAGTAGGGACAAAAATCAGTTTGCCGATGCTTTGGCAACTTTAGCTTCAATGGTACAAATTGTCGCTAGAGAAAAGATGCACCCAATTGACATCAAGATCCGAAATCATCAAGCCCATTGTTGCACACTTGAGGAGTCATCAGATGGAGAACCATGGTATAATGATATTAAGAGATATATCAAACACCGAGAATACCCCCAAAAAGCTTCTGAGACAGACAAAGAGACCTTGAGAAGGTTGGCTGCAAATTTTTTCTTGGACGGTGAAATCCTATACAGGAGGTCATTTGATGGAACTCTACTCAGATGTTTGGATGAGAAAGAAATTGGGCAGGCTTTGAAAGAAGTCCACGAAGGAATTTGTGCCACCCATGCCAATGGTCATACGATGGCAAGGCAAATGCAAAGATTTGGATATTTTTGGTTGACGATGGAGAGGATTGCGTGGCATATGTTAAGAAATGTCATAAATGCCAAATTTATGGTGATAAAATAAATGCACCTCCAAAACCTTTATTCAACATGACTTCACCATGGCCGTTCAACATGTGGGGATTGGATGTCATAGGGCCAATCAACCCGAAGGCAAGCAACGGGCATAGATTCATTCTAGTGGCAATTGATTACTTTACCAAATGGGTTGAGGCTAGTTCCTATGCCCATGTAACACAAAAGGTTGTCAAGAAGTTCATTGAAAGGGACTTGGTCTATCGCTATGGCCTACCTGCAAGACTGGTAACTGATAATGCACAGAATTTTAATGGAAAGTTGATTGCCGAACTTTGCACCAAATGGAAGATTAAGCATCTCAACTCCTCTCCTTATAGACCAAAGATGAATGGGGCCGTTGAAGCAACTAATAAGAATCTTAAGAAAATCATCCAAAAATGGTTGTTACTTACAAGGATTGGCATGAAATGCTCCCATGCGCTTTGCACGCATATCGCACTACTGTTCGAACTTCTGTAGAGGCAACCCCGTATGCCTTAGTATATGGGATGGAGGCAGTCGCACCTTTAGAAATGGAGATTCCATCACTAAGGGTCTTGAAAAATGCAGAGTTAGATGAATCGGAGTGGGCAAAGGTGAGGCTCGAACAGTTAAATTTAATTGATGAAAAAAGATTAGCAGCTATTTGCCATCACCAATTATACCAGGGCAGGATAGCAAGAGCTTACAACAAGAAGGTCAGGCCGAGGGTATTCAAAGAGGGAGATCTGGTATTGAAGAAGATGTCAGTAGGAGAAGACCAGAGTAAATGGGCGCCAAACTATGAGGGACCATATGTGGTAAAGAAGGCTTTTTCAAGAGGAGCTTTAATTCTAACTAGCATGGATGGAGAAAATCTGCCTGGCCTGTAAACTCTGATGTTGTGAAGAAATATTATGCTTAATGTATTATTCATGACATCTAATGAAATTGAAATTTGGCCATGAATTTTTGGTGTATTCTTTTTCCTCTATTGTTCTGCATGATCTTATATTTTCATTAGGATTTTTGGCAAATCAAAGTCTAGTACGAAAGGAAATGCCAAATTAATATTTGTTTAACAAATGTGTTCTGGGAATTCAAAGGATTTCATTGAAGGGTGATCTCATATCCCGAAAATCAGCATAATAAAGCTAAGTCTTTAGCTAAATGAAAACCCCAAAAACAAATCAAAAAATATTTCGCATGGAAAAGCAAAGTCTACCGATCCCGAATGAATGTTTTTGAAATGAAGAGAGGCCATCTTTGATATGCCTTCACAAAGTCTTAAATATCCATTGCAGTCCCCATTTGAGCCGAATAATTATTTCTCTGATAATTAACCCTGACTAGGATCACACCCTACACTGGGGGGCAAGTGCGAAGAGAGAAGAACTCTCAATTACAAAATAGTCCTCAATGATAAAAGATGTCCAAAAAACTGGGGGGCATAAACATAAAAAGGTTTTAGTACACTAGCAAATCAATTCAACAATTTAGTAGTACTAAAGACCCAACATAAAAAACCCAAAAATTCTGAGGGGCATGTCACAATAAAAAACCCAAAATTCTTGGGAGCATGTCAAGTCAACATGATGGCATTGCAAAAAACCCATTCTCAAGAGCCTAAACAAATACCGAGGGGCATGTCAAGAGATACCCAAATAAAATTGTGGGCCATAAACATAAAAGGAGTTTTAGTACATTACGACAAATCGAGTCAACATGATAGTACTCAAAACCCATGATAAAAGGCCCAAACAAAATGCTGGGGGGCATGGCAAGTCATGAAAATCAATCATTAGGACTAAAAGAGTTCTAAGAGTGAGCACTAAGTGATCCTTAGTCTAGAAAACCCTTAAACACTTTTTGAGCCCGCAAATATCTTTTCTTCGTAGCCATCAACCTGAGCCTACGCTACAAGCTTGATAAAGCCCTTTCTGATCAAATACAAGTAATCTGGATCGATAGGCAATGCTTTTTTTTTTTTTTTTTTTTTCATTCGAGATAATCCTTACAAATGCTTCACCAAACCTGATCGAAGCCTTCTTGACATACAAGACTTGCAAATATCATTTCACATTCTTGTCAAAGTCAACATAAAACCTGACAATGAGATCACTTGAATTCTTTCGAGAATATTTTCATTTAAACAAACATCAAAATGGTTTTTAGGCTTGGAATAACTTTGAAATTCCAAAAATTCTTACATGAAAACAATTTTTTTCAAATAACCATCTCTTTCCTACAAACACTAGAAGCCCAAAACACTGTTGTGGTATGACCTGAATGCGGCAATCAAAATGGTTTTTGTATTTAGAATGACTTTAAAATTCTAAAAATCCCGCATAAAAACACAATCTTTGCAAATAACCAAGCCTTTTCATGCAAACACTACTCTTCAAGCCCAAAATACTTGTGGGGCATGACCAGACTGGAGGGCAATCTACAAATACAATTGAAGCCAGCTCCATTATTCTTTTTCAAAGAATCTGGATCAAACTCAGGGGGGCATGTAGATATGGAAAATCTATCATCTCCAGTGGTCAGAATCTTAAGTTGCGGCTCGAGTAAGCAAAAGCAAAAGCCATTAAAGCCAGAGATTCAACCTGAGGAAAGAAAGGTCGGGAAGAAGAAAGGGGACCTATATCTTTCAGGTAAGTATACATGCATCATCATGCATTGCATCCCCACTCAAAATCTAAGAAATATTTTGGAAGGATCGTAGTTTACGAACTTTCATTCATCATTTTTGTGCTCTTTCACGCTCCCACCTTCTCCATGTCCTTGAGCATGTTTTTCAACTTTATCTCCTTGATTTTGGGTATCATCATGTATTCCATCCCCGTTAAGAATCTAGAAAATGTCTTGGAGGAATCGTAATTTATGAACCTTCATTCATCATTTTTGTATACGCCTCCAGGCTCTTACCTCTTTGACGTGCTAAATTTGGTTGCCATCACGCATGGCATCTTTCCACTAATAATCTAAAAAATGTTTTGGTGGAATTGTAATTTACAAACCTCCACTCATTCTTGTGTGCGCCGTAGAGCCCTTACCACTTTCACATCCTTAAGTGCGCTTGCGAGCCTTTCAACAAACACAGATAGAGCGTTATTCAACCCTATCTCTTCCTTTATTTGAGTGCGCTTTCCAGCCCTATTTTCCCTCGTCGTTGAGTGCGTTTTCTAACCCTCGACAATCAATTAAAATAGTGCGCTTTCCAGCCCTATTTTCTCTCATCTTTGAGTGCGTTTTCAGACCCTCGACAATCAATTAAAATAGTGCGCTTTCCAGCCCTATTTTCCCTCTCATCTTTGAGTGCGTTTTCAGACCCTCGACCATCAATTAAAATAGTGCGCTTTCCAGTCCTATTTTTCCCTCTCATCTTTGAGTGCGTTTTCAGACCCTCGACCATCAATTAAAATAGTGCGCTTTCCAGCCCTATTTTCCCTCTCATCTTTGAGTGCGTTTTCAGACCCTCGACCATCAATTAAAGTAGTGCACTTTCTAGCCCTATCTTCCCTCCCCTGAAATCTTCACCTTTCTGACCCGGGTAGGTCACCCATTACAATGAGACCATCGTCACTATCTTACTTGGGTAGGTCACCCATTACAATGAGACCAACAACACCATTCTCACTTGGGCAGGTCACCCCTTTACAACGAGACCGTCTTCATTACATTTCTTGGGTAGGTCACCCATTACAATAAGACCATTTTTCTGTGTCATTCACAAACATCGCCATTTTCCATCTTTTTTTTAGTATCCTCCTTAGGCCCCAATTCTGAGGTAGTGCGCTTTCTAGCACTTTCTTACCATTCCTTTCTGAGTGCGCTTTATAGCCCTCATTCTCATTTTGGATGGATTGACCATTTCTTGGTTTGATAAATCCATTTTCTTTTTTTCTTTACAACGCTTACTATTTAAAGTCTTTTACAAGACTTTAGTCGTAAGCATTGTAAAGAGGGGGGCAACTGTCATCACCCAATTTCTGGATGATTCCCCAAAATATACCAATAAATAAATAAAATAAAATAAAAGGGGGTTGGTGTCGGCTGAAAAATTAATGTGAAAATTTTGGACGTTTTCGGAAGCCCGGTCGTACTTCTTTTTTGCCCAAAAATAAAGGAAATGCAAATTCAAGGCAAAAATAATTTATTCTTGGATAAATCTGCATAGAAATTAAGTTGGAAGACATAATTATATTTTTATGGGTCAATTTGATTTAATTGTCGGCCGATGTAAAGTGTAATTATGCTTCGGAATTAATTAAGAACCCAATTGAAGGATTTAATTTAGCGCAAGAGCTTAATTATACTTTAAATGGGTCAAATTAATTTTATGAAGGGCCTAATTAGTGAGAAATTAAGTTTCGAAGCCGAATCTGGGTTCAATTGAGAAAATCAGGATTTTCGGTGACGAAACTCTTCCGAATTAATTGAGAGCCAATTGAAGGATTTAATTTAGCGCAAGAGCTTAATTATACTTTAAATGGGTCAAATTAATTTTATGAAGGGCCTAATTAGTGAGAAATTAAGTTTCGAAGCCGAACCTGGGTTCAATTGAGAAAATCAGGATTTTCGGTGACGAAACTCTTCCGAATTAATTGAGAGCCAATTGAAGGATTTAATTTAGCGCAAGAGCTTAATTATACTTTAAATGGGTCAAGTTAATTTTATGAAGGGCCTAATTAGTGAGAAATTAAGTTTCGAAGCCGAATCTGGGTTCAATTGAGAAAATCAGGATTTTCGGTGACGAAACTCTTCCGAATTAATTGAGAGCCAATTGAAGGATTTAATTTAGCGCAAGAGCTTAATTATACTTTAAATGGGTCAAGTTAATTTTATGAAGGGCCTAATTAGTGAGAAATTAAGTTTCGAAGCCGAATCTAGGTTCAATTGAGAAAATCAGGATTTTCGGTGACGAAACTCTTCCGAATTAATTGAGAGCCAATTGAAGGATTTAATTTAGCGCAAGAGCTTAATTATACTTTAAATGGGTCAAATTAATTTTATGAAGGGCCTAATTAGTGAGAAATTAAGTTTCGAAGCTGAATCTGGGTTCAATTGAGAAAATCAGGATTTTCGGTGACGAAACTCTTCCGAATTAATTGAGAGCCCAATTGAAGGATTTAATTAAGCGCAAGGGCTTAATTATACTTGAATGGGTTGAATTAATTTTATTAAGGGCTTGAGTACTGAAAAATTAATTTTGGAAGCCTAATTTGGGTTAAAATTGAGACGATCGGAATTTTCGGCGACGAAACTTTTTGGGTGGAATTGGAAGCTAAAATTGAAGGTAAAAACATCATTCTTCCCGCCGAAAAATGCTTTTTGTGATAAATCATTTTTTTAGTGTATTTTACAAAAAAAAAAAAAAAAAAAAAAAGAGACCTGAATTGACTGGACATGGCATGCCGGCAGCCATGCCCTGCAAGCTACCTTACCCTGCAACTTACCCACTGAAAACACCATGTTGTGGACATCAATCCCATACCTGCAAGTTGCAAGGTTAGCCTATAAATAGGGAGAAAATTGAAGAGGAAAAGGGAGAAAAAAACGGGCAAAGGGCCGAGAGAAAAAAAACGCAGAGAAAAACTGGAAAAAACAGAGAAAGGAGGAAGAGATTTTAGACAATTTACAGTGATTTTGGCATCAAAAACACGCCCCAACGAACCTGAAACAAGAAATCATCCTTTTTTTTTCATCTGCACCATTCTCTCTCTCTAGTTGCAGGTTCCCGTCTCTCTCTCTCTCTCCACTCCGGCCACCAGCTTAATCCACCCAAGTTCACCCTTATCACCACATAAATCTCCCCCTCGACGCCAGAAACTCAACCCCACTCTCCGGCGAAGCAAAGACCACCGTTGCAGCAGCTGCAACGTAAGCCCCGACGGCTTCCTCCGGCCACCACAGACCACCATTGCACGCCACCACGACAAGAATCATCACCTCGATCTCCTCTACCCAACGGTGCTAACAGTAAGCCTTTTATCATACTCGAAAATCCTCCCTAACTGTTCATCATCCTTGCTCCATTCCTTTGCATGTGAGCAATGAGACGATCCTTGTTCACTGCGTGAGCAGTGCTTTGGCCGGACTTTTGGTCCGCCCGATCGTCAACAGTGGGCTGGGTTTGAACCCAGCCAAGAAAAAAAAAAAAAAGGGGCTTCGGTCATGGGGACTGAAGCCAAATTAAACAAAATGGGCTTCGGCCATGAGGATGAAGCCAGCCCATTTATACGGGCTTCACCCTGAGGATGAAGCCCAGCCCATTTACTTTTGGGCTTCCAGTATCGCCCATTATTAAAAAAAAAAAAAAAATAATAATAAAAATAATAAAATAATAAAACATAAAAACATAAAAAATATTTTTATTTTTATTTTTATCTTTATTTTCCTTACTACTTTTTATTACAAAAAAAGATTTTCAAAAAATATAAAATGTGTTGTTTTCGTGCATACGAATTCCAAGATTTTTCAAGCATATTTTTTAGTAAAAAAAATATTGCATCTTTCTCATGTTTTAAAACAAAATTGGATATCGTAACCGGTTTATGATTATCCATTGGGATTCGGCCAAAATATCAAAAATAATCAAAACCATTTTTGTTTTATCTATGAAGGTGTAAATTTACATTGTAAAATACATCCATGGATAAAAAAATATTTTTACTACGATGTAAATTTAAAAGCATAAATTACATCCGTAGATAAAAAAAATAATAAAATAAAAAAGAGAGAGTTTCTAACTATGGTGTAAAATTACATCGTAAATTACACCCGCAGATAAAAAAAAAAGAAGAAATTTTTTTTTTATGCAGTGTAAAAAAAAAAAATTTTTAACTTAGAAAAAACAATCAAATGACAATGCAGCTTACCTTAGGTAGGGTGCATTGGGGATGATGCGTCTTCCCCTTGCACAACAAGTCCCCTTACTCAGACTCACGTAGACCAATAGGTTCCTAGTAACTTTAATACTAGGTGGCGACTCCTCATAATTATAGTCGTAAATTTTACGGCTATAAAACAAACACCCCATTTTCACCGCGCGCCGTTATGGCGGGGCGCGAAGCGCGAAAAAATCGCCGTCGCGACAGTAAGCATCCTACTTTTCACTCTTGATCAAAGCAAATTGAAGTTAGATATCAATGGATTCAAGATGCTGTGGAGATGAGTCATTTGTTATTGAGAAGATTCATATTGATAACAATGTGTCAAATATGATGACCAAGCCTTTACCAAGAGAGAAGTTTGAGTTTTGTAGAAGGGAAGTAGACTTGGTAGAGCCTCCTAAATTGAAGCTTACAAGTTGATCACCAATATGATGAATTCCTCACATGGTGCATGAGGGGGAGATTTGTGGTTTATGGTTTCATACTATGTGATGGGACTACAACATTAATTAGTAAGTCAGGCTTGTTGTTTCTTTAAATTAAATGAGTTGCCACTATAGACAACAATAGTGTTTTTGAACAAAAAGAGATTAGAGAAAAATGGGAGAAAAAAGGAAGTTGAGGTAGTTGAATCGTCTGTCTTCTTTCTTTGATTTCTATCTCATTCACCATTGGATCAGGTTGAGATTTGGACAAAAGTTTCAAGACATGTTACTCTTTATTTTGAACGATTGGATTGAAGATTAGTACTGCTAAAGCTATCCATTTTAATAAAAAACAGGGCTGTCAGTGTTATGAGCTTTTCTCAAATATTTTTCTCTTCAATCTTGTTGTATTCCAGGAATAGATTGTTCCTCAAATTCAACTAAGGGCAATAATATATATTATTGCCCTTAGTTGAATTTGAGAAAGAATAATTGTTAAACTCGTTATTTGTTGATAATAGAAGTTTTAAGTGGACTACGATACCCTGGTTTTCCCCCATATTGGTTTTTCACTTAAAAATCTTGTATGATTGTTTGATCCTAATTTTGATTGCACAAAGAGAGAAAAACAATTGAGACTTGTGAATTGTAATTAGCTAATTTGAGTATTTTTCCCGACAAAAAGCTTGCTATGAGGGAAGCATAAAAATATGTTGAGGAAAAATTGGTTATGAAGGTCGTCAATAGAAAGGAAAGTTACGGTTACAGCAGTGCAAGAAGAAAGGAAAGTTATAGCAATGTAGTGCAAGGCAAGTAATAAGAGATGAGGACAAATCTGATTTAGTGCATGATGTATATTAAGATAATAAATAAGAAGATTCTATTACCATAAAACAACCCCTTAGATCTAGCTTACTATGTATAGAATATATTGTAAACAATGAGTTGTAGGTTATATATCAATGGAAAAACAAAGGAGAAGGCTTTTGAACCAACATCTTTTAAATCAAATCTGATATGGTATCAAAGCCACTCTCATAGAAATTCATACAAACATAGTTATTTAGAATCTTAGCTATATGGAGAAAACAAAGAATGTTTATGTAAGATTTACTACTAAAAATTATATTGCTTGGTCTTTTCAAATGGAGATTTATCTCAAGAAAAAAACATGGAGTCATGTGGAAGAAGGTGAGAAATGGGCACAAATGGTGAGAGCTCAACTACTACTAAATCGGCATGGGCAATAAGGATGCACAAATCATATCATGGATTCTCAGTTCTGTGGAGTCACAATTTATTTTGTCTTTAGGACCCATAAATCAACAAAGGTTATGTAAGATTATCTCTCACAAGTCTATACTCAGGACAACAATGCTAAAAGGTTTCAGTTGGAGTTGAGTATTGGAAATTATACTCAAGGAGATCTCACCATTCAAGAATATTATTCTAGATTTTTGACATTGTGGAATGACTACTCAGACTTAATCACTACCACGATGTTTGGTGAAGGAGTATTGGTTGTGCAATAAGTCCATAAAAACAATAAAAGAGATTAATTTTTGATGAAATTGAGGCCAAAATATGAGGCAGTGCATACCTCTCTAGTAAATAGAGATCTAGTAACTACTCTGTAGAGTTGTTGTGTGAGGAACAACACGTTACTACTTAACATACTATGAAACAAGCTGGAGTGGTTCTAGTTGCTTATGTTGCCTACAATAAAGGAAAATGGGACATGAGGAAGACACAGTGCTACAATTGCAAAAGGTATAGGCATATTGCACCTAATTGTCCAAACAAGATGCGTAATTACCGCAAACAACCAGGACACTTCATCAAAGATTGTCCCATTCGACCACCTTCATGTTCTAGTAGGAATTATCACAACAAATTCAGCAACTATTGTTGCTAGTGGTATGCATTCGATGTCACTAGCCTCCAGCACTCGGCCTCTAGTCTTGACCATAGAAATGATTGTGAGTGCATTTTCTACACTTGGTTTTCAAGGTAACGTGGCCTCTTTAACTTCCTTTTGGGTATTGGATTTAGGAGCTACAAATCACATTAGAAATTCATTGCAAGGATTGATGAATATCGGAAAACATAAGGGAATATCACAAGTTTAAACAACCAATGACAATGTTTTGCCAATTATGGCTATTGGTGATAAACTTCCATTGAAAGATATCTATGTTTCCCCTAAACTTACTATAAATCTGGCCTCTGTAGGATAATTTGTTGACAATAACTGTAAGGTTAAGTTCTCTAACCAGGATTGTATTGTGCAGGCTCAAATGATGAGGCAGGTGATAGCAAAGGGGTCTAAGCATAAATGTCTATTTTTGCTGTAATTTCTTGTTCCATGTCCTTTGAGATTTTCTCCTACTTTGTCTTTATTTTATACTGCACTTAATGTGTCTAAAGAAACATGGAATAAGTGTCTTGGACATCTAAACAATAAAGTGTTAGCTTATTTGTTGAAATCTAGTTTATTGAATAAAACAGTGCAGTATTCTTCTCCTATAGTGTCTTTTGATTGCATCTCATGTAAACTTGGCAAAAGTAAAATATTTCTGAGGGCAGCAAAGCCATAAAACCCTTTGACTTAGTTCATAGTGATGTATGGAGAGGTAGTCTTGTGGTGTCTCATGTAGGTTACAAATATTTTGTAACCTTTATTGATGATTACAACCGCTATACATGGGTTTATTTTCTGCAAAAGAAGTCAAAAGAGCTCTCCATGTTTCAACTTTTTCTAGGACTTGTCTAGACTCAATTTGATGCTACTGTTAAAACTTTTAGGTCATATTCTGGGGGGGAATATATGTCAAATGAATTTCAATCTCTCTTGCAAAACAAAGGTATAGTCTCATAAAGATCATGTTCAAATGCCCCTTAATAAAATGGAGTGCCAAAACATAAGAATCAACATCTTTTAGATGTTGTTAGAGCATTACTTATTGAAACTTCTATTCCACCTATGCTTTAGGTAGAAGCTCTCACTACAACCACTTATCTAATTAATAGACTTCTTTCCTAAAAGATAGGGTTAGACACTCCATACTTTCGGATTCATCATTGCCAGCCCAAATATGAAAACCTACACACTTTTCGGTGTGTATGTTTCGTGCACCTTCCATAACCCCCATAGAAACAAACTTTCGGCTCATTGTATAAAGTGTGCCTTTCTTGGGTATAGTGTGAATCAAAAGGGATACCTATGTTTTGATCCCTAAACTCATAAGATTCATGTTTCTAGAAACATTATTTTTTTTTTTAGAAAATCAGTGTTTCAATCCTTGGTCCTCTACAACATCCAAGTTATAGATTGAGTTACCTGCATTCACTGATTCTGACACCAGGCTTCCAAATGATCAAATAAAAGCTCCTACAACTACTATTTCTAGTGTCCTACCAACTAGGTTCTCAAATGACCAACCATTGCCGGTGTATAGATGAAGATAACCATAAGCACAACCCCCTTCAACTACTGCCCTGCCAAGTGGTTACTTGCATACTTCAAATCATAAGGTAACAAACTTACCTTCAGCTGTTGTCAATACATCTGATTCTATGCATTTTTCAGATTCTAAGATAAGTGATTTGCCTCCTATAATGCCTGTAATAAGAAAATCTGCTAGAATATTTATACCTTATGATAGGTATGGGTTTAACTCATCAAAGAGATTGTCAACTCATTCTGTTTTCTCTGCTACATTATACTATACTGTTATACCCACTAATTATTCACAGGTTGCTAAAGAAGCTTGTTGCCAGTAGGCTATAAAGGAAGAACTACATGCACTTAAAGAATATAACACTTGGGAGGTTGTTGAGTGTCCTCCAGGGGTCACTCCTTTTGGATGTCGATGGGTTTACTTAGTGAAAGTCAATGCTGATGGCAATTTAGACAGGCATAAAGCACGACTAGTAGCTCTTGGCAATCACCATCAATATTTAGTTAATTACAAGGAAACTTTTGCTCCTGTAGCAAAGATGACTACAATAAGAACAATCCTAGCAATGGTGTTTACACCAATTGGATGTGAAGAATGCCTTGCTTGATGGGGATCTAAATGAAGACATTTATATACAACCCCCTATTGGTTTATTCTCCTAACCTGCTTTTGTTGTGTGTATATTAAAGAGATCATTATATGGGATTAAATAAGCTCCTAGGGCATGGTATGCTAAATTTGCCTTCACCCTTATTGATTTTGAGTTTATTAAGTAAATATGATGCCTCTTTGTTCTTGCGCACTACTATAGTTGGAGTTGTGTTTGTTTTAGTCTATGTGGATGATTTAGCAATCACAAGAACTTATTTGAGTCTGATTCAGTACCTAAAGCAGCATTTACAGAGGTCTTTTCACATGAAAGATCTAGGAGATCTTGCATATTTCCTTGGTTTGGAAATTCAGACTGGTACCCATGGCATCTTCCTATCATAACATAATTATGCCATGGATGTGGTGGTTGCAGCTAGTCTCCAGGACCTGCCACCACTTGATACACCAATAGAGATCAATGTAAAGCTCTGTAAGGGTGAAGGGGAACTGTTGGAGGATTTAACAACATAAAGAACACTTGTGGGAAGTTTGATTTGTGTTACAAACACTAGGCCTGATATTTCTTATGCAGTTCAACAAGTTAGTCAATTTATGGTTGCTCCTAGACACCTTCATTTGACAACGGTTAAAAGGATTATTAGATATGTTAAGGGTACACTTCAAAGAGGGTTGTACTATCTTGTTGGAACTTCTCCTACACTATATGCCTATAGTGATGCTGATTATGTTGGATGCTCTGACACTCGAAGATCTACAACTGGGTGGTGTATATTTCTTGGTCTTGCTCTCATTTCATGGAAGAGTGAGAAATAAGATTGGGTGTCTAAATCATCTATTGAATTTGAATACAGGGCTATGTCACAAGCTTGTTCAAGAACTTTCTGGTTACAGGGACTTTTTACTAAGCTGGGATTTTGGCAAGATACTCCTACTCCTCTCTATAGGGATAATACCAATGCAATACGTCTTATAGCCAGTCTTATTTTTCATGAGAAAACCAAGCATATTGAAGTGGATTGTCATTTTATTCGTGATGCATTTGAAGATAGGATTATCTCTCTTTCGCACATGACCAACACACTTCAAGTGGCTGATATCTTACCAAGACCCTCACTAGACAACGATACCAATTTCTTGTGAGCAAATTGATACTGTTGGACCAACTAGCATCAATTTGAGAGGGGATATCAGTAGAAAAAAGAAAGTTACAATTACAACAATGCAAGAATAAAGGAAAGTTACAGCAGTGTAGTGCAAAGCAATTAATAGGAGATTATGAAAAATCTCATTTAGTGCCAGATATATATTCAGATAGCAAATAGGAAGAATCTATTACCATAAAATAACTTTTTAGATCTAGCTTACTATATGTCATCACCCAATTTCTGGGTCATCCCCAAAATAAACCAAAAAAATAACTAAAATAAAATAAAAAGGGCCAGCGTGGGTAGAAAAATCAATGTGGAATTTTTTATTGTTTTCAAGAGTTTGATTGTATCTCTTTTGTACCCAAAATGGAGGAAAGTATAGATTTAAGGGTAAAAATAATTTATCATTGGATAAATATGTGAAAATTAAGTCAAAAAGCATACTTATATTTTTTATAGGCCAATTTGATTTAATCATGGGCCAATTTAAAGTATAATTATGTTTGGGAATTAATTTAGGATCCAATTAAAGGATTTAATTAAGTACAAGGACTTAATTACACTTTAAATTGGTCATATTAATTTTATTAAGGGCTTAATCGATGAGAAATGAAGTTCTTGAATTTAATTTGGGTTCAGTTGATGAGAATGAAATTTTCAGAGACCGATTTGAATTTTTCAAGCCAATTATGCAAATTCAAGGACCAAATTGAACAAATTGAGTTTAATGGTCGATTGAGAATTAAATCGCGCAAATTAGAAATCAAGGATCAAAATAAAAAAGACGCGTGAAGTCAAGGCTGATACTGAAATTTTGATGGGGGTATAATTGCATAAAATCATAAGTTTAAAGCCATTTAGGGTTGCATTAGCATAATTGCAAATTTAGCAACCAAATCATATTTTTACCCTCCCAAAACCAAACTTGCATGTGCCTGCAATGTTCTGACACCTGAACAGTGCAGAGCACGGCGCTGCAGCCCTTAGCCCTTTGCAAATGCACAAGCAGCAGCTCCACACCATATGTGTGTCCTCATTCCCTATAAATTTCACATTTTCGCAGAACACTGAGGGGGGAAAAAAGGGAGAGAGAAGGGAGGAAAAGGGGAGAAAATGAAAGAAAAATGGAGAATAAAAACGAGGGGAAATGCTAGAGATTCAAGGAGATTTTTAGCAAATAGAAACGAGAAAAACAAAGGGAAATCACATGAAATAACACCATCATCTTCATCTTAGCTCTCTCTTTTCCCCTATTTTCACAGTCCTTCCTCTCTCTAAAATCAACCCCGTTGAGCTCTCTCTCTCCACCATTGGAGGCTATTCAACCACCCATATCACCACCGTGAACTCCTCCTCCATACCAGCGTCTCATCCACACTCTCAGGCGAGGCCACGATGACGGTTACAACAACTGTAACACAGACCCTAACGACTTTGGAAGCTCCCTCCGGCCACCATAGGCCACCGTTGACAATGCCACCATAACAGGAATCATCACCTTGACGTCTTCTACCCAAAGGTACCAACAGATACGCCTTTCATCACACTTGAAAAATTAATATTCATTGTCTTCCTCGCCTCTGCATGTGAGAAGCGGGACGCAATTTGTGTCTCACTGTTCACGCGGACCAAAGTTAAGTAAGCAGGTTGGACTTCATGTCCGGCCCATATGTCTAGGAAATTTGGGATTCTAGCCCGCAAGAACTGGAAGCCTAGACCAAAATACGGGCTGGAAGCCCAGCTCAAAATAAGGTGGGTTGCCAGCCTAGTCCAAAACCAACTGGGCTTCCAGCCCATCCGGACTAGAAGCCTAGCCCTAAAAAATAAAAAATAATAAAAAATACAAATTGACATAATATATATATATATATACTATTATTATTATCATAAAATTTTCAAAAAAACATAAAAATATATTTGTTTTTGTGCATTCGACCAACTTTCAAAGTTTTTCTCATCATATTTTTTTCGTAAAAAAATATTGCATCTTTCTCATATTTTAAAATGAAAATTGGATATCATAACTAGTTTATGATTATCCATTAGAATTTGGCCAAAATATAAAAAATAATTAAATTTATTTTTATTATATCTATTAGTATGTAAATTTACATTGTAAAGTACATCCATGGATAAAAAAGGTGTTTTAACTACGATGTAAATTTATATTGTAAAGTACACCCGTAGATAACAAAAAGATTTTCTATCTACGGTGTAAATTTACATAGTAAAGCACACTCGTAGACAAAAAAATGTTTTTTTTTAAATGTAGTGTAAAATTTTTTTAACTTAGAAGAGCAATCAAACAACAATGCAGCTTACCTTAGGTAGGGTGCACTAGGAGTGATACGTCTTCTCCTTGTACAAGAAGTCCCCTTATCGGAGACTCTCGCATACCAGTTGGTTTTCTAGTGACCATAATACTAGGTAGCGACTCCTGGTATTTATAACTGTAATTTTTATGGCTATAAAATAAACCCCTCTTTCATCACGTGCCGTTATCTCTTCCAACCCGGGGATAGTGGAGTGCGAAACATGAAAAAATCACTGTTGCAATACTGTATATAAAATATGTTGTAAACAATGAGTTATAAGTTATATATGAATGGAAAAACAAAGGAGAAGACATTTGAACCGGCATCTTTTGAATCAAATCTGATAAAGGTAATGGCCTCTTCATTTAATAATTTATTTTAATTCTTTTTTTATAACATAACAATGACTACACCCGGTATGGTATGGGATGGATGGGACAATATAAAATCTTAACATGCGAGAATTAGAATTTCTTCAACTAGTACAGCATGCACTGTGCACTATGTCCACTATGTAATGCTCTCAATTATAGTGTCTATTTGTCTAAGCGGTGGAAATGTTTTTTAGCTAAAATTTAATTTTTTTTTTTGTATTTTAAATGAAATTTTTTTAGTGCTTTTATATCATTTTAATATGCTGATGTCAAAAATAATTTTTAAAAAATATTTTTTTTAATATATTTCTAAATAAAAAATATTTTAAAAAATAATCACAATCACACTCCCAAACAACACCGAAATATTTCTGTGATCTAATCAGATTAAAAACCTCGGAAAAGTCCCTCTAGTTAACTGTGCCAAGACAAGTATGTCTTCAAAGTTGATAGCCAGTGACAGTGACTTCTTCGCAAATATGGAATGCTTATTTTTTCGAGTGTATTATGTTAGTCAAAATTGAAAAATTTAAATGAGCTGATACTCTATTTTATAGAGCTGTATGTTTTGTCCGTCCAAAAATTAGTTTGGATGCGTTGGGCTTTTATGTGTCGCAAATCCATTGTTCCTTAGCATGGATTAATCCCCTGGGTTAAAAGTTAAATAGGAAACTTCTTTATCAGCTAATGTGTTTTTGCTGACACCTACTTTTGCCTTAGTACTTTGGTTCTTTCTGTCAGACTCAGTTCTGTAGCTTGAAGCATTTTATAGATCCATTAGACATTGGATTTTGCCGCAACAGGTGTCTTTTCAATGTGCTGTTCTTTCTCTCTTTAGCAAGTTTTTTTCTTCCTTTTCTCTTGTTTTTGGAAGAAGCATGTGAAAACAGCTCCAAGTTGTTATTATCTTAAATTTCCTTACAACTTAATTTGTACTTTCTAAAAATTTTTACTGAGAGAACCTTTTTGTTTTCAATGTTATGCTGGCTCAGACAAGATGAAGGGCCTGGCACTTCATTTTCTCTACATTAGTATGTTTGTATTCAACTTTGTTACAGATGTTTGTATTCAACTTTGTTACAGGTTGTCGACACTGTAAAAGCAGTGAAGATGACCAATGTAAGAGGGGAAGTCAGATACCCCATCAAGGTCAGTTCTTATTGTTCACTAACTTGCCTCAATAGTATTTTTGATACTGGCCAATCTGCATTGCTCATTGATGGTTGTAATGTCCTGTTGCTTTGTCTGATTTTCGGGGGATCAATATTTTGAAAGCTCATGGAAAGGGCATGAAAGATAGCTAGCTACCTTTTGAATGGCTATGCCCTAAAGGATTGCATGCCTTGACTTCAATCTTCAGAAGACAAAGATGCAGTTGGGTGTACAAGTTTTAGTAAATGATCCCAGGGAGCTTGAGAAAATTCGTCAAAGATGATTAGATTATACATTGGTTGTTTTGCTCAAGAATGTAATGCAATAACCAGTTTGCTATGGTAAATGTTCTATGTAGTTGTGTAGCTGATTTTTATTTTAACCCAGCTGTGTGTTGATGGCAGTCAAGACAATAATGATCTTCTGATGTATTTATTTGTTTATTTTTTTTATTAAATTGGCCTTGGTGTTGCCCTTGTGCCTGCACAGAGAAACTGATATGACAAAGGAGCGCATTGACAAAAGTTTTTACAACAAAAAGAATTGATGCAATGTCTCTTAGGGTAAGTATTTATGACTCGTGCTTCTATATGCTGATAGCATTACAAGAGTTGTTATCCAATCGTTGTGTTGTACATTACTTTATCCTGGTATTCACAACGTTTTGGTAGCCGTTGTTGTCTTATAAATTAGTTTGTCTGTAAGTGGCTCAAACAGACATTCACAACTAATATTTTTGTGCATAATAATCTTTGTTAATTTGTAGTTTTATTTAATGCCCGGGTCTTAAAATAAGATAGTGTTTTGTTTAACTCTTTTACCTTTCTGTTTGTTAATGTAATCTACACCACATTGTTTCGGTACTTCATCGAGGCTAGGGCTGTTGCTGCGAGACGTGTTCGGAAGGAGGATATGCGTCATGTTGCCAAGGTGAGAGGTGCGACCTTGGTATGTCCTATCTCTTAAGCAATCATTCTAGTGTCAATACCTTACATGTATCATTGTATGCTGTTCTTGGTTTAAAGAAAGATTAGTCAGTCACCTGTTTGGTTCTGGGGTTGTCAATCAAAGTTGGATGTGAGAATATTCTGTAATTTTGTTCCATCCAAGCAATAACAATGTGCATTTTCCCTATCAATTGATCAACTTAGAATTGAGTCTGGAATTCCTAAACAAAGCATGCTATCCTTTTTTCTTACCTTTTCTGCAAGTTTTCCTTATTTAGTATTTCCTCTTTTTCCTGAAAGAGCACGTGGGAATCTTTTATTTCTGCCTTGTGTTTCTATTCAAGTGTGTCCTCTTATTTTTGTCATGCATTCTATGTAGTTGTCCAGTGCTTCCCTTTTCTTTGTAGCACCCATGATATATTTTTGACCCAGTTCTCTTACTGGCTGATTCATAGGTTTCAACATTTGCTGATATGGAAGGGGAGGAGACATTTTGAGTCATGACTTCTGGGGTATGCTGATGAAGTCGCAGAGGAGCGAATTGCTGCTGCTGATGAAATTATGATTAGGGGTACAGAAACTACAAGTGTGGCATGTGATGATTCCCACTTATTCAGGTCTCATGAGCTTCAGCATTAATTTTTCGTGGCCTATGCTAAATCCTTAGAGTTCCTATTATTATTGAATGGTTGCGCACTGCAAATGTTAAACATTTTTCTCCTCAACATCTAGTCTGATTAATTTGTTTATTGTGTTTGCTTAGGTCTCCTTGATTCTCCAAGGTGCAAACGATTATATATATGCTTGATGAGATGGACAGGGCGTTGCATGATGCCTTATCTATTGTTTAGAGGACCCTTGAATCTAATACGGTAAATTTGGATGTTTTCTTTTTACATCTTGGAATTGTACGCTTAGAGTCCTAAAACCCAGTATGCAATTGAAAACTGATAGCCTTGCCATTGCAGGTAGTAGCAGGAGGAGGGGCAGTTGAGTCTTCTCCATCTGTGTATTTGTAGTACCTTGCTACAACTCTGGGATAACGGGAACAGTTGGCCATTGCAAAGTTTGCTGAATCTTTATTAATTATACCAAAGCTGTGTTATTGATTATTGACTACGTGAAATTTATTTTCTGATGCCTCTAGTGTGGAACTTCTATGTTTAAGTGCTGACTTGTAGTAGTACAGGTGCTTGCTGTCAATGCTGCCAAGGATAGCCGAGTTAGTTGCAAAACTACTGGCTTACCACTACACAGCACAGACAAAGGCTGATAAGAAGCAGTTGTCCAGGTATTTTGGTTTCTTTAGTATATTCTACCTGATGTTTGCATTTTCTTAAGTTTGGCAAAGTTCCAGTGTGGGAATGTTGAGATCACCATTATTGGATTGACTGGGCATATTTGTTCCTATCATCCTTGGTCTACTTCTTTCTTCCTCCTGATATATAAAGATGGGTCAGGGTGGTTAGTGGGTTTTGATTAAGGTCTCCAATCAAAATATTTCTATTATTCTTTCTATATCCTGCGCTGTGGTTTCCATTCTCATGTATAGGTAATTGCATATATGATATCCTCTTCCATCAATGGAGAAAAGAAACATAGATAAAGTGGCCAATGTTATTTTTTCCCCTTTGTTTCCCCTTTTTGAATTTAATATTAACCAGTTTTACTGTCTTCTTGTTGAATATTTATGGTATTGTTGCAGTATGGGACTAGATCTTTCAAAGGGGACTGTACGCAACAATTTAGAAGCTGGAGTCATTGAACCGGCCATGAGCAAAGTCAAGATAATTCAGGTGACAGCTGTGGAATATGCAAATGCAGTCATAAATTGATAGTTAATCTCCATTAAGCTGCCTCTAATTCGAATGAATTTCTTTTGTTTACTAGTTTGCCACTGAAGCAGCCATAACTATCCTACGAATTGATGACATGATCAAGCTTGTCAAAGATGAGAGTTAATTAGAATGATGAGCAGTAGGGTCAGTCTAGCTGGAAATGCCATTATCAACTTTCTCGATTACCTTTTTGAGTTTTATCTGTTTATGGGGGGAGGAGAAAGGGATTGGGGGGGTGAGTTTTGTGCTGTCTATAATTGGCTTGACATTGAAAAGGGTGTGTGTTGGCGTTGGGTTCCTTTTTATTGTGTCGTCTTTGTTTTTGCGGCAACGTTGTCATTACTCTGAAGGGGTAGTAGTGCAGGTTTTAGATGGAGCCACTATACTTAAGGATGTCGAATGATGATCGGGGCTTATGAGCTAATGCTCTTTCGTTTTTTTGTCAATCCCAACCATCGCGATGTACATTCGCTAGTAATTCGTTATATGGAAAAGACCTTGAACAGGTGCTACAGCATCTTTTAGAATATGTTCAAAATGGATTTTACAGAGTCTATATTTCTATGAAATCGTTCCCGGGTCTCTTTTTCACAGGCAAAGCCATTCACCGTTACCTCTTCGAGCACAGGTTAGGTCTCATTTCTCTGTTCGGTCTTTCGAGTCAAATGTTCTGAACTGCGTTGATAAAGCTAGTTCGGCATTCACCTTCTCTCTTGAACAGGTGGTCCACAAGCTCCACCGCCAGTGTAAATGATGATGGCCTCAGACTCGACTATTTGTAAAAGGAAGTGGCCTTTTTAGCCAATCGCAACTGCTGGGAAATAAAGGGGATGCAAGTTCTTTGGGAGGCACGAGTGTATCTTATGAGAAACCCGTCTCCCTCCTCCACGATGTGCGCTATAGCTAACCCCGTCCTCCCCTGATCCTTCTGGCCTCACAACCCGTATTTACATTGCCCATCAAATATGTTTCACGCGAGTGAGTTCACTATTCCATTGTTTAAGTGCAGCTTCAAATGCAGAGGTCATTAATTTGGTGTTTATTTTTGTTTTTGTTTTCTTAACCTGAACCTTTTTATCAAACCTATACCAACGCAATCAAATTTTGTTAGACATGGAGTCACAATCTAGCAGCCATTTGCTTTGGATCTGACCGCTAATTATGTTGCATAAAAAAAGAGGGCATCTTAGAATTAAATTGCAACGTGATGATCCATGCATATATGGAAACTTCCCCATTGCGTTATTACGAAACCACATGCAATACTTTAAAGATGAAATTAAGTAGCATTTATTTTTACACCTCAGAAAATTAAATAACATTAAACATTCAAGTGATTCCTCATGTCATAAAATTATAAATAATTCGTTGGCATGATACTAAGTAACTTGCTGACAATTGTTATCGATATTTAAGAATGGATATGTTTATGAAGTGATCGTGTCCTCGCACCATTAACGGGTTAGAAGCTCGAACTGTATTCTTAATTACAGCACAAGAGGGATGGTATTTCCAGGTTCAAGTTTTAATTGCTTCCACCAATCACTAATCTATAAAATAAAAGGAAAAAGAAAACGAAAACATTAATTCTTTTGATAGGCATGGAAGATTCACTGTAAATTACCTGGATGGATGAGATTATTTTTTTGCCTTTTAATTGAAAAAAGAAAAAGAAAAAAAAGCGACGTGTGGTTTATTGCTGCTGGCCACTTTTTTATTTTTCTTTCTTTTTCTCCAAGTACATATATAAAATTATTTAATTAGATGTTTGCATAAGGTTTTGATTTTATATTTAAAAAAACATGTAAAAAATACGTTGAAATAGATCCAATTATATATACAATTGGGAGACAGAACGTTGGTGAAATATCTAATAATATTTATTAGTTTAAAGGGGGTGAGGGTGGAGGGGGAGTGGTTATTAATTTTACTTGCTCTGAATAATTATTACACTCGACATTGTCAGATGATAAGTCACGGATTACTGTGTAAATCATGATAATTTATAATGTAAACATGGGCACATGATCACCCACGTGCATCTGCCTTTGCTGTGGGATCACCACACCTTATCATGTCACGTGATTCAAGGTCGTCTCCCACCACTGCCAAAGCCGTATTTTCATATTCTGACTTTTTGCTATACTAAAAACATGAATCTCCAACGACTAGCTAGTCCTGTATGGCAGTGCCTCTTCTCTCTCTCTCTCTCTCTCTCTCTCTCTCGCTCTCTCGCTCTCTCTTTTATGGCAATGAGAAAGAGGATTTATGCGAGAAGAGATGTGAAACAAATGATGTATGCCACTGTTGTTTCTCCATCCACCATGAACGGACTTCAAGAATTTTGCTGCATCGCTTCTGGCAGGGAGGGAAGCAGAGAGAGTGGTGCATGTTTGAGCTCTAAAACACATTCAATGTTAATTATTAAGCGTTGCTTTCATGAGATATGTAGCGCCCTGCAAGTTGGGCTGCTAAAAATTATTTCTAATTTTTTTCAACCAGTCTCTCTTATTTATTCCATGTAAATACATCAGCACCAGAGCATTCGCAGTCACTTTAGCTGCTACTGAGAAAAAAAGCATCAGTCGCATGCAGTTATCCTGATGACTCACGAGTTTCAATCCTCTTAGCACCTTTCGATACTGCTTGCTAGCTATAGCACACGTATAAGTTTTATTAAAAATTAAAAAATTGCTCATATTTGTAGGGCATAGACCAATAATTGAGTCTCGACCATTCCCTGTATCATTTTTCTTTTCTGGTTATATGATTGTTTAATTGCTGCTGTCGTTTCGGTCATGTTTATCATTGAGGTATAATTTTTCTTATCATTAAATTATATCTGTGGTGTGTGTGTTTTTTGTTCGTCTCGATATATTGATATAAAAAATATTTTAATTTATTTTCAAATAAAAAAGAAATATCTCTTTTTCCATGCTCCAAACATAGCTTTCATATTCATGCAAGAATGCATTGTCTTTTAATATCATGCAATGTATCTAAAACGTCTCTTTCACACCTGCATATACTCGCACTGCGTATTTATATATATATAGAGAGAGAGAGAGAAATATTATTTTCAAAATAAATATATTTAAAAAAAACATTTCAAAAGTAAAAACAAATTGCAAGAGAGCTTTGGCTCGACCCATGTATACTGTCGGGGATACATGGAATGGGGACTGGAATTCCGGCTTCATGATCATGCAAAACGATGAAGATATTGCAGTGGAAAGGCCGTCCATATTATACCTCTCAATCACGTCAAGAGAACAGGTCATCGTGATCGTGAATGTACTTACAGAGAGGGAATTCACCGTACGGTCCAGTAGTACTTTGCAAACTTTCTTCCTCCTTTTCGAGAGAGAGAGAGAGAGAGATCCACGTCCAGCTTGAGAACTCACCGTCCCCTGCTCCCTTACACGTGCATCCAAATTATTAATTACAAATAGGATAGGATTCTCTCTCAACACCACCCCACTTCAAATTCTAGAAAAAGACTGATGGCTGGTTCCAGTTGTAAGGATGGTGTCGTGTTTCAAAACTATTTGTATAGCACCCAGATTTGTTATCTTCTTTTTTTCTTCTTCTGTTACAATGCCAAGCATCTGCGAGGTGATTTGCCTGTTTCAAGTGGTCATAAGCCTTGTTTACTGAGTTATAATTTGCTGCTGAATGATAAAAAAAAAATACAGATTAAAAATACTTTTTTACCATTTTGAATTGAAATATAAAGTATATGTATTGTTTTAGTATATATAATATATAAAAAATAAAAAACACTTGAAAAAACCTTATTAGTAAAACTAAGTGCTACTGCACAAGCACTCTTGCCCAGTAAACTCCAGTTGGCATTGCCGACACAGGAAAAGTACGTGGATAGCGGTGATGCGTGATTAATGATGAGAAAAACAAGCCAAGGAAGAAGGAGTGAATGCAGAAAACGCAGCTGCCACTATATAAATGCCAGTATTTCTCGCGAAAGGGGTCCAGAGTTTTTTATCTTTACTGCAGCTTTGGCTTTTTCTATTTTCTCAGAAAGCAAATTAAGAAGACTCGCTCAGTTTCTTCGTTTTCTTGAGCTACATGTGCATTTCTATCCAATTCCCTTGTCCCAATCAGTCAAAATCTTTCAGCAGGAGAGTTTAGTTTACAGGTGTTGCAGCCATTACAGATTTAAACGTCAAACATTATAAAATTCCATTGATTTTTTTTTTATTTCGGGGGGGGGGGGGGGGAGCTAGGGGGTTCTAACACTGAACCCACTTTGAAATATAAAAAAAAAGGTCCATGCCTCCATTTTTTTTTTTTTTAGCTCTGAATATAAAAGCTGTGCCTGTCGACCCTCACTTCCTTAATGGCAACACTCCTTCATAACCAATCAGCGACCATCGTTTTCAGTGCTTATAGTTAATAAGTAATTAAACTATCTAATCACACAGATTAATTAATTAATAAGCCAGCTGAGTACTACAGTCTGCCTATGGGCAGCATAAATGCATTAACCCCCCGTATTTTCAAACCAGTCAAGCATGTGTATCCATGTGTCCATCATTGCATGAAAACCCTCCACTCTTACTTGACCCTTTAAAATTCATACGCTCTCTCATCCATCTTGCTCCCACCATACAGCGAGAGAGAGAGTGCATGAGGGGGCAGCTCAACCATCTAGTTTTCTCTGGCTAAGCTCTCTCTTGGGTTTCCCTCTCCTACGCATCCTTCCTCTCCAAAAGTAAGGGCCTGGGAGGGAAATAATTAAGGCTCGCATCAAAGAATAAAAACACACACGAAAGAAAATGGATTTCTATGGAGGAGTCTCTACCAGCGCACCTGATTATTTTCTCATTGATGAGCTTTTAGACTTCTCTAATGATGAACTTCTCACCTCCTCAACCGACCACCACCACCACCTCCTTCCTCCACCTGTAACCTCCTCCATCCACCACCACCACTTCCCTTCCTCCACCACCTATATAAACAACACTTCTTCTATCTCCACTGACTTCACCGACCATCTCTCAGTCCCAGTAGGCCACTTTCCAGCACTCCCTCTCTCGCTCTCTTTTAATTCAGAATCAGTTTTTTTATTAAATTATATGTAAAAAGAATAACTTCACTAAAATGTTTTATACTTTTTTTCTTCTTCTTCTTTTGCAGAGTGACGACGTGGCAGAGCTAGAGTGGCTATCGCAATTCATGGAGGACTCGTTCACTGACTTTCCGAGCACCATTAATATCCCGGCCGACACTTCGTCTCGCAACAGATCTTGTGGCAAAGGTTCACGGACCACCACCGCTGCGACATCCTCCTCGACAGATTCCGAAACTGCGGTGACCGGGGAATCGAGACTGAAGAAGGGAAATAATCGAGCGTCACATTCTTCGGCCGAGACGGAAGGAGGAGTGCGGAGGTGCACTCACTGCGCGTCGGAGAAGACGCCGCAGTGGAGGACGGGTCCGCTGGGTCCGAAAACGCTATGTAATGCTTGCGGAGTAAGATACAAGTCGGGTCGGCTAGTGCCCGAATACCGACCCGCAGCGAGCCCAACTTTTGTGCTGACTCAGCATTCGAACTCGCACCGCAAGGTTTTGGAGCTCCGGAGACAGAAAGAGATGATGCTGAGGCTGCAGCAACAGCACGGTTATCAAGGATATGAAGTTTGCTAACGTGTAATGTTCTTAGCGGTTAACGAGTCAGTAAGATAGTAACCGCTGGTTGTTTTATCAAGTTCCCTTTTTTATTGTTAAAAAAAACTTGAAAGAGGAAATTAGCAGTGCAGCCTGTTGGTAATTGGCTTTCTTTTTCTTTTTTTTTACATAATTCCGGGTCAAAAGTCTCAACGATCATTTGTGAAGGCAGCTTGACTCCGACGAAAGTTGGATTTGCTTTCTGTTGCATGTTTACGATGTAAGAGCAATAGATGGCCAGCTGTTGATGGTGTGATTAAAACGTAAGATAGTTTAGATGATTACGAGCCATATGCCCGCGCGATGTGTCGGGATTTTTATCTATATAAAAAATTGATTATTTTTATATATATTATATCTTGTTATTTTAATATTTAATTAGTAAAATTATAATTGATAAAATTTGTATAATTAAAATGGAAAGTGGTTTGTATATTTTTTAATCGCATATAATGTAAGTAATTTTTTTTATGGGTTGTATTTTTTCTAGTAATATTAGATCAGACACATTATAAATAAAAATATTGTAACTTTTTTCCAGAAATAAACTTATATTTTTTGCGTGCTATAATTAGTTATTTCAATTTTTAATTACTAATATTGCAATAGATAAAATATGTTAGAAATGAGTTTTTTGCGTGGTATAATTAGTATGGTTGCTTGCGCATTGTGCTATGTTTTTTTTTATGTAGAAAAATAATTGATTTTTTACATGTTGTAATTAGTTGTTTAAATATTTAATTAGTAACATTATAATAGATAAAAAAAATATGTCATAAATTAATTTTTCCCCCGCCTAAAAGGAATAGTGTAATCGACATGGGAAGTGGTTAATATATTTTTAAATTGCAGATAACTTAGGTAAACTTATATAAAAAAAAAATTGAGTTGCTTTTTTCCCCCAGTAATATTAGATATGACATATTATAAATAAAAATATTATAAATTTTTTAAGAAATAAACTTTTTTTTTTTTTGCGTGCTATAATGACTTATTTGCCGTTTAAAAGGAATAGTGTAACTGAAACGGAAAGTTACTCAGATATTTTTTAATTGTAGATAATATAGATAAATTTGTCTAGCTTTTATTTTTTTGAGTTGAATTTTCCCCCTAATAATATTAGATCTGCAATATTAAAAATTACAATATTGTAATTTTTTTTCAAGAATATAATATTTATATATGCGAAATTGAATATAATAAAATAGATTACGACACCTTATTATAAAAATAGCAATATTGAAGTATTAACATATAAAATTATTATTGCTATTACTGTTAAAACAATTAAAAATATTCAATTATTTTGAGAGAAAAAACACTAAAAAACATTAACAAAAGAGTTAGCAAGAAAAATAATTAAATTTATTATTATTGTTGTTGTTGTTGTTGCTGTTGTTGGCATTGTGTTAATAATGAAAAAAAACAGAAATAAATGAAAGACTAAAAAAATTACAATAACTTAAAGAAAAGATTAAAAAAAATCAAAATTATAAGGTTAAAAAAAATTCATGTAGCTTGAAAATAATAAAAAAAACCCAATAAAAACTAAAAGAAAGAGCAAATAAAAAAAAATATAATAGACGACAAAATAAAAATAAAAATTATTAGCTGGAAAAAATCATTTTTATAGGATTTCTTAGATTAAAATTAAAATATAATATTTATATATGCAAAATTTAATATAATAAAATAGATCAACACATCTTATTATGACAATAGCAACATCAAATTTTAAAAATCTAAAATTATTCTTGCTAACATTATTAAAACAATAAAGATTATTAAATTATCCTGAAAAAACAACATTCAAGAAATTAATCAAAGAGTAAGCAAGAAAAATAATTAAATTATTATTATTATTATTATTATTATTATTATTATTATTATTATTATTATTATTATTATTATTATTATTATTATTAAATTAAAAAAACATTAACATAAGATTTAAGATTAAGTAAAACAATTAAATTATTATTATTATTATTATTATTATTATTTAATTATTATTATTATTATATTATTATTATTTCTTTATTTGTTTTATTATTATTATTATTATTATGTTAATAATGAAAGAAACAAAACTAAATGAAAGATTAAAATAATCTTAAAAATTTTAACAAAAGAAAAAAAAATTAAAAAAAATATCATTGTGATTACTGCTAACAAAATAAAAAATCTTAAATTATCCCGAGAAGAAAAAAAAAACATTAACAAACGAATAAGCAAGATAAACAATTAAATTCTTATAAGTATTATTATTAACTAAAAAACATTAACATAAGAGTAAGCAAGAAATGAGAGATAAAAAAATTCTAAAAACCTCAACGAAAGATAAAAAAAAAATAATAATAATTATCATTATTAATACTGTTAAAACAATAAAAATTATCAAATTATCCTGAGAGGAAAAAACTTAAAAACATTAACAAAAGAGTAAGCAATAAAAAAAATTAAATTATTATTATTATTATTATTATTATTATTATTATTATTATTATTATTATTATTATGTTAATAATGGAAAAAATAAAATAAATGAAAGATTAAAAAGATCTTAAAAACCTTAATAAAAGAAAAAAAAATATTAAGTAAAAAAAGTCATCTGATATAAAAATAAAAAAAATGAATAAAAAATTAAAAGAAAAAAAATAGAGAAAAAAAAACACAAATATCAATTTTTAAATGATCATAGATAAAAAAACAAAATTTAAGAGATAATTTTTTTATAAAAAATATCACCTCAACAAATAAGAAAATAAAAAAAATTAAAAATCAAAACGAAGAGCACATTTATATATACATGGACAAAAGTAGAGATTATTTTAGAAATAAAAAGAAATAAAGGGATTAAAATAAAAAAATTCAAAGTATAAGGGCCGAAATGAAAATAAAATCTAACAGGATTAAAATTAAAAATTAAAAGTATAAGGGTCAAAATAAAAATTCAATATATTATTAATTTTAATCAAAGGATCCAATTGAAGAAATGGAAACTTATGTACCATATTTATTGAATTATTTCAAGCAATCCAAAATTTCAAAGAAGGAGGACCGAAGTGAAACATTGACATTCAATCAATTCCAATCGGAGGACCCAATTGAACTAAATCAAAACTTATATAACAAAAATCAGGACAAATAACAAAATTGAAAGTCAAGGGACTTAAGTGAAAAGTAACAACAAATAAGGGACTCTCTTGCACTTTTACGTGCAGGAGAGAGAGAAACATGGCCGGCGCGTTTAACCGGCCTTATTCACGTCTACTAACATTAGTTTGATACACGCGCCACCGCGGGAGGAAGCCCTCTCGGAGGCACATCGTTATGGAAGTCGGAATCGATTTTCTAGCCACCGTATGAGGCCGTACGCGCCGCCTACACAGGACATGGGGTGCAAAATCGTTGGGCGCGTGCCCAGCACGCTCTGACATCCGGGGAAAGAAATAATTAAAAAATGTGGTCAATTACCGTGCTGTCCTTGTTCCCGAAGAACGTTTTTTTGTCTTATTTGGGGCTAAACTCGTATTTAGCTAATTTTAAATAATAATAAAATAAAAAGAAGACCGGCGGGTTGGACCGAACCGGTCCGGGCCGATATGTGCAATGACGACTTAGCCCCTGATTCTGGCGGCATTTTTTATCGTTTTCGGGGGTTAAAAACAGTTAAACACTGTTCACAACCAGATAAAACAAAAAAAAATAGGATGGACGAACTCGCGTGATACACCGAATCAAATTGCGAGTGAATAGTGCGCATGAGTCAGGATGAACAGTGCTCGAATAGTGAAAATCGGTCCTCTTTTAGGTTCTTTGTTAATATTTAGTTGTTTAATTATCTGTTTGTGAACGAAAACACCCTCTAGATTTTAGTGATTAAAAAAAGTCATAAACCCGTGTTCCGCTATATAGATTAAATTTTTTTTTTTTGTAGTTTTAACATATAATTTTTTTACTTTTTTAGTTTAGTTTTAATCCCTTGATTTTTTTTGTCCTTCTAAAATAGTTTTAAATTTTTTACTTATATATATACACCTTTGCTCTTAGTTTAGATTATTAATTTTTATTGTTATTTTTATTAAATGCAACTTGCGTTAAAAAAAACATAGTAAGTTTAGCTTTGGTAGTGTAAAATGAGAGTTAAACTCTTTCTTATGCATGTATAGTTAAACATGAAATGTTTGAAACACCACTGCAGATAACTCTTTCTTTTTGTCTTATTTGAGACTACAAAAGTTATTTTATTGTGCACTAAAAAATAGAATTATCATGACACCCACATTGATAATTCTTGGTTTTTATCTTATTTGAGAGTATTATGATTATTGTACTATGCACAAAAATAAAAAAAATTAGAAATACCTCTGATACTATGATATTATTTTAAACATATTTTACATCATAAAATGTATATATATAAAACTAATATATATTTTTAGAAGTTCTATAACGTTGCACATGCCATCCAAAATGTGTATAAGCTCTAAAATTGATGTCGTACTCGAAGAAACGCCCACAGCACTGCAACAAAAAATATAATTAAAAATTAGTAAATTATCAATACACCCCTATAACCAACTCTTTGATTTTATCTTATAGGGGGTATATACATACTTATACAACTCGTGATGCGCATCAGTTGATCTGGACACCCCAATTATATAAAAAAAAGGTCTGAACATTAGTCATTGTGCGTTTAACATAACCCAAAGAGCTTGATTATAAAAAAATATATAAGTGAAAAGAAATAAAAGCTTAAGTTGGCCCGGAGACACTATATATCTATATCTATATACATATATATATATATATATATAAATAAATAAGTGAAAAAAAAATATATAAGCATGATAACACTGTAGCAATCCATATTAAAAAAAAAATCAGTCTGGAAATTAGTTATGGTGTACTTAAACTGGACCGGAGACCTCGATCGTAAAAAAAAAATATATAAGTGAACAAAAAAAATATAAGGAAAACAAATAATAAATTTGTCCGGAGATTAGTTGTGATGTGCCCAAACTGACTTGAACACCCCGGTTATCAAAAAACAAATTTGATCCAATGAGTGGTGGTGCTGCGCTTAAGCTGACCTAAAGATAATGGTTATTAAAAAAAATATAAGTGGAAAAAAGAGAGCTGAAGTTGACCGAAAGACCATGGTTATAAAAAAAATATATAAGTGAAAGAAAACAAAAAAAGAAGTATAAGTGTGAAAACACTATAGCAATCCATATTGTTTTTTAAAAAATTCAGCCTAGAACTTCGTCATGATGTGCTTAAGATGGCTCAAAGATCCGGGTTATATAAAAAAATATATAAGTGATCAAAAAATATATTTTTAGATTTGGTTATAAAAAAATTTACAAGTTAAAGAAATAGTACAACATTTAAGGTGGTTAGGAGATCCTAGTTTTAAAAAATATATAAGTGAAAAATAAAAAGTTTAAATTGACTCAAAGACCATGATTATAAAAAAAATTACAAGTTAAAATTGACTCAAAGACCATGATTATAAAAAAAATTACAAGTTAAAGAAAACAAAAAAATATAAACGTCAAAGCACTGTGGTAATTCATGTTGTTTTAAAAGCAAATCCAGTTTGGAATTAATTATGGTGTACTTAAGTTGACCCGTAGACTCAAGTTATATATAAAAAAAAAGTATAAGTAAACAAAACAAAATTATAAGAAAAAAAAGAGAAAAAATATACTGGTGGGAAAGTACTTTAGCAAAAAAATGAGTTTGAAGATTAATGGTGGTATGCATAAGCTAGTTTGGACACCTTGGTTATAAAAACAAATTGGATCTGCGGATGAATTGTGGTTCGTTTAAGTTAGTTTGAACACCCTAATCTAAAAAAATTTAAATAGAAAAAGAAAAAAAATATAACTAGAAAAAAAAATATTTCATGGAAAAAAATATAATTAGAAAAAAACTATAAAAAAATAGATTTGATGATTAATCATGGTGCACTTAAACTATCCTAAACATCGCAATTATATATATATATATATAAAAGTGGAAAAAAATATTTCATAAAAAAAAGAAAAAAGAAAAAGAAAACAAGAAAGGAAACTACAGTGTATTCCATATATAATTTAGTGTATTGTTAATTTGGATTATTTTATATCCCATGGTTGCTGAGTGCCTTTTTTGAGCACCTATGGGAGGAGATTAGATGGTGTGATGAGAGAGTGACAGTACAAGGGATGCACTGCCAGATGAGACTGAGGAATATTCTTTTTCCTATTTTTGCTCTCACTTTATGAAATTTTGTTACAGGGAGGGGGGGAAGTAAGCGTATCGGAGCTAGAGAGAGGATGACATTGGGGGTAAAATGAAGTGAAGTACAGTTAAGTGACCGGCTGCTAACTTCAGAGTGGGACAGTGACGGGTGACGATGTGGCCCAGTTTTTTATGTACGTGATTGTGATGGTGAAGGCCCGATACGGGCCAATGGAGAACTAACTGGATGACTGGTCTCAATCAGACTGATTGGTGTTTCCAGGGAGAATCTGCTTGGGACCTGAGGAGAAGAGTGTGATCGGAATTATGCTCTGTAAATTAGGATATAAAATGGTAAAATAATTCAACAAAAAAATTAAATTTAATATTAATATTGCATTTCTAAACCACGTAAATTAATTGATATGCATGTCTTCTCTTCTTCGTAAACAACCTCTCCTCCTCTTAAACAAGCAAGCCAGCCATACAGATTGGAGAGAGAGGTAGGCTATGCCTGTGAATCAGATGAGAGAAAGAGAAGGATGGTGGATTGTTGCTTGTTTATCATTATGTGAATGATTGCGTCAAAGAAAATACCACTTCTATCACATACGTTGATTCAAGTTTAAGCCACCCTCTCTCTCTCTCTCTCTCTCGATTCTTTATTTTCATCAGCAAATTAATCTTCCTTCTACTTAATTTTGTAGGTAAGAGTGTAAAACTGAAACCCCGTGACTGCTTATGATTTATGTCATCAAAACTGTAAAACGGATTTATTATTCTGCCAAACTTTTTGAATTATTGTACTAACTCTAATAAAAAAAAAAAACATACATGCTTTCATAAGAATTTTTTTAATTTTAGCAAGGTAATATAGAAAAATCGAGAATTGCTTGCGGAACATGTGACTCCAAGCTCCCCACCGCCACTCGTGATGCTACACTGCCCGTACCCTTGTCCCTTTCTTCCCATTACAAAATACGTACCCACACTAAACTACGAGATAACCCCCTGTTAATGTTTTCTTTTGTTCATGTTTTTTTTTGTTTTAATAAGTTTCTATTTACTAGGAACCAGCTGTTCTTATCTGTTCCTTAGGTTCTTATTTGTTCTTTAGGAAAATCCCAGTTGACTAGGAAACAGTTAGTCATGGGATAGTTATTACTTATTTTTCTATTCGTTTGTTATTTGTATTTCTTTAAGCTGGACTCTTCTTCATGCATAATATATGAGTTCTTCCACTTCCATGTTTTCTTTGTAAAGCTGTAGCTTTTCTATAACCTTTAGTTACTGTAGAACCTTTAGTGCTTTACAAGTTATATTAGAGCCTGGTTCTCAACGTTTTGAGTGTGAAAGTGTAACAACCAGAAGGTTAAGGGAAACACAGGAAAGTGAGATAGAGAGAAACACGAGTGAGTGAGTGAGATAGAAAGAGTCTGTCATATTTTTTATTTTTCTTGTTTTGCTGAAATATAGGAAAATGGCATCCGAAAACAACTATGTGCAACCTGCAATCCCACGCTTCGATGTTCATTATGATCATTGGAGTATGTTGATGGAGAATTTTTTGAGGTCAAAAGAATATTGGAGTCTTGTGGAAAATGGCATCAATGAATCAACAAATGGAGGTGTGATTACAGAAGCACAAACAAAATTCTTGGAAGATCAGAAATTGAAGGATCTTAAAGCAAAAAAATTACTTATTCCAAGCTATTGATTGTGCAATTCTCGAGACTATTCTACACAAAAACAAATCTAAGCAGATATGGAATTCAATGAAGAAAAAGTATCAAGGGTCAACAAAGGTGAAGAGGGCGCAGCTTCAAGCTCTTCGCAAAGAGTTTGAGATTCTTCACATGAACACTGGGGAGTCAGTGAATGACTATTTTTCACGCACTCTTGCAATTGCAAATAAAATGTGAGTACATGGTGACAAAATAGAGGATGTAACGATAATTGAGAAGATTCTTCGATCAATGTCTGCAAAATTCAACTATATAGTCTACTCAATTGAGGAATCACACAACATTGATGAACTTTCAATTGATGAGCTACAAAGCTCATTATTATTGCTTGAGTAGCGGATGGTGAACATTATATCTGAGGAACAAGTTCTAAAATTATCTATGCATGGTGGTGTATCTTCAAAGGGATACAGAAGAGGTCGCAGCTGGGGTTAAGGTAGAGGTCGAGGAAGAGGACGTGGATATGATCACAAACCATTTGACAAAACCAGAGTTTAATGCTATAATTGTCATAGATATGACCACTATCAATACGTATGCATAGACAAGGAAGAGAAGGTAAATCTCGTAGAAGCTAAATTAGAAGAAGAAATGCTTTTAATGGCATATCTTGAAGAAGAAGAATTCAAATCAGATAAATGGATTTGGATTCAGGGTGCAACAATCACATGTGTGGAAACAAGGAATTAATTTCTTGTTTGGATGAAACCTACAGAGATGTAATAAAGCTTGGGAATGGTACCTGCATCATTGTCATGGGAAGGGGAAATATTAGGTTTTATGCAAAAGATAACACAATGCAAATAACATCTAGCATTTTCTACATTCCAGAACTAAAGAGTAATCTGATCAATATGGGTCAATTGTAAGAGAAGGGTTATACAATTATCATTGTAGCAGGATATTGCAAAATCCATCATCCAGAGAAGGGAGTGATTGTTGAAGCAAGGATGACAAGCAATCACATGTTTCCATTATACATGCAGGATCACTTTCAAACATGTTTCTCTACGAAAGTGTATGACTCAACATGGTTATGGCATTTTCATTATGGACATCTCAATTTCGATGGACTGAAAACATTGCAAGAGAAAAATATGGTGACTAGGCTTCCTAAGATTACTTGTCCTACGAAAATATATGAGGAATGTGTCATTGGTAAACAACATCGAGATTCCTTTCCAAAAGGAAAAACATGGCGATCTGAACAAACCCTTCAGCTAGTTCACTCGGATAACTGTGGACCGATCAATCCAACCTCAAACGGCAGCAAAAGGTACTTCATTTCCTTTATCTATGATTGTAGTCGAAAGACATGTGTTTATTTCCGGTAAGACAATTCTGAAGCTTTTACTTTGTTTAAGAGATTTAAAGCTCAAAGTGAAAAATAATGTGGAAATTCTATTATAATCCTTAGAACAGACCTTGGTGGTGAATTCATTTCACATGATTTTGCAAACATATATGAAATGCATGGAATACAAAGGCAACTTACAGCAGTATATTCACCATAGCAAAATGGAGTGGCAGAATGAAGAAATCGTACAATTATAAACATGGTTCGCAGTATGTTACTGAAGGAAAAAATTCCAAAGAGTTTTTAGCTTGAAATAGTTATCACATATTGAATCGATGTCCTACATTTACTGTCAAGAATATTACACCAACAGAAGCTGGAATGGATTTAAGCCTACGGTTGATCATTTCAGGATTTTTAGGTACATACCTATTACCAGAAATATAGTTATCAACCATGATGTTCATTTTGATGAAGAAAACACATGGGATTGGAGGAACACAGAAGTCCATCAGAATTCAAATATGCATGATAAAACAGAGGAAGAATTCATTGGTGAACATAGAATTGAATCTCACATATAAGAGCAATTGTTAACTCCTATTTCACATGAGGGAATCATTATTCCATATGGTGAAGGGACATCCAACACATTATCGCATGATCCTTTTTCATGTGACAATCAGCCAATACCTCAACGCCAAAGAACAACACCTGCATGGTTGGATGATTATATCAGTGGAAATGAATTATTTGATAAGGATGACATTGCCTAGTTTGCTTTCTTTGCAGATTCTGACCCTATAAAATTTAAAGATGCAGTAAAAGAAGAAAAATAGAGGAGAGCTATGGATACAGAGATCCAAGCTATAAACAAAAATAACACCTAAGAACTCATAAATCTTCCAAAAGGGCAAAAGACCAATGGTTTCAAATGGGTGTATAAAACGAGGCTAAATGAAAGGGGGAGATTAACAAACGCAAAGCTCGTCTAGTGGTAAAGGGCTACAAGTAGTAGTATGGCATAGACTATAGTGAGGTATTTGCCCCAGTAGTCAGGCACGACACCATTCGTCTTGTGATTTTATTAGCAACATAACATTCCTGGCCTATTTTTTAGATGGACGTAAAGTCTGCTTTCTTGAAATGGGATTTGCAGGAGCAAGTCTATATTGATCATCCTTCTGGGTATGTGAAGCAAGGATATGAGGAGCAAGTCTACAAATTGAAAAAGACTTTATATGGACTGAAACAAGCTCCTAAAGCTTGGTATAGTCGTACAAAAACTGATTTCAATAAAGCAGGTTTCAGAAAGTGTCCACGTGAACACACTTTATTTGTGAAAGTTGCAGATAGAGGTAAATTCTTGTTTGTGTGTTTGTATATGGATGGTCTTATTTACATTAGGAACGATGACTCATTGCTTCAAGAATTCAAAGACTCTATGAAAGCTGAATTCGAGATGACTGACTTGGGCATGATGCGCTATTTTCTTGGAATCGAGGTTATGCAATCAAAGGCAGGTATATTCATTACAAAAAAGAAATATGCAAAGGAGATTTTGGAAACATTTCATTATCAAAATTGCAATCCAATCAAGATCCAATTGAACTAGGATTGAAGCTGCATAAGGATCTCGATGGTCAAAGAATTGACATCACCTATTACAAGCAGATGGTTGGGAGCTTAATGTATTTAACAACCACTAGGCCGGATGGCATGTGTGCAGTGAGTCTTATAAGCAATTACATGGAATCTCCAACAAGTCTGCATTCCCAAGTTGCGAAAAGAGTATTTCGCTATTTACAGGGGACAATTGACTTTGGGATATTCTATAAGAAAGAGGCAGCTTCAAAACTTATTGGTTTTGCTCATAGCAATTACGCAGGTGATTTAGATGACAGGAGGAGCACTTCAGGTAGTGTGTTCATAATGAACTCAGGTGCAGTGTCATGGTCATCAAGAAAACAGTAGGTAGTCACTTTGTCCATAACCGAAGCAGAATTCATAGCTGCAGTAACATCAGCATGTCAGGCCATATGGCTGAGAAGAATCCTTGACGAATTACATTTCCAGCAACATGATCCTACAATAATTCATTGTGATAACAGCTCAGCAATCAAGCTCTCAAAAAATCCAGTTCTCCATAGGAAAAGCAAGTGCATAGATGTGAGATATCATTTTCTTCGTGATCTATCAAATGAAAAAACCATTGAGTTAGTTTACTTTCAAAGTGAAGATCAAATCGCAAATATCATGACAAAGCCTCTCAAGTTGGATGCATTTGAAAAACTACGTGACCAACTTGGAATGTGTTCATTTAAGACTCTTGAGCAAGGAAATTGATGACAACAACTGGTTTAGTGACAATAAACTATGATGAAGCTTCCATAGGGATCCCAGCTTAAACTGTTTTTATACGGGAATCAGTTTAAGGGAGGGTGTTAATGTTTTCTTATGTTCATGTTTTTCTGTTTGAATAAGTTCCTTTTTACTAGGAACCAGCTGTTCTTATCTGTTCCTTAGGTTCTTATCTATTCCTTAGGAAAATCCCAACTGACTAGGAAACAGTTAGTCATAGGATAGTTGTTGCTTATTTTTCTATTCTTTTGTTATTTGTATTTCTATTTAAACTGGACTCTTCTTCATGGATAATATATCAGCTCTTCCACTTCCATGTTTTCTTTGTAAAGCTATAGCTTTTCTATAACCTTTAGTTACTGCAAAACCTTTAGTGTTTTACACCCCCTTCTTTCTCTACTGCAACATATAAGTCTTTCTCTCTTCACCTGAGGATGTCTTGAATTTTCAATCTCCATCACCACTGCCACCGCTTGTTACCACCATTGAATAAAATACATTAATTTGAATTGTTAATTTAAAATTTGTTGAAAAAATCAATGATTTTAGGTTGTTGTACATAGTGAATTTTAGGTTAGGTGTCGATTAAATAAGGAATTATGTAAAATTAAGTATAAAATATGTTAATTATTCATGAAATGTATCACAGTTGAGTTGATAATTTTGTTATTTATAGAGAAAATTGATGAATTTGAGAATTAGGGTTAAGGTTTTCAGGTTAAATTATGGATTTTATCAAATTAGATGTAAATATATATTAATTATTTATGAAATAATGTCGAGTTGATATTTTTTTTATTTATGGAGAAAAAGATGACTTTCTAACAATCTAAATTTATCAAGTTGATATTCTCGTTACCACTATTGAGTAAAATACAACTTGATTAATCCTATAATATTGATAAATTACTAACAATCAATAAAATCTATTTGAAATTAAAGTTGAATTACTTTAAAGATGCAAAATAGATTAATCCTATTATATTCATGCACGTATTTATACTGATGAAAAGACAAAAAAGATGTTTGGTTTACCAACAGCAATGGGTTACATATTCTAAGTGCCCGTTTGATATTGAGATCCAGACCAAGGTTTGAAAAAAAATCAATAATGTTGTTGTTTGGTTAAATAAAAAACACAAGTTAGTGGGTATGGGACCCACCTCAAAATTACAAGAAACCACAGGTTCACGGAAAGCAACAAATTGTTGCTTTCCATGCTGTGAGGAGAGAGGGAGCAAGTGCATAATCTTTTTGTATTTTTGTAGCGCTTCACATTGCTTGTCCTGTCAAGATGTTCTAAGTCTGTTCTATGACCTACAGGATATTGTTAGTAGAATACTAGAATTATCTCAAAAGGGTGTTCGAGCAGTTTGTTGCTTATATTTTATATAACAAATATATTTTTATATTTTAAAATATATTTAAAATATAAAAATATATTATTATGTCTTATAAAAATATATTTTAATATTAAAATAATCTAAAAATTAATTACAATAAATAAATATATTACAAAGAGATCACAATATAATTTTTGTCTCACAATCCTAATTTTATTTCGGATGATATTTTACTATATGTTATTCCTGGATCATAGAGGCCTTCACGTATGAATTTATAGTTCGTGATGAAATTACAAGTTGTTTGATGAAAGAATAAAAACAAGTGTCTAATTTACTTGAATTATTAATTATATTTTATTATTATAATTATTAAACACACACACACACACACACACTTTAAAATAATTTCACAGGTTAAAAGTAATATGAAAAGGTTGGTAACCAAGCACACAAAATTGCTTTTTTTTCAATTTCAAACTCAACCACAGTTTTAATCAAACACTTCATTGTTTATTTTGAACCTCAATAAAAGTGTTTTTTATTAAACTGTTTTTTTCAACCTCAATTATAACAATAACCGCAATACCAAACACACTCTAAAGCTTTGTTTTAACTTAGACGAGACAGTAATTCAAAATCTAAGCACAAGAACGTGTATATATAAAAGCCTGGTAGGAACTATTTACTCCAAATCTAAGCACAAGAACGTGTATATATAAAAGCCCAACAGGAACTATTTGATCCCTGTTATCTCAATTTTATGCTTTTTAATCACTAATATAATAATTATTAAAAACTTATTTCATCATTAATTACAACAGAACTTATAATAAGTTGAAATAAACATAAAATAATTTAGATATTCATGTTAATAAAAAAAAAATCCAAACACCTATATTAATAATAATAATAAAAAACACCCCTGGGATATTGATATTTGATACAGGTAAAATGTTTTTGTGCTCTTAGTGGGTGTTTGGGGAGGCGGTTCAACGTGCGGTTGCGTTGAACCGCAGCCCTAATCGCAGTATTACCAAACAGGCAGGTCTTTTTTTCAGTGGGTCCTAGTGGGTCCCACCTAAATAACGGCGCCAACAACACCGGCCACCAAGGTAGACAGCGCCAGCTCATCCTTGTCTCTCCCCCAACAGCAGCCTCTCTCTCTCTCTCTCTCTCTCTCTTCCTTCGCCATTGCAGCACAGCAAGCTCTCTCTCTCCTCGCCAACTCTCCACCGTGAGCAGCATTCTCTCCTGCAACAGCTCCCGATCAGAAGCAGCACCAGCTCCACCGTGAGCTCCAGTAGCATCCAGCCACCACCCAAGTGTTCTTCTCCAGCTCCGGGAAGCAGCAACAAAGCAGCAGAGGCCATTTTTGATGCTCAGCCCGACAACTTCCAACGCCTCGTCCGGCCACCACACAACTCCATTTTTGACGCCAGCATGACAGGGACAACCACCTCGGCCTCCTCTACCCGTCGGTACCGGCCGTTGACCTTCTCGTTGCAATCGATGAACAATGAAAATGCACAATAAAATGCATGCAAAACGAAAATGAAATGCAAAACGGTGCGTTTTGTGTTTTTTCTTTAAAACCAAACACACCGTTTTGCGTTTAGCCTTAACACTTGGGCTGGGCTGGGCTGGGCTGGGCTGCTCTTGGCCCAGCCCAAGTCAGACAGGGTTAGGCCGGCCTATTTATTTGGGTCTAGCCTAGTCCAAATTTAAAAATAAAAATAAAAATCATATTTAAAAAAAAATAAAAACTGTGTAATTTACTTGAATTGTTAATTATATTTTATTATTATGATAATTAAATCTATAATATTTAAAAAATATATGTGTGTATCCTTTAAAGTAATTTCATAAGTTAACATCAATATGAAAAGCATGGCAACTAAACATTCGAAAATGCTTTTCATTAACCTCAAACTTAACCATAGTTTTAATTAAACATCAATTTCAGTTTTAAAAAACAGGTAAAAATATTTTTTAGAAAACTATTTTTTTTTTCAACTTTAATTATAACAACAACAGTTGTACCAAATAGACGCTTAGCCTTACTGCTCCATGACAAGGTAACGATAAAGATATTACACTCCTCTCGCTCACATAGCCCATATAAAAAAGGAAGGCATGGCTTTCTTACGACAATTTTCGTTTTCACGTGAAAAGTGTCCTTCCGGTACAGCTAATAATTTCTTTGCTGTGGATGAATGGGTTAAAGAATCACTTCGATCAAAATCAGATTCTCCGGTTTTCCTGCACGAGAAGCCATCAGGTTACAAAATAAACTTTAACATGATTCTGAAGCCCGATACGGGAGCCTACTGAAGACATTGTGCCTGGTATTATTGGACCAGTAGCAACTACCAAGTTCAAACATCCAGGTATGAACACTGATGCAATTAGGGAGAGCTTGGACAACGTGGTACTTTTACCGTTGCATATCTATTTGCGATGGAATTCTTTCACATCTATATTTACTTCAGAGGATTTTCTTGAAAAAAATAATTATTTTTTTTATTAAATTTTATTGTGTTTTTAGAGTATTTAGACATGTTAATGTAAAAAATAATATATATATATATATATATATATATATATATATATATATATATATTATTTTAATATATTTTTAAATAAAAAATACTTTGAAAAACATCCACAGCTACACTCTCAAATACTCCAAAGCCATTTCGTTATAGGTGCTTTTGTTTCTAATCGTGCAAAATCAAAACTCAAACTTCAAGAAGAGAAGCCATCTCTTGCATGGAAGATATGTGATGGTGAATTAAGATCTTAAGTCTCCAGTACAGGGCCAAAAAATGATAGCGGGCAACGAACATTTCAGACTGAGATTCCATGGTTACTGATTTTTGCGACCTCCTTGGACAAGGCATTCCTTTCTTGTTTTGCCTCAGATGCAAGGCTGGAAACCTGCAACCCAAATCATCCAACATGTGTAAATTTAAATGTTTTGATAACAAAACAAAGCATGACAAAAAAAATAAGTTTTGCATAATATGATTATGCCTGCACTCAGTCCAGAATTCATTATAGCAAGTGTATAAGCAAACGAATTTGCTTAATGGCCACAGCAGGGATGTTCAAGAGAGAGCTTGTATCTGCAAAAGTTCTAGCCCTATAATGGCATCATAGCGGTTTGTTTTCAAGATGGCATTTACTTTGTATAGAGTACTTGAACTAAACATATCTCTTAAGACCCTAACGAGTTTTGCCTGAAATTCTAAAATGTTGCCTGCTAGCCCATGCATAAATGCCTGGAAAAGGTTTCATCTACGTGCAAGAGCAATCCCACCCTAAGTTTACATCCGTACAGATTTTTCTCCCATTTTAATGTAACTTCTAAGCAATAGAAAATGAACCTGGAAAAATTGTTTTTTTAACTAAACTAAAATAAAAACCATTGAAAATCACAACCATTGGATAAAACACAAAGTTCAAGTTCTGTGTACCCTTTTCAGATCTTAACAGAAAATACGAACATGTGGACATCATGTCTAAGGTTAATATCTAAAAATGCTTACTTGAGACCGGAATTTAGATGCCTCTGCTCTAGGCAATTCACGAAGGATATCCCTCAACCCTGAAGCAACAAAGCAAATATGATCAGCATATGTTTTATCCATAAAACTAGCTTGCTTAATATCAATGCTATGGAGGCTGCGGTATTATATACCTGTAGCTTGCCGTTCAATCTTATAAGCTGAGCGAATTACACCTTGTATCTGCTTCCCTGCTTGCCTGTAACCATAGAGAACACAGTTTCCACATGAATAATTAGCCAAATGGAATATCTCCTTGCTTTTTCAAAAGTGAGCATCAGAAGCCCCTTTAAATTCCCAAACCTGAGCTTTGTCCTTCCCCTTATCATTTCTTCTTCTGCCAATGATGCCCTCCTCTGAAAAACAATATTGTATGTCATGGAGTGCACTCCAAGGAATACATTGAAAAAGAACTAAAAATAGCAGCCCACAGTTTGACCTGGGGAATGCATTCTCTGTACCTACTGCTACTTCGAAAACATATTCCATCCTCATCCTGTACTGTCCACCGGATATGTACAGGGTGGAGAATGAGGGTCCTCACAAACATAAATCTGACAACTAAATAATTCTTAGAAGTTCAATTGTCAACTAACACATGCAAAGAGAGTAAATTAGTTTCCCCCATGTATATGCAATCAATCTGGGGGTCATAACGCCCAACACCAAACCCTCACAGAATCAATCTTGCCCTACATCCCAGCCTGGTAAGGCAAAGAACCTCTCATAATATGTTCCAGATGAAGTAGGATTTGCAGGAGTACGGTTGGGAGGGAGTTCTTCCCTACAGAGTAACAACCTTTCAGGGCTAAGAGTTCCTGCTGATATTTATATTTCCTTCAGCACTTTGTTTTCTCTGTCAATATGTATTCTTCATTGTCTTTTGTCACTGGAGCGGAAGGTTGAAAGGGTGAAAAATCTTTGGCTCCTGTCAAGTTTTCCCAGAAGTACACATGGCATCGCATGTTCATGATGTGATGCAATGCAATATATAAACACCACTTTCTCCGATAAATCTCATCCTTGCCCTAGATTACCTTGCAGGCTTTATGTTAAATGTAAAATATAGTTCAAGAGTGGGGGCCTCCATTCCATGAATAGCAATAAAAACGAGATTTTGAACCAAAAACAGCTTTTCACCTTTTAGAGTTTAGACAAGTAGAAACAAGAGATTAAAAATAACACGATATCAATATCTCATCATGAAATAAATATACAAGTGAGAGGTTACCTCCAACTTCTCACTTTCAGCCTTCAAGAGGCTAATCGACTGTCGCAATTCCTTAACTTTAGCATCAGCTTGGGAAAGCAGGGTCTGTGACAAGCAATAGGGTTGAAACTAAACTTCTGATCAGTGCATACATGTTTAATATGCTCACCACAAATGCTTTACATTAGCATGATGCTTCTGCACTGTTGGAGTTGTAAGCAAATGGATAGATTGAATCAAAACTATATCAGACTTATAAACAGCAAAGAAATCCTTGACTGGAGTGATAATGTCACCAAAGAAACATTTCCCATCATCAAAAGGGAATTGGAAAAACACAGTGCAAGATGCTATGAAAGTCCATTTTGTAGCATTGCAATGATGGCTCACGTCATGCAAACATGTAGTTCTGGTTGTTCCAGGGAAAGTGTCTGCTCAAGCCAGGTATCCTTTACATGGAGCATTACATATTTTTACTGAAACATGTCAAGCAAGTGAATATATTTGTTCGAGAGTTACATGTGCAGAATAGAGTCACTGGCATCCAGGTGACTTGTGACCATCTTAGTAACCTTTAGAATGTAATTCCTTGTGTAAGCACATTTGCCTTCTGCCAGTGAAGCAGCATAGCAAAACCCATTACAACGGGTTACTGACATAGGAGTTCTGGTTGAAGAGGCATATTTAGAACCTAACTGGATGCATTTTTCTTTCTTACAGACCTACTCACTGGGAAACAAAAGGTGGGAAGCCTTATGCTCACCTCTTCACTCGTAAAAAGGCGCAAGGTCTTGTAGTACAAAATGCGCCGTGGTCCTGCATGACATAAATTGCAGCAATAACCATCAGTTTGAAAGAACCAACAAGCTTCAGAGACAATTGGATAAGCAAAAAGAGAAAAAAAAATGCTTCTTACATGTTACAAACTTCATCATGCATTTAGACTAAATTATAAGGCAGAAACATTATCTAAATTCAAAATTTCAATACAATTCACATCCAATCTTATCCAGCTTTATTCCAACTCCTTATACGACAAATTAATGATCCATTACATCATCTGACAAACATTTGATAAAATAACATAAAAAGTAAGCTTTGACTCGTAGAAACAATAATTATTCGTAAAAATAATTTGAGGACCATACTTTTAAGAGCTACGAATCCCATTCCGGCGGCAACCACACTGGTAATCAACGGATGGGAAGCTGCAACATTAATCCCCTCTAAAAAAATAAAATAAAATCACAAAACATAAAAGCCATAATAACAAATAAAAAAAATTCAACTCCAATTACAATGTGAACAATAAATTTTTAATACCTTTGACCTTGCCAAATAATTTGTCTTCGTAAACACCAATCTCTGACTTAACATCTTGCAAAGAATCCTGCAATTAATTCACAATAAAAAATAAGTAAAAATAAAAATAAAGTACATTTAGTGCCAGTTATTTTAAAAGAATAATGAGCTCACAATTGTTTGGCTAAAATGAGCCTGAGAAGTTGTGGTGATTTCAGAGAAGCGAGATTTTGAAGCTTCAATGGCGATGTTGAATGAGTCTTGGATGGTTTTTTGGTAAATAAGAGCTTGTTGCATTGCGTTGTCGATCCATGGCGCAGTTTCTTCTAGAGCTTTCGATTTTATTATCGAAGTAAAATCCGTTTCTGCTGTTGGTCGTGGTACCAGATTGGTGCTTGGCTTCTCCTCCGGTGATGGTGATTCTGCGGCCGTCGGCATTTTGAGAGCGATGGTTGGCTTCGATCATACACCAGGTTCTGAGGTTCTGTTTTTCATCGCTTGTGTTTGTGGTGATATGGGCCTGGATTATTTTTGGGTCGAAATTATATTTTGGGCAGAACGTTAGCTCTTGAGCCCACTGACGATCATTAAGAAAAAATTCTTAATCCTGTATTGTTTTTATAATAAAATATTTTAATAATATTTAAAGAAAATAGAGAAGTCCGGCAAGTAAAATTTTAGTCTGACCAACTAAATAAATTATTTTTAATTTAATCCTACGGAGAGAAAAACGAACAATAACTAACGGAAATTATAAAATATACAGAAAGACAGAAATCAGTGTTTCACTATAAAACACAATGAATTTTAATAGTGTATTTTTAGGTTGGTTCGGTTCTCGAGTCATTCTATTCGGTTGATTTGTATTTTTTTTTCTATTTTTTTTTATCATTATTTACATAGTAAATCAACGTTTTTAACCCTCGAAAGAGACAAAAAAGGGATATGGTGGGAGGGGCTCCGCAGTAATTGAACATTTTCGGTAAGACCGGTCTGGTCCGGTCCAGTTCGCTTATCTTTTTCTTTTTTATTGTTTTTTTTAAAATGACTAAATACGGATATAGCCCCTATTAAGAGAAAATTGATGACTTTGGCATAGAGATATACCAGTAATTAACCATAATTTTTTATTTTTTTCTTTATATTGTCGGCACGTGTGTCACACGTGACCAACAGTATACCTCCCCAAGCCCTATTTAAGTGGCGTATTAGGGGTGATTGGGTCATCGAAGATGGGCTACCGGCATCTCTATCAATGCACCTCCGCCTGATCTTCCTTCCAGTGCAGCATGTTTTGTGGAACGGTGGCCAATTAAAGCCGGTTCACCTGTTTCTCTCTCCCTTGCACGTAAAAGTGCAAGAGATGACCCCAATTTTGTTACTTTTAAACTTAAGTCTTTGTACTTTTAATTTTATATATGGTCTTGATTTCTGTTATATAAGTTTTGATTTAGTTTGATTGAGTCCTTCAATTGAAATTAATTAAATGTTAATATTTCACTTCAGTCCTTCTTATTTTAATTTTTTATTAGAATTAAATAGCTTAATATATTGAGTACAAAAATTTCAATTTTTACAATTTTGTCCTTTGATTGAAATTGATAATATATTATATTTTTATTTCAGCCCTTATACTTTTAATTTTTTTATTTTAATCCCTTTATTTTTTTTATATTTCTGGAATAATCTCTATTTTTTATCATATATATATATATATATATATATATATAAGTGTGCTCTTAACTATGATTTTTTTTATTTATTTTCTTATTTATTGATTTGGTATTTTTTTTTCAAAAAAATTAGCTCTTAAATTTTATTTTGTATTTATAATTTGAATTGATATTTCTGTATTTTTTTTCTCCCTTTGTTCTTTCTTTTAATTTTTTATTCGTTTTTTTATTTTTATTTTAAATTCTAATGACTTTTTTTACCTTATAATTTTTTTTTTAATCTTTTGTTAAAGTTTTTAAGATTTTTTAGTCTTTTATTTATTTATTTTTTTCATTACTAACGCAATTATTAACACAATAATAATAATAATAATAATAATAATAATAATAATGTAATTGTTTTTCTTGCTTACTCTTTTGTTTATGTTTTTTATGTTTTTTTTCTCATGATAATTTGAGAATTTATATTGTTGTGACACTAATAATAATGATAATTTTTTTTATATATTTTTGTTTGATATTTTGTTAAAGTTTTTAGGATTTTTTTAGTCTTTCATTTTTTTCTTTCATTATTATCACAATAATAATAATAATAATAATAATAATAATAATAATTTAATTATTTTTCTTACTTATTCTTTTGTTAATATTTTTTAGGTTTTTTTCTCTGGATAATTTGATAATTTTTATTGTTTTGACAGTAATAACAATGATAATTTTTATTTTATTTTTTGTTTGATCTTTTGTTAAAGTTTTTAGAATTTTTTTATTCTTTCTTTTATTTATTCTTTCTTTCATAATAATAATAATAATATTTTAATTGTTTTTCTTACTTACTATTTTGGTAATGTTTTTTAGTTTTTTTTCTCCGAATAATTTGATAAATTTTATTGTTTTGATAGTCATAATAATGATAATTTTAGATGTTACGACTCCGATGTTGCTATGGTTGTAATAGGATATTTTGATCTATTTTATTATATTAAAGTTTGCATATATAAATATTATATTTTAATTTTGATCCAGCATATAAAAATTGTTTGTTAAGCCTACAACGTAGGACAAATAATTTTTTTAATTTTCAAGTTAAATGATTTTTTTCAGCTAATAATTTTATTTTTGTTTTATTATCCATTATATTTTTTTATTTGCTCTTTTATTAAAGTTGTCGCACCCCATCGCAATAGTGCGGCGTCGTGGTGACCCTCCCCATGAGCGAGGGAAATCATGTGGGGTCTTATCTTAATTTTTTTTGTGGAAAAAGCGAGTCGCCACCTAGTATTATAGTCACTAGAAAACCTAAAACTAGTATTTAAGATATTCTAAGGCAATGAACTAGTTGCGTAAAGGGAAGGTTTTAGCACCCCTAATACGCCCTACCAAGGTAAGTTGTTTGATGTTTGAGTTTGCTTTTGATTTGCTATGGTTTTGATTTTTCAAATAGCATGTTGGTTAAACAATGATGGTCTATTATCCCAGCCGAATATTTTGGATATCAACCCCTTTAGGATTTATTTATCCAAACACCAACAGTGAATAATAGCAAATTATCTCCGTCGAATATTTTGGATATTAGCCCATTGGGATTTATTTATCCAAACACCAACAGTGAATAATAGCAAATTATCCCCGTTGAATATTTTGGATATTGACCCCTTATGATTTATTTATCCAAACATCAAAAATGGATAATGGATTCCCAAAAATAAGATTTTAATATTTTTGGAATATTGACCAATACCCTTAGGATCTTTACAAACATGTTGTAGAATCAAAAAATGAGAGAAATGATTTTTCTTTGCGAAATCCATGCTAAAATACATTTTTTCTTCAAATTCCAAGATAATATATTTTTTTTAAATTTTTTTTTTTAAATATGCTAGTGTATTGGCCGTATGCAAGAAAACAATTTTTTTTTGTTTTTTTTAAATATATTTTTTTTATTTTGCAAATTTTTTTTTTGTTTCCCTTTTTTTTTTTCCTTTGGGGGGCTAGTTGCCTAGCCCGACATAAGCTGGGCTCCAGCCCATTAAAACTTTACCTGGACTTTCAGCCCATTTCCTCTCGGACTGGGCTTCCAGTCCCAACAGGCCGGAAGCCCGTTTTTTCTCGAGCTGGGCTTCCAGTCTAGGTGGGCTGGAAGCCCTGCCTTTAGCAAAAGGCCGGGCACAAAGCCCGGCCCAACAAGGAGTGAATTAATTCACTCCCCGCTGCATGCAGAGAAAAAGAAGACGATGAATAGTGAAATTTTGATGTGTGATAAATGGTGTACCTGTTAACACCTTTAGGTAGAGGGGGTCGTGGTGGTTCTTCTAGTCATGGTGACGTCCAAAATGGTGGCCTGTGGTGATGTCGGAAATGGTGGTCTGTGGTGGCAGGAATAAGCGTCAGAACGGTGACAGGACACGTTGCAGTTGCTGGGCCTGTTCTGCCTTTGCTTCGCCAGAGACCACAAATGTATTGCTAGTGTGGAGGGGCGGATTCCAGTGATGACGAAGTGGTGCAAGGTGGTCGGAGTTGATGGTTGTTGTTGCTGAACCGAGAAGGAGAGGAGAGAGAGAAGCTTCTGGTTTTAGAGAGAGAAAGTGATTGAACCGAAAAAGAAGAGAAAAAAAGAAGGGAAAGAGCTGATGATGTCGGGGTTGGTTGACAAAAAAATACTAAAGTTTTTACACGAATTCTTCCCTCTTGATTTTCTGCTTCTCCTTTGTTCCCCCCTTCACTGCAACTTCTATTTTTTTTTTATCTTTCACGTGAGTTTTCTCCCCCTTTCTAATCTTGCATGGCTAATGTATTTATAGTCGATGAAACAAACCCTTCGTCCACCTAAAATATTTAATGCAGGGTGCCGCTGCTGAATATTGAATGCAGGCGTGTCTCATTATTCAAAGCCAGGTACACTGGAGCATGCAGCCGGAATGCAATTTTCAAAAATATTTGAAGGTAAAAGTATGATTTGGTCCCTCAATTTATAATTACTCTAATTGTAACTCTAGTTGGATTTAAACTTATGATCTTATGCAATTATATCCCATCAAAATTCAATCTCAAACTTAGCTTTGCGTGACTTTTTTATTATGGTCCTTGGTTTCTAGTTTTCACTATTTAATCCTCCAATCGACCATTAAACTCTCAATTTATTCAATTTGGCCCTCAATTTCGCATAATTGGCTTGAAAAAATTCAAATCGTTCTCCAAAAATCTCAATCTCATCAATTGAACCCGAATAAAATTCGAGAACTTGATTTCTCATTGACTAAACCCTTAATAAAATTAATTTGACCAATTTAAAGTACAATTAAATCATCACGCTTAATTAAATCCTTCAATTGGATCATAAATTAATTCTCAAACATAATTACACTTTTAAATTGGCCAACGATTAAATTGAATTGGCTCATAAAAAATATAATTATATCTTTCGACTTAATTTTACTCAGATTTATCTGATAATAAATTACATTAGCCGTGAATCTGCTCTCTCCTTCATTTCTAGGCATAAAAAAGTACAATCGAGATCTCGAAAACGTCTAAAATTCCCACCTTGACACCAACCCCTTTTATTTTAATTTTTGTTCTTATTTTTGGATAAATTTGGGGAATAACCCAAAATTAGGTTATGATAAAAGTTTTTATGTTTTTTTTTTCATTATTAGCGCAATAATAATGTTAATAATAATAATAATAATTTTAATTTTTGTTCTTATTTTCTTTTTTGTTAACTTTTTTTGTATTTTTTTCTCAAGGTAATTTATTGATTCTATTATTTTGGTAGTGATAGTGATTGTGATGATAATTTTAGATGTGAAGATTTCGATGTTAGTGTTGTTATAAAAAGGTATGTTCATCTATTTCATTATATCAAATTTTACATGTATAAATATTCTATTTTAATCTCAACAGTTATAAAAATTATTTACTCGACCTGCGACGTAGTGTAACTGACAACATCACAAAGGTTGATGTAAATATTAGAAAAAAACTATGTTTTCCCATATTTTTTTGTTGAAAAACTTTTGAGGCAATTACCTGTTTCCGTCTCTTTGGTGTTAAAACTTCGATATGATTATTACGGTAGTGTGTATTAATATGTTGTATTATATCAAATTTTGCATGTGTAAATATTATATTTTATTTTTAAATTAAAAAAAATCTATAAATTGCTTCAAATCCAACAATTATAAAAATTGTAATGTTGCCTGCAACGTAGTGCGGGCAATCTAACTAGTTATTACTATATATATAAACAATGTTGCATTTTTACTGTGCAAATCCACAGTAACACTTACTATTAATATATGTTGCCAAGAATATATATATATATATATATATATATATATAATTTGTTGTTTTTATAATTGGATTATCTAAGTTAGCTTAACTGCACTACGATTAATCCTCGAATTCAATTTGTTTTATAATTTTTTTGTTTTTTTCCTGATTTTTTTTATTATTTACATGAAATATTTTTTATTTTGCTTGGAAATGCGATTGATTTTTAAAAGAAAATATTTTTTTCCTTATTATGTTTTTTTATTCATTTTTTGTAGAGGTTTTACTTTTATCAGGTTCCGTTCTAAAATTTTAATTTATATTAGTGATAATTTTAAAATTAATATTGCTCCTTTTTTCCCTTTTTTCTTTTTTTTATGTGTGTTTTCTGTTATTTTATCTATTTTTCATATTATATAATTTTATGATTTTATTGTTTGCGCAATAAGGATGGTAATTTTAGTGATCATTTTTTATGATTTTTTTTGTTGAAATGTTTTTATTTTTTTTTATTTTTTTAAGGTAATTAATGATTTTAATTATTTGAGCAGTAATATTGATAATAATTTTAACTGTTATAATAATGAAAATGATGATAACGTAGGGATAGATTTTCAATTTATGTTTTCATCTTTTTATGGATAAAAAATTAACTACTTATTTTTTATTTAATGATTGAAGGTTTTCTCATAATTTATATCCAGAAAGGCAACTAAAAATTGCTGCTCTTCTTTTTGGTGAGCTTCATTTTAGAGGTTAAGGTTAATAGCATGGCTCATTGTTCTAGTTTTCTAGTCCAATTCTTGGTTGTCAAGTTACCTCGATTGTCCCTATGTTAGTAATTATGCTTAAGAGCTCAAGTTTGTGGTGTTGCTTGTACAATTTTAACTCTATATCATATACTTTGTTTTCTATCATATTGAACCTACTCCTATTGTTTGTACATGAGTTTGGAGTTTCAACATGTATTTGGTTGTCCAAGTATTTGATTTTTGATATAGGTAACTTGACAATTTAGAGGTTTCTTTTCCACGATAAAATGTATTTTGCATTACTGATTATAGCTCTATATATACAGATTTGTATGCTTTTAAAGGAAGTAATTACAAGCTGATTTCCAGCCCCTATCATATACATCTAACATATATCATACAATCAGTATTAAAGAGATTAAATGCAAATCTGCTGCTATTATTCCTAGAAATCTACCACCAATACAGATTTGCTGTCATTTAATTCTCTAAAAAATCTGTCATTTTTCAATGTAGAGATATATTTCCTTCGACATCTCCCCTCAAATTGATGCTGGTAAATCAATGAGCATCAATTTGCTAATGAGAAAATTATGATGCTGACAAGGGAGGGATTTGGTGAAGATATCCGCAAGTTGTAAAGTTGTAGGGACATGTGGGAGGGTGATGACCTGATGATTGTAGGCGTCCTTGATTGAGTGATAGTCAACTTTGATGTTCTTTGTGCGTTCATGAAATACTGGGTTAGCGGTAATTTTAATGGCACTAGTGTTGTCTACATTAAATGGTGTTGGGTGAGTGGGAGAGAAACTCAGTTCAGTGAGATCGCGTAGCCAAATAATCTCAGAGCATGCAATAAACATTGCTCGATATTTGGCCTTAGTGGAGGATTTGGAGATGTTGTCTTGCTTCTTGCATTTCCAAGAGATAAGAGCATCACCAAGAAACATACACCACCTGGTGGTAGATTTTCTAGTAACTGGACAACCGACCTAATTAGCGTCACTATACGTTTGTAATTGAAGTGAAACCAGCAGGAAAGAATAAGCCACGACCAGATGTCCCATGAATGTAGCAAATGATGTGGTGAACGATAGAAAGATGAAGATGTCGTGGTGCTTGCATGGACTTGCTTATTGCTTAAAGTAGTATGAGTGAGACTTGCTAGCTGAACCAGATCCTGACTATACTTGTGTTGATGCACAAAGAGACCATGAGGTTGATGATGTGTCTCCAATCCTAAGAAGTAGGCGAGCTTGCCAAAGTCCTTCATATGAAAACTGGAGTTCAACAAAGTCTGAACCCTCGCGATTGCCTCCAAGTTAGAGCCAACGACGATGATATCGTCTACATAACCAAGGACTACAATACCTATTGATGTTTTTTGTAAGAGAAGAGTCATACTGGCTTTGAGTGAAAGAAAAACCAAGTAGAGTGGATGAAAATTTTTGAAACCACACTCGTGGTGCTTGCTTCAAACCATACAAAGAGTTTCAATTTACAAACATCATTTGGTGAGGAAGTAGGCACACTAGAGGGGAGTTTCAAGTAAACTTCTTCTCTGAGATCACTGTTGATAAATGCATTCCTAACATCCATTTGATGAAAGGACCAAGTTTAGGATGGTGGTCATTTTTGCGACTGGTGCAAAAGTCTCATTATAATCAAGGCCATATTCTTGGTTGTTCCTATGTGCCACTAACCGAGCCTTATAACAGTCAATAGACCCATCAGAATGAAGTTTGATAGAAAACACAAACTTATTACCAAGGGGTTTGACATGAGAAGGACAACATCCCATGTTTGGTTTTCTTCAAGTGCTAAAAATTCTATGTCAATTGCTTTTTGCCAACACTCATGCTCCATTGCTTGTTTATAAGATGAAGGAATAGAAATAGAAGACAAGGTGGCTGTGAATGATGAAGGGAAAGAGAAACCAAACCTATCAGGAGGTCTATGATCTTGAGTACTGTGTCTAATGGAGGTGTAGGTACAAGAGCAGCAATCGTAGAAGATTCTAGAGGGGTTGTCGTGCGGTTGGCAGTTGGTGGGAGCTACCAGTGGGTTGTCGTTGATACATTATGAGAGGTTTAGAAGGAACTGATTTTGCAGAAGAGTTAGGAAACATAGGCAAAATAGAAAGAAAATGAAGGAGAAACAAGATCTTGATTGGTGGTAAAAAAATAGTGATTTTCTAGGAAAATCACATTTCTAGAACTCGAAGACGACTCTTAACTGGATCATAACAAAGAAAACCTTTTTGCTGAACCGAATATCCTAGAAAAGCACATTTTGTTGATTGAGTTGTGAGTTTTGTGCGTCTAGATGTAGGGAGATGAACATAACAGACACAACCAAAGGTACGAAGATTAAAATAAGTTGGAAGATGGCCAAATAACCTAACAAAAGGGGAGTCATGGTCCAATATAAAAGAAGGCAATCTGTTGATAAGATAAACAACAGTTGAAAGAGCTTCACACCAAAATCAAGAGGGCGTGGAAGATTCTAACAAGAGAGTATGAACCACATCAAGAAGATGATGGTTTTCTCTTTCAGCCACCCCATTTTATTGAGGTGTTGAAGGACAAGACCGTTGATGGATAATGCCATGATTTTGTAGGAAATCCTGAAGCAAATGAGATGTGTACTCTCCTTCATTGTCAGAATGAAGGATATTGATATTGGTGGAAAATTGAGTTTGAACATATGCATAAAAAAATCTTAAAAACATAAAATACTTCGTTTTTGGAATGAAGGAAGTAAATCCATGTGAAACGACCATAGTCGTCGATAAAAGTGACATAGTATTTGTAATTTGCATGTGATGTTACTAGTACCATACCCCACACATCGTTATGTATGAGATAAAGTGTGACAACATGCGATGTGCGAATAGGAAAAGGTAGCACTTTACTCTTGCCGAGTTTGCAAGAATGACAATCAAATTAAACAATACCAAGAGATGGTGTTTCATTATTCCCAAGCAAACTAGATTTTAGTAAAGCATGCAATACATTAGGGTTTGGATGCCCTAGACGTTTATGCCATGCTCGATAATCAATTTTAGTAGAATTACAAGTTATAAAAGGCACAGAAGATAAAGAAAACTGAAGAGGAAAGAGACGTCCTACTTTAGGCCCCCTCGCAATCATCCTCCCTGACTGTTTATCCTGCACCATATAGCTAGATTTAGAAAATATCACTTTACAGTCATCTTCAACTAGTTGACCGATACACAAGTTTTATGTTTAGACCAGGGGATATAAAGACATCAGTTAGAGTGGGGGAAACATCACCAGTGGTTGTGATAGGCAGTTGATTGCCATCGGCAATTTGTATTTTGAGATTTCCAGAATATTTTCTTACATTTGCAAGGGAATCAACTGTGTTTTTCATGTGATGAGAGGTTGCAGAATCAAAATACCAAGGAGATGATGTGGAGAGGGTTTTACCTGAGAGTCCTCATGTTGAAAATGTAGACATGATCATTTGCTGAATCATTTCAGGGGTTATGTATTGGGCAGAAATAGGAGCTGAAGCATGAGTTTGATCTGGAGCATTTTGTGCCACAAAACTTCCAGCACAACAAGAGCCAATTGAGGCAGTATATGCTCTCCTTCTAAAGGTCGAATTTGGCATTCTTTGATGACATGCCCATCCTTTTTGCAGTAGGTACAGAATTTTCTAGGACAATTTGCAGTAAAGTGCTCGAATCCCTTGCGGCAAAAACACTGGACAATGCTCATCTCTACTTTGTGGCCTACCTTGTGTTGCACAGGCCATAAAAATTGATGTAGTATGTTGTTGTTCCATGGTAGATTGAGTAGAAAGACTCTTTTTCATGAAGAGGATCATTGAGACATGTATGCAAGGAGGGGACAAACTCTCAGTTCATGAGATTGGATCTGGTACCTTCAAATTCTGAACTTAGCTTCATCAAAAATTGATCCCTTACGAGTCATTTCATAAACAGATTGAACTGCACTCAACCCTTCAAATGGTAAATTAGCATAGACTATATCAGTGTATTCAGTCCAAAGATTAGTGAATCTAGAATAAAATTCAAAGATAGAGAGGCTGTCCTGTTGAAGAATACTCAGTTCATGCTCAAGCTAGAACCTTTTAGCAGTGTTTTGTTGACTATAGACTTTCTTTAAGTATGTCCACATTTGAGCAGCAGTTTGAGATGTTTGAAGATTCAAGATGATATTGCGTTCAACAGAACCTAAAATCCATACGATGACTTGTGCATCCTTGACTTCTCACTTGCCGTGTTGAGCTTTGTCTTTGCTTTTGTTAGGAGCTGGGTTGCTGCCATCAACATGCCCCCACAACTCCATGCCTTCGACAAAGATCCTGAGATGAAATGCCTAAGCAGAGTAACTCTTGCCATTAAATCGAATCAAAGAAACATCAAACTTGTCATAAGACATGATGTTAGCAGAACTTGAACACAGACTAGTTGAGACTAAGAATTTGAAAAAAAACTCGAGACAAATGATTACTTAGACTAAAGGCTCTGATACCATGACAATTTCGAGGTTTCTTTTCCACAAATAAAATTTATTTTGCATTATTGATTACAGCCCTCTATATACAGATTTGTATGCTTTTAACGAAAGCAATTACAAGCTAATTTTCAGCCCCTATCATATACATCTACCATATATCATACAATCAGTATTAAAGAGATTAAATGCAAATCTGCTGCCATTATTCCTGGAAATCTGCCATCAATATAGATCTGTTGCCATTTAATTGTCTCTAAAAAGTTTTCCATTTTTCAATGTAGAAATATATTTCCTTGTGTAGAGATATATTTCCTTTGACATAACTCACAATTGCTTGTATTGTTTTTTGTATTTTTGTTTCATTCTTTCAAAAAATATTGTGATTAATTCATTGTAGTTTAGCTGATATAAGTTTGAATGGCAGCATATGTTTGTTATGTGATTGCATACAACTTGATTGAAGAAGTTGACTACATACTGCTTGAATGAAAATCCATTTATAAAATCAGATATCTATTTGCCTGTGATTGCTATTGGTATTTACATTTTTGAAGCTTGAGGCATGAAGGCTCCACTTTAAGGAATCACGAGATATATATAGTTATGCAAATAAATGTGATTTGGAATGTATTCAACAGATTTATGTGGTCATGTTTTTGAATTGCATTTCAGGTTCTGTTATCAAGCACCAACTTGTTACTCATCTCACTCTTGGGATTGCCTTGCGTGGTGTTTTAGATGCGCTTCGAAAACCTCCAGATTCTAAAGTCAGTCATCATCCCTAAGGAACATTCAACCATTCTATATATCTATATATAATATCGTGTATGACCTCTATTTGCAGATGTTTGTGTTTGGGACCAAGGCTTTGGAGCAATTTGTGGACCGTTTGATTGAATGGCCACAATATTGCAATCGTATCTTACAAATATCGCATTTGCGCGGTACTCATGCTGAGCTTGTTGCTTTCATTGAGCGAGCACTTGCCAGGATTTCATCAAGGCATTTGGAATCAAATGGAATAAACAATGATTCTGTTGCTTATCACCATGGATTGTCCCAAGTTGCCTCAGTAAATGGAGAGGTTAGGAACCGTTTTTTTTTTTTTTTTTGGTGCTTAGAGTTTGTGCTCTTCTCGTTTTGTCCCATGCATTCATAACTTTAACTAGACCATGAATGTTTGACAAGGTTACCACCTGAGATGGAAACTTGATACATGAAGATTATGCTTTGAAGATATTTGACATCGGTTTTCGTTTGTTTAAAATGATGGAAACTTGATATATGAAGATTTGGCAAGGGTTCCATCTAAGATATTTAGATTAAAATTCACATGAAATTTAGTTTCTTTGATTGGTGGCATTTTTTAAACTTTGTTATTAACCTTAGTTTTCAATCCAGAAACATATTTGCACTAGAAGTAGCACTAGAAGTAGTCGGTGCAATAGTGTCAAGGAGCTAGAGTTTTGGGCACACATACATTCCCATTTCTTTATTGTGAAATATACAAATCATTGCACTTTGGTTCTTCTTTCATATTATTTTCAACCATGGATTGTAGCTATGAACATTCTCTGGATTTTATATTCTCATGTGAAAGCATTAGATCTCTAATAACTTTTTTCGAAGATGTTTAGTGCTCCAATAAATAGTCTGCATTTTGATTACTCCTAAATAAATAAAACCAAGGTTATCGAGGAAATTTTGAACTGCCGTGTTCCATGTTCAGTTAAAACTTTTAATTTGCATGTTACGACTACACTTTTGGCACCACCATCTCTGCATCTGCTTCTCACTGGTACCATTGTACCTCTAGCTCCCAGACCTTATTGCATTATCTTATCAATACATCACTAAATCTGCTACAAATATTGATATAAGACATTTTAATATCATAATCTGATCATAACTCTAACTAGATTAAGGGCTAAACTAGTTGGTTCTAATTAATAGCCTCAACAGCCTTTGTAGTTTTGTTCTCTAACCTTGTGTGATCATTGCAGTCAAATAAGATTAACTTTCAGCAGGCTGGGCAACAACTTTCCTCTACATTCCATCTTCAACAGAGACATGAAGGTTCTCTTGCTACTCCATTTAATGAGCCTAAACAATTTGCATCTGCAGCTCCATTTAATGAGACTAAACAATTTCTATCTTCCAGTGGGCAATCTTCAATTGCCCCTTCAAGTGATGTTTCTAGCATTCAGAAGGTAGACTCTGCTATCAATTAGTGTGATGGGGTTAATATTTGAATCTCATTCGTGTAGTACATCTTATTCTTATGTTGTGATTGCAGAGTACAATTACTTCTTCAACTTTGTTGTCTTCTCTTGGTTTTGTCCGTCCTTCCCGAGGAGTTACCTCCACCAGTAAGTTCATTAAATGATCATAATATTTGCTTATTTACATTAAACTATCATATATTCAAATGTTTTAATATAGGGTTTGGCTCTGCATTGAACATCGAAACACTTATGGCTGCTGCTGAGAGAAGAGAAACACCGATAGAGGTACTGCATTTTGTTTCATTCTCACACAAGTGATAGTATTTTCTACAAAGAATGTATGGAGGTCAATGGTAGCGTTAATTTTTTTTTCCTCCTAGAAATGTGTAGTGGCCCCTTTTAAGTATAAATTGGATACGATCTATTGCCCTTTTTATCCCTCTTAATTTTATCCGCCAAGGGATTTTTTTTACTTGCAACTACTATCCTCCCACCTTATATATGATGATAATTTATTTGGGAAAGAAAACGTTTCTTGTTCATTTAAGTATTAAACTTTGAATGGAGTTGCCCATTCTATTCTTTCAAAGTTTGGAAGTTTAAAACAACCGGTATTTAGTTTGAAGTCTTCAAAGTCTACAATGGTAATTTGTTTCATAAGGGGTTGAGCTATGAGCCATCTATTCTAACTTTTACCATGTAATATTCTTGAAATCTTGTTTTCAATGGGCCTTGGTTATTGGTGGTCAAACAATTGTATGGTATGGAGGGCACTGCACATCATGTAATGATAAGTGTCATCTTTATTTAGCATTTGGGAAGCTTTCTTTGTATGTTTTGCAAATAAGGTTGTTGATTAGCAAACCCTTAGCCTTTGTTGGATGAGTAGGTAGGTGTTCCCAAGTGGGTAGAGGAGCTTTTACCCTTGTATTTGTGGCTTTTGGAAAGAGAATGGTCCTTGAATCTGGAATATTTCAACGTTTAAAAATAGAAAATTTGTAGGAAATTACTCATAAAGAAGCTGTTATGGGATATAATTTAAACCTGATCTTCTTACGGTGTTCTGCTTGCAGGAATTATTTTTGATGGCCTTTAACATTGCAAAGCTCATTTCTTATTAATTTCTCCTTGAATTGTTTTGTTTTCATATTTGTTCCTTATACGACAGAGTCCTAAGCTTTTTATTTGTAATTTTTTCTACTTCTCTTTCAAATAATATATATTAATAAAAATAAGTAATTTCATATTTTCTTGTGCATTGTAGTTATTCAATTTTAATTTTTGCTCACAGGCTCCAGGATCAGAGATTCAGGACAAAGTATCATTCATGATCAATAATATTTCTGCTGCAAATGTTGAAGCTAAAGCAAAAGAGTTTACTGAAATACTAAAGGAGCAGTACTATCCCTGGTTTGCCCAGTACATGGTCATGAAAAGGTCAGGACCCTCTTCCAATTTTCCTTTCCTGATTCTTTTGTTTGTGTAAATGTTTCTATGCATATTTATCTCTGTTTAAGTAACATGTTAGTTGTTTAAGTAATATGTTATTTGTTTTTGCCGTTGCCTCTTCCTTATTGGTCTTGGTTAATGTTTTCATTCAGAGCAAGCATTGAGCCCAATTTTCATGATTTGTACTTGAAGTTCCTTGATAAAGTTAATTCAAAAGCTTTAAACAAGGAGATTGTCCAAGACACATATGAAAACTGCAAGGTTTGTTTCATGATGTGTACCTTTTGCACATTGTTAAGCAACTTCATTATCAGAAAATCATGTGGCATGAATAAGTCTTTTTCAGTTTAAAAGTGGAATAGATAAGTATTACCTTTTGTTCTATTTCCAGGTTCTTTTGGGATCAGAGCTTATAAAATCTAGTTCAGAAGAGCGTTCATTGCTTAAAAATTTGGGAAGCTGGCTTGGGAGATTAACTATTGGAAGGAACCAAGTTCTGAGGGCGCGTGAGATAGATCCCAAATCTTTGATCATAGAGGTGATTCTTATAGATCAAGTAGTGCCCTTCAGTAATAACAAGTCTCATTCAATTGTTCTTTTTCATCTTTAATTTTTATCAATTAAGAATCATATATTCACTTGAGTTGATCTTGTCATTGTGCAGGCATATGAGAAGGGCTTGATGATTGCAGTTATACCATTTACATCCAAGGTACACATGTCGACAATTTGAATGTCTCTGAATTTGATCGGTGTATAATTCTTACATTCTGTTACTTGCTGTAGGTTCTAGAGCCATGCCAAAACAGTCTAGCATACCAACCTCCTAATCCTTGGACTATGGGCATTCTTGGATTGCTGGCTGAGATCTACTCAATGCTGAACTTGAAAATGAACCTCAAATTTGACATAGAGGTATTGGGATACAATCAACACTTGCCAACTGTGTGCACTCTTTTTTTTTTTTTGTGCTATAGAAGCCCTACTACAATGATGCTGTTTTTGGTTATTTGTCATCAATATTCTTTTGGCACTTCAGGTCTTGTTCAAGAACCTTGGTGTAGATATGAAGGACATAGCACCAATTTCTCTTCTTAAGGATCGGAAACGGGAAATCGAAGGGAATCCTGATTTTTCCAATAAAGATGTAGGAGCATCCCAACCACAGATGGTTCCAGAAGTTAAATCTGGAATTATTCCCCTAAATCATGTTGAGCTACCACTTGAGGTTGCAAGCCCACCAAATTCTGGTGTTCACACTCATATGTTATCTCAGGTTTGTGTGCATATGGTTTTCTATTTTTGTTTAAGCAGCTGCTGATATGTTTCTGAACTGTTAATCTGCTTGGTGTCTTAAGTATAGTATACCTCTCCTGTCCATCTTTCTTCGGGTACATTGATGGAGGATGAAAAACCAGCTTCATTAGGCTTGTCTGATCAGCTCCCTTCTGCACAAGGACTATTCCAAGCTACTCCTTCCCAGTCAGCCTTTCGGGCTAGTCAGGTTCATTGAAGTTCATATGCTGTTGGTCTGACAATAGACTGACTTATGTGTCTCTAATTCACAAGTCTTTTGGTGTTTGCAGCTTCCCACAACAATATCTAACATCGGAACTCATGTTATTATCAATCAGAAGTTAAATTCTTGGGGGTTACATGTGCATTTTCAAAGGTTCAAATGGTTTCAACATTAGTCTCATTATGCTTTAAAGTTACTTTGTTTTGTGTTTCTCTGATAGTCTTTATCTCATTAACAATTTACAGACTGGTTCCAGCTGTAATGGACAGAGCCATCAAAGATATAGTGTCTGTTATTGTCCAGAGAAGTGTTTCTATTGCAACACAAACAACGAAAGAACTTGTTTTGAAGGTTTGGACATTGACCTAAATAAAGAATTTAGTGCCATATGTATTGAGGCTTGCTGTATCTACCTACCTTTGCAGCAAGCTCCACAGGCGTTGTCATCAAAATTCTCTTTTCTTTGTTTTTTAACACCTTCATATTTTCTCTTAACCATAGCATTGGTTGCTTGAATCAAATATATCCACATGTTTTAGAAACTTTGAACATTGTTATTTCACAGACATGTTCTAATGCCTTACAATTATAGGATTATGCCATGGAATCCGATGAAACACGAATATATAATGCAGCACATTTAATGGTTGCCAGTTTGGCTGGAAGCTTAGCTCATGTGACATGCAAGGTTTTTTCTGTCACAACTTGTTAGCTCTTTTTTCTCCTTAGCTTTGTGGAACTTGAAGCGGGATCATTGTATTTGATATTCTTTCTTCTCAGCATGGTAAATTGGTGTTTTGTTTATTTGCCAGGAGCCATTATGTAGTTCAATATCAAGTCAGCTAAGGAATTCAGTACAGGGTCTCTCAACAAGTGAAATTCTGGAGCATGCAGTGCAACTGGTTACCAATGATAACCTTGATCTTGGGTGTGCGGTGATTGAACAGGCTGCTACAGATAAGGTTCCGGTTTTAGTTTGATATACACCTACTTCATTAGCCTCTTCTTAGTTTGGGGGTGTTTTTATTCCTGAGTAATGTGCCATGCATATAATTTATAAATCATGTCTATGCTAGTTGATGAGTTCAGCTCTCCCTTGTTTGTGGTGTTCATGTCAGATCCCAGTAGTAGTAGTTTAGAATAGTCAAGGGTTGGTTAAGGTGTTCCTTAGAAGCACTGTTTACTGGTGTTGAATGAATAGTCTGACATGTATCATTGACTACGTTGCTTGGACTTGGGCATGTGCAACAAATATGTTCCAAATATAACAACTGGTAAATTTTAAATTTTAGGAAATGGTGACTCAGCAGTTTCCAAAATTTGGATATAAGCAAGTGAATTTGTTAACCCTGGATATCCACATATCGATATAGCTTCAAAATATTGGATCTTCTGCCTACCAGGAATATATGCATTTTGAATTGGGCATTGTTTACACTAGGGCTGTATTTATTTAGATATGTTAAAAGCTGTTACCTCCTCTGTAAAATCATGCTTTAATTTGGGCTATTTGAATACACAAAATGACTGGCTTTGCCATCCACTTAGTTGGTTTTGATGTTACGGTTTTTGCTCACTCTTTACCGCTGAACTTAGATACCCACTTTTCATCTAGTATCATGCATCTCTCTCTCTCTCTCTCTCTCTCTCTCTCTCTATAGCATTCTCTTTTGTCTCTGCCATCAAGATTCACAAGCTGCTTGTTGTCAATGTCTCCCATTTTACTTGTGTCATGTCGACACAGGTGTGATTGAACAAAGTAGATTCCTTGCAACATATCAAGGCTGTATATGAAGTTACTCTGGGAGAGTAGGATATGTTTAGCTGCTTTTTAAGGGGCACTAAACAGTTAGTTGGATGGAGTTAGAATCCAAAATCTTAAAAATGACTCACATTTGAGGTAATTGTTGGGTGGATTTTTTGGCTTCCATATGGAACTTTGCTTCTATGACACTTTCAGGAGTGTTTTTAGCTAATTTTCAGTAGAATCTAAGTTCTAGTTTGTAAGGATTTTGCTTTGGTATTGTTTGCTGTTCGCTATTGTTCTCTATTCTTGGTTGGTTGCTTATCCTTGTCCAGTCATTATTTTCATTCTAGTCATGTGTTTTCTTTTGTTGAGAAAGAACCTAACATGGCATGCAGGAAATCAATGTTAGCCTGGGCTTGTTCTTGGAAATAATATGGAAAAAAATCATCACTAAATAGCTCTACACTATTTGATCAAAGATGTGGTAGGTTAATGCAGTCCTCTTGTCATGCTGTTTCATGCAGGCCATACAAACCATTGACATGGAAATAGCTCAACAACTTCTAAGAAGGAAACATAGAGATGGTGTTGGTCCGGCATTTTTTGATGCAAACATGTACACCCAAAGTTCTATGGGTGCTATACCTGAGGCTCTTCGCCCCAAGCCTGGTCACTTGACTGTCTCTCAACAGCGAGTTTATGAGGTAAATGCCTGGTGATCGTTTCCATGTGACATGAGGTTTTCAGAAAGAAAGCACTTAAAAGTTAATTCCCTCCCTGAACTCCCTTCTTCCTTTCCCCTGTTGTATGCAGGATTTTGTTCGGCTTCCGTGGCAAAACCAATCTAGCCAGAGCTCTCATGTCATTCCTACGGGTTCTGCTTCTTCCTGTGCTATCGGTCCTGCTAGTGCACATGGTTCAGTTTCATTGGATGTGGTTTCAGAAGCTATTGAATCTAATTCAGCTACACATCTTAGGTGTTTTATGGTTATTTATTGGTACTTGATATTTCTAATTTTTCAAAATTTTGAATTTAAAATTCTGCATTTTATGTTTCAGTCCTGCTTCAATTCATAGCATGATGGCTGATGGTTTTATCCAACAGGGTTTTGAAAAAATTTCCACCAGTGCTTTCATTTCTGCTACCACTTCCTCTGAACTTAGCCAAGTGAAATCCTCAGATGTTGCAAAGGTTGGAAGAAATTTTACCAATTCTGTTTTGACATGGTCGAGGCCAAACTTTTTATTTTTTAATAACAAAATATATGTGGTATCTTTTTGTTTGAAGGAAGCGGGAGTTTCTTCTCAACCACCATCTTCATTAGTTGCTCCTGAGTGTGTTGGGAGTAGCATTGCAGGTGCTTCATTGAACACTAGAGATGTGTTGGACAAGTATCAGATTATTGCACAGAAGGTTGGTTTGAATCTTTTTGCTTGTGTCTAATCTGCCATATCCATTTTATTGATTATCATGTTTCAGAGCAAGTGGATAGTTGTATACCTAAGCATGTTTGTTTTTTATGTATATATGCAGCTAGGTCAAATGTTTTATCTTCCCAATTAAGCTAAAGGATAGGGGATGTAATTGTAACCTGAGGCCTATGTGATGTTAGTGTTGCAAAGATGTTTGATGTTCTAGCATGTGCTTGTTTTAGTTGGTGCACTGAAAGTGGTTATATTCTTCTGCTGATATCCCACCTTAAATGGTTTCAGTTGGAGACTTTGGTGACTAGTGACTCTAGAGAAGCTGAAATTCAGGTAATGCTTTTTTCTCTTGCTTTTGGCATGTATTGCTGCCAAATCACACATTCTTGACTGTCATCTAATGTTGTATCCTTCAACTCTTTTCAGCTGATATGGTTCTCAATTACATTCTTCTGCCCACACTCAATATTTTTACATCTCTTACTGTTTTTATGTGATTTTGAGTTTGGTCATCTAAAATATAACTGCCCTTTTGGTGTTCAGGTAGTAGTTGCAGAGGTTCCTGAAATCATAATTAGATGTGTCAGTCGAGATGAGGCTGCCTTGGCTGTAGCACAAAAGGTGTGCTTTTTTCAGTGACAACTTATGATATCATCTGTTGTCTGGCTATAGTGGTTGCCGCCTCTTGTTAACTATCGATTCCTGCTGCCTGTTCTAATACCCATTGAAGTAAACAATTGCTCTTAGTTTTTTCTATGTTTTTCATGAATTGAGTTTTTCTAATTTTTATACAGGTTTTCAAGGGTTTATATGAAAATGCATCAAGCAGTTTTCACGTGAATGCCTGCCTTGCTATTCTGGCTGCTATTCGTGATGTGTGCAAGCTTGTGGTTAAGGAACTCACTAGCTGGGTATGCCTCCGTGAATTTTTACATGTTAGGTCATGCATGACATTCTCTAGCTTTGTTGTGTGGTATTCATTAATTTTGGTAGTAGAGTGAGTTCAGTGACCAGATGAGAACTTATGTTTGTCCTCTTTAATTCAACAGATACAAGTTTTCTTGATTTTGTTTAATTGCTCTTCTATTTGCATTGATGGGTGTTAATTACACCAGTTTTCTATTTCTTACAGGTGATTTACTCGGATGAGGAACGAAAGTTCAATAAAGATATTACCCTTGGCCTGATGCGTAGTGAATTGCTCAACCTTGCAGAGTACAATGTTCATATGGCAAAACTCATTGATGGGGGAAGGAATAGTATGTCAGGGAATTCTTATTGTATAATGAGTATACATTATTGCACTTGATTCAATTAACTATTTCCATAAAATGAACAGGGGCTGCAACAGACTTTGCTGTTTCCCTCATCCAAGCTTTGGTTGCTGAAGAATCCAATGTCATCTCTGAACTCCACAATTTTGTCGATGCTCTGCCCAAGGTTGTATTCTTGCATTTTTATGTTAGGAGTTCATCATGTGCTGTTTTTTTTTACTTTTCTTAGTGAATCTGACTTGTAGCTTGCAGCAAAACCTGTATCTTTTGGGTCATTGCAACAGCTTATTGAGATTGCTAGGAATCCTGGTGTCAACGTAGCTGCTCTAACCAATATTGCTCTTGGAAAGGAGGATAAGACAAGACAGTCTAGAGACAAGGTCAGTGAGATTGCATGGTTTATACTTCACTCCCTTTTGTGCTCGGTCTGATTTTAAACTTTCTACTTTTTTTGTTTTTTTTTTTTGGGAAACAGCCTACCAATCAGTTGATAGCTAACAGGGAAGAATATAGCAACATTGAACCCGTGGAACCGGATGGTTTTCGTAAGCAGGTATATGGAGCTCAAATAGTTTAATGAGAAAGTCTATTGCTTTATTAGCTTGTTGTAATTGCTGAAACCTGACAGCAATGCCACTTGTTGTATGAGATTGATCAAAGTGTTTTGAACTTCTCTAAGGTCATTTCTTGGAAGATACATTGAGACTTTGAGGGATCATGTGATCTTCTTAAGTGTAAAAGGATTTTTAGAATACATTGATCCCTATGCCCCCCTCTTACACAACACAAACATCACTTATGGATGGCATGTATCTTTGTTGTGTTGTTTTTGTTTTGCTTTAATAGTTGGGAAGTATGTGAAAATTCCTAATGCTTTTTCTCATATTTTTCAGATGTTTATTGTTCTTGTAAAATGTAGGTTTCCATGCTTTTTGCGGAATGGTGTCAGATTTGTGAACATCCTGGTGGAAATGATGCAGCTTCTACGCTTTACATCTCAAAGCTGCAAAAAAATGGATTGCTGAAGGGGAACGAGATGACAGATTGCTTTTTTCATGTACTCATGGTACTTATCCTTTCCTTTGAGCTTATATTTCATAAATAATGTTCAAGATGCAATTTTATAATTTCCACAAAATATTTCAGGAGCTCTCTGTTGCGCACTGCCTGTCCTCTGAGGTGATCAATTCCAGTGGACTGCAATCACCTCATCAAATGCAGAACCTCTCCTTCCTTGTTATTGATATCTATGCAAAATTGCTCCTTTCAATCCTAAAGGTAAGCTTTTCAATCCTAAATGATATCCTTCATTGCACTGCTGTTCCTTTGATCTTGTATTTAGTTCATGATGTTGTAACATCTTTCATTTAATACTTTGTTTCATCAGGTGGAGCAGGGATCAAGCAAACCCTTTCCTTTGTCGAAGGTAAACCTTATCCGTAGGGGCTTGCATTTTTCAGTTACATCAAGAACATTAGAATTTCATCTTGGAGCAAAATCACTACCATTGCTCTGTTTCTTGGTAGACTTCTATATTGCTCCTTATATTTACAGTATTTCAACAGATTTTGTCCATCACTGTGAAATTCATACAAAAAGATTCAGAGGTGAAGAAAAATTCTTTTAATGCAAGACCATATTTCAGATTGTTTATTAGTTGGCTTCGAGATCTCCTTTCCCCAGAGCCTGTTGGAGATGGTGTACACTTTCAGGTATTTCTTATTTGGACTCCCTTGTAAATCATTGTACCTACTTAAAGAAGCTTATGTCCACTGATGTTAACTGCACATGCTACAGATCTTGACTGCCTTTGCTGGTGCATTCCACAACCTGCAGCCCCTTAAAGTTCCTGGTTTCAGGTCTGTTTCATGAACTGCGCAACTAATAGCTAATGCTATTTGATAAGATCTTAGACAATATAAAAGTATCCTGAAAGGTGCTCCGAGCCCCTTTTTATAAAGTTGCTGGCATAAAGAAGGCATCCATAACAGAAATATATAGGATGGAGACCATGGTATGAAGTAGGAGACAAGAGTTCAATTTTGCTAGCTTTCTGCCTCTTTCAGTTACAACCTCTTGATAAACTGGGAAGATTTAATGTAAAACTGTTCTATTTGTGGTCTTTATCCTTAGGCTTGTTCCGTGATAGTAGACTTCTTTATTTGCATCTAGACCATTCTTGGTTTTTGACCATCTTCAATGATCCTCGAGTTCTTGATTTAACAAAGACTATAACTTTCCTTCCTCCTTCCAAACAGAAACAAAAGGATAGATGATTGAGGAAACAGATCTCCAATTTGACCCTAGGAAAAATTCCATTAACAAAATCACAAGTTGGGAAGTGATGCTCTTAAGACAATAGCCACCTATAAGTACAAGCATGGAAATTTCTTTCTGAACTCCTAATATTGATGGTAGTGAATCCATCATATCATGGTGAGCAAACTCGCATAATGTTTCACTGATATAAGAATGCAGTTTCAATACTGTTGATAAATTGGATTTTTAAAGTCCTGTTGTTAAATGCTGTGGTTTTCTTAACTGTTGTATTAGTTCTGTCAAGTTGTTCCCTTGGTGATAAAGAACAAGTTTCAACAATGTTGATGGTAAATGCTCATACCATGTTTTTACAAGCTCCCGATGTTTCCGCAGCTATGTATGGCTCTCATTGGTGAGTCATAGGAGTTTCATGCCAAGATTGCTCATAGGAAATGCACAGAAGGGCTGGCCCCATGTCCAGCGGTTGCTGGTAGACTTGTTCCAGTTCCTGGAGCCCTATTTGAGGAATGCCGAGCTGGCAGTGCCAGTATGTCACTTGCATTTGACCCAGTTCTTGCAGCTCATTGTTAACTTAATATGATGTGTCTGATCTAGTTCTTCTTGTAGGTTCACTTGCAATATAAAGGTACACTTAGGGTGCTTTTGGTGCTACTACATGATTTCCCTGAGTTCCTTTGTGATTTCCATTTCACTTTCTGTGATGTGATTCCGCCAAGCTGCATACAAATGCGTAATATTATTCTTAGTGCTTTCCCCCTCAATATGAGGCTGCCAGATTCATCTACTCCCAACTTAAAGGTCTGTTATTCTTATTCAATAATCACTTATCTAACAAATCCTGTCATTACTTTCATGGTTGTGTAATTTGATCTCAGAGGGTTTGGTTCTTTGTTTAAATTTTTCAGATTGATTTGCTTCCAGAAATTAGGGAACCTCCTCACATTATCTCTGAGGTTGATGCAGCTCTTAAAGTAAAGCAGATGAAAACTGATGTAGATGAGTATCTCAAGGTATTTTCTGTTTCCCCACTGGTAGTGTGTTGTTTTCTCTAGGTTAAGAACTACATAAAAACACTTATGCTTCTTCATATACATCTGTTACTTTAATTGCTTGCTATAATCATTTGTGCTTGACATTTTTTGTTCCATTTTCCACTATGCATCATTATAAGCATTCACATCCTAACCTGCCGTATATTGTTTTGATACCATCCCTGTTAGTATTTTCTTCTCAGTTATTTAATTTGAATCTGTCTGCAGACTAGGCAACAGGGTTCTTCAATCCTGGCTGAATTGAAGCAGAGATTGCTCCTTTCACCAAGTGAAGCTGCATCTTCAGGAACCCGCTATAATGTACCGTTGATCAACTCCCTTGTCCTTTATGCTGGAATGCAGGTAATGCTCTATTCTGTTAGGCATTTTCTTCATGTGTTCTTATTGTCTCAGACTATCTGCTGTTATCCATTTTTGTATAGTATGGTGTTTTCTGTGTTTATTCATTTGGAATTGTCGGCTTTATTTACGATACAGATTGCTAATTTTACTCTCTTGTTGTGAGATAAATCTATTTGGAATTTTCCTATTGCACAAGATGATAGCATACTAGGAATATGATCTAAATACCTAGAGAGAATGCTTGCATTTCTTTCCCGGCTGATGTCCTTTCATGACATTTTCAATCTGTGTTTATATTCTGAAGTCTTCGTTGATTTTTAGTTTAGTCAGTTGAAATTCTATAAGCAAAGGGATAGGCGACAAAGCAATGGATTCTTGTCTCTTTCTTTCTTCATTTTCTTTCTTCGTTCCTTTTTAAATGGCTTCACTGAATTTCTATTGGGTAATTGTTACATAGGCCATCCAGCAGCTGCAGGCAAGAACACCTCATGGACAATCTACAGGAAATACTGCTCCTTTAGCTGTATTTTTGGTGGATGCTGCTTTAGATATCTACCAGACGCTTATACTGGACCTAGACACGGAAGGCCGATACCTCTTTCTAAATGCCGTCTCAAATCAACTACGCTATCCGAATAACCATACACACTACTTCTCTTTTGTTTTGCTTTACTTATTTGCCGAATCAAACCAGGTAAAATGTGGTTTTGTTTGGTGGTTGCTGCTACAAAAGTGTCTTCTATCTTGTCCTGCCACATCTATCTAGTTTCTGAAAATTACACTTCTAAATCACAGAATCTTGTTGTACAACTTGATAAGCGGCACTTGAAATTGGAATCAGGGTATTATGGATTTTTAATTCGAAAGAAGATGAACTCGTTTTTTTATGAGATCTCTGACATCCTCTTGATAATAACCCCTTGAAATCTTAAATCAAGGTGAGGGCTTCTTGAGGGTTTTTTTGGTGAATATCTGAAGAGTGTACCTGAAAGGCCTCACTTCCAGATTTCGGGAATTTTTGAAATAGGCTTTCCAGTTTTGATGACTTGAATGATTTATTTCGTTACTTCGGTGGCATCAAAATGCCTTTGCTCATTACTTTTTTTTTCTTTCCGTCAGCAGGGAATTATCCAGGAGCAGATTACAAGAGTCCTTCTGGAACGCCTAATTGTTAATCGACCACATCCATGGGGTCTTCTGATTACTTTCATCGAGCTCATCAAGGTGGTCACACTTGAGAATATTGCATAGCGTGATCTGAATTAACTTCAGGTTTATTGTGTGGATTAATTCGTGTTTGTTTTGCGCAGAATCCTAGATACAACTTTTGGAATCGATCATTCATAAGGTGCGCACCAGAGATAGAGAAACTGTTCGAATCAGTTGCTAGATCATGCGGGGGCTTGAAGCCCATGGATGAGAGTATGATCTCTGGTTGGGCTTCTGAGAGCGCACATTGACCCTTCTTGACATTCCTGTCCGAAAGTTTACAAATCATGTATTGGGCATCGCTTGAAGTTTTCAAATTACACGTTATTTTGGCCGCATTTCAAAATCACTCCTTTGTACCCTCTACTGTACAAATGTATGGCTTGCTCGCAGGTAATCTGAACTCGCTTTTACCGAGCCGAATCATCTGTACCTGGATGCGCTTGGATTCTTTCGTAGTTACTGATTTTTTTTATTGTAGATTTGTTTCACCTTTGCTACCATATTAGATGCTGAAGGGCCCAATGTCATTACTGGCTAAGTCACTGTACGCATTAATTCCATAAACTTGTATTTGGTAAATCGAAGCAGAGAATAGCATGTCCTGTTTTTTATGATCGTTAAAGGTTATGCATCTGCTGCGATTGCCGCGTCAAGGGACCTGAATCCCAATTTTTGCCCTCAACTAGAACTCTCCAGCATGATGTCAACTAGTCGGTTTATTTTGTGTTAGAAAAAGAGTCAAATACTTTTTAGGTGCTCCATGGAAAAGTATTCAAACCTGATGGTTTCCGAAACACTCGAGCAAATCAGCTGTATTAAAAAGAAAGGGGCAAAAAAGAAGTGCAAATGTCAGGGTCATAACTTTGTTAGTGGAGGCTCGAAGTTAGGGATTTATTAAGATATTTTTAGTTATTCTCTATTCAAACTCTAAAGTTGTGTGTGTGTGTGTGTGTGTGTGTGTGTGTGTGTGTGTGTCGGGGGGGGGGGGGGGGCAGGTATTTATCATACAGAAATATGATGAGAAAAATAAGTCTCATTCTCAAAAACTCACATGGTATCAGAGCTAGGTTCTAAAATCTAAATTAATACATACAACATGGATGTCGAAAGGCAAAGTTCAAACTATGAAGTCATCAAGGTTTGGGAAATCACCAAACATTGTCGGTCTTGGAGGAACTGAAAACTCATCACGTCACACACTCAATGGTTACAATTATCTTCAATGTTCCGCATCAGTTAAGATATTCATATGTGAAAAGGGCAGAGATGATTATCTCACAAAAGAAGCTATCATGCCAGAGAAGAATGATCCTTTGTTTCGGAATTGGAAGACAGAAAATCATCACATGGTAATGTCATGACTCATTAACTCAATGACTAATGAAATAAGAGAAAACTTTCTCCTTTATAGAACAATAAAAGAAATATGTGATGCAATTCAGGAAACCTACTCAAGTTCTGATAACACATCAGAATTATTTGATATTGAAGCAACACTATATGATTTACGACAAGGAGAGCTTATTCTCACTAAATACTTCTACACGTTAACTTGACATTGACAACATCTGACATGTTTGAAATCTACACATGGAAATGCCTTGGAGATACTACCCTATTCAGAAAAATTATAGAAAAAGTTTATTTTAGGGTTCAATAAAACCCTAGATGAGTAAAAAAAGGGATATCATAACTCTGGACCATCAATGGAGGGATTTTCCCTGGTCTCTTGAACCTCTAATTGGGACAGTAAAAAGAAGGGAAGACCATGGTATGAACACCGTCACAAACTAGGACATACTAGAGAAACTTGCTGGAAAATTCATGGTAAACCTAGTGAATGGGAGCCATCACGACCACCCAATGACAAAGAAGGTTGAGTCTATGTTACTGCAACTTCAAATGACAATCGATAAAGAATCAACAATACACCAACAGATCCCTTCACCAAAGAACACCTTGATGTCCTACAGAAATTGTTCAACCAAAACTCAACCTCTACTTCAATCTCTGGGTCTGACATGTCAGCATAGAAAGGTATTGACTCTACATGTAAATAAGATAACTTGGAACCTTAGATCATCGACTAGAGCATCAGACCACATGACAGGAGATAAAATTGTGCTCCATGAATATGACAAGAACAAAGAGGACTGTGCAGTAAGAATTGTTGATGAAACTTTATCAAAAATTAAAGGAACATGCCTGAGAAGAATCTTAAAAGACATGAACCTAAAATCTGTTCTTTATGTTCTTTATTTGGACTGCAACTTAATCTCAATGAGCAAACTAACACATGATCTCAAGTGTGTTGCTAAATTTTCCCTAACTTCCGTGTTTTTCAGGATTTGGCTTTGGGGAAAAGGATTGACAATGCTAGGATGTATTGAGGATTCTATCTCTTTAAGAACAAACTCCCACTCAGATGTAATGCTCAGAATGCAGTGCTTAACAAATCCAAGGGTTAGTCAATTTTCAATACCTCTGTCAACAAAGACAATGATATTATGCTATGGCACTACTGTCTTGGCCACCCTAATTTTTTATAACTTGAAAATATACTTCCATCTTTATATATCAATAAAAATTCAAAGACTTTCAATTATGAAATCTATCAATTCTCCAAACATACTCGTAGTAGCTACCCTAGCACAACATAAAAGTCCTCTAAGCCCTTTGCACTGATTCATAATGATGTTTGGGGGACCCTCAAAAGCATAAAACATCTTAAGAACTTGATGGTTTGTCTCATTTGCTGATGATCATACTAGGATAACTTGGTTATTCCCCATGAAAGAAAAATGTGAGGTTGGTACTCTATTTCAAAACTTCAATTCTATGATATAAACTCAATTCCAAACCAAGATTCAAGTTCTAAAAACTGATAATGCCAAAGAATACTTCAACACTATCCTAGGAAGCTACCTACTAAATCAAGGCATTATTCACATCAGCTCTTGTGTTAACACTCCACAACAAAATAGAGTGGTAGAGAAGAAGAATAGGCACCTCTTATAAGTGGCTAGATCTTTCATGTTCTCCACTAATGTCCCAAAATATTTTTAGGGAGAAATTATCCTCACTGCTGCTTATCTCATCAATAGAATGCCTTCGAGAGTCCTTAAATTCCAAACACCATATCAAACACTCCTCAAAGCTTTTCCACACACACACAACTACTTTCTGACCTATATCCTAAAATCTTTGGTTGTTTAATATTTATCCATGTCCAACAAACACATTGCAGCAAACTAGACCCTAAATTCATTAAATGTATCTTTATAGGATACTCCCCAAACCAAAAGGGCTACTGATGCAAACCAAGGAGCTGGACTGGTTGATCATACACTCGCGGATAGGGATGAATTTGCACAAGACGCGTTGTCACTTCCAAGTGGCCCAATTACAAGACTTAGAGCCAAACGCTTCAAGGAAGCACTAAATGGGCTAATCCAAGAGATTTGGGCTGATTCTAAAAAGACCAAGATGGGATCAGATGCTAATCAAGGCTTAGTCCACATCATCAAAGCAATTGAAGAGGGTAATAATTATGCCAAAACGTTTCAGCATGATCTGACCATCAAAGGACACGAATTTGATGACTTTCAAGGTTATTAATTAGAGGAATAAAAGTTAGTCTTAAATGGTTATGTCAAATACATTGAATTTAGTCATTTAGCTATTTATGACAGCCTCTAGAAGTCCAAGAGACCTAAAAACGTGGGGACTTGTTTATGTTACTTTTTGAGCTATTTTAAGGCTTTAGTTATGACTTTTCCTATTCTTGGAGGGTTGTTCCAAGTATAAAAAGGGGTATTTCGAAATAATAAAAAGATTATGTTTTCAGAGATTATTATATTTGTGAGGTTTTGTGTTCCTCTTGGTTCTTAAGAGAACTCCTAGAACTTATCAAGTTAATCTTGTGGCGTTCAAACAACCAAACTTATCACCTTGATTGTTGAGTGATTCTCAGGTTTTCTAGGTGTGGCGTTTCAATCCTTTGTAGTCTTGGTTTTCATCTTGTTAGGTGTGGGGTCAAGGCTCAAACAATCTTGTCTACACGATCTTGGGGTTCTAAACCATCGTTGCTATTGGGTGTCATCACAATTGTTGATGGGGTTCATATCATTTGGTATCAGAGCTTTGGTTCTAAGATAAGTTTGACTATCTTTCATTTTTGTTTTTCGTTTATATACTTTTACCTCTTCTAGAAAAAAATATCACAAAAAAAGGGGTACACGATTCAAGTCCAGAAAAAAAAAAAAAAAGTATACTGTTACCTCATGTCATAATACTTCTTTGTTTTCAATCTTGTTAACCTTATTCAACTCCAGAAAAAAAAATCGTGAAAAAAAAATCGTGAAAAAAAAAATATACGATTGCAGTAGAAAAACTTCGTTTCAATCTTGTATCTCATCATATACAAGTTCTTAGCCATTTTAGTTTTGGTTGTTTCTCATCTTTTGAATTGTTGTGGGATTATTTTGAATTAGTTTTTGGTAGTTCGATTACGAACTAAAGAAGACACAAAAGAGTGGAAGAAAAAGGCAAGAGTGCGTGAGACCATAAGAGGGTAAAAGCCAATTAGTGTGCAAACACGAGTGTAAGTGTATCATTTCTTGAGTGAAACACGTGAGGGAGTGTTTGTGAGGATTCTAACGTTGTTTTGCAGATTTTAAATATGTCCATTAATCAAGAAGATACAACCGAAGAAGTTCGACAACCTGCAGTTCCAAACCTCCAAATGCAAGCCTTGCTAGGGGAGATGAGGCGTATGTTAAGGGCTGAATTAGAACCTATTCATGATAGGTTGGACAGGGTAGAAGCAGAGGCTCCTAGGGGACATCAACAAGACATTCCCAATAGGCAGCAAGGTGGGCGAGTTCCGTGGCGGAATGTTGAGGAAGAAGCGGAATCAGAGTTTGATGAGCCATATTTGAACCGAGGCAGGTTTCAGCGTGCGAATGAGAATCGAGAAGCTAGGATGGGTAGGCCTAGGAGGGATAATGATTTGGGAAACATAAAGATTAAAATCCCAACTTTTCAAGGTAAAAGTGATCCTGAAGTTTATTTGGAGTGGGAAACTAAAATGGAGATGGTGTTTGATTGTCACAACTACGCGGAGATAAAGAAGGTTAAGTTGGCTGCTATTGAATTCACTGATTACGCCATTGTTTGGTGGGATCAATTACTGATGAATAGGAGAAGGAATAGAGAACCACCCGTGGACACTTGGGAGGAGATGAAAATGCTTATGAGAAAGCGTTTTGTACCCAGCCACTATTATAGGGGATTGTATCAAAAATTGCAGAGGCTAAATCAAGGTTCCAAGAGTGTGGAAGAATATTACAAGGAGATGGAGGTAGCGATGATCCGGGCTAATGTGGAAGAGGACCGGGAAGCCACCATGGCTAGGTTCTTGCACGGATTAAATCGTGAGATTGTTGATATAGTTGAGATGCAGCACTATGTTGAGTTGACAGATATGGTGCATCAAGCCATAAAGATGGAGGAACAACTCAAACGTAAAGGATTGGTTAGGAGGGGACAACCTATGGCTAACACCAGCCCATGGAAGACAGCTCCAAAAAGGGATGAGCAGCTACAACATAGGCCAAAATTTGAATCCTCTAAGAATTCCAAACCAACGACTGCTGCTACTTTAGGTAACATCGAAACTTCAAGTTCCAAAACTCGTGATATTAAGTGTTTTAAATGCCAGGGGCGGGGACATATAGCGAGCCAATGTGTAAACAAAAGGGTGATGGTGATAAATGCCCAAGGAGAGCTTGAGTCGGAGAATGAGGAAGAAGTAGATGATAATGACATGCCACCGCTGGAGGATGCTGATGATGAGCAAAGTGCTGTGGTTGGAGATTTATTGGTAGCAAGGAGAGTTCTCAATATGCAGGTTAAGGTGGAAGAAAGTAACCAAAGGGAGAACTTGTTTCATACTCGGTGCTTTGTGAAAAACAAAGTTTGCAGTGTCATTATTGATGGAGGAAGTTGCACGAATGTAGCCAGCACTTATTTGGTGGAGAAATTGGCGTTAACTACCATCAAACATCCCCACCCTTATCGGCTTCAGTGGCTGAATGAATGTGGTGAAATCAAGGTGACAAGGCAAGTATTGGTGGCACTATCCATTGGTAAATATGAGGATGAGGTGCTTTGTGATGTGGTTACTATGCATGCAAGCCATTTACTCTTGGGAAGACCATGGCAGTACGATCGGAGGGTTATGCATGATGGATTCACAAATAGGTATTCTTTCACTCATAGAAACCAACCTATTATTCTTGTTCCATTGAATCCAGAACAGGTCAGGGAGGACCAATTAAAGTTACAAAGATCATGTGAACAAAAGAAAGAAAAAGAAATGAAGGCCGAAATAGAAAAGAAAGATTTACAAAAAAAAGAGAGACAGAAAAACACTGATCAGAGAGAAAAAGAAAGAGAAGGCATTTCGGCCATAGTGAGAGGAAGAGAGGAAAAATTCAATTACATTGCAAAAAAAAGTGAGATCAAGAGAGCGTTGTTTTCACAACAGCCCCTGATTGTACTCATGTACAAGGAGGCTCTTTTATGTACTAATGATCTCGTCGGTGCTTTGCCGAGCGATATTGTTTCTCTTTTGCAGGAGTTTGAAGATGTCCTTCCCGAAGAGGTACCTAATGGATTACCTCCAATTCGAGGGATTGAACATCAGATTGATTTCATACCAGGTGCGTCAATTCCAAATCGACCTGCTTATAGGACTAATCCCGAGGATACTAAGGAACTTCAGAGGCAAGTAGGTGAATTATTGCAGAAGGGGTATGTGCGTGAAAGCATGAGTCCGTGTGCGGTTCCGGTGCTATTAGTCCCTAAAAAAGATGGAACATGGAGGATGTGTGTTGACTGTCGAGCTATCAACAACATAACGGTAAAGTATCGCCATCCTATTCCTAGATTAGATGATATGCTAGATGAATTGCATGGTTCTTGTGTCTTTACAAAAGTGGATCTTAAGAGTGGATATCATCAGATTAGGATGAAAGAAGGCGATGAATGGAAAACTGCTTTTAAGACTAAATATGGTTTGTATGAGTGGTTAGTGATGCCTTTCGGTTTAACTAATGCTCCGAGCACATTTATGCGTTTGATGAACCATGTTTTGCGTGCATATATTGGCAGATTTATCGTTGTGTATTTCGATGATATCCTAATTTATAGCAAAAACTTGAAGGAACATGTAATGCATTTGAGATCTGTCTTGGAAATTCTAAGGAAAGAAAAGTTGTTTGCTAATCTCAAGAAGTGCACCTTTTGCACAGACAAACTTGTTTTTCTTGGTTTTGTTGTTAGTAAGAAAGGAATTGAGGTGGACGAGGAAAAGGTTAAGGCAATCCAAGAGTGGCCAACTCCTACAACAATCAGCCAAGTGAGGAGTTTCCACGGCTTAGCTAGCTTCTATAGACGGTTTGTGCGTGATTTTAGTAGCTTAGCCACACCTCTTACTGAAGTTATCAAGAAAAATGTGCCGTTTAAGTGGGGGGAAGAACAAGAAAATGCATTTAATCTGATCAAAGAAAAGTTAACAAATGCACCTTTGCTTGTTTTACCTAACTTTGCTAAAACTTTTGAAATTGAGTGTGATGCTTCAGGAATAGGTATTGGAGCTGTTTTGATGCAAGAAGGCCGTCCCGTTGCTTATTTTAGTGAGAAATTGAGTGGAGCCGCCCTCAACTACCCAACCTATGATAAAGAGCTATACGCTCTAGTAAGGTCCCTTGAAACTTGGCAACATTATCTTTTGTCTAAAGAGTTTATTATTCATACAGATCATGAGACTCTTAAGCATTTGAGGGGCCAGACCACACTCAAGAAGAGGCATGCTAGGTGGCTGGAGTTCGTGGAGACCTTTCCCTATGTGATCAAGTACAAGAAAGGGAAGGACAACGTAGTGGCCGATGCACTGTCCCGAAGGTATGCTTTACTTTCCATTTTAGATACAAAATTGCTTGGCTTTGAATATATTAAGGATTTGTATGCACAAGATTCTGATTTTGGTGATGTGTTTAATGCATGTGAGAAAGTGGCATTTGGAAAGTTTTATAGGCTCGAAGGATTTTTGTTTCGGGAAAATAAATTATGTGTGCCTATGTGTTCTTTGCGTGAATTGTTTGTGGGAGAAGCTCATGGTGGTGGTTTGATGGGTCATTTTGGTGTAGCTAAGACATTAGGAATTTTGCATGATCATTTTTTTTGGCCTCATATGAAACGTGATGTAGAAAGATTCTGTGAGAAGTGCATCACTTGTAAACAAGCTAAGTCTAAGTTGAAACCCCATGGTTTGTACACCCCTTTGCCAATACCTAGTGAACCTTGGACTGATATTTCTATGGATTTTGTTTTGGGATTACCTAGGACTAAGAGGGGGAGAGATTCAGTTTTTGTGGTGGTAGATAGATTTTCGAAGATGGCACACTTCATTGCTTGTCATAAAATTGATGATGCATCATATATAGCTGATTTGTTCTTCAAAGAAGTTGTTAGGTTACATGGCATGCCTAGGACCATTGTTTCTGATAGGGATGCAAAGTTTTTGAGTTACTTTTGGAAGACTTTGTGGGGAAAGTTAGGAACCAAATTATTGTTTTCTACTACTTGTCATCCACAAACGGATGGTCAAACTGAAGTAGTGAATAGAACTTTGTCTACTTTGTTACGTTCTATCATTAAAAAGAACTTGAAAACATGGGAAGATTGTTTGCCACATGTTGAATTCGCTTATAATAGAAGTATACATTCAGCAACTAAATTTTCACCTTTTGAAATGGTTTATGGCTATAACCCTTTGTCACCATTGGATTTAACTTCTTTACCTTTGAGTGAACGTGTGAACCTAGATGGCAAAACAAAGGCAGAATTTGTAAAGAAGATTCATGAACAGGCACGACTAAACATTGAAAGGAGGACTCAGCAGTATATCCAACAAGCCAACAAGGGACGCAAGAAGGTAGTATTTGAACCAGGCGATTGGGTGTGGTTGCACTTAAGAAAGGAACGTTTTCCAGCGAAACGGCGTTCAAAACTCCTGCCTAGGGGTGATGGACCATTTCAAGTAGTGGAATGCATCAATGATAATGCCTACAAGCTTGACTTACCAGGTGAGTATGGTGTTAGTGCAAGTTTTAATGTTTCTGATTTATCTCCTTTTGATGTAGGTGATGATTTGAGGACAAATCCTTCTCAAGAGGGGGAGAATGATGCAAACCAAGGAGCTGGACTGGTTGATCATACACTCGCGGATAGGGATGAATTTGCACAAGACGCGTTGTCACTTCCAAGTGGCCCAATTACAAGACTTAGAGCCAAACGCTTCAAGGAAGCACTAAATGGGCTAATCCAAGAGATTTGGGCTGATTCTAAAAAGACCAAGATGGGATCAGATGCTAATCAAGGCTTAGTCCACATCATCAAAGCAATTGAAGAGGGTAATAATTATGCCAAAACGTTTCAGCATGATCTGACCATCAAAGGGCACGAATTTGATGACTTTCAAGGTTATTAATTAGAGGAATAAAAGTTAGTCTTAAATGGTTATGTCAAATACATTGAATTTAGTCATTTAGCTATTTATGACAGCCTCTAGAAGTCCAAGAGACCTAAAAACGTGGGGACTTGTTTATGTTACTTTTTGAGCTATTTTAAGGCTTTAGTTATGACTTTTCCTATTCTTGGAGGGTTGTTCCAAGTATAAAAAGGGGTATTTCGAAATAATAAAAAGATTATGTTTTCAGAGATTATTATATTTGTGAGGTTTTGTGTTCCTCTTGGTTCTTAAGAGAACTCCTAGAACTTATCAAGTTAATCTTGTGGCGTTCAAACAACCAAACTTATCACCTTGATTGTTGAGTGATTCTCAGGTTTTCTAGGTGTGGCGTTTCAATCCTTTGTAGTCTTGGTTTTTATCTTGTTAGGTGTGGGGTCAAGGCTCAAACAATCTTGTCTACACGATCTTGGGGTTCTAAACCATCGTTGCTATTGGGTGTCATCACAATTGTTGATGGGGTTCATATCAGCTACAAGTGTTATTCTCCCATTACCAAAAGAGTCTATAACTCTATGGATACCATATTTTTTTAGCATCAAGCCTTTTATCCCACATTAGATATTCAGGGGGGAAAACATGAGAGAATATCAAATATAGGACACCATTCATGATACTGTTGATCTTAAACACATACTTATCTAGTAATACCTCACAATACTTACCTAGTAATACCTTACAATTACCTCTCCTAGATGCCCATACACCCTAGAAATCCATTGAAGACAATATAGAAATTGGCCTTCAATCCCTTACCACTTTTCCTCCAACCACTGCCCATATTCATCTTGCACACAATGAAAACCATGAGTTACGTGTATTTACTAGAAAGAAATACCTCAGAAAAGAGATATAACACTTAATACCTCCTACTCTTGACCAAACTTCTGAACCAAGGCCATAATCTGCTCAAATACACACAAGTATGGAAACTTATGATCATGAGAATACTACACCTATTATTGATGATAAAGATACTGTTATTGCTCAAATGAAAGGAATCAGAACATGCACAAATCCTCTTATCAACAAATTTGTTTCCTATGACATACTATCACCATCATACCATGTTATTGTATCTACCCTTGACAACATATAGATTCCTACAACTATCTAAGAAGCACTAAAAAGTCCAAAATTGTCAAAAGTAGTTAGAGCAAAAATAAATACATTAGAAAAGAACAACACTTGAAGAATAAAAAAGTCCCACATGGCAAGAAACCAATAGGCTGCAAATGGTTATTCACCATCAAATACAATGCAGATGACAGTATTGAAAGACTAAAAACTCGATTGGTTGCTAAAGGATTCACTTAATCCTATGGAATAGACTATCAGAAAACCATTGCTTTTGTGGCCAAACTTAACACCATCAGAACACTCCTGTCACTTGCACCAAATCAAGATTGGCAGTTACATCAATTAGATATCAAGAATGCATTTTTGAATGGTGAATTAGAAGAAGAGGTATACATGGAGCTGCTATCAGGCTTAGAGACTTCATCCAACTATAGAAAGACATGTAAGCTGGAAAAATCACTTTATGGATTGAAGCAATCCCCTCGAGTATGGTTTGGCAAATTTACAAAGACAGTAGTCCAGTATGGGTACTCATAGTGTCAAAAAGATCACACAATATTTGTAAAATTCTCTACATCCACAAAGTAGTTATACCGATACTGTATGTTGATGACATTATCCTAACTGTAAACCATAAAAAAAAACTAGACAGATTGAAGACACTGTTAGCTAAGGAATTTGAAATAAAAGACCTTGGCACTCTTAAATACTTTCTTGGCATAGAAGTAACTAGATCAAAAAGAGGTATATTTATCTCCCAATAAAAATACATTCTAAATTTATTAACAAAAACAAGGATGCTGGGATGCAAACCTGTAGCTACTCCAATGGATTCTACTAAGAAAAGGGGAGTAGAAACAGAAAGTGTTCTAGTTGATAAGAGGAAATATCAAAGACTTTTAGGTTGACTCATCTATCTCTCACTCACCAGACTTGACATGGCCTTATCAGTAAGTGTTGCAAGTCAGTTCATGAACAACCCAATTAAAGAAAATATGAAGCTTGTGAACATAATACTTAGGTATCTTAAAATGATACCTGACATGGGATTTATATAAAAAGAATGACAATAGAAAGATTGAAATCTACTTAGATGCTGACTGAACAAGAGATGTATTAGATAGAATATCAACATCTGGGTATTGTTCCTACGTTGGGAGAAATCTAGTAACTTGGAGAAGCAAGAAACAATCAGTAGTCTTAAGAAGCAGTGCATAATCAAAATTCAGGGTCTTAACAATTGGAATTTGTGAAGAAATGTGGACACTAAGACTGCTTAGGGAACTGAGAATAAAAATAGAAAGTCCTATCAAAATATTTTGTGACAATCAAGTTGTCATAAGCATCACAAAGAATCCTGACCATCATGACAATACCAAACTTATTGAGATAGATAGACATTTTATCACAAAAAAGATGGACAAAAACATCATCCCTACAAAATTTCAAATTGCAATTATCCTTACCAAAGCACTTCCAATATTTTGGATCTACAAAATTTCATCTAGGAACTTATTATAAGGTTGTGGTCAAGTCATCAATCCATGATGTCCACTTTCCAGGCTCTCTGCACCTAAGCCGTATCTGTTGTGGTTGCATTCTTGGTCAGGAAGAATTGGATTTCTCATAAGGATTTCTCTTCATGAAATAGCATATAAAGGAAACAAATCCTCAAGGGAAATTCAAGAAAAAACGTCGTTGATCAGGGCAGAAAGACCTATCTTTGAATCAAACCATAAATGACAACATGCACTTGAAATTAGAAGATTAATAGCTTGTTTGGCGGCCAAACCGGCATTTCAGCTAAAATTTAATTATTATTATTTTTTTGCATTTTAAATGAATATATTTTGGTGTTTTTAGATCACTATGATGTGCTGATATCAAAAATAATTTTTAAAAAATAAAAAAAATATCATTTTGATATATTTCAACAAGAAAAATACTTTGAAAAGCAACCACAACCGTACTCCCAGACACCCCCTAAAACTTCCGAGGAGAAAAGCAAGGACATGAACATCAATTCCAATCTAAATAACAGAAGATCCCTTGACTGAATATTCAGGAAAACAAGCGTCTTTAATATTCAAGAAATGAGAAACCGGTTTCTTGAAGTAAAACCTGGAGTCTTGAAGTGCAAATCATAGTAGGAGCCAAATAGAATAATAAAGAAATGGATTTCTCACGAGGATTTCTCTTTATGAATTTTTAGACATTCATTTCACAATTTTGTTGATAGTATCTGTTACCACCATACAGCATGAAAAAAGATGGAAAAGAAAACCTTGTTGGTAATATCTCAAATGATAGAATCATCATACAATCGAACATAGATACATCCATACATGGGCAAGACGACTGAAATTCTTTCGATTCCCAGAGTGTTGTAAGCAAAGAATGGAAGAATTGCAACAACAAATTGGTCAATCGAGATTCAAAACCAACATCCATTTGCTTAAAAAATTAGTCTATTGATTCAAAATCGAAAATTCAAGGGCAAGGCACCAAAAGGAGCTTCCAATCAATTTATGCCTCCCTACGAACAAGGTAAAGCTTGCCCACAACATGGAGAATAGCAACAAAAGCAATGAAACCAATGCTCATAACAAGAACAACATTTGGCGAGATCTTAAGTCCAGGCGCATCATCAGTATAAAACTGTAGCATAGTCCCAGCTGCTCCTGCTCCTCCTGAAGCTCCACCACTTGTTGTCCTCCTCCTGCGCATGCTTGCAGCTGCAGCTGCACTTCCTCTTGGGGGAGCAGTTCCACCTACAGCCATTTCTATATATAAAAAAATAAATCAACTAGTTCAGTCTCCCTATCGGAATGTGTTAATTGGCGATATCTTCAAATGTGTAACCCACAAAAAAAAAATAACAACCCCCCACCTTTTTTCTTCTTTACAACCTATCGGTTTCAACAAACCCTCCCTTGTGACTGCTAAATTGATTACGAAATAAAACAATATTTTAAATCTTAATTATCAAAATAAAAAATAGATCCAATCATGAGGCAGATCTATATGAAGATACTGATAACTAGCATAACGCCTAGCTTGTTTTTTTTTTTGAGAATTCAGGAGCAAATATCAGCAATCTGATGCAAAAAAAAAAAAAATGGATCTAAGGATTTAAAGAAATATAATCGATCCAGAACTTAATTAACAAAAGACGTCAAACTGAAATCGAGATGAAGCATTCACCTTAACTGATTCGTAGATGAAATAGAGAGATTTTGATGGACAACAATTTCGATTTCTTCTCTTCTATTTCGTTTTCTGCGGTGTCAAATTCCACGCTCTTTTAAATGGGGCTGTTCTTATGGGCACATATATACTTTCCACGCTTTTTTATCCAGTCGTATTTAGCCACGTCATATTTCAAACCAATTAGACGTCAAATACGCCTGCCTGCGTCTTTTACGTGGCTTGTTTTGGATCACTGGTTGGACCTAAAGAAACTAGCTTGGGTAAACTTCAAATTTGTGTTATTCTCTCTCGCTCGCTCTCTCAAAAATGACACTCCCATGGGGAAAATTTGAAATATATATTTTTTAATATTTTTTAATTATTTTAATATATTAATATAAAAAAATTATTTTAATATATTTATAAATAAACACTTTAAAAAAAAATGACTATACTATTAACCACCCTTACAATCTAAAGTAGCTCTCTATATCTCTAATATATGAATTATGTTTTTTTTTCCTCTAAAAAAAGCATAATGTTCAAATATTAAAATGGAGTGTGTGTGCAAAGTGATCATTAAAAATAAATTTTAATTATACAAAAATAGCAATTAAAAAAAGATTAAAATTAAAATACAAAATAAATTTTATATTTAATTGAAGGGTGGAATTGAGAAAAAAAATCAATTTAGTGAAAGGATGAAAAAAATAAGGATCAAGATTGATATAAAAAAATATTGTAATTAATAGTGAAATTAAAAAGAATAGTAACTTTTTTAAAAAAAAAAAAGTCAAGAAAAAAATTATAACTTAAAACAAAGGGGACCAACTTAAAAACACATAATACCATCAATTTGAATAGAGTATAACATTGAAAACCACTGATTTATTTTACAAAACAGATCAAGAAAAAAAATAAAAACTCAAATAATGAGGAGAAAATAATTTTTGATAAATTGTGATTGAAAGATGAAATTCAAGATAAATAAAACTTCTACAAAAAAAAAAAATTAATTGAAATACCAACAACTAAAAAGGTCAATCAAATCATTTATAAGGAAAAAGAGAAAAAGGAAATAAAAGATCCACCGGTATCAAACCAGATCATATGTGGTGACATGCATTGCACCAATATGAAAGGGATACATCAAAATACTTTCAATAACATGCTTGAAGGGTATTTGTTGACATTGAAAGGTGTTGCACATAATGAGATGTGTATTTCCCATGCACACCTATATTTTTAGATAAATACAAAATTACTTCTAAAATGACTGTATAATTATATAAAAAAAACATGGTAAAAACTAAAAATATCCCTTGACCTTAGATCTAAATTTTTTTACTTTAAAAGTATTTTTTTCCATGCATTTTAGTTGTTTATTATTTTTTATATTTGGGCAAATACTAATTTGCCCTCAATCTAGTTTATGATAACAAAAATATTATTATAAAAATAAAGAAATACTCCTACACACCATTTATAATTTTCAAGGATATTTTAATTGTTAATTGTACACTCAATATAAAAAAACCTTATTTATTTCTGATCAATTTAAAAATGATAAATGAGCCGTATAAAAAGATTTGATTGCTAGTGTTATGTTTTTCAGAACAAGAGGTAAAAAGGTCATCATTGTGAATAATATAAATATTTCTATTTTGCAAATATGAATCACATGATTTTTAATAAATACATTAACAAAATCAAGTATGGTGTAATTCAAATATATAATAATTATAATAGCAACAACAATAATTTATCTGTGTTATTACTGATAGGGTAGTTAATGCAGGAATGTCTTCTAGCTTGGAATCTAATTGAAAAAACACATGAAAGTTTAGGCAACAAACTGACAATGGATAGATGGTCGGCGGTCTAATCCCGAGGGTTGCTTCTTGTTTTTTTGCTTCAGGTTGCAAGATGAGCGCCGGCTGATGGTCCCAATATACAGAAGAATAACTGTCAATTAACAATCACAACCGTTAATCGCAGTTTAATTATCCTAATGTTCTTGTAAACAGGAATGATACCAATTCAAGCCATTGATTTTAGTCTAAATTGTAACCAGGTGGTTGTCATTTTGTGTGCGGATAATTATTTTATTTTAAAAATGATATTCTGAGCAATGAACCAGACATCAATTCCATTGCTAGAAAGAAGAAGAGCGATAGAAGATAATCCCATCCCAGTAATCAAGCCACCCAAGAACAATGGTAATGTGAGTCGAGTTTTATGAAAGAAAAGAACTAGTTGGAGAACAGCTCTCATTATTCCCATAATTCTCCCTCTGAAATTCCAGCTTGTGACTCCAAAAATGTCACGTCACAAACTCATTTCATAATTAGCTCCTCAACTAGATCCCTCTGCATATTGCACAGCAGGCTTGGCTTTCGTAAAGCAACGATCAATCACCCATCTTGTTACGTTGGCATTCCTCTCCAAGCTTTTCCGTGTGTATTATACTTTTATGATCTCCCAGCTTTCCTAAATTGTCGTATCCAAAACCAGCCAAGATTTTGTCTCAGTAATTCTATTTTACCCACTCTTGCTCATTTAATACAACGACTTCTCATACTCATCGTTTGCCCTCTACTCGACCACTTTCTTCAATGCTTCATCATCCATGTTTCATACACTATACCATGCCATTTGATCTTTTTGTTATTCCACATCCTGCCACAACAACATCCTTCCCCTCATTCACCCTGTACTTTCACTTACTGCATGCTTGTCCTCTGCAGACGAGCGACAAACGATTCGCTCCTTGTCGCTGCAGGACCGAAACTTCTGCTTGTTTTTCTGAGGATAGGGAAGACTTCCAATGGATACCTCTTGTCATTGCTTTTAATTATGGTGGTCATTTTTGCAAGATTAATAAAGCAAAAAAATCCTAAAGAAAAGGACAGGAAAACTTCCTGCATCGAGGGAGACTGACTTTAGTAGGTTAACACAGTAAAATTGCCTTGCATTAAGTATTTGATAACAAAATATGATAAGAACACCTTGGGATCTATATTGAAGCTGTTGTTTCACCATTAATATTGAATGATGGATAAAAGGACTCAGCAAAGTCGTGAATCATGCATAGTTCTCAAAACATAGAGATCCTCAAAAATAGAAGATGAATCCATCAGTGATTGTTGTTGTATTAGCAACTGTATCAGGGCCCGATGAACCTGCAAGTTCAACAGATTAAAATGTAAGATTACATGTGGTGGAGATCAACTTCCCGAGGAAGGTGAAGTACCCACAATCTGAAACCATTCCTGCGCTTATTCTAATTCTAGCAACTCAGCTAACTATTCACCAGCTGAATAAGAATATCTAACCTATTTGAATGTTGAAGAAAACCTTCGCAGCTACAAGATAACAACAAGAAACTCAACTTGACATCCATTTCACCCCCATAAATCAAAGAAGGTGATAGGACATTGGCATAAGCTATCTTTAAAAGGCTCTTTGTGAAGTTCACCGATAATTCCTCCTCTGCTACCTCTATGCTAAGTCATCTAAATTAGATATGATAGTGATTACTGTCTATGGAGTGTATGCTTAGTTCCAAAATAGTTTGCAGCCGCCACTAAAATCATTCTGTTCCCCATGTTGAAGCCAAGATTCCCAGCATCAAATGGTCTGCTCAACTTTTCAATCCCTTGAAAAATCTGCCACCTTTATTTCCCACTCCACTCCCTACAAGACCTGATGACAGGAGAGATCTGGAATCTGGTCGCCATTTCAACTCTTTCAGAACAGAAAACAGAGTTGCCAGATCAGGAGTTATTTCACTGTCCTTTATATTATTACTAGAAATTACTGTTAATCTTTGAAGTTCCTTCCAATTCAGAATAACCGACTCCAATCCTCCTGTTGTCAGCAGTGAGCATCCTTCCAAAGACAAAAGCCGTACCCTCCTATAAAGAAAGGAAACAAAATGGTCCATCAAAAGAATGGTTGAACGTACTGCATTAAGTAACATGCCAAATTTCAAATTGTTTCCAACCTGAACATTTTATAAAATAAGTGCAACGGGAACAGGTACAGAGCCGTGGTATCAAAACGTGTGAACTTGCTTGCTCATTCTTAAACTAAATTTGGTGAACAAAGGATAACTACCCAGAACTTCAAGCGATTTTAATCTACATCATAGTCATTTTCTTGCAAATTCAAACAGGCTTTAATCCAGTCCCAAATGAAGACAGGTAGCAAGTTAATAGATTCGAAAGGATAACCATGATCGTACATAGTGAAATAAATAAAGCTATACGTGGATATCATGCATGACATAAACATTGAAATTGTGGTTTAAGTTCACCTTTTGGAGGCCAACTTTAAGTCGTCAACCAACTCTTATTAAAATCATAGGTATAGTTTGAAGCGAATAAGTGGACAAGGAGGTAATAGCAAAAATCAGAACTACAAAAACTCATACCTACAAATGCTTGCAGCTGCAAACGCTCCATCTTCCAATCGCCAACAGTTCTGCAAAACGATTTCCCTGACAGTCTTGCAAACTAAAAATAAAGCCTTCACCGCTTGCTTGTCCCTCATCTGACACCGCTGAACATGCAACTCTTCAAGTGTAGGACAAGACCCCAAATGCTCAAGCAGACCAGGACTTGAATCGACACTCTTACACGACTGCAACCTCAAAGTCTTCAGATTTTCACAAAATGATAATGCAGCCAGCCAACCACCATCCATTCTATGATCACAAATGGTCAATTCTTCAAGCATTTGACAACACTGCCCTATTGCCTTAATCCCATCATAGCTCCCTTCGCATCCACATAACTCGAGCTTCACTAACCTCCTACAACCTCGTGCTAATATCGTCAATCCAATATCACTCACCACCGAATTATAAAAACCATCAACGCAACCAATCAATTTCAAAACTTGCAAATTCCTACACCCGGAAATCCCCTCCAAAGACATATCCCCACAACAATGCAACTCCAATTCTTGCAACATTTGACACTTGCTCGAGACACTCAGCAACCCAATGTCGCTGGTGCCAAATACAGCAATTCTCCTCAAATTGGGATACCATTTACTAATCAATTGAAGCCCGTTACCAATCACATCCGACGACAACAACTCATTCTCGTCAATAAACCCATCAGACAACAGCTTAGTACCAACATAAACAGACAAATTATTCCTAGTGATCAAAATCCCGGAATTCCTAGGCATTTTAATACAAGCATGAACAATATCAATGTTTTCCAAATTTGGGAACCGGGTAAAAACCCGACCCGAATCAACAAAACCAAAATCTATAACCTTTATTGACTGCACCAAACGTCCATGAAGGAAGAGCCATCTTTTGCAAACAAGAGAGTTAGAAACATACTGTGAAATCGGGACTTTATTGAAGACTTGAATGAGGAGCTCATCGGAGAGAAGGGTAGAGTAATCAGGTCCGGTCGGGTCATTCGATGGAAGGCCAAAATTTTTATCTGGGTCAGATGGAGGTGATGCTAGTGGACTATTTGAGAGAGATTTCATTTTCAAAGTTACATGCTTTAGTAATTTTTCTTTGAACCACAACTCTGGTAAGCTTAAGGTTCTTGTTTTGCTGTTCAAGGATGTCGGTGCTGAGATTGGTATTGGTGGTGGCTTTGGATTGTTATTAGGGTTCGTTGCTGTTTTTTCCTCTGGTGATTGTGACATTTTTTTTTTCTTTTTTTGGGGTAAATTTCTTATTTAAAAAAAATACAAAAAAAAAAAAAAATCTTCCCTCTCCCTTCGATTGTTTAAAGCGAGAACATTAATTTTGTTTGGATTGTGAAGGGTGTCCTTTTTTTTTGCCCTCCATTCATTTGGTAATGATTTTATGAGGTTAGTTGTGATTCAGCAGGTAGATGTCCATGATATGGCTGGATCATGTTTGTGTGATGGGCCCACCTGATGATATGCTGTCATGCTATTGGATAGATGGAGATGAATAATTAGTGCTTTGTGGACGTGAATTTTCTTTCTTTCTTGCAGTGTAATAATTGCGAGAGCATCTAAAATTTGTCCCTTTTAGATGTGTGATAAATAAATGTTTATGTAAATAAGTGACCTCTGGCTTCCCTTCTCGGAAGATAGAAGACCTTCCCGCCAGAGATTGAACAGTGCAACTTGTGGGGTTTCAAGTTGATTTTTTTTTAAATATATTATATATTTCTGTAGCTCTTGATTTTCCACATCCACTATAGTTGGAAAAATAATAGCCAGAGATATCTATACCAGGCTTGCCATTGAATTGAAGGGTGCGTGAATGCTTGAGAGCAAGGGGATGATAAAAAGTGTGGTTGTGGTTATTTTTTAAAATGTTTTTTTGTTTAGAAACACATCATAATGATATTTTTTTTATTTTTTAAAAATTATTTTTAATATCAACACATTAAAATGATTTAAAAATACTAATTTTTTTTATTTAAAATAAAAAAAAATCAAATTTTAACCAAATGGGATCCAGCAACTTGGCCAAACAGGTCATAAGCCATTAGTGGAAGAGTGCTAACATCGGAGTCGAGGCTAGAAATACCTATTAGTGGAAAGATTGACCCGAGATAATCTATAGTATATTGTCATTGACGAGAAAAGGTGACCATTGCATGCTAGGTACAGAGTTTGATTGGACCAAGGCTGGGCTAGCCTTTTCTTCTGAATAGGATAAGGATCGATTGGGTTAGGCTAGAGATGATTTTGTTGGGCTTGGCCTGGAAAGGATTCTATTAGAATTGGCCGGAGGTGGGAGGGTTCAATTAGGCTAAAATCTCGTATTGAATTGTAGAGTTATTTGAGAATCAAGGATCGAAGTGGAAAAGAAGAAAAAATATATTTGGTTGAAGTTGTTCTGAAATGAATTTTGCATGTAAAATCAATGAAAATCAGGTCCCCATGAATGTAAAGCAGATTATTTTAGCTTTTACAAAACCAAGATTTGAAACGCAATTATATACAAACCAAATTCAAAAAGCAGAAACTATTTAACTAACGAAATAACTTTTTTCTTTATAATTAGATTAAAAAAAACTACCATAATAATTAAACACTCCATAAGAAAATAAACAAAAACAAATAAGAGAATAATCCAGGCGTGCCAGCCTAAATGACCGCAACTTTTAATTAAGACACGCGTGTAACCTAAGTGAATTACAGTACAAGGATGTTATAAAAAATAATTAAAAATATATATATTAACATGAATACCTTTATATTTAGCTGTTTGATTAATGTAACGAGGTAGCATTAATGGGATTTGATAAAATAATATTAAAAATGTCTCCAAAAAACACATGTGTCGGCAATTATTTGACGGCAACGTCTGTTACGCAGTTTTTTTCTTGCCAATTATTTGACGATATTGTTTGGTTCCTCATTCCAGTGGCACTGCTGCATCGGGCTTTGTTTCTTCATCCGCTGGCTGCCACACAAATTTTTCTGCTCTTAATTCCACGTGCATCAGAGTTCCTTCTTATCCTCAGTACCGCAACTGTTTTGGATAGCCCAAGCATCATTTATCGAGTCTACGATCGGTTCTCCCCCCTAATAATGCTGTCCTCCTTTTTTTTCTGCTAGCGTTGGCGGGCCTGTTTTTTTTTTTTTTTTGGTTATATATATATATATATATAACTCATCATCCACACTAGCTCTTAAAAAAAAAAAATCCCGATTCAGGTAGTATATCCTTTGCTTTTATTTTTGAAATGGAAAATAAATGAAACAAAAACTTTTTAACATGATCAATATCCATCTTTACTAATTAAAACTTTACATCAATGGAGAATAAAAAGAATTTTAATATGACTTAAAGACATTCGAGAATATATATAAGAAAATAGAACACATACTAAAAATATTTACATAATCTATATAATTACCACTAGACCATAAAATTCCATTGATTTTTAGATCTAAGCCCTTGAACATTAGACCCTACAAGAGTCTATATGTACACAGAGAATATATAAAACTAGTATGAGAAGTGCTATCAAATAGAGTAATACAACACAGAGTCATTTTGCCTCTCTAATACTATTTATTTTAAGAGGAAAGATAATTCTTAGAGAGTCTGTATTGATTACATGCAACTTAACAACTTCATAGTAAAAACAAGTTTCTTGTACCATTAATAAATAACTTAATAAATGAGTTGTATGATTCTTTTCAAAGCTTTATATCGGGTCACGGTAACAAAAACACTTCATGGACATTATGAGTTCAAAGTAATGCAATTTGAGTTGACCAATGCCCCGATTATATTTTGACCACTAATGAATACAGTGCAAGAGATATTTTCAAAGGACTTATGGTGGTATATCTTCGATGATATATAATGTCTCATCTAATTTATATTTACAACACCTAAAGGTAGACTTGAAGACTCTAAAGAAAAATAAGTTATTTACTAAGGTTTTGTTTGGTATTGTTTTTTCTTTTGTGGTTGAGATTTAAAAAAAAAAATAGTTTCATGGAAAACACTTTAATTACGGTTCAAAATAAGTTTTGAAGTATTTGGTTAAAATTATATTTAAGTTTGAAGTTTAATATAGAATAAGAAAATAAAAATAAAAATAAAAATAAAAATAATTCCCTTTAAATAATATGAACAATAAAAGTAATAAAATCTCTAAACTAAAAAAATAGTTAGCATTTTTTATTTATTTATTGATACTTTTGATTTATTATTATTTTAATATAAAAAATAAAAATAAATTATTTTACAAGAAATGTTTTTGGTTGGCTTGGTAAAAATGAATAATTTGGATGTAAGAAACATTTGTTGTTAACAAGTCATTGTTTAATTAGGAGGTTAAAGAAGGATTGCAATGCTACTAAAAAAAGTCAAGTAAAGATACATGCCATCTATTTTGTATTTACACCAGCCAAATATGACCAAGGTAATGAAACTTATGAAGATAACAATGAATTTACAAATATAATTGTTGAGAGATTGATTAATGAGAACAACTAGCCTTATTTTATTCAAGTAGATAGGGTTCTAAGGTATAAAAACATAATTGTTACTGGAATTAATGGAGGATTAAGAGAAAAGTTAGTTAGCCTAGCCCATAATTTATAAGTAAAAGGACATGAAAGATAAAAAAAAAAAAAAAAAAAAAAAAAAAAAAAAAAACTCCTATGAAAGATTTAAAATGGTGTTTTGTTGGCTGTTTATGAAAACTTAAGTAGATTTATGAAAAAAAAAATATGGCATATATAAGTAAACCAAAATGGAGAGTGAACTATATCTAGGGTTGTTCTATCCATAACTTATTTTGAAAGGAACTAGAGGGATTATGACTATGGGCTTTATGGACTTTATTAAAAGGTTACCAAATTCAAGTGGAAATAATATGATACTAGTCATTATGGACATGTTTACTAAGTATGGACAATTATTGGCTACAACTCATCCATTTATTGCTTATGAAACTACACATTTGCTTTTAGATCATATTTATAATTTTATGAATTGCATGAATTATTGTTTCCGACAAAGATAATATTTTTGTTAGCATGTTCTGGAAGGATCTATTCAAGTTATTAGAAGTTAATGTATTACTAAGTTCATCTTACCACCAATTAACAAATGATCAAATGAGTAGAGTCAATCAATGTTGTTGCATTACCTTTTTGGTTGATGAGATCATTGACAGAAACTGTGATGTTGGGTCATAACACTGTTGGTTTTGATTTTGGAACTTAAAATTCCTAACCAGATTAGCATATGATCAAGCTTTAAAAGGGTTATTAGATTAAATTCTATCGTTCCGTGAAATCTTATTCTATTTTCCTTAGTTGAAGTTCCTTCAACCTATGCAAACTTACCTTTGCTTCGCTAATTTGTTATCAGGCTTTTGATGAAGCAATTGCTAAGCTAGATACACTGGGCGAAGAGCCATGCAGGGACAACAACTTCTTAACAATCCTACTCGTTGGACATCCTGGTATCTATTGAGATTGCTGTGTGATAGTTTAGTCACTAAAGTTTCCAAATTTTTTATCGTCTACTTGTGCTCCCATTGATGAAAATCTTGCCTCGTTAATGTACTTCTTTAAATACACATGCATTAAGAGGAAGACCATATTTTCTCATAAGTTACCTTGAGAGTTAAATCGGTGCAACAAGATCAGAGGGTCAGGAAACGTTAGTATTAAGATCTAAAACCCCGATGCTCTAAAATAATCAAAATCCAACCATGTTCGGCTCTTAAGCTAATATCGATCCACTCTCAGCAACTAAACCTTTCTTTTGGCGATAATTTTACTGCATGTGGTGCTTGAGCTGCGGGAATTTACCAACTTCTCTCTACTCTTTTCTCTCTCTTATATATTTCTTTTTATTTTTCCAATCCTTCACATTCACAATTTAATAGTTTTAACACACTTCTACCCTTATAATGTCACGGAGGAATGCCAAGAAATATTTACGGGGTAAATTGTTTAATATTTATATTCTATATAAAGTAATTTAGATATTTATAAATTATTTATTAGATTTTGAGTATTTATATGAATATTTATTATACGTCTGTTATTTATTATCCAATAACTTTCAATATATATATATATATATATATATATATATATATATATATATATATATATATATATATATATTTCTTTTTATTTTTCCAATCCTTCACATTCACAATTTAATAGTTTTAACACACTTCTACCCTTATAATGTCACGGAGGAATGCCAAGAAATATTTACGGGGTAAATTGTTTAATATTTATATTCTATATAAAGTAATTTAGATATTTATAAATTATTTATTAGATTTTGAGTATTTATATGAATATTTATTATACGTCTGTTATTTATTATCCAATAACTTTCAATATATATATATATATATATATATATATATATATATATATATTAAATCATAAAATAAATTAATTAGTCAAAAATACCTATTTATTTAGATTAGATCAAATCAATATTTATCATAATTAAATTATCATTCCCTTGACAAATATATTGATTGAAAAATGATAAAATAAATTAATTATCCAATAAAATCTATTATTTAGATTAGATGAGCCAAATTGCCCGTTCACTGCGCTGGATTTTTTTTTTCTATGTAGAAAATTGATTGATTCTATGCATGTTATAATTAGTTATTTTAATATTTAATTAGTAAAATTGTAATTGATATGATATGTTAGAAATGAAGTTTTTCCTGTCTAAAAATCATTGAATATTGCTATTATTAAAATTGTTTTAACAATTATTTAATTGGTAAATTGTACAATTGAAATCGAAAAAATTATGTTAAAATGAGTCATATACTCTGTGTAACATATTAATTGATTCTTATGTATGTTTTATTTGTTTCATGAATTTTTTCATTAGCAAATACTAAATTTTCAATTGTTGAACTGTAACACAAATGAATTATTTGTTTTATGCAGCAAACAATTTGATTTGTGGTTTTGTTTTTAACTACTTTGATAATAATTTAATTGGTAGATAGCGAAATCGTTATTGATCAAATTGACTAAAGATATATTATTTGTTGCCCGCAACATATTAATTATTTTTTAGGCATGTTTTAACTATCTGTTGAATAATTTATTTGATAGATAGAAACAATATAAATGCTAAAATTTATTAAAGATTATTTTTTCAGATTTTTTCTTCATATTATTATATTAAAAATTTTTAGAAAATTGAGATTAAATTAATGTGAGATTTCTAAACAAAAGTCAGTTCAATTTTTATATATATATATTTAAGACGTTAATATGAAAAAAAATATCACAATATATAATTAGTCTATCATATTTTTTAAGGAAAGAGTCCTAAAAATAATATATATATATATATATATATATATATATATATATAAAAAAAAAAATTTAGGACCATTAATAATTTTGTTATTTGTTAAAAAATTTGATGCTGACTATAGTGAAATGCAAGCCAATTTTTTATTTCATTATTGTAGGTAATATGACATAATTTTTCTACATGTCTTGTCTATGTGTGGTTTCGTATTTTTTTTTTTTCATAATATGAGATCTGAAATATCATACATAAGAAAAGACGCGGAAATTATTTTTCAAAAACATAATATTGACCAATAAATTTTTGTCACAATTTTTATAGCTGTTATTATAAATAATATTATTATACATAATTAATTTTTTAATTTTTATTGGTCATACTATCGATAACACTGTAATTATATTTAAAAAAGAATTTTTTATTTTTTATTTTTTAATATTTATTGCTCATATTATTATATTTAAAATATTTTAGAATATTGATAGTAAATTATTATTTTTTTTAAAATAATAGGTTATATATATATATATATATATATATATATATATTAAGGTGCTAATATCAAATAAATATTAAAATATATAATTAGTCTCACATATTTATAAGAAAAAATATTATAAATAATCATTATTATTATTTTGAGTACTTTATCTATAATAATTAGAATTTTCAACACCTAACAATATTAATAAAAAAGCAATTGAGAAAAAAAGAAAGAAAAGAAAACCTAATTTAAAAAAAAAAAGTATAAGGAGAAAGCAACCACTCGGCTGAAGTGATTTTTTTGTGCAATTCTAACATGCAAATACTATTTATATTATTATGTAATTATACTATTCCAATTTAAAGTATATCTGAGTATAAATAAACAGTAAAAAACAATGTACATATGAGCGTTTTGTTTTAGTTATACAGTAATTAAATCAATAATCATCGAATTCAAATTAAATTATTATTTCTTAGTCAAATTTATTGATTGACGGTGGTGTCAACCAATAAGTACTGTAAACTTTAACATCTGAGAAATTCTCTTGATAGTGGTTTTGAATAGACAAAGCTCTATCAATTATTTAGTATTTGATTTATAATTTATAATTAAAAAAAGAAAGAAGAGAAAAATCTTCAACTTTTTTTTTCGCCCATAATTTTAATGAACATGGACGAGAATATCTCCTTCTCTCTCCTCCAAGATTTTCTCATCCATGGCAACAATTAAAGAACGAAGACTTCCACAGAAACCATGACAATAACTCCATTCTCTCAAAATAAGAAATATTGAAAGAAGTAGAATCACTCTTCGAACACATGAAAGTTATTTGCAGAATTTAACCAAAGAAGAAGATACCACTCCTTTTCAATTTCACCCTAGTTGGTACTACCAGGAAAACTTTGTCAAAATGAGTCACCAGTGTGTTCCCAGCTGGGAACTTGATGATAATCCCACCACAGCTCCGAAGCTCTCACTTTGCTCCCACTCCAATTCAGGAGCACAACACATGCCCATGTATTCTCTCGAAATCCATGCGCGCTAATATGTTTGATTGTTTTCAGTGTCGATGGATACAAAGTGATATAGGATGTTTTTTGATGCAGGTTAAACTACGAAGTAGCAGAGCTAACATGGGAGAACGGCCAGCTAGCCATGCACGGCCTAGGACAACCGCGCGTGCCAGCCAAACCAATAGCGTTCACCTCACCCTCCAAGCACGCATGGGACAAGCCACGCGCCTGTGGCACCCTTGAATCCATAGTCAATCAAGCCACATGTATCCCTCAGTGCAATAAGCAAACTTTTGACAATATTGGTGCAGAACATGAACTTGTGCCATGGTTTAACCACCATAGAGTTTCAGCCTCCGCCACAATGACTATGGACGCTTTGGTCCCTTGCTCGAAGAGGTCTGATCAAGAACGGACCACACATGTGATAGACTCCAGCCCTGCCGGATTAGGCACAGATGGCGTGGTGGGATGCTCCACTCGCGTGGGGTCTTGCAGTGCCCCAACTGCCACGCAAAACGAGGCGGGTCTCCTCACCAGGAAACGTGAGAAGGTGGCGCGTGTACCAGCCCAGCCTGAGTGGAGCAGAGACCAAAGCGTCAATCGTGGTGCCGCGTTTAGCAAGAAGGACAGCCAGCAAGTGACGGTGGACAGTTGCGAGAGAGAATTAGGTGTTGGGTTTGCTTCCACTTCTTTCGGGTCGGAAGAAAACACCAGTTCTGGCACCAAGCCATGTACCAAAACCATCACAGCAGATGAGAATGACTCTGTTTGTCACAGTAGACCACAGGCAAGTTAATTTTATTTTGTTTATAAAGTTAGTTTATCAATTCATTATCTTATAATATTATCTTTTTTTGTAAATTATTGATTATTTTTTGGGGTTTGTTTTGGTTTTTGTAAAGAGGGAGGCCGGTGACGAAGATGACAAGAAGAAAGGAAATGGGAAATCCTCACTTTTTACCAAACGAAGCAGGGCTGCTGCTATCCATAACCAATCTGAACGTGTATGTTCTTACAGATTGAAATTCAGTCCTCTCTCCTGGAGAAATGTTTTTACAGCTCGAAATAAAATCAAAAGGATAGTTAATAAGAGATCATTTGTTCGCTTTATTTTCCTAATAATAATGATTGGGTAATTATATGTTATGATAAGGATTGGTTAAGCGAATATAGACTGGATTAACATGGGGGATCTCTCTCTCTCTCTCTCTCTCTCTCTCTCTCTCTCCCCCTCTCCCTCGTAGAAACATGTAGGATATCTTGCTACTGGCAAATCGACAAGAACCCACTTGTGATTTGTTTTTTTAGTATTGCAATTAGCTAATTGTTTGATTACAACTAAGATTTTTAACCCCCCCCCCCCCTCCTCTCTATATGTACATATATCATTTCACGTATCTTCTTATCATGATTGCTGGTACAGAATCTTTTTTTTTCAATGCTGCTTTCGATTTTATTGGCAGAAAAGGAGAGATAAGATAAACCAGAGGATGAAGACACTGCAGAAACTGGTCCCCAATTCGAGTAAGGTACGAAAAGTTTCTTTGGTAGCTTTTCAGTGTATCAATCTGTTTGCATCACAAAGAAGCTCTTAATTTTTACCCATGCATTCAAGGCACTTCACTATGACGTACTCTCACCTGCCAATTTTGTTTGATAACTTATATTTCCTCACCTGGTCAAAGCAGCCACCACAATTATTGCGGACCATCTCAGATTTCATTTGTGGGAAGATTATTCTCGGGAAAGAAACCAGAGAAGTCATTTCTAGATTACTGCAAAATAAGATGGATTAAGATTGGATTGATTCCAATTCCTGAGCTATGTATAACTAGATAGTTCATCTCAAAAGGAATTGGAATCAATCCAATCTTAATCCATCTTATTTCATCACAATTTACCAAAGTATAGTTATCTAGAACGGGGAAATTTGACTGTTGAGTTCCATAATATTTATTGGCTGTGTCTTTTGCTTTGCTTTCTTTTTTTGGTATTGTGAACTTCTCCTTGAAAATTGGAGGATGTTCTTCATCTTTATATTGCAACTCTCATCATTTAATTAAGCAAATCAATGATCTGAGCCTTAGTCTTGGTGACTTTATTCTTTCCATTTTTTTTTTTGTTTTTCATCCTGATCATTTCATTCATGCTAGTAGGTATTTCCCTATGAAGAGTGTTTATTTCATGAGAATATACTAACAAAAAAAAGCTCTACCCCAACATAGTTCCAAAGTGTTATGAGCAGAAGGGAAAGAAGAAAGACACCGCATAAAAATAACTACTATCACAAAAGCCGTACCCACATCGCTGTTATTTATTCTGAAACATGAGCGCACGGCCTGCCTTATCCTTACCCACACCTACCTTTCTAATCCTGGTTTTAGTTTGGAAGTATAAGAATTATTGTCAAATTGCCAGAGCGTCGGCATCTGCATCGCATTTCGAAACTTTTGGGTTCTCTTTTATTCCCACTATATATAGGGCACACCTTGGTCACAGAAAGTCTGTCCAACTTGCTACTCAATAAAGCGAGCTTGTTTCTGAAAACTTTTGTAAACTGAAAACCTTTAGGTTCAATCGTATGAAAAATATACTTGTGAGAAGTTCTACACAGAGAGAGAGAGAGAGAGTAATATATACATATATACTCACCTTTGTCGGTATATACATCTGGGGAGTGCGTGTGTGTGTGTATTATTTTTTTTTAAAAAAAAGCAATACTGATCAAAATATACAAATGATCTTTCTACCCTTAGATTCATCTCGTATGAGGCAGCAGCAGAGATAGCTTCAATTATAAATATTCAAAATGGACAAAACAGACCATGATGGTATAAATGTAGGCCAACACATTCAAATGGCTTGGAATATCTTGGGTATCAAGTGATCCTAGTCCACAAACCCATACTGTGGGGACAACATGACATAAGGTTGATTGGTATGAAGAGGACAACTGCCTGCTACGTCATAAATCCTTCTACTTATGTAGGCCCTAGCTTATGCCCTGGTTTTATTTCAGTTTACTTTTGTTGTCACTGCCTCATTTATTTTGGCCATTAAAATTCTGAAACATGATGATTTATTTACCTGAGCACTTAAATGAATACAAACATTATTAATTTGTATTATTCACCATATATAATTTATCGTCATATGTTTTCTTGGATTGTATCAGACGGACAAAGCCTCAATGCTTGATGAAGTGATTGAATATTTGAAACAATTGCAAGCACAAGTACAAATGACGAGCAGAATGAATATGCAGCCATTGATGTTACCAATGGCTTTGCAACAGCAATTCCAGATGTCAATGATGGCCGGAATGGGGATGGCCGGAATGGGAATGGGAATGGGTGTTGTGGACATGAACTCGCTTGCAGCTCGTTCCAACATTACAGGGATCTCTCCAGTTCTTCACCCTACTGCTTTCATGCCCATGAGCACATGGGATGGTCCTAATGGTCATGACCGGTTACCAGCTGCAGCTTCTTCAGCAACGGCAATGCCAGACCCGCTGTCTGCATTCCTTGCGTGCCAATCCCAGGTGATTAAGTTCAATCTGCTTATAATTTTAAGTTATGATGATTTTTCAATCTCATGTTGAAGGGTTCTAGAAAATGACATGCATTATTTCATCTGTCTGAAACTAGGACGTAGCAAATAAAATCTTCTGATAAATTGCCTGCATAATATCATAATTGCGATATTAATGTACCAGCCAAACATTTTTGTTGCAGCCAATGACCGTGGATGCTTACAGCAGGATGGCTTCCATGTACCAGCAGCTGCATCAACAATCTCCTGCTTCTAATTCTAAGAGCTAAGTTTTATGTTCTGCATACTTGTGGCCTATTTAGACAAAATCTTGGCAGGCCACAGACTAGTGGCTAAAAGCTCCGCTTATGAATGTGATTATATGTTTGCTTGCAATGGTTATATATGTCTGAAACACACACTATTCTGTTTGATTTATTCAAGCTGCACAGATTAGTCAGGAAGCAAGGCTGATGCTCTTTCACGCAGTCTAGGATCCCTTCAGTTAATTATTGCCCTTTTTTCTAAAGTCTTCATTTCTCAATTTCCAACTTAAATTTTGTAATTTATATTTTTTTTTTTTATCTCCATTATAGGACAGGGTGTAATGATTTACAACTTCGGGCATGGTATTTTGGGGATTTGTTTTACTTGGATCAGTCTTGTGCAGGGATTTATGTATGTTATTATCCATTCAGGCGTAAATCATTCTAGAATAGGAACCATGCACCATGCTACTATTTAGGTCGATAGTGTTCTGAAAGAAGTAAGATGAATTTATACTTTTATTAAGTTGACTGTATCCTATAAAATCAGTTAACTTACTAATTTGATTTAAATTAAAGGCAACAATATAAAACAAATAGTAAGGAAACACCCTACAATAAAAAAAAAAAAAAAAAAAAAAAGTCATCAATATCATACCTATACGGAGAAAAAAAATTATTAGAGGTCCATTGCGACTCAATCATGGATATTATCTTTAACTAAAAGAGTTTGACGAGTTAGTCCAAACTTCATTGGTTATTAGAGAATAATATAAATTATATTCTGGGACCTCACCTAATATTTTAATTTTTTAGATGAAATGACTACTTGATATGGTATTAGAGTCTTATTGACCCAACTCTCACGAGTTCAAATGTCAACATTGTTATTCTATTTAATTAAAAAAATCAAGGATAAGATAGTATGATCTTGTACAAGTTTCAAGCCCAAAATGCTTTTACTTGAAGGGGGGGTGTTAGAGAATAATATAAATTATATTTTAGAGTCTTACCTAATAGCTTAAGTTTTTAGATGAGATGATTCATTGACATTGATTTGGTCCTCAAAACTGTAAAAATAATATATAATGTACAATTTTAATATATTAATATATTCTCTATTTAATTTTGGTATATTTTTTTTTGTTTATTTTTAGTCTTTAGTTAAGGAGGAGGGAAAGAAGTCATTGAATTCCAATGGTAGAGAGAGTTATTATAAATATTGAGTTAAGCTACCAAAATAATCGATGTTTGTGTTAAATGATTCAATTTGATAATTATGGTTCTTATTAGATATATATTTTTTTTACTTTTATAGTTCATAAAAAAAACATATATGAGCTTGAATATATATATATATATATATATATATATATATATATATATATATTATTTTGGATTGATTTTAATTTTTGGTATTATTTTTATGGGTTTTTTGAGGTTATAAATAAATGTCATGATTTTCAATATGTTTTATAAGTGTTTTGGGTTAGAAATGACTTGAAAATATATTTTGAATAAAAAAAAATGAAATTTTGATTTTTCAACCAAAATAGTTGAAATTCAGATAAAATCAAATGATAAATTGTCCGCCCCGATACAACAAAAACAAATTGGCTCCCAATCAGGCGGGTTTGCAAGGACATACCTGCTAACGAGCCCTAGTAAAAGAGGCCGGATGGACCAACCTAGTTTGTCAGCCTAACTTGACCTTTATTTATTTCTATATTTTTTGAAAATTAACTCTTCTTTTTTATACACATTGTTTTTCATTTTTTCAATATATATATCGTACCCCGAGTTACCGAGTAAACGATTTCCCTTTATACCGTCAATTCCCCTCACCCATGAATTGAGAGGATATGACCCTTGAGCCCGGATCAATACTTCAAGAAGGAAGTCAAATGAAAAAGGTTAGAGCTAGGGTTCTTGAAGCTGGATGCTGTGATTTCTTCTTTGAAGAGAGTAGTTAGAATATTCAGCTAATGCCCCTTTGCTAATTAAACTCATATCGACTAATTATAAACCTTTTTTTAATACATTTTTCTACAAAAAAAAAAAAAAAAAACAAGAAGAAGAAGAGAGTCTCGATTTATAGTCATGCTCGAAAAACCGATGCCAACTTAAACGAATTAAACTTGGGCTGCCATAAAATTAAATAGCAGCTACTGCACGATGTCTGTTTTATTTATTTATTTTATTATTCTACCCTTGGGAATGGGAATGGAGGAGGCAGTAACTTACTACAAAGGGGAAAAAAGAGAGAGCTGGTATTGGCAAATGAAACCGGTCTTTATCAAGAGATAAAATTCTGCTTTATCAATCAATCGTTAATTTGGAGAGCGTCCAGCCTGTCGTTACTACACAGAGACATATAACATGATTTGTCTGCTAAAAGACGAACACATAAATGATTGGATGCTCGTTTGTCAACTCCATTTTAAGATCTCACCACACGTTTGTCTATCACACAAACAACCGTGTTCAATGATATTGTTTTAATCCTTCTATGTCTTCCAGACCCATTCATGAAGTCAAGCCAATAATTCGTTTTTAATTTATTTATTATTCTTAAAGTTCAATTTGCAAGTTAAAATGCTGATCAGGTTGGGGTTAAAATTACAGTAATGCCAAACATCTATGGTAGGTTTGGCAGTGATGATATGGATAAAATGTCATTTTGAGATAATGCTAGATTCTGATTTATTTCATAAATATCAAAATTATGTTTACATCACCTTGGATGCTCTTTATCTTTCTTTGTGTCTTTAAAATTACCTCTATATTTTGTCTTCTATATGCATTTATAATATTTATTGTAAAATCTTAAATTGTACTCATCCCAAGATTAATATATATTAATTATTATTTTCTAACATATTCAACTGCCATCTAAGTTTAAAGTGATGAAAAAAATCAAATTGTACTTAGTTTTAAACTTCAAAGCATTTCAAGCTAATGAATTGTATTACATTGTCAGCTTAAAGGTTTATTCTTGTAGTTATGATTTAGATGATTGAATCGTCCTATAGAGTGAGTTAGACCAATATTTCTTTGAATGTGGAAAAAAGAAATTGCAGGAGGTGGTAATGTATTCTTCAACAACAACTACTTTTTTAACTCTGAACTAGAAGTTTTATGCATGCATAATAGATTAAGAATTATATGCACTGAGAAATTGTTAAAAAGAATTGTTAACACTACCAAATGTATATATGATTACTCTTCTCATAATCCCTTGAGATCCTTTGCCGACTAACTTATAATTTTGTAATTTGTTTTTGCATGTCTTCTATCACCCAATCCTAAACATTTTCTTCTCAAGGGAGAACTTGTCCATCACCTATTACATGAACTTGTTCAGCTTTACAACCTCTTTCAACCATAGTTATTTAGCTATATATATATATAAAACCCTGACATTGCATGACACAACACTCAATAACTTGAGATCATTGTTCTATGATACCAACTAACACAAACAAAAGCAACACATGAAAGATATCAAGCTTAAGAGCACATAATTATGCTAAAAAACGAATCATTTAGAAACCCTAATTTGAAGTCTTATTTCTAAAAATATTTTTCATGTAGTTTGCATCTCTAAAAGTTTTACAACTCCTTCATTAAACTTAAAACTTACCTAAACCAACAAGAAAACATGAAAATAAAAGAAACATGATAAAAGTACTAAAAAAACCAGGAAAAATATCTTGAATAAATTTGGAAAAGAATAAAAGAGTTCTAAACAAAATAGAAAATATAGTAAATCTCCAACAACAACCTCTAGCTGTTATTGTAAAACCTTTTCAATTTTAAATTTGCATGAATATCCTATAGGGCATAGGTCCTTTATAACTCCTAGAAAAATTCTAGTCTAATTCATCAACTGAGTCAAAAGTTATTCTTAATAATATAAAGATCTGTATTAGAGAGAGAGAAAAATCCTTACTTGAAGAACTCTTTAGTAGTGTCAGTAAACTAGTCCCCATAGGTAATGCTAGAGACCCCCCCTGTCTTATCCAAGATTTAATCAAACCTTCTAAGGATTGATTCTATATGATTCAATCAACTTGATGATTTCAATGATGATTTGTAATCAAAACTTGGATTGATTTTTTTATATAAAAAATAAAATGCATTCATTTTTGTTTTTTAAATATTAAGACAAAAAAATCTAGGATTGACCTTAGTCAATCTAAGTTAACATGATGAATATGTTTCTTGACTTAACAAAATACTTCTTTTAATAAACTTTTTTTTGAATTTTTTTTGTCTAATCTAATCACAAGGTAATAAAAATAAACACTCTAAAAACCATCAAATAAAAAAAATGATGGACCATACAAAAAAAATGCTTGCTAATATTATAAAAGATAACTACAATATTAATTATTCAAAAATAAACTAAAGATTTAATTTAATGAAAAAATACCTAAGATTTAGAGAAACAAATTAACAAATGAGCAAATAATATGTATATATAATATTATTTTATTTAATTGTAAAGAATAAAACTTAAACCATAAAAAGGAAAAGAAAAAAAAAGGCAGGCTTGGTTGATCAAATATCCTTAGGCCATTATAAATCAAGTTTTTCTCTCCTCCTTGTTTTTTGGTGACTTTTATCTAACTCAAGAACTAAAAAATAAACAAAATAATGTAATGTAACAAAATATAAAAATATTATAAACAAGGACCAAATATAAATATTGTAAACATTTAGAGTCCAAAATACTTTAAAGCATGCCACAACTACAATAAAAGGAGAATTTTGTTTTAGTATCAATTTTGGCCCTAAAATTGTAATAATATTTAATCAATAAAATTAAATTTGGTTCTCCAAATCAAGCATCAATTTAAGGTTGAAACCTTTTTTCAATATTACAATAAACTCATACTACACTAACCAAAATAAATTATCAAACATAATTCGAAATAAAATAAATTTAGAATGATCAGATTGAAAAAGGAAATTTAGTGATTGAAAAAAAAGATAAAGAATAAAAATAAAATATAAAGAAAAATACTAAAGGTCACACTAATGTCTTTTACTATTTTTTTCTTAAAAATAATGAGATAAAATCTAAAACATTTGGGGTGTTTAATTATGGAGCGTACATTGTTCACACGCATACAAAACATTATAGATGACGTAAAATGGTATCGTCACAAATCCTAAATATTTTACTAAGTCATGAGACTATAATAACTCTATAGAAAATAAATTAAAATAAATTATAAAACTTAATTAACTCAATATTAAAAGATAAAATTAAAAATAATAATAATTAAAAAAACAAAGAAGAACACGAGTAAATAGATTAATTTTCTAAACTTACAATCTATGTTGTAAGATTAAAATAACTATATAAAAGTTCAAACAAAATAGATATAATACTAAATTTTCAATTTTTCATCACGTGATCAATAGGTCCGTATTACTATTTTAAATTTTCATTTACTCAAATTTTTTGTTGGGCAATTGTCTTGATTAAATATGATAAGAGATGTGTATTCTATTAATTTTCATCATATAGCTAATTAATATAGTGGCATATTTAATTATTCTTACAAATACAACTATCTGTACATACCAACATACAATGAGCTTGCATGCAAGAAGCACCACAATTGCTTCTCTGCACAACAACTTACGGATGAAAAACTATATGAAGTATCCTCAATCCTATGGATGCTTCTGGGTGGATGTAATTGGACCTGTCCTTTTCATTTCTTTTTTTTAAAATGTAAGAAACACATTGTTTTATGTGATTTGAGGTCCCCTATAGGCTAATCTTTCAATATATCATATGATGGTTATCTACTTATGTGATTTCGTATAGCAATAATTTGATAAAAAAGAAGCAGATGATTATGCAATGGATGCTTGGACTAAGAGATCACAACTTGCTTCATGTTGAAAATCTAGCCCTTTTGGTTTATGCTCCAAACAAATTTTATCCTAAAGCTAATTTCATTTTCATGACACTGTGCAACGATTATCACAAAACTGTAACTTCTTCCTTTAAATTATTGCTAACCCTAGTATATATATTAGCTTTTCTAGAATCAATTTCAGGCTTGTTGGGAGCATCAAAATAAGTAGCCAAATATGTATGAAGATCAATCTCATGCTAGTTCTCTTAGCTCTCTCTCTATTTTTTTTTTTTAAAGAAAGCTCCCGACCATATTTGATTTGCTAGAAGCCTTCAAAATATTTCATTTCCAGAGTTTTGTTTAGTGTCTAAAGCTCCATTCCTTAATTGTGTTCAGCATTGATCTTGAATTTGCTTCTTGTTGCTTAAGATGGCTTAGAGTCCTAACAAAATACTCGTAAGAGTGACCAAAACACATATATGTAATTGAAAGTAAATGTCATGATATATGTCAGGTTGCCATGCAAGGCTAGCCCTATACATGCACATCAGGTTGGGCCAAATGTTGAACCATGTCAATTGGTCTCCATATGATCACTCGAAGGTAAAGAGATCACTTGAGTCCATGTCATAATTCATATAGGTGAAAATGAGAGATACCTTCTAGTCTTGGAATGGAACTTTTTCACCCCCCCTCTTTAATTCTCAGCAACTAGATTTTATCCAAAACTTAAATCTAATTATGTTATAACATGGTGGTGTAATTGTTACTATGTTTTACTTGGTGCATTTATATTTTTTAGAATATTTTACTTGAACCCCGTTTGTGTGTCAGAAGAATTTTAATTGATCGGTATAGTGACTGATAGCTTGTTGCTACTCTTGCAGAAGAAAGATGGTTAACATTTGAATATCATATTTATTTGTGATTTGGCAGGTATGGCCTAGTGGTATGCTACGGGTACAAAATATTTTTTTATTTTAAAAAAAAAGACATAATTTTTTTCTATATATATATATATATATAAAATGTATAGACCTAATTTGTTAAATACATTACTTTTACTTTAATTAAAGAATAAAAAATTAGAACCAGCAATATATTAACCAACTTAAAAATAACAATAACATTGCAATAACCAGGAAAAAAAAATATTTTTCTAAAAAACATACAAAATTGAGTAAAAAAACTAAATAAATTAGCTTGAATAAATCAACTAAAGTTTACATGACAAACTTGTAACATTTATATTTAAGGTAGAGCTAATGTGAGTTATTCATTAAATTCACGATCCATGCCAGTAGAATTTGATAGAGATAAAAAAAATTTTTTAAAAAATAATCAATGTTGAACAATAAAAATAAAAAATATGTTAACTCATATTAATTTTTTGAATCACTGAATCAAATTATTAGATTGGAAGAATCGTATCCAAAAAATCATAAAGTCTAATACCGACCTTAATGTCATGAATAGTATTTTTAGTGGGAATGTTATAGTGAACAATGATTTTATAGCAATCTATTGTACTTTTCCATCTGGTTTTAGTCTTTTGTATTTCCGTCCATTGTACCCAAAAAACAGAGTCTCGCTCCCTAGCTTTGATTCATGGACCGTGTTCATGAAACGGTTTCTCCCTTTTCTCTTCTTAATTCTAATAACTGCTGATTGGGCCCGAAATTAGGCGGGCCTACGACATATAAGAATCAGAGCCCAAAGCTTGCTATTCGCTACTATGAGCATCCCCACAAGTAGCCCGTATATTTATCCAGTAATGGTTTCATATTCGGCCTGCCTTGGGTTGGGCCCATTTCAATCTCCAACTCCCACGGGCTAACAGACCATTTTATTTAGGGGGACTGCATACGGGTCCATCATCCAGTGAAAAAATAAAACCCCATCCTACTGAAATTAGCCGATAATTTTTGCATCTTTTCAAGTTATATTTCATGTCCTTGGGCGAATCTACTACATTTAAGGTAATGCAGCACAACTAATTTTATAATTGTGTATTTAATTTAAAAAAAAATATATATGTTTTTTAGGGGTTTATATATATAGTTTTTTTTTATTTCCCATAGAAATTATGTCACGATAGTGGAAGAAAGATGTTCAGAGGTAGAGAAAAATGACAGTAACAATATGATTCGTGTAGAAGATGTGTGAATCAAGTTAGAAGAGGACATTTTTTTCTGTGTAATTACAAGAAAAAACTCTCTTCTCCATTTCTTTCAATTCTCAATTAATTCTTCTTTTTATCTACACATTGTTGAGGAACTTCTTTAATAATCTGGTATAAGAGCCAGAGAGATCCAAGCAAAAACATTTTGTCGTTTTCAGTCATGGTAGACAATAACAGGATGAAAGCTTCTGATGATCATCACAAGTGTACTAATGGATAAATAAAAGAAATCATAGTTGAAGTCACTCTAAAATTAACAAAATTATATATATATATATATATATATATATATATATATATATATATATATATATATAAAATAATGAACACATTAGATCCATTCATTTATATATATATATATATATATATATATATATATATATATATATATATATATATATAAAATAATGAACACATTAGATCCATTCATTTCAACTACGTTTTAGAAAGATAACACCCATATATGCTAGTAATGGATGTTACTAGATGTCGTAATGGTGATTTTTTCAAGCTCCGCACCCTATAATTCCTCAAATTTAGGAGAGAACGGTGCACGGTGAAAATGAAAGTGTTTTGTTTTATAGTCGTAAAAATTACAACTATAATCATTAGGAGTCGCCACCTAGTATTAAGGTTACTACGAACCTAATGGTCTGCAATAGTCTTGGATAAGGGGACTTGTTGTGCAAGGGAAAGACGCGTCACCCCCAGTGTACCCTACTTAAGGTAAGTTGCATTATTGTTTAACTGTTTTTTCTAAGTTTGATTCTTCCTGGTCTTCCTAAGATTCAACGTAGATTTCTCTCCGTGAGAGAATCTTTACCTCATTGCAGGTTTTAAAAACTAACCAGAAAAAATAATTTTTACACTGCATTTTGAAATTCATATTTTTAACTATCTACAAGTATACTTTATAGTGTAAATTTACACCGTAACAAATAAAAAAATAATTGTTAAATTATTTTTGATATTTTTGCCGAATGCCAACGGATAATTGTAAACTGATTATGATATTCAAATTTTCGCTTTTAAAACATGGAAAAGATGCAACAATTTTTTTTTTGAAAAGTACGATGGGAAAAACTTTGGAATCCGGCCGTATACACGAAAACACATTTTTTTTTTGTTTTTTTTAAATGCAATTTATATGTTTTTTTATGTAATTCACACACCCATTCTCTTTTTCATTATTGTTTTTTGGGTACATTTTACAATTACATTACTTGCACAAAAATAAATGAACACAACAACAAATTAAATACAAACACAACATTCAATATCACAAAAACAACCCCGGAAACACTACTGAGAGCCGAAGCCACGCAGGAGCACTGGTGTCGTGTGGTCCCTCTCACCACCACTAGTGAAACAACCTAACAGGGGGGGTAGATCAACCTCTCCCTCTTCTTCTCTCACCGGCGGTGATGTTCACGAACCTGCAAAATAGACAGAAAAACACAAACACAACACAAACAGTGGTTCGACCTCAGATTTCAGATCTGTCTTCGGTTTGTTTTTTTTTTCAAACGACAGTTGGACGACTATAGAGGCTGGATGGTGGCCGATTCGCTGGTTGGTGATGAGGTTGTTGTGGGTACCACCATAGACGGTGGAGAGAGGAAGAACTGAGGTTGTGGGCTGCTTTCCATGGTTGATCGGAGTGTTGGGCTGCCTTCGATCGACGGGAAGGAGATGGAAGCTGAGGGAGTGAAATCGTGAGCTGGGCGTGGAGTAGGTGATGGTTGTTGATGAAGGTTTTGTAGGTGAAGAAAGGGGAAGCCATCGAAACAGAAAAGCTAGCCACTGATGGCTTGAGAGAAGGGCTGACTAGAGAGGAAGGCTACCGGAGAGAGGAGCTGACGACAAGGGAGAAAAGAGAGGGAACCCACAGGGAGAAGAAAGGTATGGCCAGAAAACAGAGAGAAGAGAGTGGAGGACTTCTATGGGGTTGAGGGAAAGCTCAGCCAGAAAGAAGAAAAGAAAAGGGAGTCGTAGTAAAGGGGAGAGGGGCTGCAACTGCTGCCCTCTAGGGAGTTACGGTTGCAGCCCAAAGCAAAAGAGAAAGAGATGTCCCCTCTCGATTTCTAGGGTGTTTAGGCTTTTTAGTTTTTTTTCAGGTCCCCCCTTCTCTCTCCTCTTTACAAGGCAATTTGATCTCTATTTATAGAGATCAAAGTTACACAACTTTTCCACTTTGGTCATTGGTTTCGGATTTGTGTAATTTGATCCCTAATTTGACCATCACAGTTCAATTGTCTTCAATTTGACCCTTGACTTCGCGTGATTGGATTGGAAAAATGCAATTCAATCTCTGAAAACTCTAAACTTCTCGATTGAACCCGAATTAAGCTTAAGAATTTGATTTTTCATCAATTAAACCTTTGATAAAATTAATTTGAGCAATTCAAAGTATAATTAGGCCCTTGCGTTTAATTAAATCCTTTAATTAGGCCTTAAATTAATTCCCAAATATAATTACACTTTTAAATTGATCGACGATAAAATCAAATCAACCCATAAAAATATAATTATGTCGAGCGATTTAATTTTTACACAAATTTATCCAATGATAAATAATTTTTTCCTTAAATCTGTATTTTCCTCTATTTTTTGGAACAAAAGAAATACAGTTAGACTCTCGAAAACAATCAAAATTTCCACACTGATTTTTCTACCCTTGCTGGCCCTTTTTATTTTATTTTTGTTATTTTTTTGGTATATTTTGGGAATCACCCAGAAATTGAGTAATGACACTAGAAATATATTCTTCACTAGAAATGACTATATGTAAAGAAATGGTTGACAACTAACTATCCATTCCCTCTTCTACATATATGTTTTCCATAGTTATTGGTAGAAATATAAGCATGCATAACCCTTAATTATAGTTGGAAATGACCTAACATGAAGGTGAAACATTTGAATCTCGTGTCTCCATCGCTTAACCTATGTCATAGTCAATTTGTGATCAAGATGCATGGCACGCAGCTGACTTATCTCATAGAACAAGCATCAAGATCACACGAGTGAGAATGTTCATGCAAATCCATGACGAGGTGTCATGGGATTATCTTCCTAAATTTTAAGCAATTTATTTATAATTATTCACATGATCATTAGCTTGAATGTAAGCTTTTTTAGCATAGGTCAAGTAAATTTATTGCAATATTGCAGACATATCAATTCCTTATGCAACATAACAAATAAGGATAAAGTAGCATCATTGTGTTTCATGGGAAGAGCTCATTCATCCGACTGCTAATAGGATTTTTATCTTAAGTATAATTGTAATAATAAACAATAGTTGAAGATAGATTCGATACAAGATTTCTCTATATATATCTGTATGTAATCCTATTGTGAAGAATAAGAACTATGAAACTCTTTCACTTATAATTTTTACATGGTATCAGAGCGGTGATCTTTCTTCACTGTATAATTTTTTTTTTCTTTATTGGTTCTCATTGTCATGACTGAAAAAGAAAGTCTTGGCATAACTGAAGGAAACAAGGAAAGGGTGATCTCCTCATCCAACCTCTCTGATGTTGAAACCAGTACAACTCTTAAATTGAGCACCATGTTGTTGAATGAATTCAATTACCATCTTTGGTTAAGAGCTATCACCATTGCTCTAGGTGAAAGATCAAAATTGAGATTTATCAATGGCACAATTAAACCTCCTGAAGTAGGCACGCAGGAGCATGAAGCTTGGTTATCAAAAGATCAATTGGTTATGTCCTAGATCCTAAACTCAGTGGAGAGTAACCTTGCTGAAATTTTTAGCTATTCTGAATCCTCCTTGGATCTTTAGAACGCAATTCGTGACATATATGGAAACCAAAACAATACTGCCTGAATTTTCAAATCCAATAAGAGATATCCAAAACTAATCAAGAGGGAAAACCTTTTGTGAGTTTACTGGGAAACTTAAAAAGGCTATAGAGTGAATTGGAGGTTTATCGACCACACACTATAGATGCTGCCATTCTAAGAAAATGAATAGAAGAAGATAGAATTTTCCAACTATTGGCCAACCTCAATCCTGATTATGAGGACCTTAGAAGCCATATTTTGATGAACACTAATCTTCCATTGTTCCAGAATATGTGCGCCACAATCCAACGTGAAGAAGTTCGTCGAAAGGTTATGTCTCGTTCCTCTGCTCCTAGTAATTCTAAAGTCCATGCATATTATACACGCCCCTTCTCTAAAGGAAAAAACTACAAAAGCAAACTAATGGACCTCAAATGCCAACATTGTCATCATATTGGACATACCATTGACCGATGTTGAAGCCTGCACCTAAAAATCAAACCTTAATTTCTGAAGGATCACAAAGGGAAACAAGGTACTCCTCATAAAGCCAATTTTCAACACATTCCAGTGATTCATTTACTTCCAGTCTTGTTGCTCTATTGAATGAATTTGCAAGTTATCTGTAAAACAAACATGGATAAGGAATAACCAACAATGAAGGATAAAATCAATCAGCAGTCATGATCAGTCAATTTGTAGGATTTCTAGCTGAAACAAACTTTGAAAATAGTCCAGGTATCTTACTTGCATTCATGACTGCATTAGAAATTAGTAGTCTTCATGAATTATGGGTAATTGATTATGGTGTCACCGATCATATGTCTAATAAATTGACAATTTTTTTTGATTTCTCCATTCCCTCCACTACTGTTTTTGTTTCGATAGCAAATGGGAAAGGTGCTGTTGTGAAGTCTAAGGGAAAAATGAAGCTCATGTCATACCTTGTCGAGTTTGATGTTCTTTATGTTCCCTCCTTTCCTTTCCACCCCCTCTTTGTTAAAAAGATAACTTCCTCACTAAATTGTGAAGTCCTATTTTCTCCTCATAAGGTTATTTTTCAAGACCTCATCACCAAGAAGATGATGGTGAAGGATTCCACTTGCATGGACTTTACTACTTCTCTCCAGAATCTCATATTTCCAAAAGCTTCCAAGCAATGTCTGCTTTGTCAGCTCCTATCAACGAGCATCTCCTTTGGCATTGTCGTCTAGCTCACCCGTCAGCATCAGTTTTCAATAACATATCTCCTAGTTTACCTAAGGGAAATCTTGATTGTGAAATCTGTCATTTTGCAAAATCATGTAGACTACTTTTTACACTTTCATTGTCGCAAATGTCTCAGTTTTTTGAAATTATACATTCAGATGTTTGGGGGCCTTTCTCCTCTTCGATTGATGGTTTTAGATACTTTGTAACCTTTATTGATAATTTCTCTAGAGTTACTTGGATCTACCTACTAAAATCTAAATGTGAAGTTTTTGAATTCTTTAGAAATTTCCATGTACTGGTCACTACTAAATTCTCAACAAAAATTAAGATCGTACGTTCAGATAATAGCTCAGAATATATGTCCCATAATATGACAAACTACCTAAAATCTAATGGCATATTGCATCAGAGTAGTTGTGTCAACACGCCACAATAAAATGGCATTTCTGAACGTAAAAATCATGATCTGATGGAAAAAAAACTCGAGCCATCATGTTTCAAATGAATGTCCCTAAATATTTTTGGTCTCATGGAGTTCTTACTGCCACACATCTCATAAATTGGATACCCAGCCGAGGGCTGGATTTCAAATGTCCTCTTAAAGTTTTGCAGGACAAGTTGTAAGATGTGTCATACCTGAAAGTGTTCAGTTGCATTTGTTACGTGCACTTGCCATCCATTCAACATGATAAACTAGAACCCAAAGTTGTGAAATGAATTTTTATGGGTTACTCACAAACTCAAAAGGGATACAACTGTTATAAGCCGAAATCCAATAAGCTATATATCTCTAGAGATGTTCGATTTGTAGAAACAAATCCTTATTTCAAAGAAACTAGTCAATAAAAAATTCTCCAAGAGTTGTTTCCTTTGCTCAGTGCTGATCCTCATGTTGGAATTCTTGGTGATGTGCCATAATTAGCTACAGACATAACGACACCTACACCAATAATTGTCAATATGGAAAACTCTGCTAATGATTCTCCAGCAGATGTCACTAGCTCAATGTAATGTATACCATCCAATATCCAAAATAGAGGAGAAACTCTATGATGCAATCCACCACGAGCTCATCACCCTCCATCTAAACTGTAAGATTATGCAAGTTATACTGTCAGGTATCCACTATCTAAATTTTTGACTTATCAGAAATTATCACCTCTACACATAACCTTTCTCACAGTAATCTCCAGTGTTCATGAACCCAAATTTTTTCAAGATGGTCAATCCCAAAGTGTCTGGAAACAGGTTATGGCAGAAGAATTGACAGCTCTCAAAGAAAATAAAGCTTAGAGTATAACTCCTCTTCCTCCTGGAAAACATGCAGTTGGGAGTTGGTGGATATTTAAAACGAAATTCAAGTCTGATGGATTGATTGATCGACACAAAGCTCATCTGGTTGCCCAAGGATTTACTCAAAAATATGGTATTGATTACAAGGAGAAATTCGCTCCAGTTGCAAAAATGACTACTGTCAGAGTCCTCCTATATGTAGCTATCAAAAATAGGTGGAACTTGTCCCAAATGAATGTTAAAAATGCATTCTTACATGGGGAGCTTGAAGAATAAGTGTTTATGAAACTTCCTCCTAAACACCCTCAATGTGGAGATTCCAGAATGGTTTGTAAACTACATAAATCAATTTATGGGTTAAAACAAAGACCCCGTGCTTGGCATGCTAAACTAAGCATTATCCTTGAAGCTCTCGAATTTAAAAGGAGTTCAGTTGATTCTTCCCTGTATGTCCACCTCAAAGCTAATGACAATCTCATGGTCCTTATATACGTCAACGATCTCATCATCACGGGTAATAACAATGATTCTATTGCCTTGTTGAAAAAGAACCTTCAGCTCAAATTTCCAAGCAAGGATCTCGAGAATTTGAAGTATTTCATTGGAATTGAAATGACAATTTTTCGTAAAGGGCTGTTTCTAAATCAACAAAAATATATCATAGACTTGCTTTAAGATGCTAATTTGTTACACTCTAAAGCTGCTACCACCCCACTAGACAGCAAATTAAAGCTAGCTACAGATGAGGAAGCTCTTGAAACTCCTAGTCACTATCATAAACTGGTTGGTAAGCTTATATATCTAACTATCACGTGACCCGACATTGCATTCACGGTTAGTCTTATAAGTCAACACATGCATGCCCCAACTGTCCAACACCTAGGAATGGTGACACGTATTCTGCAATATTTGAAAGGATCTCTTGGTCGAGGCATTGTCATGCATAATAACGGACATACAAACATTATGGGATATTCGGATTTGGATTGGGCTGGAAATGCAATTGATTGTAGATCAACCACGGGTTATTGCATGTTTGTAGATGGCAGCCTTGTTTTGTGGAAAAATAAAAACAACATATGGTGGCTCGTTCTAGCGCTAAGGCTGAATATCTCACTATGGCATTAGCGACCTGTGAGCTTATATGATTGAAACACCTCCTCATTGATCTAGGGTGTTCATGCCACACTCCCATGACTCTTTATTGTGATAATCAAGCAGCCATGCACATTGCATCTAATCTCGTGTTTCATGAACGCACAAAGCACATTGAACTTGACTGTCATTATATTCGGCAACAAATCCAAACAAATCTTATTACAACTCACTAAGTGCGTACCACATATCAATTAGCAAATGTGTTTACCAAAGTTCTACCAACTGCTCAATTTCATCAGCTAGTAAGCAAGCTTGGATCCAGCTTGAGGGGTGTATTGTAGTATTGCAAACATATCAGTTCCTTATGCAACGTAACAGATAAGGATAAAGCAGCAGCAACGTGTTTCCTAGGAAGAGCTTATTCATCTGACTGCTGATAGGATTTCTATCTTAAGAAGAATTGTAATTATAAACAATAACTGAAGATAGATTCGATACAAGATTTCTCAATATATGTTTGTGTGTAATCCTACTGTGAAGAATAAGAACTGTGAAACTCTTTCACTTATAATTTCTATAAAATTGACCTCTCCATTCCAAATATCCTTGAAGCGGTGTTTATTCCTCTAAGTACAAAACCAACATATTATCTAAACAATAAATAATGAAAACATAATCGGCAAAAATTCAAATTTGTCATTTTTTTCATAGATATCACAACTATAAATTCAATAGATATATTTCACTTCTAATTAATATATTTTATAGATAATTCATTATAATACCTAATTTAATGTGAAATCCCTGACCCTAACTCTAATTCATATTCAACAATAACTCAAAAACATCGATTTGCTTTGCAAATAATGAAATTAATAACAAAAATTATTGTATTGTATAACTAAGTAATATAATTTAAATCTAATTCTTAAAAACACATACTTTTCCCTAAAAAAAATTTAATATTAAACCCTAAAGCACAAATTCTATTAAACTAATATAAGAGAAGTAATGTTATACCTTTAAATGTTGAATTTGGATGGTGTTATTGATGAGTAGTGGTCAAAATTTGCAAGGATCACTCATAAGTGGAGCTAAAAATACTTATACATTGTTATGGAGAAAGTAAAGGTGGTGTCACAATGGTAGCATGGGTATTTCACGGTGAAAAGAAGAGAAACAACAATGTGAGAAACAATTAGTTACAAGTGGTGAAATAGGGGGAAAACAATGAAAGAAAATGGAAGAAAATAGAGTTGATTTTTAAATTTATAGAGAGTTACATATAAGACATGTGCCTCACTAAACCAAGTTATTTACCTAAAATTCTTTTATGGTGTGACAAAATGCGAATCACTTACTTGCCATTCATGCTTGTAACATTTTGAAGAGTATTATTACTTTATGGAAGACAAGATTGCTAAATATTAGCTTGAGATTTCAATCTATTTGTTCTCATGATCAAACTTTTGATGTTCTTACCAAACCTTTGTACAATGCTTCTTTTCTTGTCCAAATTGTATTTTGAGGCACCTCTTCATTAGCTTGTGGGGCGGGATCTTAGGATGTATATACATAAAATAGTGTTTTATTGCTCATGGACTAATATGTTCGTGTGTATACATTATATATATAAACTTGTATGCACTCACATCTACAAACTCTAGGGTATAAACATAGATTAATTTATAACCTCCATTAAAAAAAAATCTCATTTTAGCAATTATATATTACAAAAATACATTTTAAATTTTCTTTACCAAAAACTCATTAATTGGTTGGTGTTGTGTCTTACAACTGAACTGCAAGCTTTGACCTAAAGTACATGGAGAGACATCAATGTAATGAAATTGAAATGGATTTCACAGCAAATGGAAGAAAATGTCACCCTTGGATTTAAAATATCATGCATGATGTAAGTTAGATAATTTGACTCTTGATCTACTCATCCTAATTAGGAGAGCAATATCTAGCTATTTAAGAAATGGGAAACAAGTTGTATTTTTCCTTCTACTTTGATCATCCACACACATCAACTTGCTTGCAAGTTGGTTCGCTCTCCTTCCTCCAATTAAATAAAAATAAAAATTTCAAAGCTTTTTTTATCATGATATGGATAGTAAGTATATGATTATATATCATAAGCATGAGTTAAAATATAGACAAAGGAAAATTTACTAAAAATAGCTGTGATAGTAAAACTAAAAATGTGAATACATGTTTTCATGTTATTAGTGATATGATATTGTGTAAAATCTAGATGATATTAATTTTATGCATCCAATAAAAACTGACATGGTCATATTAGATATCAAGTTTTTTTTTTTTTATCGACTCTTTTTGGAATGGGCCTATTAAATTATATAGTGGGCTGAATAAGCTGGGTGTATAGATTCAAATTAAGTGAATAATTTTTATGGACCACCCTCTAAAATTAAATGCTACATTTATTTATTTTAAAATCCCTCCATTGTTAATTCTTACACAAAATCCCTACATTGTCCACAATTAGCACTTGTCCCTCGTTGTACATCTTTGTATTTAACGAATGAGCAAATCATCTCCTCGTGTCCCTCGAAGAAAAAGTCGAAGCAAAAATTGAAAGTTTAGAGGAAAAACGTGGGGAAAGAGGGTTGAGACACTCATTGACAATATCTTTTTGTGTGTTATCGTGTGGAAGTAATTTGGGCGAACTTTCTGCTCAAAAACTATACCCACACAACTACTGTAGCTAAAAACAGACCATTCACACCAAAACTAAAACATTACCCTGATTAACATAAGGCTTTGAATTCCACTTGGTGTGACCAAACTTGTACGAATTTAACTTGGAGGGATGCAAGGTGTCACAACACTTAATGATTCCTTGTAAAAGCCAGCATTCCATGTCACTGAAAGTGTGATTTGGATTACCATCTTTCGTTGCATTTAAGATCTAACAAAGGCAGAATCATCTGACATGAATGTGTCCGCCGCACCGTATCATTCTCCAATCGAAACATCTGGGACTGCTGGAATTGAGAATCTAAACGACCCATAGCACCTCGCAGTCCTTAGATTAGATGGACAAGCTGGAAGAGACGGCAGGTGCTGCGACTTCCGAATCCGAGATCTGATGATTTCGATAAGTGTAGCCAATGCACGTGTGATTAGTAAAGGACCCACATTGGAAATTACGTGCACAAATCTCCATGGGATGCAAAGTCCATCTTTAAATGCCTTCTACTGTTGTGGGTCCTGAACACCAACCTTACCAGATGCGTTCTCTCACTTCCGTGCCCATCCCTTACCAATCCACGCCCACTGTCGGCGAGCTCAGCAGCTGGAGAAATCTGTATAATAATATTATTGATATCATCGAATCACCAGCAGCTTAGCTGTTTTGTCTGTACTCTGGCTTTACAAAGTGGAGGCAGTCAAATCTTATAGTATACAATCATGGCACCATCTTTCCTTCCCGGGCACCTTCCCGATGGCCCAAAACCCATCTCATTTCTCTTTATTTTATTTCTTATCATGCTTTAGGGCATATTTCATATTGCATTTTTTTTTAAATGAATTTTATTAGTTTAAATTAAAAAAATTAATATTTTTAAATCATTTTCGTATGCTATATTAAAAATATTTTAATAAAAAATAAGACAATATTCTTTCTATTTATTTTTGAACAAAAAAAATACTTAAAAAAATAAAATTCAAATACACTCTTAAACGATCCCTTAAGCCTACGTGTAAAGTGTAAACCACAATCAAGCCATTTCACACATCAATTCTGTCCATTCGTAAAATTGACAAACGCCGCTAAGATGCTTTAAAAAACACCCCCAGGAGCATTGCTATCGGAACAATATAATGCCGGTTTTAATTCGGAATTTATACAAGGCCTGATAATTTGGGGACATAATTTTTTTATTCGCTTTAAAAACCAGTTAAAATGATCAAAATATATTTAAAATAAGAAGAAGAAAAAACTAACAGCAAGGATACTTTCATACTGGATTTTCTTTTTTAAGTAAAGTGGGCTAAAAAATAATTTAATAAATATAAAACATAATTGAAAAATTAGCTTGTGCTGCATCCATCGCAGGCCAAAAAGCAGCTTTTAATGTGTTATTAAATGCAATTTTAACAAAAAGAAAATTCCCTATGCTAATCTTTTAACATATATATATATATATATATATATATATAGATAAAAGAGAGTTACGAACCAACCCAGCCATTGAAATTATTCATTGCCATACCTGAAGCATCCCTGGTCTGTGCCAAGTCTCTCTTGTCGCATACAAAACAAGAAAGTTGAATGGTGTTTTCACTTATCTGGATTTGGTGAGCACACCTGCTAAATTCCCATTTATTAAAAACTCACAATTTCCAAGTCCTAACTAAATACCCCACAAGGCCATAACCTTCTCTCCCTCCCCCCCGAGCCTACAGTACTCTAAATCTTTCTGGTATAAAATCCATTTCAAGACCCTTCATTTTCCACAACACGAAGTTAGAGCTTCCTTGTTTTTGTTTCTCTGTCTTGTAAAACTGGAATCTCTAATGGCTACATCTTCTCTCGCAATTTCTCCAAGAAAACTCCGATCTGATGTATACTCCTATTCCTACCAAAATGATTCAAACACCCCACTAGTCATTTCTGTTCTTGCTTCTCTTATTGAGAGAACCATGGCAAGGAATGAAAGAATTGTCAAGAACTGTACATGGGCTTTATCTAAGGATATCAGAACTCGAGTCTTTGATTGCCATGAGACACCGGACTTGACAATTCAATCTTATCTTGAGAGAATTTTTCGATACACTCGCGCAGGACCTTCAGTTTATGTCGTTGCCTACGTTTACATTGATCGGTTTTGCCAGGCTAATACAGGGTTTAGAATCAACTCAAGAAATGTGCATAGGCTTCTTATTACGACTATCATGGTGGCTTCTAAATACGTTGAGGACATGTGAGCTCTCCAACTTTTACGTTCTTTTCTGAAACTTTTTGTGTGAATAACTATCCAAATATCAAGGTTTTTCTAGATTAAATGTTCTTATATAAGCATTTATATTCTTGAACAGGAATTACAGGAATTCTTATTTTGCAAGAGTTGGGGGATTGACAACCAATGAATTGAACAAGTTGGAGCTTGAATTCGTTTTCTTGATGGGTTTCAAATTGCATGTGAATGTTAGTGTTTTTGAGAGTTATTGCTGTCACTTAGAAAGAGAAGTTGGTATTGGAGGTGGATATCATATAGAGAAGACATTGAGATGTGCTGAAGAAATCAAATCAGGGCAACAGGTAGAGAAAAGATATAATCAGATCGCTCGAATCATGTTGTAGAGTAATTTTGTTCTCTCAATTTTGCCTGGCATAATGGTACTGGCTAGACTGTTTTTTTTTAAGATTCACATGGATATCCGGCTAGCTTGTTTGTATGTCGAATAATTTTAAAGGTTCTGAAATTAATAATCATGTAAATTTTTAGTAGTCATTATGTTAACTCGAACTTGAGATAACTGAAACAAATCTTTTAATCCTAAATTTTTATTATTATGCCACCCTGGTTAAGGCTAAGGCTAAGGCTAGAGTGTTTCTTGTTTGTACAGATTGATTTGTAAAAGGGATAGTGATTTCCAGGGATATTGGCCTTTTCTACTTTAGTAGTAAAAGCCAATACAGATTACGTACGTGAATAATTCGGTTTCTGAAATAAGAATTATTACTATCCATTTGCTCAATTTCTTTCATTTAAAGAGAATTTTGAATATCAAATTCATGTTATAATTAAGTACCGGAAAGAATGGTGCTAGCTGGCAGAGTCTCACACGGTCTCCTGATATTAGCAACAGTGATTCACCTGTTTATTAAGTTAATATTGAACTCTAGGTTTTAGAAGAGTGTCAAAAAATTCATGAGTGAAATTGAGTTGATGGATTGTAACGCCTTCCTTCTTCTTTTTTTAGTATTTGAGGTTGAACTTAAAATTTCTTGACACCAGGCCATAGTAAAGAAAGCAAGGAATCGGGTTCTTTTTTTAATGAGTTCAGCATAAAAACCCATGACATACTAAAATCAAACCTGCACGTAGGAGAATTTAAAAGCTACAAGGTTACTAGATTCTTGTTTTGAAAGAAAATCCTTGCCCCGCTATCATTTCACTGTCATCTGCCCAATTGTCAATTCCTTAACCAACTTGATGATGACAAAAAGGAGCTTATCTCTTTGATGTTTTGTTGACTATCATTTAATTGTTAGTGTGTTTACAGTGACTGGGAAGGGAAACAAGAAGAGCTACTTGTTAACTAATCAGACTTTGATAGAAAATTGCAGCAATTAAGGAAAAGTAGCTTCCTTCAGTCTAGAAAAACAGCCAACGGCAGGCTGTAGCTCTTTTGTCAATTTATCAGCTAAAATAACATTACTAAGTTAGACTGACGATTAATGCTTAGCTATTGACATTTAGAAACTTGAGATGTGAATCCTTCTGTCTCTCTATTGATATAATATGTCTCTGAGCGTGGATTGGAGATGAAGGATCCATCTCGACCGGGAGTAGAGCTTAGCCATCAAAGAAAAACCAATTCGCTGTAAATACACGCAGAGCTAGAAGCGGCCACGAGTAAATAAATTAACTGCCGAGTTTTCAAAACTCTAGGGTTCTTCATCCTCGAAGATCCTTCTGGATTCATGGACAATAAGAAGGAAGACAGTTGTTAATGTTCCCATAATTTTTCTAAGTTTCTAACAATGCAAGTGTCATTACCAACAAAGCTAGTTGAAAAACCCATGAGGGTGTTAAGATTTGCCAAAAAAATGCAGTATTTTATGGGGTTACATTCGGAAGATACTTTAAACTAAACTATAATGTACCACTAACCAAAGACAGGTGGGAAAGAGGAAAGGAGGAGGGCACTGAAGCATTCAGAAAGAAAAACTTGATTAATTTCAGAAGCATCTCCTGCTTTAGGTAATTTATTAATCAATTGGGCACACCGCGTTAATCTTTTAATGCTTTAGCATGTCCTATTATAATGCGTTAAGACAAGCACCTAACACTTTACTTGTGTGTTTCTAATCAAAAGAAGGGGCTCCGTCACCTACCGAGGAACCGCATATTTCATGCTCCCGATATAATTTGACACATCTGGTACATATTCAATGCACATTGTCATATAATAAGTTGGGAGCTTGAAATGTGCAGGTCCTCGGTGGGTGACGGAGCCACTTCTTTTAATTATAATATGTGGTGTTTGTCTGAATCATTCACGAAAACGATTTAATTTTGATTGACGTGAAATGATATCCTTTTAACTTTCGGTGGTTGATGATGATTTTGCTCTTCAAATCAAAACAGACTAAAATTGAGATTCCCTTCATTTTCGTGACAAATTCATCAACACTGTCCCATCAATATTTCCCATCTTTGTGAAGGAGAAAAGGAAATCGGATGGATGGAGGGCTTTAATCAATTGGGCAAGAGATATCAGAGAACCCTTGTGTGCATTATTCTGGTGCTAAAAGTTACTGCCTTTTTTGCCACAAAAAAGCTGTGGGTGGCGAAAGGCACCGCTACTTTAATAGTTGATGACTGGATTTGGCGCGCGTTGTGCTACGCTACGGGTTTTTATTTTTAATTAAAAAAATAATGTTTAATGCTCTAAAAAATTACTAGGTCGTTATTTTCACCGGCTTTAATAAGTTTATTTTATTTAAACTAGACTACAGTAATCGTAAGTTGACAAAAAATATTTTTTAAGAAAATGATAGCGAATAGCTTGAAAAGAAAATTTTTTGAGAAGGATGTAGCCTTTTTTTCGAAAAATCATAAAGCAATTTTTTTAAAAAAAAAATATCAAGCAATGAGATAAATAAAAAATGTCGATTTATATTAACTTTTCAATGCATGATCTAAGTCAGTAGACTGGAAGCACCATACATAAAAAAAAAAATATATATAACTCATCCCATCTAATCAAATATTTTATGATAAAATTGAAATCAAACATATAAAATGATAAAAAAAAAAAAAACACTTAATAGATCAAAGATAAAAAATAAAAATAAAAGGTAAATTAGAGGGAAACAATAAATTTTATTATTGAAGAGCAAAATTGAAAAGAAAAATAACTTTAACAAAAGGACAAAAAAAGAATCAAATTAAAAAAAAAAAAAAAACAGCATAAATTTAGATTGAGAAGTGAGAGCCAATAAAAGTTACATAAAAAAGTTTTAAAAAATCAATAATCAAAAGAATGATGACGAAAGTGCAAAAAAATAACACATGATACAATGAGAATGAAGAATAACATTAAAAAAAAATCTACAAAATAACCAAGGAGAAAAATTAAAACCAAAAGATCAGGGACCAAATCCAAAGATAAAATAAATTGAGGAGCAGGTTTGAGAATCTAGATGACAAATTATGAAAACCGGGGATAAGAGAGGAAATGAAAAGGAAGAATTAGTTACAATCATTAAACAATAGGTTGGTTCGGGACACGTGCCGACCAGGGATGAAAGCGCTGCCAAAAAAATTCAAATATTATCATGAAAAGCACTGTTGGATTGTCAGGTGACGCCACACGTATCGCTTGAAGACAACAACCATCCTTCACGTGCTAGCCATGTTCATAGTCTCAGGGCAGGAGAAAGAAGGAAGGAACTTTGGTTTTTGTCGTATTATGCAGACAAATTAGAGGCATTGTCAACCGGGGACAATCTTAGTTGTGTTCTTATTAAAGTATAAGGTTGAGAGTTGAATACGAGATTCCATGTAGAAAGTGGTCGTAAACAACGATAGCACATCGTCCAATTTATCTGCACACAATATACAGTGCCCTTTTTTAGTTCACAAATCAGATTTCAAATTTATTTTTAATGTAAAATAATAGGCCACTGATTGCGTTTTTCTATACTATAAATGCTTTTAATTAAAAAATAAAAAAGATGATGTATACACTTAGTAAAATAAACTAACAAATCAGAGAATACAATAGTTAAAAACTAAAACGAAAAAGTTGATTCGTCTTATAAAAAAATAAATTATTGAAACACAAGCAAGTATTTCATATTAATTGTATTTTTATTTATTTACCTTGGAAGTTAATTTTTTATTTCAAAGTAAATATGATTTTCATTCTTCTAAATGCACCATGTAAAAAATAACCTCATCAATCTACAATTAAAGAGGGAAAAACTTAGAGATAAGTTCGATCATCACTTTAAGTATTAAAAATTATAGAAACAATCTAAAAGATTAATTACTGTTTTCTTAAAAAAAATAAACTAAAAATGTAATGTATAGTGTGTTAAATTAAAATTAAATTCCAAAAAAATAAATCTTCCAGCACTTGTGCGTATTAAACAATTGGAGACATATCCTAAATTGTCTTTAGTTAAATTCAAGTGTTTTATTTAATCAAATTTGGAGGGTGGAATTGGACCGGAGCATAAGCCCCCTGTATTTCCACAATCACAAATCTTGTAATCCAAATCACCACAACGAATGAAAATTTGCCGAATATGCACCGTATCAGTTGTGTGTGTGTGTGTGTACATATCATATAGAGCAGATGAAAAGCTAAACAAGCTCCTGACAACAGATGAGTCTAATTTTAAAATATGAATCAGAGGCAATCACATGAGCACTTAATTATTTGATTTGGTTGTCGTCTACATATCTTGACAATGCTGTCCCAAATGTTGTTTTAAATGACGTATGCTTAGAACATAAAACAACAAATATTCGACCGTAAATATTTAAGCATGAGGATAGAATATGCAAGTCCATTTATTATATATATTGTTATAAATTCATAATAAATTATATTTATATGTATTGAATGTCCATTGCTTCTTGAATTTAGTCTCTTGAATTTCCATAACCCTTGAGTACATTTTCTTCTCCTACAAGTAGACCACTTGTCTTCTATTCTTTATACTTTGGAATAATAGAAAAATTCATATTAAGTAAGGTATTTCTCTCTTGTCTCTTTTACTTATACTTTAAATATCTATACTCTTGTATGTTAATTATTTATTCTTTTTATAGCACGTTATCGGCACGATGCTCTAACCATCTTATATCAATTTTAATATCTTCATTTTTTATTATTGTAATTTATTTTTGGCAAATTTTCTTTCACTATTATTCATAGAAATAGATTTATAGTTCCCAAAGAACTACTTCACAATTTCTTTGAGAATAAATAAATTAAAAATAGTTTCTAACGAACTACTTCACAAGTTCTTGAAGAATTAGTATCACAAGTTCCTAAAGAACTAATACCATAAGTTCCTGAAAAATTAAGAACAGTCCCTGAAGAACTTGTATTTCTAAATCTAAATAAATAGCAATCTTAAATGACTGACTTTATTTTTTTTTATATCCATGATTTTATTTAATAATTTATTTCTTGTTTTCATAGATAAAAATAATGTTAAATCTAACAAAACTTGAATTTTCCGCTCTAGATATCTCTGGAAATAATTATTTGTCATGGATTCTTGATGCCAAGATTCATATGGAACCCATGAAACTTGGAGAGACCATAAAAAAAGAAAATAACACATCCCTGCAGGATCGTGCAAAAACATTGATATTCATTCGTCACCATCTCCATGAAGGATTGAAAAGTGAATATCTCACAATAAAAGACCCTCTTGTTATATGGTAAAATCTAAAGGAAAGATATGACCACCAAAAATTTACCATACTTCCTTAAGCTCGTTATGATTGGTTGCACCTGAGGTTGCAAGATTTTAAATTGGTTAGTGAATATAATTCAGCTCCTTTTAAAATTACCTCACAGCTGAAATTGTATAGTGAAAATATCATAGAATACCAAATGTTAGAGAAAATTTTCTCTACTTTTCATGCCTCAAATATTGTTCAGCAGCAACAATATAGAGAGGGTAATTTCAAGAGGTGCTCAAAATTAATTTCATGTCTTCTTGTGTCTGAACAGAATAATGGGCTTTTGATGAAAAATCATCAATCTCATCCTACACGTTCTAAACCATTCCCTAAAGTGAATGGAATATTTGTCCAAAAAACAAGAAAGAAAAATGATCATTTTGTCTTATTATATAGTTTGTCAAGTGAAAAAAAATAAAATAAAATAGCTATTATAATCAAAGGCACATTTTGTCTTTATATAGAATCACTTTTAAGTATTAAATGTTAATCCAATGGTTAAAACACTTGTCCTCTTGCTTATAAAATTAGCCACTTTTGGAAAATGACAAAAACAATCATCACAAAACATTAAAAAGATACAGGTTGTTGTATATACAGGTGGAAGATTTTAATTTATTCAATTTTGATCTAAAATGATCGAATTAGGTTTATTTTATATATATATATATATATATATATATATATATATATATATATATATATATAAAGAATAATTTAGATGAAAATATAAACATATATAATCATTAAAATGATAGTAAATTTGAACTTGAAAAATATTTGAAGATTTAAGTGTAAAACTGATATGGGGGTTTGAGAATGCTTATGAAAAAAATTTAATTTTTTTTATTTTAAATTAAATTTTTTAGTGTTTTTATATCATTTTGATGTGTTGATATCATGGAAGGATAAGTCACAACACAGTCTCTCTGTTCTCAAGGTAAATTAATTACCAAACCACCTCCATCAAAGGTTTTTATAAAATCACCATCTTTTCTTAAAAGAATTCAAGGAAATACATGTGGGCCTATTCATCCACCATGTGACCCTTTTAAATATTTTATGGTATTGATTGATGCATCAAGTTAATGGTCACATGTTTATTTGTTTACTAGTTGAAATATTGCATTTTCTATATTAATAGCATAGATTATTAGACTACAAGCACAAATTCTTCATTATCCTATCAGGAAAATTCAACTAGTGAGTTTACTTCTCAAGCATTTGATAGTTTTTGCACTAATTTGACAATAAGTTAATTGGTAGATAACAAAATTAAAATCGATGATATGGACTAAGAATATTTTGTTTTTTTTTAAATCAAGGTCAAACACCCACACCCACCCACCCACACACACACACTATATATATATATATATATATATAAACGTTTATATTACACAAATATACAGAAATAAAAATAATTTGATATACCTAAAAGAAAAAAAATAACAAATGATTAGTATAAATAAAAAAATTTCAAAACAACATAAAAAAAATAAAAAAAATATTATTTGATGTTAAGAAATTATTTGAATATGCCATCATAAATATTATATATTAAACATCGAAGTTTTAACTTCTAAAATTATCATCATTATTACTGTTAAAACAATAACAATTATTAAACTACCTTGAGAGAAAAAAAACAAGGAAGTAAGAAGAAAAACTCCAATTATTATTATTATTCTTAATGTTAATATTATTATTGTGTTAATAAAAAAAATTAAATCAAAGAATAAAAGAAGTCTAAAAACACTAACAAAAGAGCAAATAAAAAAAATAAAAAATATGATAAAACAAAAATAAAAATTATTACTTGAAAAAAAATCATTTCAGTTGAAAATTAAAAAAATTGACCACACTACGTTGCGGGTGAGGAAACAATTTTTATAATTATTGAGATTAAAGAAATTAATAGGATTTATTGGTCTAAAATTAAAATATAATATCTATATATATACAATATAATATAATAAAACAAATTATCAAGCCCTATTGTAAAAATAGCAAAATCGAAGTTTTAACATCTAAATTATCATTGCTATTATTGCCAAAACAATTAGAATTATTAAATTATTCTGAGAGAAAAAACACTAAAAAACATCAACAAAAGAGTAAGAAAAAAAATTAAATTTATTATTATTATTATTATTATTATTATTATTGTGTTGATCATGAATAAAAAACCAAATATAAATGAAAGAAAAAACAAATCCTAATAACTTTAACAAAATATCAAATAAAAAATAAAATCAAAATTATCAGGCAAAAAAAATTAATCTAACTTGAAAATATATATGAAAAAAACAATAAAAAACTAAAAGAAAGAGCAAATAAAAAAATATAATAGATGATAAAACAAAAATGAAAATTATTAGCTGAAAAAAATAAGTTAATTTTATAATTTTAAAAAATATATGTTCTACGTTGCAGGCTGAGCAAACAATTTTTATAAGATTTGCTGGATCAAAATTAAAATATAATATTTATATATGTGAATTTTTATATAATAAAATAGCTCAACACACCCTATTATAACAATAACATAATCAAAGTTTTAAATATAAAATTATCATTGCTCTTATTATTAAAACAATTAAAATTATCAAATTATCCTGGAAAAAAAACTCAAAAATATTAACAAAAGTGTAAGTAAGAGAAACAATTAAATTATTACTATTACTATTACTATTACTATTATTATTATTATTATTATTATTATTATTATTATTATTATTATTATTATTATTATGTTAATAATGAAAGAAACAAAAATAAATTAAAGATTAAAATATTAAAAACTTTAACAAAATATCAAACAAAAAAATAAAATAAAAATAAAAATTATCATTATTATTATTGTTAAAACAATAAAAATTATCAAATTATCCCGAGAAAGAAAACCTAAAAAACATTAACAAAAGAGTAAGTAAGAAAAATAATTATATTATTACTATTACTATTACTATTACTATTAGTATTATTATTATTATTATTATTATTATTATTATTATTATTAGTGTGTTAATAATGAAATAAAAAAAATGAAAGACTAAAAAAATACTAAAAACTTGAACAAAAGTTCAAATAAAAAAATAAAAATTATCATTATTATTACAGTCAAAACAATAAAAATTATCAAATTATTCCTAGATAAAAAAACCTAAAAAACATTAACAAAAGAGTAAGGAGTAAAGAAATTAATTAATAATAATAATAATAATAATAATAATAATTCATATTAAGAATAAAAGGATTAAAATTAAAAATTAAAAGTATAAGGGTTGAAATGAAAATTAAATATAAGGGGATTAAAATAAAAAATTAAAAGTATAAGGGCCGAAATGAAAATCAAATATATTATCAATTTTAATCAAAGCATAAAATTAAAACAATTGAAGCTTCAGTACAAAATAAATTAACGTTTTTAAACTAAATTCAGAAATTAAAAGAAGGGGGACCGAAGTGAAACATTAACATTCAATTAATTTCAATTGAAGGACCTAATCGAAATAAATCAAAACTTATATAACAGAAATCAGTACTAGAAATGAAATTAAAAATACGGGGACCGAAATGTAGAAGAAAACAATTCGGGGGACTCTCCAGTACTTTTACGTGCAGGAGAGAGAGAAATGGGTGATCCGGCTTTAGCCGGCCACCACCGCGTCCACAACCACCTTGATAGAAAACGCGCAGTACTGGGAGGGAGATCAGGTGGAGGCGTATCAACAGAGACGCCGGGAGCCTATTTCCGTCCACCGTAAGACATCGCATGCGCCTCTTGAAAAGGGCGTGAGGCAGAATACTGTCGGTCGCGTGTTACGCACGTGCCGACAGTATAAAGAAATAAATAATAAAAAATAATGGGCAATTACCGGGATACCCCTGTTCTTAACTCATCATTTTTGTCTTATTAGGGGCTATATCCGTATTTAGCTATTTTTTAAAAATATTAAAAAAAAAGTTGCGGCGGACCAGACCGGTCCATACGCGTGCAATTACTACCGTAACCCCCAGCCGGAACCGTTTTTGTCCTATTAGAGGGGCAAAAACATTAAAACACTATTCAATGCGGTAAAAAAAAAAATGGACGAATTCACGCGGCACACCGGAAAAAATTGCATGTCCACAATGATTTGTTAGTGTGTGAACAGTACTCGTGAACAGTGTTTCTCTCGACCTGTTTTAGCTATTACTTAATATAAACCATCCCATAAATAATATTAATACCTCTAAATATTTTCTTTCGTGAAGTTTCCACCATTGCTCTTTCACTGCTCAAGAGATCATCGAGAATCTTTGTTTCTATGAAATAAAGGGCGGGTGGGAACTTGGGCTGGCAGATTATAAAAGGTCATATTGGAGCCCATTTAATACAAGGATAATGGGCTGCATGGGCTGGCCTTGTTCTAGCTGCCAAGCCTGACCAAGAATTCTTTGAGCAGTTTGCCAAATCCACACTTCTCCTTTCACGCTCATGAGACAAGCTAGGAGTCGTTTTCACGTATTCGATTCCACACCAAGTTGAGAAAAGGAAACAGTATACTGGATGCAGTGAATTTATAACCATTAGCGACTGCTAATTTTCACATCCATAGCTCTTAATAGAACAAGTTCAGCTTGATTACGCTCTCTTTGGATACCCTTGAAGTATTGGCTAGCAGTAAACCTGCTAGATCAACATACCCTTGAAGAAATTCTTTCTCCAAGCTCGGCGGTGGACAGTCTGTCTGAAAATCGAGCGTAAAGTAATTTAGAGTTGGTACTCGAAAGCTGCAGCTACATCAATCATAATTACACCTGTGCCTTGCCATATACTTGCAACGCTTACAGAAAGCAACACTGCACCTTCTGAGCTTGCATCACATGAGCACTCTAACAGAAACTTAAATAATTCAATATGGAGCAAGAAAATAAAAATAAAAGATGGCCATCTTTGCAGGGGTCAGCTAGCAAATAAATTTACAAAAACCCATTCGTTTAATTCACACCATTTGATGAAATGGAAGGTTCATCGCCCAAATTAACTTCTTCAGTGGAAGGTCTCAATCATCTAGGACTATAAAGTGGACCGATACTTCAAGTCCTATACTGACCGAGCAAGTTTCTCTGCTTATCACTATCACTGCTTAAGTAAGCAGGTTATGGATGCTTTAAATGGAAGCATAATTAATTACCATAATTGATTGATTAGAGGCTAAACTCGCTTCACTCATGGAAGTAATAAACAGCTTTGCTTAGCCACTAGCTTACTGACTAATTGAAATTGGCGATGCAACTATACTGATCATTACATTCCTTTGTGTTACAGATTATAATAAAAATTCTGTCCGCGCAGATCGCTGATAAACATTTTGATTGGGCAACTATAATGGTACGTGCCAAAAAGACTTCCAGAACAAGACAAAGTCATTTATTTTTCTAATACAGAGTTCAGACAACTTGCAACTGCACTTTGTCAGAATATCGAAGGTGTAGAGAGATGACTAATCAGTTATGAAGAGGAAATAGCTCGCTTGAAGAAGAGAGTACGAGGAGAGCCGGAAGAACAGCAGTGTAGCTCCCCGATTCAAGATATTAGAGCAGCAATAGCGAATGACTTGGAGTAATTAGGACCCAGATGCCAGAGACAAACCTCATGCAGCAGAAACCATCAGCCCGAACATATAGCAAATAGTTTAGCACACCAGTAGCAGCTTAAGAAACAGACATTGAACCAACAGCAGAACGCATTTTTATCAGCGAAACAGCTTAGAGTCAACTATAAGCATGACTTAATCAGGGACACAAATAACGTAGGAACAACAATGCCAAAGACTTCAGCCTTTATACCAGAAAGTAATGATTCTGGATGCCTACATGAACAATGTCACTGGATTGATGTGCAAATTCAACAGAGCTGGAGTGAAGTTTGGCCGAGTAAAAACAACACTTTTCCCTTCTTTCTTTCTTTTAGAAATAATTTTTTTTGTGTGAGAAGTTTTTGTTGATGCTCGTTTTCAGTATTTAACTATAATTGTATAAATTAAATGAAATAGCCAATTCTCTTAATCATTTTCCTTCCAAGCATTAGTAAAATCTCGTACTTTCGAAGTTTTGTTGGAAAGTCTATTGAACTTGAGGCTATACATAATAGGAGAGAGCCCTTCCATCTTTTTCATTCTCGATTGATTTCTCTTAATTTATAATACGAGTGAAATTGAATTCGAACACCACCTAAAATCACGCAAGATGTTAAAATTTTATTTTTGATAGAAGGCTCAATAGATCTTAAACTAAACAGTTGAGATAACCCTACCTTTTTTAATGAAAACCTAAAATAATTGGTAGAAATCTAAAATTTTAATGAGCGGGACCTCCCACACACGTTCGCTATTTCACGCACACGCACACGCACACGCACACGCACAGAGAGAGAGAGAGAGAGAGAGAGAGATTTTTAGGGATGATTAACTTCATCTTATATATAAACGAACATCACGAAGTTAGCTTCTCACAGTCCCTGTTTGGACTAGGATCATGTAGACCCTAGAACTCAGCCAAACTGATCCGCATTGCACTCAGGATTTCATGAATAAAAAGGTGGAAACAAATGTTTTTATTAGAAAAATACACATAAAATAAAATAAAATGGTTAACTAGTGACAATCATAGTTATGTTACATAATATTTGTGTGGAAAAGGAGCTTGAACTAACCGACAAACAAGGAGAAGCATGAATTTTTAGTTTTCTTGGCTTGGAATTGAAGGGATATGAATAGGTATGGCAGTTAGAACCACTACTCTCCTCCCCTTTCACTCCCTCACTCACCACTCTCTCTTTCTGCCACAGACTTACGGACCTCCTTTGGTTTCTTTGACCGGTGGCACCACCACCACAATGTTGTAGAAAAACTCTCTAACCCTCTTAACCAGCTCCCACCACTTGTCATCACACTCCTTTACTATTATTCACTCCTATCTGTCTCTCAACCATCACTATATCTAGAAGCTAGGTCTGTCTAGTACTCTTAACCATACAACCCCACAGCAAGTTTTCTGCACCCCATTTGATCTCTTCCATTATTATTAGTTAACCCCACTTCTCTCAGTTTTTCATATCTTGTTGTTGTCTATTTCTGAGTTTTTTTTTTTTTTTTTTAATTTTTCACTATATGGCTTTGCTTGTGGATCAACAATCAAACTTCAAGCACTTTTGTAAAATTTGCAAGAAAGGTTTTATGTGTGGGAGAGCACTGGGAGGGCATATGAGGGCACATGGTATAGGTGACGAGAATGGAAAAATGGATGATGAAGATCCTGCAAGTGATTGGGAAGATAAACTCGGAGCCAATGTTCCCCCAGGAGCCAGGCGGATGTATGCATTAAGAACGAATCCGAATCGATTAAAGAGTTGTCGGGTTTGTGAAAATTGCGGAAAAGAATTCTTGTCATGGAAGTCTTTTCTTGAACATGGAAAATGCACTTCAGAGGATGCTGATCAATCACTTCTTTCGTCTCCAGGATCGGAAGAAGAGGATGGCACGCCAAGAAGGGGTTGCGGTTGGTCTAAAAGAAAACGATCATTGAGAGCTAAAGTGAGCAATTTGAACTTAAGTTGCCCATCAAGCGAAGAGGAAGATCTTGCCAATTGCCTCGTGATGTTATCCAATGCAGCAGTTGATCCTTTAGAAACCGAGGCTGAGGAGTCTTGTGCATCGGCTAGCAAAGAAGAAGAGCGGAGAAATCCGCCGAATTTTATGGCTCCTATGGAATATAAGCCACCACTGGACAAAGCCAAGGGGATTGCTAAAGGAATGTTTGAATGCAAAGCATGCAAGAAAGTCTTCAATTCACATCAAGCATTAGGTGGACATAGAGCTAGTCACAAGAAGGTTAAAGGATGCTATGCATCCAGGCTCGATCGAGGCATGGATGATAGTCTAGTTGATCATGATGAATATGTGACCGCGCATGAAGAATTTCTTCCAACTAAATTGACATCCACCTTGCAATCTGATCATGGTTCGAATCCTCCATTGGCTTCCACTTCTAAAAGGAAATCGAAACTGCACGAATGCTCGATATGCCATCGTGTATTTTTATCGGGACAAGCATTAGGGGGTCATAAAAGGTGTCATTGGCTCACATCTAACACACCAGACGCTTCATCTTTGCCAAAGTTTCACCAATTTCAGGACCACTTGGACCAAATTCAACAGCGACCGGAGTTCATCAACAATTCTGAGCAATTAGATCTTACACTTGATCTCAATCTTCCTGTCCATCCAGCAGTTACAAATCCTTCAAACATCGAAGTTTCCACTGAGGTTTTTCTTCAACCTTGGACAGGAGTTGATGCAAAAGTAAAGGATGACAACAATCATCAGCACCAAAACGAAGATGATCATCATGACGACAAAGAAAACGATAATAATTGTTATAGTGCTTCAGTTCAGAATGTGGATGATGAAGCAGACAGTAAGTTGAAGTTAGCTAAACTTAGTGAATTAAAAGACATGAGAACCAGTGGAAGTTCATCTCCTTGGTTGCAGGTGGGGATTGGTTCAACTACTGGTGTGGGAACTGAACCATTATAAAATTTTGTGACTCAAAATGGGGCTTCAAATTATCACTTTTTGATTCTTTAACGTGTTCAATTTTGTATTTAAAAACTGTAATTACAAACAGATTCGTAATTATAATTGTAATTTTCTACCTCATAGAGAAATTATTAGATGGGACCAGGTCTAGATACAATCAATGTGAAATGTTGGAGTCTTGTATCAATATTAAGAAGATCAACTAGTATCTCTGGTTCCATTTTAGTTTAATAAAAAACCGCTAAGGAATAGATACACTCACAAATACATTAAGCGTCCAAATTTAAAAATAAAAGCTTAAAAGGAAATAGTAGATGCATTCGAGATTTATTTTTCCTAGTGGAAAACAGAGAATCTTGCCCCCTTGAGGGCAATAAAGATTCTCTATTAATTAGGACACCTTGTTCTTTGATTTCTTGAGGTAAGAGAACCAGGATGTTTTAGCTAAATAGAAAAATGGTTAATATAAAAATATTGTTACTTGTTAAGTGAAAAATAAATTAGGTTAATTATATAATGAACGTAACCCTCCAACTATCACACAATTATGTTTTGGTCCTGTTTCATCACAATTTTCAATTTAAACCAGTTGGAATTAAAAAACAACTAAATCCCAAAGTTTTATCTATCTATATATATATTCATCACTTTGTAGTTGCAACCACTTCATAAATATACAACATAAATGATGACTTCTTGTTCGATGCAGTGAGAATCGATGAGTTTTTGAAGGATCCTTCGAGAATTAGGGCTTCTAGGTAAGGAACTATCCTAGTTTTTGTTCCTAAGATTTTGTCTATGCTAGTTACATTTCTTCAAACGCATATACTAGGGGTCATTTCAGCCAGAGGTTGAGGAGGAGAAGGTGGTGTGGTGGAGGAGATTGTTTCAACTCGGACTAAGCGAGTAGTTATTCAAGAGTAGGTTGCTGCTATTATGCTAAGAAGGTTGAGTCTGGTGATCCCGTGGTTAAAACAAATGGTTGTTGTTGTTAAATAATAATTATGTTGACTTATTTAATCTTATTCATTAAGGGTAGAATAGTACTTTATGTTTAACCTATATATAGGTTATTTGTAATTAGGTTAAGCTAAGGACTCACAATTGTAGCCTCCCTTTTATGTTTTTACTCTTAATTATTTCAACAGTTATGAATTAATTTGGTCCAATAATTTTTTTGGTTAGTTTGGGTTTTTGAAATTTTAATAATAATTGGTTTTTAATACGATGAGTGAAGAACTTTTCACAAGAGAGATGTGTTGTATAGGTTTTTTAAGTTCTAAACATAAAAACCAAACCAAATCCAAACGGTTGAAACCAAGTCTAGTTCATTTGGATTTTTTTTTTATTATTAACTTTAATTTGGTTATTTTTAAAAATAAATTGAATCGAAGATAATCACCCCTACTCATTAGTGCTTGATTCTAACTAGCAAACTTGGCCACCAACTAAATCATCGCTAGCAGCAACCATAAAAACATAAAAGCCATGAATCATAATCACCGGTAGCCCCCGCATCTCGTCCTCTTTCCTCCAATCGCAAAAACCATCTCCTCCTCCACACCAAACACCATAAACCACCAACTTCAACAGCAACCAACCAAGTGGCGATGATAACTCCCTTTCTCATCAACGAAAAACAACACAATGATGGCCTAGTAGCGGAGACAATGAGAGAAGATTAAGGAAAGAGAGAACAAACAATTAAGTGAGTAAACTTCATCCATAAGTGGCATTAAGACTCACCACCAATATAGAAACGAGTAGGAAGGAGCAACGCACATGATTAGCCACCAGACGTGCTTCCACCCTTCTTTGTATGTACCGCGCGCCACTGTGCAAGAACGCTGGTAGCGCATAAGCTACACTCACCGACAGACAATGTCTCCTACTGTTCCAACCATTTTTTTTTTACTCTAATTGACCATCCTGACAACTCCAAAATGTCAATTTCAAATTCATAATTATTTTTTAAATAATTATGTTTTGTGCTTTGTGATCGAACAAATTATATATATTTTTTTTATTATTGATTTTGTACGTCCACCAAAGATAAATGAGTTGTTATTAGTCGATATCTTAGGTTAATAATAAACAGATTACAAGTTTATTTTGAAGTAGTTTTTTTATTCTTAAGTTTAATATATTAGGTTAATGAGTCCTAGGTTTATTGCAGGTATCATTTCATAAAATTTTAATTCTAATTAGTAAAAAATAATAACAATCAATTCAACGCAGTGGATCCTGTAGAGTTAGGTTTCCATTCAAAAGCAAATTAGGGTTAAGAGTATTTATTGAATATTGTTTTGTACATATATTATAACTATTGTTTCATGAGGATAAAATAAAAGAAATGAGATAAATTATTTTTTTTTAATTAGAATTAGAAACTTGACCTTTATTTTATTTTCATGGCAATTTATTGGGAGATGTTAGCACATATGTTTTTCATATATAAATTAAGTATAAAACTGACAAAACAAAACAATAAACATTATGAGTTTCGAGGATGTGAGAGAATTTTCCTTATGGTCTTCATAAATAATGGTGCTTGATTTTCACAACATGGTTTTTTTTTTTTTTTTTTAATGAGCAACAGAGAAATCTTAAGTATAGAAAATAATTGTTTAATAAGTTTTTATCCTTAGATATTTTACATAAGTTTCACTAGAGCAAACAGCTTTAGTTTTGATTATTTTATTCTTACTCTATTGGCACTCTAAATTTAGTATCAATAATAGGAGGTAAAAAAGTAAGAATAATTTAATTTTAATTTTACTATTAAATATTGAAAGACTCTATATAAAACAACAAGAAAATAAAAGATAACCAGTACTACAATTATATTGTTTTTATATAATATTATTATTCAACATAAAACTTAAATATTATTATTCCTAGTCTTTATGAGTGAAAGTGTCTACTGAAATACGAGCAATCATCTATACATATAGAGTTATTTAATGCAATTAGGTTTGTGATTGTGACTTTAATATTTAATATAGGAGTATTAAATTGTGCCAGAAATAATGAATGTATATTTATTATTTAATAATAACATGTTTTTTTTTCATTTTATGAGTTCACCTGTTGTTCAATTACAGTTTTTCTTATTTTCTAAAATAATTTATTTATTTTTCTTATTTTAAAGGTTGCTAGTTTTTTTTTCTCCTTTTGTTTTGGTGTTAAATGTGCTTCAAGTTATTGCAAATGTTTCTTATAAGAAATTAAAACAACTGAGATTTTACTCACTCATCTGAATCTATAAAATATGCTTTTTAATAAATAATGTTTTTTCAAATTCAATATATATATATATATATATATATATATATATATATATATATATATATATATATATATATATATATATAAGATGACTTCAAGTTAGTGTAGCCGGCACCAAAATAAAGATAAATGCAGGGAAAAAAATAAATAGAGAATCTGAAAATTGAATACGTTAATAACTTATTATTATTTGAGAACCTAAAACATAAATAATTTTTTTACCGTGTTAATTTGATACATTATAGCTGAAAAATTTGGATAATGAATATGGCTTACTGTTATAGCCGATTCCTACGAGTTCATTTGGGCCACGGATGTACGCCACCTCAAACGTGGCGAGCTCTTATTAACGGCTTAGAATTTAGAGAGGTTGCGGTGAGAGATTAACTTTGGGTTTATTAGGCTAAATGTGGGCCTCAGATAATTATGGTCGTTTCTGGTCTGATGAAGGCCCTCGTTGCTTAATTAGGCGAAGAAAATCATTTATTATAATCTTCTCCGGAGCAAACAAAATATTATGGCACTGCGCGCGCTGTGGTTCAAACTAAAAAACTTTGATATTGTAAAATTGGGTATTATATGGATTTAAATAGGCAATATTTTAAACTAAAAAACTTTGATATTGTAAAATTGGGCATTATATGGATTTAAATAGGCAATAATTTAAACTAATTCATTGGGTAATTTTATCCCTGTTCATAATTAAAAAAATATTCCTATGAAATTTCCTCTCCTTTTAACTTAATAATTGTGCAATTGCAGATGAGGTTTGTGCGTAAGATTATACATTAATTTCTTTGAAATCTCCTTCTCTTTTTATAAATGTTTTCACCTTAAATTTACAATAATCCTTCTATTATAATAATTATTTCACCTGATCGATAAAGTTTCACAACACTTCACATATTGATTCTTATCTCTTTATCTCAATCAAAACTAAAATTAAATTACTACGATTTTATATTTATCTATAACAATTTCCCTTCTTAAATATCATTTCTCAATTGAGAGTTACCATAAAAAGCACTAATTTACTAATTCTAGGTCAGGGGTTTAGGGTTGTAACAAAGTGAAGAAAATAAGTGTTGATTTTACTACTTGATATCATATGGATATAGGTTTTAGAATATTGAAGTAGCCTCACGTAAATAAATTTGTTATGCCTGCTTTAAGGTAAATACTGCTACATGGATTTTAAGGGATAACTTATTTTAGTATATTGAAATTAAATTGTGAGAAAAGTGGTTGTAATTTGTGTTAGAAAAATCATTATTATTGTAATGGGTTGAGCTAATGAGTAATGAGTATAGTGGGTGTTGTGAATGAGGCTATCTAAAATTAGATTGTGATAATTGAATATAGGTTGGAATTTTGTGGTTGTCTTTTCATTTACTGTATTTCATCATAGAATTTTAGATAGTGTTTTTACACGGGAGTTGCTGCTAAGATTTGTTTTCTTTTTTTTTTTTCCATCATTTTTTTATATTTTATCATTCAATATTTAATTGATTTTAACTTGTATTCATAAATTATTTCATATTTTTTTCTTTAAAATTATCATGGTCTCTGTCATCACCAATTTCTAGGCTATTTCCCAAAAACAAACCAAAGATGACAAAAATAAAATAAAAGAGATTGGTGTCAACAAAAAAAATTAAGGTGGAAATTTGAGATGTTTTCAAGAGCCCAATCGTACTTATTTGTGATAAAAAATGAAAAAAAAATACAGATTCAAGACTAAAATAATTTATTATGGGATAAATCTGTGTAAACTTTAAGTCGAAATACATAATTATATTTTTGTAGGCTAATTTGATTTAATCATCAGTTAATTTAAAGTGTAATTATATTTAGAGATTAATTTAGAGTCCAATTGAAGGGTTTAATTAAACGTAAATACTTAATTATACTTTAAATTGAAAAAATTAATTTTATTATAGGCTTAATTAGTGAGAAATTAAGTTTGGAAGTCTAATTTGGGTTAAATGGAGAAGATCAGAATTTTTGGTGATAAAACTTTTTTAGTGAAATCAGAAACCAAAATTAAAGAGAAAAACATTATTCTTTCTGGTTTTCCATTGAAAAAAAAAATCTTTTTGTAACAATCCATTTTTATCTGTCTATTTTATATTATTATTTAAAAAAAACTTACTTGCCGAGGCATCACTGACAGTCATGCTGTGTCTTGTCGACAGTCATGCCTCCAACCTGCTCTACACAACCCACTATCTCTTGACATTAGTCTTATACCTTGCACATTACCTCCTTTACCAACAAATAGCAAGAGGAAACACACTAATAGGGGAGAATACACAAACGACCATAATTAACAGAGGGGAAACTTTGCAGGAAAAAAAGAGTAACGACGAGAGGGAGAACAAAGAAAAAAACATGGACACAAGGGAAATTTGCAAACAAAAAGAATAGAGAAGAGATACATAAACAAGAGGAGGGACAATGGAATTTATAAACAATCATGTGAAAACACAGTAGACAACCACTTTTTCTCATCCTCAGCATCAATAGAAGCATGCCACTCTCTCTTTCTCTTATGTAGTCACCGATCTCTCTCTCTCTCTCTCTCTCACCATAGTTTACAGTCACCAAAAACTCTCTCTCTCTCTCTCTCTCTCTCCTCAAGCCAGCTCCAGTTGATCACCTAACACCACCACCGACAACTTCTCCTCCATGGAAGCAACACAGACGTGGTCTCCAACAAGGAAGTAGCAGCAGCAGCCAAGGTTATCAATACCGTTATAGGTGTTGTTCTGGTTTTTCTATTGGTACAGAGCGTTTTGGTTTTGGAGCATTTCGGCGTGCCGTTTCAAGGTTGTACTGTTCATATATATATATATATATGAAAAAAAATTAAAATATTTATTTAACAAGCATAATTATAATTTAAGATAAACTAACTTTAAATTATACAATACAAACACAAAGTCAAACGATCATAATCTCAAAATTAGAAACACAATCACAAGTTAATCAAAATAAGGAGGATTTTAAGGTCGAAACGGCACACCCAGAATGGTACAGAGATGTTCTGGCTAGAATTTGGATGGAATTTCCGGAACGGTCCAGAATTAAAACCGAGACGAAAACGACGTCATTTTATCTCGTTTTTTTTAATGGCACGGAATATTTTGGCCAAAACGAAACGGTATTGACAACCCTAGCAACAGCAGCAGCAGTTGCAGTAACATAACCATATTCAATGCACCATTATAGGGAGAACCACCTCGACCTCCTCTACCCTATGACAGTAGAAGGTAAGCATCTCATCGTAGTTTCCCAACAACCTTGTTACTATTCACGTAACACGTGAAACAATATTAATTCACTCATCATTCACGCTATGTGAATGGTGTAGTTTTGTCTTTTTCTTTTTTCTATTTTGTTTTGGGTTGGACTACTCTCAACCTGGCCTGAGTTGGCTGGGCCGGGTCCAGCCCATGTCCAACAAAATTAGGCAAGCCCATTTAGTCAGGTTAGGCCCAACCTAAATTTAAAAAAAAAATTAAAAATACAAAATTTGCATAAAAAATATTTTTTAAAAAAAAGTTATAAACAAAAAAAAAATATATTGTTTTCATGCATACAACCGAATTCCAATATTTTTCATAAAAAAAATATATGTTGCATCTTTCTCATATTTTGAATGAAAATTGAATATCGTAACTAGTTTATTATTATTCATTGGAATTTTGCCAAAATATTAAAACATTAACAATTATTTTATTTTAGCTATCGTGGTATAAAATTATATTATAAAGTACACACACAGATAGTTAAAAACAGGGTTTTCAAAATACAGTGTAAAATTCTTTTTGGTAGTCTTTCAACTTGCAATAAGACAGAGATTCTCTCACGAAGAGAGATCTACATCAACCTTTAGAAAAAGACCAATGAAAAAATAAAACTTAGAAAAATAATCAAACAATAATGCAGTTTACTTTAGGTAGGGTGTATGGGGGGTGATGCGTTTTTATCTTGCACAACAAATCTCCTCACCTAGACTCTCGTAGACGAATAAGTTTTCCATTGATCATAATACCAGGTAATACTCCTAATAATTATAGCTGTAATTTTTATAACGATAAAACACAACCCTTTTTTCATCGTGTGTCGTCTTTCCCCTCAAAAGGAATAGTAGGGCGTGAAGCATGAAAATTATCTTCATGACAAATGATAGCTCCACTGGGAATATTGTCATACTGAACTTTGTTTGTTTATTCTTTATTTTATTTTTTACATGTATTTTTACTGTTGAAAGACAGCAAGGAAATAACAAAATTTAATAATAGATTTGTGCAGTTGCAATTGCATGATAGATCTGTTTTAAATATGTGGCGTGATGATGAAAAATTTGTGATCTATATAAAAAGTTTCAAAATATATATTTTTTATAAGAATATAGAACAATCAAGATTTTACTTATTCATCTAAAACTATAAAATATATTTATGAAAAAATGGAGTTAAGGGAGCATCTGCATGATCGAATCGTATACAAAGACAAATTATTCCTCTGCTCAACTTGTCCATCGTCGTAAAATTTGAAGATATGCCTTCCTTTAAATTTTATTAGAATATATGTATATGATTATAAAGTTTATTAGAATCTGGACAGGACAATCAAAACTATTTGGCATAAATAGCAGTACAAGGTATCTCTGGCTTGGTGACCAGTTAGCTTGCTAAAAATCACCGTAGAACATCCACTACTCCCCCCACCTGCAGAGTCCATCAGCCTGTTACGGCCAATGGAATCAATCACTTTGTGTGCTATCTGGCAGGTTAAAGTTCTTGGAGGCAAGAAGATGGCCACAGTCTCGTACGACCATGGAAGTTATCTTTACTTGTTATAATTTGTGGTTTCTCTTAAGTTTTTTCAAAAGGCTAAATGCATCGACAAAATTGCACCAAGGAGACCGATCTAATCAATGCATTTCCCCTTAGTAAATTTAGAAAAAAACCTTACTTTATAAATTCAGAATTAATAGCTTATCTATACTAGTAGATGAATCTAACTATATGTTTTAAAGTAGGTTGACCTTTGACCATTGAATAATGTAAAATCCAGTAATCTAAAATTTGTGGGATAAGGGTATATTCTCTCTCCTTTTTTATTTATTTATTTATCTTATTTCAAGAATAGATGAACTTTTCAACTTGCATTTAAATCTTGTTTATGTAAAAAATACATTAAAAAATTCTACATGAACATTTATTTTGTATGAGAAAAAAAAAATTAATTTGTAGTGTAGCGTGAGTCATATCATCAATAAGAATTAAAAAAGAAAAGGGTTTTATTATGAATAGTAATAATTAGTTTAGTTTTTATGAGATTATCCTTGTTTTAGGACTCGGGTAACAAGTTTGGTGAATTAATCTAAGTTAACTCAAGTTGTTTTTTTTATTATTTTGTTAATGGATTTTTCTTCAATTTCATTTTTCTACTTTGAGTTAATTGATAATTAAGTTTTATAATTCATATTAATTCACTTTTTGTTTTGTTATCCAAATATTATGACATGAGATATGAGTTATAATTTATTTTGTAGGATTTATCATAGTCTCATGATATGGCATGTAAATTGACAAGTTAACTCGAGTTATCCCAAATTCATCAAATATATTGTCATCTCAATAATTATAAAAAAGATAATTTATTAAATATTTATTTTGAGTCAAACTATGTTTTACTGGTTATCTAAGTTATATTTGAACATGCTAAATTAACTAAGCTATATGAAAACAATTCCCACAAGTTTTTTTCCATACTAAAAAATACACATTAATAACATGTAAATATATTTTTGTATTAAAATATATTAATATAATCCAGAGCATAACACTGGTCAATATTCCAATGCCATTACTATTTTGAAGATCCAGCTTTGATCGAACAAAGAACGTATAAATCGGGAGTGACGACATGGACCGCGTTGTGTAAGAATAAACCGGTGGTGCTAATGACTGGTAGGACCGGGTCTCCCAGCCCCTAACAGAACGGCATTTACTACTTTTCCCATGGAAAACTCCTTTCTCAAAGGAAGGGAGGAAGTTAGCTTCCATATTACTCATCTCCCACCCTTCGATTTTATTTTCTTTTCCCATCAAGACATTTCAACAATGGATCCAAATTTAAAGGAGTTTTTCCCTAGGAAAAGCTAAAACCCCACCCAATTTGAATGGGCACACTTTTTTATTCTCCAGAGAAAAAAATAAAAATAAAATCAATTCACGAGAAACAGGGGTTGCTATTAAAGCAGGACACATAATTTCCAATCCAGTATTTATTGTATTTAATTACCAAAACCAATTGAAATATTAAACATGGGATTCGGTGTTTTTATGAAGAAATTTGTTTGTCAAGGCCCTTAATTTGACTGGATCATGCTCGCTTGTTACATTTAAATATCACAGCGTGGTAAGGGTGGGGCCATCTATCATGTCTCATCGCTACGAGAAACTAAGCAATCTTCGTGACTGGTACAAGTAATTTCCTGATTTATTATGGTACCCTTTTTCTTACACACAGAAAACACTATATTTCCGTTGGCTTTAAAAAATAATTTAGATTAAAATGAAATCCATGAACAAAAAGTAAATTATGGAATTTTTTTCTTTCCTTCATTCCCATCGAAGACTGTAACAAATTATTTTTCCATTTTAAATAATATTAGGGTGGAAGGGCAAGTTAGGAAAGAAACGAGAGGTGAAGGATGAAAGAAGAATGGCTGGGAATAAATTCAGAAACGGGCAAGCCTCGCATGTTACATGTCCCTCTTCCTATCCCTTCATGCATAAGCTTTAATTAAGGTGTATTTAATGTTTTAATTTATAACGTTTTGAGCAAAATCAATTTACTCCTCTCAAAAAATTAAATAAACAAATTATTTCTTCTTCTTCTTTGTATATATCTCTCTTGGTGGGAGAATGCTTGTCACCTACTCCCTTTTGGTTTCCACTCTTTCTCTCAACTTCTTTGCAACTCTTTCCCCCATAGAAAAACTAACTCCTCAAGTCACAAACTTTTTCACTCAGAAGGAAAATCTTTCTGTTTTTTTTTGCTCTATTTTCAAGTTAATGGAGAAGCACAAGTGCAAATTGTGCTTCAAAAGTTTCTCTAATGGCAGAGCCTTAGGTGGTCATATGAGGTCTCATTTGTTGAATCTTCCAATTCCTCCAAAGCTAGAAGATCGATTCCCAAATTTTGAAGTGAGTGAAGATACTGAATCAACTTCATCTTCAGAGGAAGAAGCAGAAGAAGGACAGGAAGAAGAGGAGGACGGTGTGTTATATGGGCTAAGAGAGAACCCAAAAAGAAGTACTCGCTTGGTAGATCCTGAATTCTCTTTGGCAACTGTTGATGCTGGTTCTGTAGTTCTTCAAGATAGAGAAAGTGAGTCCGAGTCATCAAAGAATCCTACAAGAAGACGATCCAAGAGGACTAAGAGATTGCTAGAACATCATCGTCAATATCATCAACAAAGACCAAGACAAGAGCAAGAGAACAACATCATAATAAAGAAGCTTGAATTCAAGAAAATGGGCACTATTAAGACAGCAGCCGAGTCATCATGGGGTCATGAACCTGAACCGGTGAGTTCAGTTTCTGGCACCACAACAGAAGAAGATGTCGCTTTCTGTCTTGTGATGCTTTCGAGAGACAGATGGAAGAGAAAAGAAGAACAGGAACTTGAAGAGGAATTAGCAGAAGCTAAAACAGATGATTCCGATGAGTTCAAATCTTGCAAGACAAGAACTAAAGTGAAGTACAAATGTGAAACATGCAACAAGGTGTTTAAATCTTATCAAGCTTTAGGTGGGCATAGAGCAAGTCACAAGAAACTCAAAGTTTATACACCAAGTAACAAACCAAAATTGGAGCCAACAGAAAATGCTAGTGCTTCTACTTCTTTGCCAGAGAAGAAAATCCATGAATGTCCATATTGTCTTAGAGTATTTTCATCCGGGCAAGCTCTTGGTGGTCACAAAAGATCTCATGTAATCGGCGTAGCAGCTTCTGCAAGTACTCCTGCAAGAAGTTCCACAAAGATTGGAGACCATAATTGGGGTTTGATAGATCTTAATCTTCCGGCTCCCGTCGATGATGATGATGATGATATTAGCCAAGTTGATCAGCTCTATGCCGTGTCTGATGCAGACTTTGTTAACTACGTCAAACGTTGAATATTTTGCTTAATTTTAGTATGGTCTACACAAGAAACGGGTTTGATCCAAAAAAGGAAGAAGGTTCTTACGTTTTTGAAGGATCTACAACTATGCAAACTTTTTTGGGTCAATTGAGTTACATGGTTCGTATTAATCTCAAGACTATTTCCTACAGCGATTCATTTTTTTGTACTGTCTTCCTGTTCTGTTTCTGTAACGAACTGCTGATGAGTTAAATCAACATCCACGAATGGAGGAAACTGAATAATTTTAACTTAGCCTATGCTCTTCTTTTGCTTATAATTTAGCGTTACAAATTCTGGGTTTCGTTATTCGTATTGTTTTGATGAAGGGCTAGGCGTCGTTGTAATCTCTAATGGCTGTTTCTGTAAGTTCCAGTTGTTTCACAGGTCATTTTCTTAACTTAAAAATAGTCATTTTCGAAGTAAGTTTGATCACAGACCTTCATTTTACCTCTTTCTCTTGTAATTCATTGATAGAAAAGTAACTCCCACCAGCTGTTATTGCTGCCACTGTACAGTTCATGAGAGAGAGAAGCTTACCCTGAAGCCAACTAGGCGTAAATTATGTCTCATGTAATTGTTTCATTTCTTGATAATTTAGTATCTTGTTCTTTTCTTGTTTCTCTCACTCAGCATTTTCTTGCTGCTTCTTTGTCTCTGTCTGGAACAGTTTCGAGCTTTTTCTTAACAGATCTGCTGAACTATTACAGAGAGGGTGGGTCGGAGGGATCGTATTTAGTTAATGACCTGAATACCCTTGAACCTGCATCTGATTTACATCTCATCAGTCTCCAAATGTTGTTCCCCGGAAATCCGAAAAGATGATTCGAAGGAAAAGCGAAAAAATCTTTTTTTTCCCCTCCCATCTTTTTTACACGAGGAGAAGCTGCTTTGATGTGTTTGGTATAATAGGTCGGCCCATATTAAAAAAAAAAAATTAATTTTTAAATTATTTTAATCTATATATATATATATATTTTCAAATAAAACATAACCTTTATCAATATCACATTTTGTTGTCAATCAATATGCAGGTATTGCAAGTTTTCGTTACGAGATTCTGGAAAAGAAAATAAAACCGGATAACCCCAACATGTGTAGACAAATTTATACTTAACATAGATGCTAAAAAATCAATAAAAGATATTTAATTAAGATATTTAATTATGTACATAATTTTCATTATTTTTTATTTAAAGAATAAAAAGCTCTTAAATTAAATATTACAAGCTTGCCATCCATTTATCTTCTTCTTCTTCTTTTTTTGAAAATAAACAAACAAAAAATAGCCATTACCAACTTAACTCAGAACCAGAATATCTAACAGCAAAAAGGAACCAAGGAAACCATAGCATTACAAGATATTATTAGATTAATTTTTTATTTGGGTTCAAAATTCTATATACCTTATTACTATATATTATGTGTGATTTTATTATAGTTAAAAAAAAATGTTTACTTATGGTGATTTTTAAAACTATAGCAGATAATTACAATAGAAACCCAACTTTAGTGTGGCTAATTCTTTCTTTCTAAGCTAATCCAAGCGTAATTGAAATGGTAGCATACCCAGGAAAATGATTTTTTCATGGATCGAGACTCAAGTCTGGCTCACGAATATGGAAACTTCAATCCGTGTTTAGTTTTTTCTCCTGCCAAGCACCTTTTTGTTTTCTGGAAATTGAAACTTATTTTCTCTTCATTTAGATCTTTTTTCACTCGGAACAGTTTGGTTTTCCGGTATATTTCCAGATCGATCTGGTGGTTCAATTTGAAAGCAAGACGATAGCGAGATGGAGAGCGAAACTTGTGAGCCAAGACTACAGGGGCTTTCATCTATAAATTGAAACTTGAACCAACCAGTTAGGGTCAAAAAGGTTGAAAGTGGAACAGATAGCTTGGAGGGCAGGGGATATGTTTTTTCAACTTGCAAAAAATAGGTGACATTTAATCTAAATAGCTTATTGGGTATTGAAATTAAATTTGGGGGCATAAGAAAGAATCCATGAGAATACTAATAAAAAACTTGGGATGTCATATTTCAAATCATGAATATTCATGCTTGTAATTCATCATCTCAAACTCGAGTGATTAGTCGAGTCAATCTAAAATCAAGTGGGTGACTAGATGTAATACATGTGACGCTTGATTTTTATTTTATTTTTTATTAATCTTAAAAATATAAAATTACTGTATGAATACTTGGTGTTGTATATTTTATTAATAGCTTACCTCCTCAAGAATTATTTATTAATTTATTTTATGTGAGATAGCTATATGATATCTTATACTCATATCTCGTTCTTGTAGTTTATATCCATATAAATTATTGTGAAAATCAGGTTTAACGTTTTATGGATGGGAAGAAGGGTTATGGTTGGCTCATCATAAATGTTAGTTATACGGCTAATCGCTTTGACTTATTTAATTTTATTATAAATTATTATCTTATGTGATTCATAAAAAAAAATGTTTTCATTGATATAATTTCCTAGTCAACAAGCCCCGATCCCTAGGAAAACCATGCGGGAGTGTATTTAGAATTCCAACACATGACTTCATGCCAGAGCCCCACACAGCCATCGAAGTAGAACATTTCGGAGGAGTCTAGAATTTGTTTTTAATGGACTATCTGTTCTAGTAAATTATTAAATTTGAATAAAAACATATATATTGGATTGGAATTATATTATCTAATTGATTACTATTGCTATTTTGCATCCACCCTCGAAACCCAGTATTGGTGATATGACTTAGAGAATATTAACGAAACCATGCTAAATTCACGAAACCTATTGCATTGCTAGTAACTTTATAGTTTTTTTTATTTAAAAATATATTAAAATAATATTTTTTTTATTTTTTAAAAAATTATTTTTGATATTAATATAAAAAAATGATATAAAACTACCAAACAAATAAATTTAATATAAAAATATTTTTTTTTCAAAAACACTTTTGAAACTTAATATTAAAGAGGTTCTTATTATCTGCTTTAATAAATATATTTTTAATGGCTTGTGAAATATTTTCTCTAGGATTACCTTGACTTAATTTATTTGATAAATGTGAAATATTCTATTTGTTATGATGTAATTTACTTGAAATTGATTGTATATATAAAAAATAACATGCATCTCTAATAAAGATTCATCTTTAATAGAAGTGAGTACCAGGGGATTAAAAATTGTATTTAATATAAATAGAGGTTGATATGGAGATTTGGGGGCCCCAATGGAGGCAAAGACCGAGGGTGCACCCTCCACCTTCATAAACCTCCATTGTCGTTCCAAAAATTTAACGGGGTAATGGGTGCCTTTGGTCCCCACTGTTTCGAATATGCTCACATTTTCCCACCAATTTTGTAGAAGTTTTTAAATAAGCAATACAAAATACCCCTTCCTAATTAAAAAATTATACAATCTAATCCTCCTAATTAAAAAATTATACAATCTAATCCTAAAATGTTACGTCCTAGGCACGTCCTTGATTATCGTATGGTTAAAATTATATTATATACTAAAAAAGATTAAAATTTGATTATTGTAATTTATGAGGAGAATTACTATGGATTATAATAATATTGTCCATTTTTCAATTCGGTTCAATTCAGTTCTCCACTTTACTGCCATTTATTTATTTTTGCACAGAAAGATACTACGAAGCACCTGTAATTTAATAGATAGAGTTTTCCTTTACTAAATAGGAAGTCAGGGGTTTAACCTTATCTACTGCTTCCTCTTCCCCTATTTTTTTCTCTCATAATTATGCTTTTTATTTTTTTTTATTTTTTCCCTCTTAATCAATTTTTCCCCACTTATATTTTTTTTATTTTTCCACTTATACATTTTTTTGTGGTGTTGTTTTTTGTTGTTGTTTTTTATTAGTTTTTTTTTTATTTTCATGTCAAATGATGTTTTTTTTAGCTAATAATTTTATTTCTCATTTTTTGTTTGGTCTTTTGTTAAAGTTATTTGTGTGTTTTTTCTTTGATTGATTTTTCTCTCATTATTAACAAAACAACAACAACAACAACAACAACAACAATAATCATAATCATAATCATAATAATAATTTTAGTTTTTTTTCTTGTTTTCTCTTTTGTTAATGTTTTTATTTTTATTTTTTTTCCTCAAGGTAATTTAATAATTTTTATTGTTTTAACAGTGATAGTAATGATATTTTTAGATGTTAAAGCTTCGATGTTCCTGTTATTATAATAGAATGTGTTGATGTGTTTTATTATATCAAACTTTACATGTATAGATGTTATATTTTATTTTTGAACTAGCAAAATCTATTATTTATTTTAATTTCAATAATTATAAAAAATATTTTCTCGGCCCGCAACGTAGTTTGGGCAATTAACAAGTGAATTATAAAATGAAACAAAATACGTGTGATGAAACAAATTATTTGAAGATAGACTATCCTTTGTATACATAGGAATTTCAACATATACCATGCATTATTGGATCAAGCAACCTATCATTTAGATTTTATTTTTCTAACATTAAAAAAATCATTAAGCATTCTTAATGATTTTCTTAATAAAAAAATTAATAGTATGGATATTTATTTAATATGACTTGATTGATATGACGAGTTAAAAACAACCCAAATAACTAATAAAAATATAATTTAACTTAATACAAATATTGAAGATGATATTTTATATATATAGAGAGAAAGATAACGATATATTGAATTGATTCATGTCCACCTAGATTAACCATCAATCCTCTTATCAAGTTATAAGATCATATTAAAGATAAAAAATCAGAAAAAATTTTGAAACCAAATTTTCAATAAACTTAGTATTGGATTGTCGCACTCCTCCGCGAGAGCGCGACGTCGCGGTGACCCTCCCCATGAGCGAGGGAATTCAATGTCGGGGTCTTATCTTTATTTTTGTAGAAAAGAGAGTCGCCACCTAGTATTATGGTTACTAGAAAACCTAAAACTGGTTTTTCAGAGATTCTAAGACAAGAGACTGGTTGTGTAAAGGGAAGGTTTTAGCACCTCTAATACGCTCTACCTAAGGTAAGTTGCTTGACGTTTTAATTTGCTTATGATTTGTTATGGTTTTGATCTTTCAAATAATGTGTTGATTAAAATGGTGATGGTGTATTATCCCCACCGCATATTTTGGATATGAACCCCTTAGGATTTATTTATCCAAACACCAAAAGTGAATAATAGCAAATTATCCCCGTCGAATATTTTGGATATTGACCTCTTAGGATTTATTTATCCAAACACCCATAGTGAATAATAGCAAATTATCCCAGTCAAATATTCTGGATATTGACCCCTTAAGATTTATTTATCCAAACATCAATAGTGGATAATAGCAAATTATCTCCGTCGAATATTTTGGATATTAACCCCTTAGGTTTTATTTACCCAAACACTTACAGTGAATAATAAACCCAAAAAATAAGATTTTAATATTTTTGGAATATTGGTCAATACCCTTTGGATCTTTACAAACATATTCTAGAATCCAAAAATACGAGAAATGATTTTTTCTTTGCGAAATCCATGCTAAAATACAATTTTTTCTTCAAAACTCCAAGATAATATATTTTTTTGAAACAAAAAGATTTTTTTTAAATATGCTAGTATATTGGCCGTATGCATAAAACAAAATATTTTTGTGTTTTAATCATTTAAAAAGAAAAAAATTATGTTTTTAATGAAAATTTGTATTTTATTTTATTTTATTTATTTTTTATGGATTTATCTAATGGGGGCTGGCTGCCCTGCCCTGACGGGCCAGACTGCCAGCCCATTTTATGGGCTAGGTTAGTCGTTTCTCGGACTGGGTTTCTAGTCCAAATGGGCTTAAAGCCTAACTATTTTAGTAATCGGGTCGGACGCCAAGCCCGACCCAATTTACTGTTTACTGCATGTGAACAATAAACCGGGGGTGAAGACGTAGCAGACAATGAACAGTAAAGATGAAATTTTCGAGTGTGATGAATGACATACCTGTTAATACGGTTGGGTAGAGGAGGTCGAGGTGGTTCTTCTGGTTGTGGTGATGTCAGAAATGGTGGCCTGTGATGGCCGGAGTGAACGTCAGAAGGTGACAGGCTAATGCTGGTTGTCGTCGGGGATTCTGTAGTTGCTTCGCTGGAGGAGGTGGCTGGGTTGCTGGTGTTGAGGGGAAGCTTCTGGTGGTGACGAGGTGGTGCAAGGTGGACGGAGCTGGTGGCCGGAGCTGCTGAACCGAGAGTGAGAGAGAGAAACGGTGGTCTGGTTTTAAAAAGAGAGAAACCGAAAGAAAAATGCAAAGGAGAGAAAAGGAAAGAGCCCAGAAACAAAAGGGATGAAGATTCAGAATTTGCACGTAAAATTTACGTTGGTATTTTCTACTTTTCTGTTCTTTTTTTCTTTCCTCTCCCCTCTGTTTCATCTTGGTTTTTTTTTCCTCCCTATCTTTCTCTTTGTGCTGGTATTTATAGCAGATCAAGACTAACTCTTCAGCTGCTTAACATTTTTAATGCAGGTACCGCTGCTGAACATTGAAGGCAAGCGCGTCTTCATTCAAAGCCGGGCACGCCGAGGCAAGCAGCCGGCATGTGCAATTTCCAAAAATATCTAAAGGTAAAAGTATGATTTGGTCCTTCAATTTATAATTGCTATAATTGTAATTCTAGTTGGATTTAAACTCATGATCTTATGCAATTATATCCCACAAAAATTAAATCTCAAACCTAGCTTTGCGTGACCTTTTTATTATGGTCCTTGGTTTCTGATTTTCGCAACTTAATCCTCCAATCACCATTAAACTCTTAATTAGTTCAATTTGGCCCCCGATTTCGCATAATTGGCTTTAAAAAAAAATTAAATCGTTCTCTAAAAATCCCAATCTCATCAATTGAACCCGAATTAAATTCGAGAACTTGATTTCTCATTGACTAAGCCTTTAATAAAATTAATTTGACCAATTTAAAGTACAACTAAGTTATCGCGCTTAATTAAATCCTTCAATTGGACCATAAATTAATTCTAAAACGTAATTACACTTTTATATTGGCCAACAATTAAATCGAATTGACCCATAAAAAATATAATTATATCTTTTGACTTAATTTATACACAGATTTATCCGATAATAAATTACATTAGCTGCAAATTTGTGCTCCTCTTCGTTTCCGGTTATAAAAAAGCACGATCATATCATTACGCTTTTATATTGGCCAACGATTAATTTGCACTTTTAAATTAGCCAATGATTAAATCCAAATGGCCCATAAAAATACAATTATATATTTTGACTTAATTTCTATGTAGATTTTTCTAATAATAAATTACGTTGGCCTTGAATCTGCGTTTCCTTCATTTCTGTGCACAAAAGAGGCACGATCGAGATCTCGAACACGTCAAAAATTTTCACCTTGATTTTTCTGCCGACATCAACCCTTTTTTATTTTATTTTTTTCTTATTTTTGGATAAATTTGGGAAATAACCCAAAATTGGGTTATGACATGGATAATGAAATAAAAAAATAACTCAAGTCAGTCTAAGTTTACATATCAAACTTCTGATGAGAGATCGAGATAACCTAATAGAAAGCAAATTAGAAACAATTATGAAGTTTATTCTCAATCAAACCTAGAGTGAAAGATAAATTCGAAAAAAATAATTGATTAAAAAGACAAATAAGTGAACCTCATAAAATGCAAAATAAAATAAATCAGAAAGTGTAATCTCCAATCAACTCAATATCAATGAATGAGATTGAGAAAACAAAAAAGGTCAATTAGAAAAGTGAAAAAAAATTGTGTTAACCTAGTCAACTCGATAAATTTGTGATTCAAATCATGAGATTCAGATAACCTAATAAAACATAAAAATAAAACATATGAAGTCAATTCCCCTGTAAACTCAAAGTTTAAACATGAGATTGAAATTGGAAGACTAGTAAAAAAAAAGAACAATAAAAGACTTATAATGAAACCCAATGTTAAATGGGGGAATCAAGAAAAAAGGTAAAAAAAAAATACTCTATCAAACCTGCAATTCAAACCATGAGATTAGAAGGACATTATAAAAACTAAATTGAATTTTTTTAAAAAGTTGAATCACTAATAAATTTGATTTTGAAGGAAAAAGATCAAATTGAAAAATCAATTAAAAATGACAAAATAACAACTCTAGTAAATTCTGGTTAATCTGTCAAATTTGTGACTTGAATCATAAAAAATGAATAACCTCTTAAAAATTAGACTGAAATAGATTATAGAGTCTAATTCTCAATCGATTTAATACTAAAAAATAAATCAATTTAATAAAAAAATTAATTCGAATTAACTCATTAAATTAATGGTGTGGTTATAAAAATCTTACAAGGAAAAGACTCTAAAAGTCTTAAGAAATTATTATGTATAGTTTAGTTTAACTTATAGAAACAGAAAAGAAATATGAGTAAAAAGTTAGAATCTATAAGCTAGTAGATTGGGTCTATGCACAATAATTTCTACAAATTTTATATCTAGTACAACCTGAGAAAAATAACATTAATATTATATTCAATCATTAGATTAGGTTTAAATTTTACAAAATATTTATAGAAACATATTTCTATATTAAAGTTAGGTGTATATGACTAACCAAGATTCAGAATACCATCAAAATAGGCTTGAAATTTGTTGGGTTTGCTATTTTCATAGTTAATTTTTAATTTTAATTATTTTCACTTATTTAGACTTGGATTTTTTTTTTTTTAGTTACTTAGATCAATTTAAACTCTGTATAAGTTATTGGTGTATTATTATTTTTCATCAAATTATTGAATTAAAGACTTTTTAGAAATACAAGAGTTTTCTTTATCCATGTCTTTACAATTTAGGGTTTTAACATTGAGACTTGAGAACCCTAGTTTTTATCCATGCTATACATTACATCAATTGATATCAAATTGTGGGTGTATTTGCCGCACCGTGCTGAAAACCAAGTATTCTAAATACATGAGTGGTATATTTTTACAATGAACAAAAAATAGACCTTAAAATAAATATACCAGAAAATCATAAATCTCTTCCACTTTTTTTTATATTTTTTTCAGAAGAAAAAGAAAAAAAATGTTAAGTCATTTGCCCAAACCAGTGACCCGACTAGGCAAACAAGTGACCTGACTAGGCAAACAAGAGGTACACAAGAGCTATCTCACGCGTTCCTCCTTAGTTATTGCTCAACTGAATTATAATTCACTTGAGCAGTAACAACAAAGCATGCACAATGGATATAATTAAAATGCAAAGCTAATAGGAATGCATGAGAATTTACCCGACAATTGACAAGCCATAAATGATGATGCTGGAGTTCATGTGCATGATCGACGATCATTGGTTCTAGAGAAGACATTGGTAGTGCTGGTGTTGTCTGTCTTTTGTTTTCTTGTTGCAACTCTCCTTGATGACTGGCAGGCTGAAACGATGATGTTGGAGCTCTTGCACACAACCAATGAGCATTGGTTTTAGAGAAGACACCGACATGGCTGATGTTTATTTGTCTTTCTCTTCTTGATGGAGACGATGATAAAAGCATGTTTTTTTGTTTGTTGTCTCTTTTTCATTTTCTCCCTTTCTTTTCCTTTTTCCTTTTGTTCCCTCTATTTCTTTTTTTTTTCTCTTCCTCTTTCTAGGTCGGAGGTATATATATTAGATATACATAGCTTTATCACTACATGATTTTTTACTTTTACACTATGTCATTCAAGTAGGAATATCTTGATATTTTGATATCAAAATTAAGCGATTTAAAAGCCTAAATTAATACAACTTTCATGAAGGGTTGGTCCAAAACAAGAAGAAATCATTTTGATGAACAGAATCTGCTTGATCAAAAACTATTTTGAATAATAGAATTTGTGATAGTGAAAAAATAATTTTTAGTGCAAATTCAGAGGGATTCATTTAACCTTAAACCTATGGAAAAAAAACGGTGTCGTTGGTTTTGCATAAAGAAACAAAATATATCTTGCACGACAATCAAGCAACAAAAATTATTATGATGTTTTTTTAACCAACCCCCAGCTTTTCAACAAAACTAATTAACTTTACCAAATTTAAAATTAGTCTTTTAATATCCTAATAAATCCTTGAAATATTAAATTAGGTCCCTCGAGTAAGACCTGGAAACTCGAGTTAGAATCATTATCGTGGCAAGATTTAATATCTTTACACTAGACATTTAAACTAGAATATCTTGAGCTTACAATATCAAAATCAAGAGATTAAAAAAATACAAAGTCATCTAAACATACAAGAATATAATTTTCATAAAGGATCAAAAACAAGAAAAAAATGTTTTGAAGAACTTAATTTGCTCGTTTTATGTTTGGTCAAAAACCATACAAACTATAGTGTTATGGTGTCATACAAAGTTTATACCACCCAAGTTGATCTTATGATCCAAAGAGAAGAGCCCTTATTCCATGCCATTGAAAAGGATATGTTCACTTCACTTGTAACCTTTCATTAGAGCTTTTCAAAGCCATCCATGCAAGGAAAAAAGAAAGAAATAAGTTCTCATAATATACCTTTCCTAACCTTTCACTATTTTACGATGCTTCTTATCTTTGATATCACCTAATCAACCAAAAACTTGTCACAAAACTGTAGGCATCATAATAACTAGGGTGGTGTTCGACACTGAGTCTCAAAAATATTTTTGAAAAAAATAAAAATTTGTTATTTTTATCTTTTATTTAAAAATTTATTGATGTTTTTATATCATTTTCATGTGATGATGTCAAGAATAATTTTTTTAAAAAATATTATTTTCATGTATTGCTAAAAAAAAATTAAAAATAATCTCAACAATACTTCTAAATAAGCAATTAAACATAATGGGTAGCTTCATAATTGAGAGATCGAGATGGTCGTATGACGAGTAGGTCCTTTTGGCTCCATTTGAATTACAAAGCTCCATTTGAATTACAAAAAGAGCTAGAAAAAACTACTAGAAGTTAAAAAGGGTGAAGATTATAAGAGAGTGAGTGTCACTTTATATCGATTTTCACTCTTTAAGTGGTGGGTTTTGTAGAAGGTTGAACAATGGGATAGAAAGAGAAACTAACAAAGTTCCCATTAATTTGCCGGCTTAAATTCCCCAAAAAAGCTTCCGAAAGAATGAGTCGACAATATCTCATGCTTCTTCTTTTATTTTTCTTTTTCCCAATCCTCTTTATTTTTGCAAAGTTCTAACAAACACCACAACCCACCACCACCACCACCACCACCACCACCACCAACGTCATGATAATTGTTGGAAAAATGCTACCTCCTCCAAGTTAATCTACTTTATAGTAATTCAAGGAGTCTTTTTTCTTTTTTGTTGCAAGTGGGTGGAAATCTAATCCATTTGACACAGTATGGGCTCAATGACAAGCTAGGGAATAATCAACGTCCAAGCTACTAGATAAAGCAACGGACTTGGCATGACTTTCTCCATGTGCATTTGTTGGTACTGTAGTTCTTGGTTTATATATCCACATATTTGACACTTACCTTTTGTGAAGCCTCCTTGAGCATACCATGTGATTTTAGGATATTTTTTAAGATATGGCAGCAACAATTGGAGAAGCTAAGGGAAATTCTTTGCGCTGAAGTTTTAAACAGAATGAAAATGGAATTGGAATCGAATGCATTTCCTTTTAGTGCATTATTTGGACTAGAAATCAATGCTAGTTAAAGTCGAGGGATGCAGAAGACAAACATTACCAATATATTTCAATGGCTATTAGTTTGATTTTATGCACTATGCTGCGGGGTGTTGCATTTTTTTCCACAGCACTAAAAAACAATGTGGGCATAGTTAATGTTCTTATATTATTATTCAGGAAAATAAAGAAATTTAACTAAAAGGTTTGTGTTTACCTAATGTTTTATCTATAATCCTCTCAAACAATTTTTTTTTCATTTTAAAAGGTGGCTGAACAATTCTAGATCACACCAGTAGCACTATGGAGGGGGGGTGAGCGCTGAGCTTAATCAAAAAACCTCCCTTCATACTTAGCTACATCAAACAAAAACCTCTAGAAAGAGAAAGAATCTTGATGATTTTTTTACCCTTTTGGAGTTGAATTGATGGTCAAGATCAGATGGATGGTTTTAGGAGAGCTGGGGCTTGGTTAATCGGAACTGAGAACTGAAAAATTAACATACTGATTCTCTAATGAGAAGGTACGGTGTGTGCTCTATGACTTCAAACTTTTTGTACTTATCTTCTCCAATAAAGGGTAACTATTTGAGTGTTTCTTTAACTGATCTAAATTGCTTAGTGGTTTTGTAGGGTTTTCTTCTCTTACAATCGATGTATGTCTTCGAGATACTCTGGTCACGAATTGGGTATGATGGCTCTGTGACCAGAGACTTGAAATTGGGTAGGGCAAACTTCCAACCCTTAATGCATTTCTTAGAATTTTGAGGTGACACTTGAATTCCTTTAGATTTTCCACAACGAAACTATTGGGTTTGGGTTTCCCTCCTAAGTAGAGGATGACCTAAAATCTTGTGTGGATCTAGCCCACATAAAAGGACCCACTTAGAAAAGTAGGGTTTTATTTCCCCACCCCTTTTGTGGGTGCTGGAAAGTGAAAGAGAGGGAGACAAGAAAACAAGTGAGTTGCCAAAATAGAGAGAAAAGAGTGTTCTCGGATTTTTTTGTCCAGTTTTGGTCAAGTAGTCCGATCGACAAGTTTTTGTGGTCCGATTGAGCTGAAACTTTACAGGGATGTTCATGACATGTGAATCTTCATTGTGAACGGTGGAGATTGGACTCTGAGCTCTTTGCATATGGGTTTCAGCCCGTGAACAATAACCTCTGTTTTTGGTGAGATATTCTTTGAATTCTTGTATTGGTTGATTTGTGCCAAAAAATTATATTTCTTGAAGATAGTTTCAGTTTGTATACCTTTAGTTGAGACTAGAGAAGACTTGTGTATTCCTATTACTATTAATAGTGGAAGTGTTTGAGTGGACTACGGTCCTGTGGTTTTTTCTTCTCACATTGGGAAGGTTTTCCACGTAAAAAATGTGTGTCTTGTGCTTGTGGTGTTTGGATATATATTTTTCGCATATATATTGCTCTATTTGGTAGTTTCCTATAGATTCACATAAAGAGGGAGTGTTGAGTATTGTTGTTTCTCCCAACAAGTGGTATCAGAGTAAGGTGCGATTGAATGCCCTAAATATCTTGTGTTGAATAATGGAGGCTAATCTAAGTAGAATGGTGTCATTGAATGGTTCAAATTATCATATATGGAAAGGTAAAATGGAAGACCTGTTGTATGTGAAACAATTCCATTTACCTGTGTTTGCGTCTGAGAAGCCATAAAATAAATCTGATGAAGAATGGACTTTGATGCATAGAAAAGTATGTGGTTATCTTAGACAGTGGGTAGATGATAATGTCTTGAATCATATTGAGGGTGAGACACATGCACGCATATTGTGGAAAAAACTTGAGGAGTTGTATGCTCGTAAGTCTGGACATAATAAAATGTTTTTGATGAAGCAATTGATGTATTTGAGATACCAAGATGGAACTCCTTTAACGGATCACTTGAACACTTTCCGAGGAATTATTAATCAACTTGCTGGGATGGGTATCAAGTTTGATGATGAGGTTCAAGGGTTGTGTTTACTTGGTACATTGTCGGACTCTTGGGAGACATTTAGAATGTCACTATTTAACTTGGCCCCAAATGGTGAAATCAATATGGATCTGGCTAAAAGTAGTATATTGAATGAAGAGATGAGAAGAAAATCACAAGAATCCTCTTCATAGTCAGAGGTGTTGATTATAGAAAGAAGAGGAAGGAGTAAGAACAGAGGTCCGAAAAATAGAGATAACAGCAGAAACAAGTCCAACAGGTTTGCCAATGTTGAGTGTCATCATTGTGGCATGAAAGGGCACATCAAGAGATATTGCAGACAGTTGAAGAGAGAGAACAAAGACAAAGGGAAGGAGATACAAAATGACGATGGCAAGAATGATAATCGAGTTGCCACCACTACTTCCAGAGATTTCTTCACTGTTTATGATGATGATGTCATTAATTTTGCATGCCATGAGACCAGTTGGGTGATTGATAGTGGTGCTTCAACTCATGTTACATCCCGACAAGATTTCTTCACTTCCTATACAGCTGGTGACTTTGGGACAGTGAAGATGGGCAATGATGACTTGGCCAAAATTGTCGGTATTGGAGATATGTGCTTAGAGATGAGTAATGGCATGAAGTTAGTTCTTCATGATGTGAAGCATATTCCTGACATCCGCTTGAACTTGATATCTGTAGGCAAACTTGATGATGATGGGTATTACAGCACCTTTCATAATGGTCAGTGGAAGCTCACTAAAGGTGCTATGATTATTGCTCGAGCTTATAAGCTTTCTACCTTGTATATGTTAGAAGCAAAACTCTCCAAAGACATTATTAATACAATGGATGATGAGTCTTCTAAAGAGTTATGGCATAAGAGACTTGCCCATGTGAGTGAGAAAGGCTTGGAAATATTGGCCAAGAAGAATTTGCTATTAGGGATGAAGAGTGCATCTTTGAAAAAGTGCATACACTATTTGGCAGGTAAGCAAAACAGGGTTTCTTTTAAGAGTTCCCCTTTTGCCAGAAAGACAGATATACTTGATCTTTTACATTCAGATGTATGTGGTCCTATGAAGACTAGAACACTTGGTGGTTGCCTTTACTTTGTGACCTTCATAGATGATTATTCAAGGAAATTATGGGTATATACCTTGAAAAGCAAAGATCAGGTATTTGACGTATTTAAGCAATTCTAGGCTTCAGTTGAGAAACAAACTAGGAAGAAGTTGAGGTGTTTTAGAACAGATAATGGGGGAGAGTATTTGGGTCCTTTTGATGAGTATTGTAGGCAACAGGGTATTCGACATCAAAAGACACCTCCGAAGACTCCTCAGCTGAATGGTTTAGCTGAAAGAATGAATAGAACAATGGTTGAAAGAGTAAGATGTTTGCTTTCACAATCATAGTTACCAAACTCCTTTTGGGGGGAGGCTTTGAACACATCAGTAAATGTCCTTAATCTCACACCATGTGTTCCCCTTTAGTTTGATGTACCAGACAAGGTTTGGACTGGCAAAGATGTTTCTTATGATCATTTGCGTGTCTTTGGATGTAAGACATTTGTGCATATTCCCAAAGATGAGAGATCGAAGCTGGATGTGAAGACCCGACAATGTATCTTTCTAGGCTATGGCTTAGATGAGTTTGGCTAAAGGTTGTATGATCCAGTTGAGAAGAAACTTGTGAGAAGCCGAGATGTTGTGTTTATGGAAGATCAAACTATACATGATATTGAGAAGACAGAAAAGGTAGTGCCTTGATATAGTGATTGTTTGATTGACTTGGATTCATCTTCTTTGATAGATTTGCCAACACAAGTTGAACATGATGTTCAAAATGACTTCCAAATTCCAGATGATACAGATGTTCCCTTTCAGGGTGAATCTCATGATCAGTTGTAAGTACCAGAGATACCACCAGATGTTCCACCTAGAAGGTCTACTAGAGATCGACATCCTTCCACTCGATATTTTGTAAATGAGTATATGTTATTGACTGATGGGGGAGAGCCCGAGTGTTATGCAGAAGCCATGAAAGATGAACACAAGTCAAAGTGGGTTGATGCTATGCAAGATGAGATGAAGTCATTGCATGACAATCACACCTTTGATTTGGTGAAGCTACCTAAGGGTAAGAGAACCTTGACAAACAGGTGGATTTACAAGGTGAAGCAAGAAGAATACACTTCACAACCACGGTATAAAACTAGACTGGTTGTAAAGGGATTTAGGTAGAGAAAAGGCATTGACTTTAACGAGATTTTCTCTCTTGTTGTGAAGATATCATCCATTCGTGTTGTCCTTGGTTTAGCAGCTAGTCTAGACTTAGAGGTTGAACAAATGGATGTGAAAACTATCTTCCTTCATGGTGATTTGGAGGAAGAGATTTATATGGAGCAGCCAGAGGGTTTTAAGGTAAAATGAAAAGAGGACTATGTGTGTCAGCTCAAGAAAAGTCTTTATGGTTTGAAGCAGGCACCTAGACAATGGTATAAGAAGTTTGAGTCTGTTATGGAGGAGCAAGGCTACAAGAAGACTACTTCTGACCATTATGTTTTTATGCAAAAATTCTCTGATGGCGATTTCATTATTTTATTGCTTTATGTTGATGATATGTTGATTGTTGGCATGAATTCTTCAAGAATTGACAAGTTGAAGAAGTAGTTAAGTCAGTCATTTGCAATGAAGGACTTGGGGCCAGCAAAGCAGATTCTTGGGGTTTGTATTCATAGATCCAGAAAAGATAAGAAGCTGTTTATATCACAAGAGCAATACATTGAGAAAGTGCTTGAGAGGTTCAACATGAACAATACTAAAGTGGTTAGCTCTCCTCTTGCTACACACTTTAAGTTAAGCACAAAGCAAAGCCCTTCGACAGATGAAGAGAAGGAAGATATGGAAAGAATTCCATATGCCTCAGTAGGAGGAAGCTTGATGTATGCAATGGTTTGTACGAGGCCAGACATAGCTCATGCAGTTGGTGTTGTTAGCCGGTTTCTTTCAAATCTAGGAAAAGAACATTGGAATGCAGTGAAGTGGATTTTGAGATATCTACGAGGGACTTCCAAGATGTGTCTTAGCTTTGGGAGTGGTAAACCAATGTTAGTTGGCTATACGGATTCTGATATGGCTGGAGATGTGGATACCCGTAAATCTACTTCGGGTTACTTAATCACCTTCTCAGGAAGGGCTGTTTCTTGGCAGTCAAGGTTACAAAAATGTATTGCACTTTCTACAACTGAAGCAGAGTTGATTGCAGCAACGGAAGCTTATAAAGAGTTGCTATGGATAAAAAAGTTTTTACAGAAACTTGGTCTCAAACAACAACAATATGTGTTGTTTTGTGATAATCAGAGTACTATCCACCTTGCAAAGAACTCTTCATTTCATTCGAGGTCGAAACATATCGATGTAAGGTATCATTGGATAAGAGATACTCTCAATGATAAGTTGTTAACTCCTGAGAAAATTCATACCGATGATAATGGATCTGATATGCTAATGAAGGCTCTAATAAAAAAGAAGCTTAAGATATGTTGCTCTTTCACCGGGATGATGAATCCCTCCACCTAGTCGGAAAGGGGGAGATTTATTGGGTTTGAGTTTCCCTCCTGAGTAGAGAATGACCCAAAATCTTGTGTGGATCTAGCCCACATAAAAGGACCCACTTAGAAAAGTAGAGTTTTATGTCCCCACCCCTTTTGTGGGTGCTGGAAAGTGAAAGAGAGGGAGACAAGAAAACAAGTGAGTTGCCAAAATAGAGAGAAAAGAGTGTTCTCGGATTTTTTTGTCCAGTTTTGGTCAAGTAGTCCGATCGACAAGTTTTTGTGGTCCGATTGAGCTGAAACTTTACAGGGATGTTCATGACATGTGAATCTTCATTGTGAACGGTGGAGATTGGATTCTGAGCTCTTTGTATATGGTTTTCAGCCTGTGAATAGTAGCCTCTGTTTTTGGTGAGATATTCTTTGAATTCTTGTATTGATTGATTTATGCCAAGAAATTGTATTTCTTGAAGATAGTTTCAGTTTGTATGTCTTTAGTTGAGACTAGAGAAGACTTGTGTATTACTATTACTATTAATAGTGGAAGTGTTTGAGTGGACTATGGTCCCGTGGTTTTTCCTTCTCACATTGGGAAGGTTTTCCACGTAAAAATTGCGTGTCTTATGCTTGTGGTGTTTGGATATATATTTTCCGCATATATATTGCTCTATTTGGTAGTTTTCTATAGATTCACACAAAGAGGAAGTGTTGAGTATTGTTGTTTCTCCCAACAGAAACTAGGTAAGTCTACTATCAATTTTTATCTTTTCTTTCTCACCCAACTCTCTTCTTCTTGTTTGTGTTCACTTCAAAAGTTCTTAACACTCTATATCTAGCTCTTAAGATTGCATTTATATTCATAGATTTGTCAATATATCTCTTTTAAAATAATAATAAAAAAAAAGTTTGTGGGAGCACCTGGACTAGGAAGGAAAAAAATAATATTCTTTTTGATATTTTATAAAGGTATTTTCAACCATTCAAGTCTAAAATTAAAAATTTAAAAAAAAAACTCTTTTTTATTTGTATTTGTATTATTACATAATAAATTTTAGAGATTTACCCCAGCAATGCACAAACATACAATTAGTATATATCTAAAACAGCTTGTGTAAATTTCTTAATTAATTTTGTTTGAAATGAGGGTTCACCTTGGATAAAGACAGGCTTGAAGAATTTTTCTCTAACATAAAAGATGGGTAAAGAAATTAGAATTAAAGCTTCAATGATATAGTGGATCCGAAATGTATATTCTCCACTTTCATAAACTAATTAACTTCCTCCTGTCATTTTAGTATATAGTTATGTAACAGAATAAAGTATGTTAAAAAAAAATATTTACATAAACTGACCACATAAATTAAAGGTAGTAATTCCTTGGTAAAATGCACAAATAATTAACAATATTTGGCTGCTAAACAAGTGCGAAATCTAGGAATCATCAATTAAGAGTTTTTTTTTTTTTTAAATCAATTTCTCTGTCACATATAATTAATAATAATAGACAAATTAATATCTCATATTATAGAACTTGTGCTGTTGATTATTTTTCAACAAGGTTTGTAACCCCAAGTGATTCTATTTTTAGTTTAACTTCAAATATATTTATTAATTATGTAATAACCAAATTTATAATATTCAATTACAAACCTTACAACCTAACTGCCATCAAGCAGAAAGACCTTTCATGATTTTTATTACAAGAAGATTTCCATTACCTAACATGTGATCGAGCAAGTCCCCAACTGCCAAACCTTTGAAAAATGAAACATCCTCGCAACCTCAGCTTGGATAATCCAAAGTTGCACAAGACGACAATGTCAATAAATTTATGACAAGAAGAGATCCATTCTTGTTTTTAGTTCTCAGCAAGCAAAGGATTTTAACTTAAAGAAAAGTTATGTGATTAATCATAAAAACAACTCATTAACCATTTGTTATCTTGGTACAGTATTTGTTAGCTGAGATTATATAATATAATTTATATTATTTTATTATATATTTTCTCAAGTAGAGTATTTTAGACTTGAAATTTTTATATTTATTCATATTATTTTATGTTTAATTTTTAATAAATAGAATAAAAATAATAAAATTTGAATTCATAATTACTAAATTAACAAGATTTTAATACTATATCATAAACCATCTCACTTATATTATTCTCTAGAAATACTGAATCCTGTCTTTTGGGTTACATCCGTTCTTCCACATGTCTTGTGGTTCCCTTCCTCCTTTTCGGCCGGCCTAGCTCTTTATTTGTGAACAATTTTATTTCATCGATATCCTTCTTTATGCTGCATGTAGACATTACCTTTGGTTCACGCCACAGACACCATGATTCCATGCCCGTCCCCAATCTCACACACACACTCAAAAGCCTCGCACACTACCAAGGACTAGTGTCGTGTCTCACATGCGATCTCTAATTCTTGGTGACCGCAACAACCCAAATACCTTTTGTTTCGATTAAAAAGGGTGTTTCGCAGTAGTTTTAAAAAATAAATTTTTATTTTTATTTTTCATGATTCAAAAATAATATTTAAAAAATATATTATTTTAATTCATTTCTAAAAATAATTTCAACTATTCATTAAAGTGCACAAGTGACTTTGCTTGAACATCTTCACCTCAATTGGTTAGAGAAATCTACGACGAACACACCACTCTATACATGAGTACTTCAATTAAAATTTGATTATGGAGAAAAAAAAAATTATGCGAAAACAGGTGGTTCTAAAATACCTTTGGATCGATATCCATTCTCGTATCATTTTCTTAGGAAGTTGCTGCATACTTTACCCTAAACTACATGACCCGTTTGAAAGATAGCTATAGATTCCCCTTCACCTAGAATTTGAGCAAAAAATAATTTATCATGAAAAATTCTGTTTGAAAATATTAACTAAAATATAAATCTTGTATCCTTTTTACTGTACAAAATTCCACTATTCATTTAGATTTAGATTACTATTCATTGCAACAATAAAATTATTATTTTACTCCCAGAACCGAAAATTTTTAGCCCTCGGGACTGGAGGTATTCCCGAAATTTCTAGGAAACATAGATGGTATTTCTAAATTTCTTGCACAGTAAAACGACAAAACTAGCCCCCCTAAATGACAAAATAAAGCACCTAGAACCGAGGGTAGTTTAGCAATTTCCAAGGGACATGGATTATATTTTCAAATTTTTTGCACAGTATAATACAACATTAGCCCTCAAAAACGACAAAAAATAACAGCCAAACCCAGGGGTATTTATGTATTTTCCATGATGGTTTTTTCGTAGTTATTGAGTGGGTTCAGGGATGTATAGGTAATTGTCTATTATTTTATTTTCAAAAATACAGCAGGCGCGTCATACAGACGCGCTTCCAGTTTACCTAGCGCACGCGCCATTCAGGTAGCGTGTGCGTCTCATTATGGTGGTAAAAAAAATAGGCCTCCATCGTCTCCCTTGGTACGCCGACATGTCTTCTTTCTCCCAGTGCGGCACGTGTAGAGTTATGGTGGCCGATGAAGCTCCGGTTAATTTTTCTCTCTTTTCTCTCTCTTTCTGCCCAAAAATACAAGTCGATCCTTGATGTTTTTGAAATGTTTATTTTGGTCCTTCGGCTTTTGATTTTAATTTTTATTATTATTATTTTTTTCAATATAGTTTTGATTTGTTGAAATCGTGTCCTTTAATTGAAATTGATCCTTGATGTTTTTGAAATGTTTATTTTGGTCCTTCGGCTTTTGATTTCAATTTTTATTATTATTATTTTTTTCAATATAGTTTTGATTTGTTGAAATCGTGTCCTTTAATTGAAATTGATTATGGGCCTGTTTGGCACAGTTGTTGCTGTTGTGGTTGAGGTTGAGAAAAAGCAGTTTCATGAAAAGTGCTTTTAGCTGCGGTTCAAAACTGAAATTGAAGTGTTTGGTTAAAACTGTGGTTGAGTTTGAGGTTTAATGAAAAGCAGTTTTGAGTGTTTGGTTACCATACTTTTCATATTGCTGTCAACTTGTGAAATTACTTTAAAAGACACACATATATATTTTTTAAAATATTGTAGATTTAATTATCATAATAATGAAATATAATTAATAATTCAAGTAAATTAGACACTCATTTTTATTCTCCCATCAAATTACTTGCAATTTCATCACGAATTAAATTCATACGTCAAGGCCTCTGCGATCCCTTGCTATTTGATTGATAAACAACATCTGGTAAAATATCACCAGGAACAACATCTGTGATCCATAAATAGTGTTGTTTCAATATCTCTATCTACATATTGTAGAGATATAATGGCAAAATCCAATTGCAAGTTTCTTATCAATATTCAATCGAAACACAACAAGATGAGATGAATATTCCGTAAATAAATATAGGATGAGAGGAACTCTCAGAAATGTTCAAACTTTATTCAATAATTCAAAGATGATTCGGCCAGAGACTTACAACCATATTTGAAACAGAAACCCTAGCCCTAACCATGTTGGATAAGAAAACGACGCTAATTAATAAAATTACCAACAATGGCAAATTTGAGATAAATACGGAAATTGAAAAGGCTATAAATCCTGAGCAAGCTGGAATTGACGAAAATTAATTTGGACTTGAAAATTAAGAGTCACAGCTAAAACAAAACATTCCTAAAATGATAAAAAAGATGATTTCGGGGCCTAAACAATGGAATTTGGCCAAAAAATAGCATGCATTAGCAGCAAAGCTCCTGACTTCCTCCGGAAACGCCGAGATGCATCAACATGGTGAGTTTTGCGTCATTCCAACTTCAGCGCCCGGACTGCAAAAAATCTAGTTGCCTTTGAATTTTGAATGCTCTCTCTTAAGCATAAACGCCTTTGTCACTTGTTCTATATCACTTTCATCAGAATTGATCTCTATTTACATAATTTTTTTAATTTTTTAAAAATTTAATTTCTATATTTTCATAAAAAAAAAAATAGGACTGGGCCTGCCCCAAACTAAATGGGTCGGCCCAGTCAACCAGCCTAGCCTAGCACAGCCCAGCCCAGATGAATTGTTCAAAAAACAGGCATAAAACGGTGCGTTTTATCCTTCGTTTTGCATGAATTTACTTTGCCATGTTACTGTTCACGTTATTGTTCACGTGAACAGTAACATGCCCGACTGTGACTAGAGGGTCAACAGTCGGTACCGTTGGGTAGAGGAGGACAAGGTGGTTCTTCCTGTTGTGGTGGCGTCGGAAATGGTGGTCTGTGGTGGCCGGAGGAGGCTTCCAAAGGTGACGGGCTCACGTTGCAGCTGCTGCAACCGTGGCTGTTGCCTCGCCGGAGAGTGTGGTTAGGTTGCTAGTGTGTAGGGGAAGTTCACGGTGGTGATAAGGGTGATGTTGGCTGGTTGGGTGGCCTCTAACGGTGGAGAGAGAGAGAGCTCAACAGAGCTGATTTTAGAGAGAGAGAGATCACCTGCAAACCGGGAGAGAGAGGAGCTGGTTGCCCAGGGGAATAAGGGATGATAGTGTGATTTTTGTGTGATATTTCCTTGTTTTTTGCATGTTTTTCTTTGCTAAATTTCTGTAAATTTCCCCAGAATTTCTTGTTTCTGCATTCGTTTGTTAATGTGTTCATGTACATGGCAGTAGAAATGAAAGCAGCAGTATTGAATGTGTGTTCATTTGTTATAAACGCATCTCGTAAACAAAACAAAACGCAGCCAAAAGCATATGTCAAATGCTTCTCGTTACCCTGCGGTTGAAACGCTATTGTTGGCGGGACCCACCATTATTTTTCATGCGGGTGTTTGGTAACAAATATGTTTGGCTCTGCGGTGAGCCTCAACCGTAGGCCGCACCGCAGAGCCAAACACCCACTATATATGTTGAATTTCAATTTAGTCCTTAATCTTTTGATTTTCGATTTGCTTTTAGTTATTTTAATTATTTCAGTATTCAAGTTCTAATTACTTTTGATTGGGTCCTCTAATTGAAATTTGTTATATATTCTATCTTTCATTTCGATCTTTATTCTTTTAATTTTGTAAAAAGATTACAATTGTTTTAAAATGTCTTTATTTATTTCAGTCCCAATGGTTTATTTATTTCATTTTTTTTCCTTCAATTGAAATTAATTATATAGTTTGTTTTAATTTGTTTTGATTATGTCCTCCAATTGATATTAGTCATATATGCTACTTTTCATTTCGGTCTTTATTCTTTTAATTTTTTTTATAAAATTACATTGTATTTTTTTTTAAATATCTTTATTTGTTTTTGTCCCTAAGTTTTTATTTGTTTCAGTTTTGTTTTTTTATTAGAATTAATTATTGTTTTTATTTTTCATTTTAGTACTTATTCTTTGAATTTTTTATGTGCTATTAATTTCTTTAGATTTTTCTTTCGTTCTTGGACAATGTTTATTTTTTATCTGTATTTATGCATCTATGCTTTTAGTTTTTATTTTTATTTTTTTGTCTTTTTTATTGGAGTTTTATTTTTTATCGGTTCAGTCTTGAAATTTTTAATTTATATTGGTGATCATTTTAAAATTAATATTGTTCTTTTTTTTCCTTTGTTATTTATTTATGTTTTATGTTATTTTTATTTCTTCTTCAGGTCAAATGATTTGATTATTTGTGACATAATAATAATGATAATTTTTATTGTTGTTTTATAAAAATGTTTTGCTTTTTTTTTCATGACAATTTAATGATTTTAATTTTTTTGGAAGTAATGTTGGTAAAAAAATTAATTTTTATAGTGATGATAATAATGGTAGTGTAGGGATGAATTTTTAATTTATGTTTTCTTCTTTTTGTAGATACAAAATTAACAGCAAATTTTTTTTACTTGATTAAAGCAGGTGTCTTCACAATTTATATTTTATTTTTGTGTTGAATTTAAATTGAATTATAAAATGAACTAATCTGAATACCATGAATTCAATAATTCAAATATATCAATTTTCTTGTCTTTTTAATGATGATGATAATTTTATGTTAGTTATTTAATTGAAATCTATTAAATAGATAAATTTATAAATTTATATATTTTATAAAAAAATTATATTTAATAGAAATTCTATATAAATTTATTGTTTTACCTAAATTTATATTATAATAATAAAATCTTACACAATTAATTTTATTTATATTGAAAAAAAATAATGTAGTCTTCGACGGCGCGCAGATGCATTGGCTAGTGCTATGCTATACGAGCTGCTTTAGAGATTTCCCTGTCTTCTTTTGTATTTCACTACGGCCCCGTTTGTTTCCCGGAATTCATTTTCCGGGAAACCACTTTCCAAACTTTCCTGTGTTTGTTTGTCTTCTGGAAAGTTGGTCAACGGAAAACACTTTCCAGTCAAAGAAGAATTTGGCTTGGTTTTCAGGAAAGTGTTTTCCGGAAAATTTGGGCGGAAAACACTTTTCGGAAGTTGTGAAAAATTTAGAAATGTCATTATTTGCTGATTATATCAAATTTGATCCTCAAACTTTTGATTGCTATATATAATTTGTTTTTGAATATTTATTTTTCAATTCCATCTCTTAAAATTTAATTTTTATATTAATTTTGGTTCTTATTTTTATAATTGCTATTTGCTTTTTTCTTATCATTTTTTTATTGAAATTTTTTATCTATCAAATTTGGTCCTCATTTTTTTTATTGTTACTTATTTTATTTGAAATAATTTATGAAATGTTAATTATTATTATTTTAATTTATTCACCTTTTATTTTTTTTAAAAAAAATTTAGATTTGATCTCTATTATTTTGATTATTATTTATTTTATTTGAGATAATTTATGAAATTATATTTTTTTTCAATTTCATTCTCATTCAACTTTTTAATTTGTAAGATTTGTTCCTCATTATTTTAATAAACTTGAAAAAAAAATTAATTTATTAATAAATTATTTTCCACATCATTTTCCATGAAATAAACAAACACTGGAAAGTGTTTTCCAGTTCATTTTCTATAACACTGCCAAACATCGGAATTCACTTTCCAGGAATTTATTTTCCCCGGAATTCATTTTCCAAAAGGAAACCACTTTCCAGCAAACAAACGGGGCCTACGTTTATAACCCACCACTGGGATCCTATGATGTGTGTGGCACAAGAATCGTGAAATTTGTGACGGTAGTAGTTTTTGTAATGTCAATGATATTTTTTTAGGCATAAAAGTACTTCATTTATGAATTGATGTTGATAAAAATTAATTAGAAAATAATATTTTTCAATTGAATAGACCAAATATCTTTATATGATTGTTACCACCTAATTTTTACCTCTTTGTTGAGGTAACTGTTTTTTAGAAAAAAACTAAAAAAATATTTTTTTCAATATTTTTACACCGTTATTTCAAAAGTTGACCTAATCATGTTTTATTTTATTTTTTTTTTAGATTTTTTAATTTTATCCTTCAATATTAAGTTGTATAATTTTTTTCAATTTCCTTTTTAAATGGTCATTGTAGTCTTATAACTCGAATCATAGATTTAATAAGTTAATTTGAATTGAGTCAAGTCGTTGCATTTTTTTTATTTTTTTTAATATTAGATTGATTGAAAATTGAGTTTTATTGTTATTTCATATGAGATTTTCAAAGTTTCATTACCCAAATTGTGAATTGGAGAGTTTAATTAAAGTTGACTTGAGTAGATTTAATATGCTATTGTTGTGATATTGAATTTTAATTTTTTTAGTAAAACTATGTTTTTTTTACTAGTCTTATGAGTTGATTTTAAACTCATCAAATCGACAGGGTCAAATCAAATGAACCTCCACATGATTTTAATTATTTTTTTCTACTAGAAAAATATAAGTTATGCTTGGATATTTTCTTACATTTAAAAAATAGTAATTTGACTCGAAATGGAATGGTGACAAAGTATCTAGTTGTATATTATGTTACATGATTGTAAATAATATAATATACATGTACTTGTAGGCATAATTATTCATATATAAAAACACGATTTTGTTGCCCTAATTAAATTCTTTAAGTGTAAAGGTTGTTTGTTTATTATTTATTTTTTGTAGACTCTTAATAATGAACTAAACACGGTAAAAATATGAAGTTATGGGTTTTGTTTTTATCCAAATACAAACATCACATTCTCAATAATTGCATTTCTATTTTCAGATTCATGCTTGGTGATGAACTGTATTAACCCTTGAGTGACTTGCGAGGAGGAAGGTTCCTGAGAATGAGAAAACTCCCTTGCAGATCCATGCCTCTATAACACGGCTAGTTTCCATGCACAAGCTGAAGTAGATCATTTGACAATATTTCACTTCATTCCTTGAGCATCGTTGTATTGGCTTCTGCTTGGTTAGCATGCATCCAAATAACTTTGTATAGCCCCTGAAATGCAGCCAGCCCTTTTCATTTTCTTCTGATGAATGAAACAAGCCCACCATAATTTGCCAACAACGGGTTCAGGTTTTGTGGCGTTTTCTGTTGACTTTTCAAAGGGTCCTGGTGTGAGATTTTGCCCCAATACTTTATCCTAAATTCTCAACCCTGTTCCCAGATGGAGCTGGGAGGGAGGCTATATGGGCATTGAATTTGAGAAGGACTTGACGTCTAAAGTCCTGTATGGTTGTCAGTTTGTAGACTCGGAAGTGTTTGGAAGTGTGGCTGTAGTTATTTTTTAAAGTATTTTTCGTACTGAAATACATTAAAATGATATTTTTTTTTATTTTTTAAAAATTATTTTTGACATCAACACATCAAAATAATCTAAACGCATTAAAAAAATTTCATTTAAAATATATAAAAAAAATTAAAATTTAATAAAATATTGATTACACCACTCATCCAAACAGGGCTCGATATAACAGGGAGACCATCAGCAGGGACGTCACTTGCTTTTCTGATCAGAGTGGTTAAGCGCCTCATTAACGATTTCCCATTTTCTTGAACCATAACAAACTAAGGGAGTGATTATGTTGTTTTTTAAATTATTTTTTATTTAAAATATATTAAAATGAGATTATTTTATTTTAAAAAAAATATTTTTTATATTAACATATGAAAATAATCTAAAAGTATGATAAAGATTTATCTAAAATAAAAATAAAAATATATTTTTTAATTTATTTTAAAAACACAATTAGTGAATATCTAAACAAGAAAAGAAAAGAATATATATATACAAATGGGTGAAAAATTCCATTTGCTAGGAAATTTCTTGCTTGGTAAATGGTGAGCCCACAAGGGATTGTTTCCCAGGCCTAAACTATGGCCCACATACACATATCATGGCACATGGAGCAAGAAAGTTGAATAACCATCATCGAAACCAGCTTGGACAGCGAGAAACTTGTCGTTTCTTTCGTTCTTTCTAATAGATAGTTTCATTCTGAGTGGTCACGCTACACTAAATACCAATCAGATTTTTCTAATATAAAAAAATACACCAGTCCTAGTAATATTTTTAAAAGACCAGAAAAAAATTAAGATTTATATCGTTATTTAAATAGGTTTAATAACTTGATTAATTTAATAACACAATTATAAAAACAAGCTAGTGACAATAAAAAATACCATGAAAAAAAATGACTAATTGAAAAAATATTTTACTTCAATTAATATGTCAAACTTATAGCCCGCTTATGAAGTCATGATAACTCATATAAAATAAATTAAATAAAACAATGAATGTCAATTTTTCAACAAAAAAAAAACAATAAAAAAGAAAACATGTATAAAAAAAAATGAATCTAGGTCCACTTGACTATCTCGTTAACCATGATACGAGTTCATGATAACTTCATGGAAAAGAAAATGACAAAACTCAAGAAATTAAAGTTCATTAATATAATATTAAATGATAAAATTAGAAAAATTAAAAAGCAAAATTCTTTTATTTTTTTTATTTTAAAGATATTTTTGTAGTTTCACCATGTATTTAATTGTTTATTATTTTTTATATGTGTTAAAATATTTAACTTCCTCTCAGCTAAAAACATAACAACAAAAAACTATTATGATAAATACAAAAATGTTCCTTTATTCCAGGCTCTTGTTTTTTTTGTTTCATTATGTTAACCAAAAACATTTATCTACCCCGGTTAACTTGCTAATGAAAATAGCTAATCCACAAATAATTCTTGTAAACAAAATCGTAGTACTCCTTGGTATTAAGTTTGTTTTTTAGTAAAGGGATAAAATAACCATTAAAATTTTCCAATAAATGATGTCGGGGGGGGAGTTTTTAAAATATTCAATTTTTATTGTATTTTTAAATTATTTTAATATATTAATATAAAAAAATTTAACAAACAATCTCAACCCAAATAACTATTCAGCCAAATAAAGCAAATAAACGTGGAGATACAGTGAAATAACTATTCAGCCAAATAAAATAAATAAACGTGGAGATACAGTGTTTTCCGAAAGGTTTTAGCTCTTTCCAGTTGCATCCAATAACTCACTTCAACGTATGGATAAGATCAGGGCGGGTCGCAGAGAGCAGGGTTGTCAATTTTTTTTTTTTTTTTTGAAATAGTTAGAATATTTCACTAACAAAATTAAAAGAAAATAATATTATTTTTATTTCGATTTTAATTCCGGTCTATTCTAGAAATTCCGGTTAAATTCTGGCTAGAACGTCTTGATTCTGTTCCGGCCTTAAAATCTTCTTTATTTTGATTAATTTGTGATTTTTTCTAATTTTGATATTATATTTGATTGATTTTGTGTTTGTATTGTATAATTTAAAGTTAATTTATCTTGAATTTTAATTATACTTGCTAAATTAATATTTTATTTTTTTCATATATATAATTAATTATATATGAATAGTATAACCTCGAAACAACACGTTAAAATGCTCCGAAATCGAAATATTCTATACCAATAGAAAAATTAGAATGACAATCAAAACATTATTAATAATCTTGGTAAAGAGTGATTTTCTAAACAATAATATTTTTTTATTAGCTTTGCAGTGTATTGGATCAATTATATGCCACACGTAAAGAAAATAGAAGCCCAATTTGCGGATACCCTAATAAAGACCCATTTGGGAGGGCGGCCAAACCAGCGGTTTGGTGTTTTTGCCTTTTTTTTTTTTTTCATTTCTAAAAACTGGCGGTTTGATATTTTAGATCATTTTGATGTGCTGATGTCAAAAATAATTTTTCAAAAATAAAAAAAATATCATTTTCATACATTTCGGCACGAAAAGTACTTTCAAAAGCTACCACAACTGCCCTCCCAAACACCCTCTTAGCAAAGCACAGCCCTAATCGAAAGCTATTTTGAATAACCAAAATTTTAAAATAATATAAATATAATTTTTTATTTATGTCTATTTTAAGGGTAAAAATTATTTAAAAGAATCATTTTTTATATATCATTTTAAATATAATTATTTTGTATATAATTTAATTATACAATTAAATAGTATAATTAATAGGAGTAAATTATATAATTAAATAATTGCTTTTAAAAAATACTCTAATAATATAATTATTATTATTTTTAATTATATTTAAATTAAAAAAAATTGAATATAAAATAAAAAAACCCCGCAACAATTTAAAAAAATGGAAAAATGGAGGATCCTTAACTCTATCTCTTTGTTATTTTTCTCTTCAAACTCTTTCTCTACTTCCAAAATAAAACGAAACCCTCACAATTGAATTCTGCTCCTCTTTTCTCCAGCTCCTCTGTTATTTTGTGCTTCCATCAGTCTGCCTAGTGGATTTTGCTGGACACTGTTTGTTTGTTACTGAAACAAATGCTGCAATCTTTATGCTGTTTTTAGTTTCCGTACTGGGAAAACTCAAGTAAATAAGAGGTTTTTTTAGCTCAACAATCTGCATATAGCTAGCACTGTCTTATGGCTTTTTTGTTCAGGATGCTACAAATAGCATACGAGGGAGGGAAGAGTCATTTCGGTTACTTGGATTACACTGTTTGCTGGAGCTAAAAAAAAATGAACAAAAATATTAAAAATACACTTTTTAGCTTTTGGCTCCCCTTGATGACACATGTGTTAGACTTGCTCTGTGCTAAAATTTTTAAAGTTTAACTATTCTTGTTTAATTTAATATTTCTAATAAAAGAGGCATCTCAAGAAGTATTTTATTTTTCCTTTAACCAAGAAAGTATTTCCACAGATGGATTGATGCAGAGTCAAAATAAAAAGGAATCGTTGCAATTATATCGTTGCAGAACATGGTAGGTCATGGTGGTCCCAATCATAGTGGTCGATGGATTTGGTGGGGGTGGTGCAAGAAGAGATGCAAACATTGAAGCACTAGCGAAAGTTTTTGGAGATAACATCCAAAAATATTAATAGTATACTTTTTAGCTTGTGGCTCTCCCTTATGACACATGCGCTGGACTTGCAGCAGCGAAAGTTAAAAAAAAAAAAAAAATTATATAAAATTGGTAAATTAGGATTTTTTTTAGTTAACTTAATTACATGCTATAAATTTAGTGTTAGATTTATACACTGTTTAAATTTTATACTTAGAATTGCTGTGAATTTATTCATAATTTGCACATTGATAATGATGTTAAAGAAATAATAATTTTATTGTTGGAGGATTTTTAAAAGCAATTATTTAATTATATAAATTACTACTATTAATTATATAATTAATTGCATAATTAAACTATATACAAAACAATTGTATTTTATTTAAAATAATATAAAAAAATGACTCTTCAAAATAATTTTTACCATTAAAATACATATCAACAAAAAATCATATATATATTATTCAAAAAATTATTTTAAAGATTTGACTCTCTAAAATAACTTTTATCATTGGACTTGCTCTCACGATGCTATAAATAGCATACGATACGAGAGAGGGAAAAGTCATTTTGGCTATTTGAATAGCACTGCCATTGGAGTTGAAAAATTTGAACAAAAATACTAAAATTACACTTTTTAGCTTTTGGCTCTCGTGATGTCACACGCGTTGGGCTTGCTTTAAATATCTATTTTAAAAATATATTTTATTTTAAAATATATTAAAATAAATACTTTTTTAAATTTTATTTTTGATATTAATATATAAAAATAATCTAAAAATATAAAAAAAATTAATTCAAAATAAAAAATTAAAACATAATATAAAATAGATCCTAAATAAATATGCAGTCCAAATTAAATTTTATATAATATGAAAATGTAATGCTCGAAGTGTTGTCAATGTTGGTTAATTATGTCTAAGGTCATTCTACTACCATTGAGGTTTAACCAGTTAAACTAATAATTGATTTTTAGTGTGTTCCATTGTGCGGTTCAGCATGTTTTCGTTACAATTTAATTTTTTTTATTAATTTTTTTTTAATATACTAATATTACTATTATTATTTTTAATATATCAACAAGCAAAAAAATATTTAAAAAAAAACCTCGTTACTCTCTTAAATATACCTTTTCATAACCACTGGAAACCCTTAACGAGATATGCTGGCATAGTAGCAGTGCAGCACGTGCCCACGTCGAAGGAAAATTCAATTTTGCTAAATTACTGTAAAAAAAAAAAAACTGAACCCAGTTTTGTTCCCTCACTAATTTCATACACTTTCTCATCATCCAAACACAAAAAAAAAAAATCGAAACTCAAATCTCTCTCGCTACATCGCTGTCTCATAACAAAATAAACCCGGATCGGGCTCAATTTCTCCAAAAGATCGATCACCCCTCCTTACCTGGATCCATGCACAACTCTTAGGGAACAAGCAACGCCCACCGTGTGGGCTGTTCTATATTCCTCCTCGCCCAGAAACCAACCCAGTGAGGCAACGCCAAACAATGATCTACTGTCATGAATGATCATCTCAATGTCTACTTCTGGGAAAGATTCCATTGCATAGGAAGCCTCTTTTTTCAAAGCCCGGCAGTGCTAGCAAATTCGTCTCTGCCGCATGGTGAATCGTTCCTCAAAGCCGTATCGAGCTTACTATTCTTCTTCGTCTTCTTTCACACTACTTCTCTCTTTACATTTTCCCATGTTCTGTTGATTTTCCTCCCTTCTTTGCTTTTGCTGTTCTTTTACCTCACCAAGCAGACATTTTTATTTTATTTTGCCTTGTAATTCTGAGCCACAGTAGGGAACAAGATCTGATTACTACTAGTAGTAGTACTATTTCGTGTGCGTGTGTGTGTGACGAGGAGATTTTGAAGAAAGAAAATTTTGGATCTGGGCATTTGAGTGGATATTTATAAGGAGGAGAAAATGCTAAGAGTAGGAGAAAAATCAGCGACGCTTTTTGGTTGTTTGATTTTTCTCTCCAAAACAGAAGGGTAAATTTTTTACAAAAGTTATTTGTCTAATTAAAGGTAAAATTGGGTGCACGCTTCTTCTTCTTCTGAATACAAGTAATTTAGTAAAAATGATTTTCGTATCCAATTCGTGGTCAATATCGACACGTATCACCCTGTCATCGTTCTCGAATGTTTATAATACAAGGATCTATACAGTCACCTTAAAAGGAATTGTCGCACCCTAAAAAAAATAATTTGGTTTGCGGTGTCATGGTGACCTTCCCGCGTGCGGTGAGAATTCAGTTGTTGGGGGTCTAATCTTTATTTTCATGAAAAAAGAAGTCGCCACCTAGTATTATGGTTACTAGGAAACCTAAAACTGGTCTTTTAGAGATTCTAGGGTAAGGGACTGGTTGCGTAAAGGGAAGGTTTTAGCACCCCTGGTACGCCCTACCTAAGGTAAGCTGCTTGACGTTTGATTTGCTTATGATCTGTTATGACTCAAAATATATGTTAATTAAATGGCAAATGGGATATTACTTCGCCGAATATTTTGGATATTAACCCCTTTAGGATTTATTTAACCAAATACCGACAGTGAATAATAGCGTATCATTCCCGTCGAATATTTTGGATATTAACCCCTTTAGGATTTATTTATCCAAATACTAACAGTGAATAATAGCGTATCATTCCCGTCGAATATTTTGGATATTAACCCCTTAGGATTTATTTACCCAAATACCAACAGTGAATAATAGCATATCATTCCCGTCGAATATTTTGGATATTAACCCCTTTAAGATTTATTTATCCAAATACCGACGGTGAATAATAAATTCCCCAAAAAATAAGATTTTATATTTTTTAAAATATTGGCCAATACCCTTTGGATTTTACAAACATGTTGTAAAATCTCAAAATGCAAAAAATGATTTTTTTCTTTGCGAAATCCATTATAAAACTCATTTTTTCTTCAAAACCCAAGATAATATATATTTTTTAAAAGAAAAACAATTTTTAAAATATGCTAGTGTATTGGCCGTATGCAAAAAAACAACACATTTTTCTTTAATAAATTTTTTTTTTTGGAAAATTTTGTATTTTTTTTATGTTTTTTTTTTTTTTCAGTGGGCTGGCTGTCAGCCCACCTAAGTTCGAGCTAGGCTGATAGCCCAGCCCACCTTGTCTCCAGGCTGGGTTGCTAGCCCAGATGGCTAGCAACCCAGACCCATCTTGGCTGGGCTTCTAGCCCAGACACTGGAAATTCCCTTCAGGGCCAGGCCGGGCACAAGGCCCGGCCCGCCAAGCCCACGCAGGGAGTGAATTAATTCATTCCCCGCATGCAAAATACAGGGATGATGAACAATACAAGGAGGATTTTCGAGTATGCAGAATGGAGTAACTGTCAATACCGTTGGGTAGAGGAGGTCGTGGTGATTCTTCTGGTCATTGTGGCGTTGGATATGGTGGCCTGTGGCGGCCGGAGCGAGCGTCGGAAGGTGCACGGTGGCGTTGCAGTTGCTGTCGTTTGTTGCCCCTGCCTTCGCCTGAGATGATGGCTGAGTTGCTGGAGGGACAGTGGAGGGCCTGGTGGTGATAAGGGCGAAATTGGGTGGCCTGAGCTGGCGGCCGGAGTGCTGACCGAGTAGGAGAGAGAGAGACAGAAACTCTCTGGTTTTAGAGAGAGAAGACGGTCGAACGACCGAGAGGGAGAGAAAAAAAGAAGAAAAGGAAAAAGGAAAGAGAGTTGTTGATGCCGGGGTTGATTGAAACAAAAATGCTTGTTTTTTTCGTGGTTTCTCTTTCACTGCACTGTCTTCGTTACTCTGTAAATCCTCCTCTGTTTTCTCGTTTTTCCTCTCTGTTTCTGCGTTTTTTCTTTTTCTCTTCCCCCCCCCTTTGTTTCACCGTGCACACTACTATTTATAGCAGAGAAGACCCGAGTTTGGCCATGCATAACGTTTGGAAAGTGTATCAACAATGATAGCAATCAGCGGAGACTTAGGAAGACAAGGGAGGAGAATAAAAAAAAACAATATTGCTGGAGATAAATCAAGGACGAAATCACGATTGATTAGGAAACATTTTGATTTGTGATGGAGACGAATTAGGAAGAAGATCACGATTGATTAGGGAAAAATAAAATAAAATTCTGATCTGCCTTGCTGTGATGGAGATGAAACGGGAAGAAAATCGCGACTGAGAAAGAAATTTGATCTGTTTTGCCGTGATCTCGCGCCTAAGAGTTTTTGAATGCCATGCATGCCGGAACAATAAATTTCTTTTAAATGCAGATTTCAAAATTTTTAAGAAGGTAAAAAAATATGATTTGGTCCTTTATAATTTCTTTAATTGCACCCAATTGGATTTAAACTTTTTATATGCAATTATCCCATCAAAAATTCAATTTCAACCTTAGCTTTGCGTGATCTCCTTATCCGCTCCTTAGTTCTTGATTTTCACGATTTAACCCTAAATCGACCATTAAACTCTCAATTTGTCCAATTTTGCCCCCCCCGTAACAAGATATTTTTGGATTTTCCTCTTTTTTATATTTTTTTGTCTTTTTTTCGAAATATAAAAATAAGTGGGTCAAAATTTGGGTAGCAACAGATGCCCCCTCTTTACAATGTTTACGATTAAAGTCTTGTAAAAGACTTTAAATAGTAAGTGTTGTAAAGAAAAAAAATAGAATGGTGGAGACTGTCTCAATGGTGACGGGTGACCTACCCGGGTCTCATTATGACGGGTGACCTACCCGGGTTAGAAGTGTTAGGAGGGTCTCATTTTTCTGGGTGACCTACCCAAGTTAACAGTTATAAGGGTCTCATTTTTCTGGGTGACCTACCAAAGTTAGTAGTTAGAAATGTCTCATTTTTTTGGGTGACCTACTCAAGTTAGAAGGGTCTCATTTTTCTGGGTGACCTACCCACGTTAGTAGTTAGAAGGGTCTCGTTTTTCTAGGTGACCTACCCAAGTTACAAGGGTCTCATTTTTCTGGGTGACCTACCCGGTTAGAAGGGTCTCATTTTTCTGGGTGACCTACCCAAGTTAGTAGTTAGAAGGGTCTCATTTTTTTGGGTGACCTACCCGGTTAGAAGGGTCTCATTTTTCTGGGTGACCTACCCAAGTTAGAAGGGTCTCATTTTTCTAGGTGACCTACCCGGTTAGCATGGTCTCATTTTTCTGGGTGACCTTCTCGAATGAAAAAATAAAGAGGTCTCACTATTACGGGTGACCGGCCCGGCTAGCGTGGTCTCATTTTTCTGGGTGACCTACCCGGCTAGCGTGGTGTCATTTTTCTGGGTGACCTACCCATCTCGAGGAATGAAACAGCATTGGACCTCAATTCATATTCTCTTCCATGGTTTCGTTCACCTGAGATTCTGCTTCTCCATATTTTCCAAAATTTGGGGTGACATACTTTCATCAAACCTTTCCTATCAGGTTAGTGCTATGATAATATAACGTGCATGCTTTCGTTACCTCTTTTGAAAACATAGGTCCCCTTTCTCTAATGCTCCATTATCATAGGATGCCTTTGTCTAATCTTCAAAGCTTTGTAGGCTTCTCTGATTGGATGGCTCATTGAAGTTTGTCATAAGTCATTCATCCACTCAATGCAAGCGCATTGCTTATTATGGGCTATCTGCGATTTGCTTTTATCGAAATCTGACCATGCCCCCAAGCATGGTGTTGTTTGATTCATCATGAAAGGGGTATAACAAGTCATCCATTTTATTTGATGCTTTCAATAGCAGTTCTTGGACTTGTGTGTGTTCTGCTAACAAATCATTGCAAGACTTTCCAAATGCTGACTTCATCTTCGGTTGTCCATCAGTCATGGAGTTTTCATTAATTGTATTTCCATATGTCCTCATTAACCTTGAATTTTTGCAAATGTGATCATGCAATCTGAAACTCTTCGCAGTAGACTCAATTTCTTCTAAACAAATTTTCCTCAATCCATGTGAAGAATTCTAATGTTGTCATTAATGAGGTTTTTCTTCTCATGTCCATGCTATGAACTGAACCTCGAGTCGATGGGCTTCACAATCAGTTATCCCACAATTAGTCTTGGTGGCCCATATACTTTTCGACTTTTATCAACAATGCAACTCATGCGACAGTATATTTTGGAGACAACCAAATTCGCGAGTAAGTTGATATTTTTGAAGGTGCTCCTCAAATGTGATGTTAATCTCAACCGTTGTTTGAGATTATATTCTGCTTAAGCAATCCTGCCTTGAGCTGATGCTCATTTATCTACCGGTCACCAATATATATTTATTGTCGCCATGAATTTGATAAATTCCATTGAATCATTATTTACTTGTGTTTCTTGCCCCCAAGCTAATGTGAAATTAATTGCATTTCTATCAAAATTCACATTCTGGCTTTTGACTACCGGGCTTTTCAATGATAGTCAAGGATTTTGTAAATCCGATCAAAATTTTTTTGTAAGTCTTTCTTGTCCTATCATTAAGTCATCAATTTCTTGTAATAAGAATTCCTGGCTGAATTGATTGGGCGATTCCGAAATATGAGGTATGATTTTTATAGAGTGAGAATCCACAGGCCTAACTAAATCCTTCTCCATCCATAGCAAAACTCCTCCTGAAAACAAATTCTTCACCACATAAAAATCTTTGTAGTTGGGGGCCCTTGACTCTGATCTCATCTTGGTACAAGTAATATTTCCTTCAGTACTGGATCCCTTTCTTAGAATTTTTGAGGTCAGACTTTCTGGTCATGTGTTTTGGCCATCCTTCCTAGGTATAATTAATGATGTCAAATTAGCCTTTTTTGTTGATCAAATTAAATTGTTCATATTTGACTTCTGCCCATTCTGCTTCATCTAGTTCGGTGTCTAATATTTTTTTTTGGCATTCTTATTAACAACTTCTACCGCATCTTTCATCTTTAGTCTATAAGGTGAGGAATTTGAGAGTTCTGTTATTAACTTTCCGTTGATGTTCTGTGCTTTATCAGTTATAATCTTTGACGGTGGTCCGTACCGACATATCAAATCTCTCTCAACGAATTTCTTGACCATTTTTTTTTGTTATATGAGAAAATGACTCATATTCTCCCCGTTTGTAAAGTAGTTGGTAGCCATGAGAATGAACCTATGATCATTTTTGGCTTTTGGGTTGATGGACCCAATCACACCAATTCCCCACATTGCAAAAAGGCCATAGAGATATCAAGTGAAATAAAGGGGCCGGAAGGACATTGATTTTGTCATTTATGACACTTGCGGACATAGTCAATGGAATCCTTCTCTAGTGTTGTTCAAAAATAATCAACTCTTTGTATATTTTTTTTTGTTTTTAGCCATCATGTCCTCTTGCATGCGTTGAGCAAATTCCTTCATGGACTTCTCGTAACGCGCCTTTGGCTTCAACTTTATCTAGGCCTTTTAGTAAAGTCTCGTCGGATGACCTCTTATAGAAAACTTCTCCATCAAGATAAAAATTCATTGCTAGTCTGCTCAAGGTCTTCTTTTCGGTTTGGGATGCCTAGGGGATAAGTCTATTTTCGGATGAAATTTTTAATACCGTAGTACTAGGGGTTTCCATCTATTTTTCTTCAACTTAACCATAATGAGATGAGTTATTTCTGATATCAATGTGTAAGTTTGCCCGAAGTTCATTCTAAACATAGAAGCTAGTGTGGTTGAAATATCCAAAACTGATTTCTTCTTTCCTAGATGTGTGAACTCTATTTCTTAAATTCTCCCATTAGTTTAGATAGGTGTTCTAAGTAAAGTCTTATTTTTGGAACCATTTTTATCTAATCGTAGCTCAAAAACCCGTCCATAAAAGAATATATGGGGTTTCGAGTTGCATTATCAATTAACATGTATATATCTGGGGAACATTATCTTTAGAGCTAACCTGATTTAAAGACCTTAAAGCCCACACAAAACTCTATCCTTTCTTCTCCTCCTATTCTCTTTTTTTTTTTTTACTATGTTTGATGCCCCTGTGGATTTTGACTACCTAAAAACACAATTCATTAGTTTTGAAATTTTTGCCTTTATTTTGATCTAAACTTCCAAATGGGCTTCATTTTTTTTTCTTTTTTTTTTGATCGACTTGCATTTTTTTTTAGCGATTCCCTGTGTACTGTGATATCCGTATCCTATCTAGGCATGTCCTTATGAGACCCAGCAGAAATATCTATGTAATCACATCATCTCTTTCCTTTTGTGTGACTAGAGTCCCAATCCTAAGCTTTCTGTAACTTTCTTCATTGACCATGTTTAGGGCTTAAAGCTTCTCCTTAATGGGTTCCCAAACTTATTAATTTCATGAATTATGTTCAATCTCTTACGTGTTTTAAAATTCAACCATTCATTCTTAATGCAAAGTGCAGGTGTTGTTGCGAAAGATCTGTTTTTTAAGGTTCCTAAAAGAGATTTTTTTTTTCGCTTTTCCTTATTGGACATAAAAGTGAAATCACGTTAGAAAGCACTCTAGACAAATTACCAAAGTACACAAATCATGCTAGACGACGAGAAAACTCTCTTGCGGCAGTTTCACTTCCTTGAGCAATGTAATCTTTCAGTGTATATGCTTCAAACTCTCAGACACCAGAATAGATTCAGCAATCCCATATTATGTTCCCACACTCGGGATATTTTATCTTTGCTTGCCAAATAATGTGGTCTACTGTGCATGGCTGCATAAAATTTATAGTTTTGACACTGCCGCAACAAACTCTACGTGATCAGGAGAGAAATCCAATGATACTTAAATGGACTGTACAACCTTCTTTGACTGATGTCTAGTTTTTGACAATGGGTTCATATATGAGCTACCCGCGCTTCTTAAAATGAAACCTGAATTTCCTTAAACTCCACTAATGATGCATTAACACTATGCATATAATACCAGAGCATATGCCCCAACTAAATTTCTTGGAACGCGGAGAAGCTTTGTTGCTGGCTTGTAAAAAAAACCGAATGATATTTCTTTGGGTGTGAATTTTCCTTAACAATATCAAATGTCAAACTCTTGACCTTTCAGAGGATGATAGATTGGGGGAGCCCTATTTCAAATTGTGGGAATGCATGTATATGCTTTTTTTTTTGACAGACTTGCCCTTCGAGGAGTAGTAATTGCATGATAAACAAAAATTTCGAGAATGCACGTTGAAATGTCAATGCATTTTTTTTAGGACTCACCCTTCAAGGGGACACGTGATTGCATTTTTTTTTTGACAGACTTGCCCTTCGAGGAGTAGCAATTGCATGATAAACAAAAATTTCGAGAATGAACGTTGAAATGTCAATGCATTTTTTTTAGGACTCACCCTTCAAGGGGACACGTGATTTTTTTTTACGGACTTGCCCTTCGAGGTGTGACACATGATCGTAAAAAAAAAATTGATTTTTTCTTATACCCTACAATGAAAATTTCCTAAGTGATGGCCATTGTGTCACTCAAAAATCTTAAATTCAAAATGCTTCGAGAAGAGTTTGTCCTAATGAAAAACAAAAATGGAGGGAGCATACACCCTAATAATTGGTTCTAATTCTCGTACGTGAGACATGGAGTAAGTTTACTACTTGGTCTCTAAAGAGAGTCTCTTGTTGTCCCAGTGATCACCCTCATAAAGGTGATATGGGGGTTTAGCAGATAGCGGGATGGCTCGTATACCAATCACTACTAGTCTAAACACTCAGCAAAGAGTTGGGGTTTACACAAACTTCAACCTTGACTCAAGTCATAGGTAAGTTGCTAGTCCCCCACTTAACTTAAAGTTTAGTGTGTGCTCTCAAAATAATAAAAGTGATGCATGACAAGGCATATTATGATGACAAGAGGTAAAGATGCATGCTAAAGCTTCTAAAAATATAAACCAATTATGAAAACAATAAAATATCATAAATAAACAAAATTATCAAGCTTAGTCCAAAGTCCCCAGTGGAGTCGCCATTCTGTCGCACCCCAAAAAAATGATTTGGTTTGCGGCGTCGTGGCGACCTTCACCGCGTGCGGGGAGAATTCAGTTGTCGGGGGTCTAATCTTTATTTTCATGAAAAAAGGAGTCGCCACCTAGTATTATGGTTACTAGGAAACCTAAAACTGGTCTTTTAGAGATTCTAGGGTAAGGGACTGGTTGCGTAAAGGGAAGGTTTTAGCACCCCTGGTACGCCCTACCTAAGGTAAGCTGCTTGGTGTTTGATTTGCTTATGATCTGTTATGACTCAAAACATATGTTAATTAAATGGCAAATGGGATATTACTCCGCCGAATATTTTGGATATTAACCCCTTAAGGATTTATTTATCCAAATACCGACAGTGAATAATAGCGTATCATTCCTGTCGAATATTTTGGATATTAACCCCTTAGGATTTATTTACCCAAATACCAACAGTGAATAATAGCATATCATTCCCGTCGAATATTTTGGATATTAACCCCTTTAAGATTTATTTATCCAAATACCGACGGTGAATAATAAATTTCCCAAAAAATAAGATTTTATATTTTTTGAAATATTGGCCAATACCCTTTGGATTTTACAAACATGTTGTAAAATCTCAAAATGCAAAAAATGATTTTTTCTTTGCGAAATCCATGCTAAAACTCATTTTTTCTTCAAAACCCAAGATAATATATATTTTTTAAAAGAAAAACAATTTTTAAAATATGCTAGTGTATTGGCCGTATGCAAGAAAACAACACATTTTTCTTTAATAAAAATAGTTTTTTTGGAAAATTTTGTATTTTTTTTATGTTTTTCTTTATTTTTTTTTCGGTGGGCTAGCTGTCAGCCCACCTAAGTTCAGGCTGGGCTACCACCTTGTCTCCAGGCTGGGCTGCTAGCCCAGGTGGCTAGCAGCCCAGACCCATCTTGGCTGGGCTTCTAGCCCAGACACTGGAAATTCCCTTCAGGGCCAGGCCGGGCACAAGGCCCGACCCGCCAAGCCCACGCGGGGAGTGAATTAATTCATTCCCCGCATGCAAAATACAGGGATGATGAACAGTACAAGGAGGATTTTCGAGTATGGAGAATGGAGTAACTGTCAATACCGTTGGGTAGAGGAGGTCGTGGTGATTCTTCTGGTCGTTGTGGCGTCGGATATGGTGGCCTGTGGCGGCCGGAGCAAGCGTCGGAAGGTGCACGGTGGCGTTGCAGTTGCTGTCGTTTGTTGCCCCTGCCTTCGCCTGAGATGATGGCTGAGTTGCTGGAGGGACAGTGGAGGGCCTGGTGGTGATAAGGGCGAAATTGAGTGGCCTGAGTTGGCGGCCGGAGTGCTGACCGAGCAGGAGATAGAGAGACATAAACTCTCTGGTTTTAGAGAGAGAAGACGGTCGAACGATCGAGAGGGAGAGGAAAAAAAAAGAAGAAAAGGAAAAAGAAAAGAGAGTTGTTGATGCCGGGGTTGATTGAAACAAAAATGCTTGTTTTTTTTTGTGGTTTTTCTTTCACTGCACTGTCTTCGTTACTCTGTAAATCCTCCTCTGTTTTCTCGTTTTTCCTCTCTGTTTCTGCGTTTTTTCTTTTTCTCTTCCCCCCCCTTTGTTTCACCGTGCACACTACTATTTATAGCAGAGAAGACCCGAGTTTGGCCATGCATAACGTTTGGAAAGTGTATCAACAATGATAGCAATCAGCGGAGACTTAGGAAGACAAGGGAGGAGAATAAAAAAAAACAATATTGCTGGAGATAAATCAAGGACGAAATCACGATTGATTAGGAAACATTTTGATTTGTGATGGAGACGAATTAGGAAGAAGATCACGATTGATTAGGGAAAAATAAAATAAAATTCTGATCTGCCTTGCTGTGATGGAGATGAAACGGGAAGAAAATCGCGACTGAGAAAGAAATTTGATCTGTTTTGCCGTGATCTCGCGCCTAAGAGTTTTTGAATGCCATGCATGCCGGAACAATAAATTTCTTTTAAATGCAGATTTCAAAATTTTTAAGAAGGTAAAAAAATATGATTTGGTCCTTTATAATTTCTTTAATAGCACCCAATTGGATTAAAACTTTTTATATGCAATTATCCCATCAAAAATTCAATTTCAACCTTAGCTTTGCGCGATCTCCTTATCCGGTCCTTGGTTCCTGATTTTCATGATTTAACCCTAAATCGACCATTAAACTCTCAATTTGTCCAATTTTGCCCCCCCGTAACAAGATATTTTTGGATTTTCCTCTTTTTTATATTTTTTTGTCTTTTTTTCGAAATATAAAAATAAGTGGGTCAAAATTTGGGTAGCAACAGGAATCATCTAATAAAATTTCAATAGTAAAGGATATCAAACACAATCAACCCTTTTATCTTATGAATTGGACTGAGTGATTTTTGTAGGTATTATTATTCATGTCATGATTTTAAAATTTTAACCTAAGTTGGGAGTAGGTTTTTATATTTTATTTTATATCAATTATTTTTTAGCTTTATTCTTTAACATTAAATTTATTGAAAATTGGACTTCAATGATTTTCTTTACTTTTTTTTCACGAGGTTATCTTTATTTTTTGAATGGTGGGTTGACTCGAGTCTTTATTTGAGTTTTTTTTTTCATTGTTTAATATTAAATTATTTTAAAAATTGAGTTTATAGTTGTTTTCTCTTTTCTTCTTCTATTGGACTATCTTATTTGCATTATGCAACTCTCGGGTTTGCTCATGTTTATTTATTTTTTGTGTTTTTTTATCTTCATCCTTCCATATTTAATGGAAATTGGACATCGTAGTTTTTTTTCATGGGATTATTATCTTCACCTCACAACTTGAGTCACAAATTTGATATATCATTTAAAATTGACTAAAATATATTTTTTATTTCTTAAAAAAAAGTTAATTTTAATATTATGTTTAATATTAGATTGATTAGAAATTTATTCGGTTACCTATTGAATGCTAAACTTGACAGCCTCGAGGCTCATTTGTTCCATTTTCTAGAATTTAATGCAAACCATAACATAAAGTAATTTTTCATAAATTTGGTCTTCTTCAAGACTATAGTAATCGAATATGCTTGGGAATTCTGCTGCCTCAACGTCCCCTCACATAGCTTTTCTAACCGTCACTTCAGCACGCCAAGCATATACCCTCCAATATTCTACTAAATCCTTTGCTAATAAATACCCCCACCAATTCATCTCTCCCCCACGTAACACGCTCTTTACAATTCCATTTTTTCTGGTCTTGCACTCCTGAAACTTTGGTAAGAAAGTGTAAGGAGTTGATTTTTCGAGACACAGTTTCTGACATAACAATGAAGTTCGGTAAGAGATTGAAGCAACAAGTGCAAGAAACTTTGCCAGATTGGCGTGACAAGTTTCTATCTTACAAGGAATTGAAGAAGCTTGTTCGTTTAATTTCATCGGCTCCGCCTTTCTTGAATGGATCGAGTGAATATGGAAAGTCGGAGGCTGAGTTTGTGCGTTTGCTGAATTGTGAAATTGACAAGTTCAATGCTTTTTTCATGGAACAAGAAGAGGATTTCATTATCCGGCACGAGGTAAGCTTGTCTTTCTGTACCAGTCTGTCCTCTCCTTGCTGTCTTTCGAACTGAGGTACGAGAGAAGATATGAATTTGGATCAAGCTAGTTCCGGCGGGTAATTAAGGGAAGTTGAGTAAAAAGCTACTTAGCTAGCATGTTGGTTATACTTCCCACGTTCGATAATGAAATTGATCATCAATTTGTTTTTTTTTTTTTAAATAAAACGGTGAGAGTTGGCGTGGTGAAATGTTTGGAATTATGGTTTTGATTTTTTTTAAAGTGTTTTTTTTGTTTAAAAATATCTTAAAATTATATATATATATATATATATAATTTTATAAAATTATTTTTTATATAGCATTTCAAAATCATTTAAATAAATAAAAAATAAAAAAAATATTATTTTTTAAAATACGCAACAGATAGACATAAAAACGTTTTTATCTTGATGAATTTATAAATAATAGCTTCCTAAACAATGTCAGTCAACTTTAACGAGGTGTTTGGGAATGTGATTGTGGTAGCTTTTTAAAATACTTTTCATATCAAAATATATTAATATAATATTTTTTTATATTTTTTTTGAAATTAATACATTAAAATAATTTAAAAACATCAAAATATATTTATTTAAAATAAAAAAATTTATACAAAATAACAGTTGCACGACCGAACTAAACAGATACTAAATAAGGGCATGAAATTCATAAATGCGGTCCTACATTAAAAGAACCCAGGTAGCTCCCTTTTTTTAATGATCGGCTGACGAGCAACATTCTACCGAGTCTAGCGTATTTTGTACGGTTCTTACCTCGCCGCTTGTCCTCTCGAGTTTAAAACCCTTTTAACATTCGATGGATATCTGTAATTCTTTTTTAAAAATGTTTCTGAAAAAAATAAAATTTTTATTTAAAATTAATTATTTTTAGTATTTTGATATGTTAATATTAAAAATAATTTTTAAAAAATAAAAAAAATCATTTTATAAAAAAAAATATCAATCTCATCTAATCTCTTAAACTAGTCTCACGAAAGATATTTGATATTCGAAAATAACCAAGATGGGAATCCTAAATTATCATTATTTATTTATTTATACCAGGATACTAGACACAACAAGCATATATATATATATATATAACCTCGTAAGAGTAAAGTATATATTGAGAGAGCACCTTTTGAAAACCCGCCACTGCGGGCCATCGAAGTGAGTACAGAAAATCTGTAAATGCAGGCGTTAAAGCAGCGGATTCAGAAGGTGATTGATACTTGGGGGGGCAGTGCAAGTCAGCCTTCAGAGGCAGAGTATAAAGAGCAGATGGGTAAGATTATAAAAGACATCGTCAATCTCCATGGTGAAATGGTGCTTTTGGAGAATTACAGCAATATCAACTACACAGGTATTTAGATTTTTGCCTTATAAACTACTCAGAGAGCGCCCCCACTTTTAAAGATAAATTAAATTCTAGAAAAGGGCCAATAACATTTGATTTATTAAACATCGGTGATAAATTATACCCCACAATGTGATCTGATGGCAGAAAGGCCACTTAACTTTACTATCCCCTAATCATCGACCTTGTAGCTATGTATTAATCTTGCATAAATAAAAGGGTGAAGTATCACCTTTATCTGTAACACTAGTAAAATTGAACATAAGAACAAAAAAAAAAACAGAAAACGCCACCACCATCTCCTCCGCATGGAAGGACAAAGCGTCCAAGCTCCCAGCCCCTTTAAGGACTGGCATGTGGTGCTGTGTTAATTGTGGAAACATGACTAAAATGTTAACTAGAGCTGACAAGTTTATATATATATATATATATATATATATATATATATATATATATATATGCAGGATTAGCCAAGATATTGAAAAAATATGACAAGCGAACTGGTGGATTACTGCGCCGTGCGTTCATTCAAAAGGTGTTGGAGCAACCCTTTTTCATCACCGATCTTGTCTCAAAGCTTGTCAAGCAATGCGAAAACATGATAGATGCACTCTTCCCAGCAGAGGAAGAAGAAAAGGAAAACGAAGGAAGAGAAACAATAACGGTCGCCGGGAAAGGAATTCTTAGGAACGCAATTGCAGCTCTAATGACCATGAAAGAAATTAGAAGAGGCAGCTCTACTTACAGCCATTTTTCTCTGCCTCCTCTCAATTTGACAGAATCTGATCTGATCCCATCATTCCAACTAAACTCTCCCATATCCGTTGTCCGATAAAACTGGATTTATGGACATTGTTATCGTTACACGACAGTATGGTTAACCATTTATTTTGTAAAAACACATATATTTTCCATGTAAGGAACTCATTCTCCGAAAAGTTTATTTTATGAGTCTAGATGAATGAGAAATTTTTTAACTATCATATTTTTAGAGAAAATATATAATATAACTCGAACTTGAAACTTATCATATATATAACAAATTCTTTATCATCACGTCACGGTTCTTTTATATATATATATATACACACATATAGAGTCAAAAGCACTAATTTATGTATTGCTGTGTTTTTCAAAGATGCAAATGTATTAATTATTATCCGGCACAAATGTTTAATCTATCATAATATAATAGCAAAATAACATAAAAATTGTTGGCTTTTTATGATTTGCAATGAAATTTAGTCATGGATCTAGGATTTCCTAGAAAGAGAAAGAACAAGTAGCTCTTTAATACTTAAGTTAATACTGGTAAAGAAAGGGAAAAATAGAGATATGTTGTGGGCATATCTAGAACCACCCCTCTTTGGTAAATCCAGGAGCTTGTAATCCGATCACGAGAAATCATCACAGTCAAAACTCATATGAATAGTGTATAAATAAAATCATTGAAATGTTTTATATATAATATCAGAAAGTATTTATTAATTTCTGTAATGAATCGTGGTTATGTTTCTTTTTTATTTATTTGTTATTAATTTTTAATCATATTATTAAATTAACTGAATTTATTAACTTAATAACTCAGTGATCAAAACCTCAGGTTTTATACTTAAGAGTGACACCTCTCTTCATTTCTTGTGCGAGGAAATATAAGCGTAATCCAGCACATTTCCTTGTATTTCACCTTCAACTGTGAAATGCTATCCGATAAACGACAGCCATGATACAGTTTGTATATTTCTTTTTATGATCATTCTATTTGCACCCCCTCTCCCAATCCAACAAATGAAATGAAAAAAACTAAACAAGATAGAATTACGATCCAGTTTCTGTGATAGAAAATTAAAAGCAGTATCAGCGGAGCCCATTTTAAAAATGAATTCATGTGCAACTGTATGCAGGAGCTGTTGAGGCATCATTCTAGCAGAAGTCGAGTGGCTTGGTAGGCAACATCATGGGGTACCTCATGAAAGGGGCATGACCAGTCTGTCAGTCCTGTCTTACATCTGAAGCGAAATAGTTGAATTTTCGAATACTTGGATATTTATTTTTTATTTAAAATTAATTTTTTTTATGTTTTTAAATTATTTTTATTTGCTAATGTCAAAAATATTATTTTGATACATTTCAAAATGAAAAAGTACTGATGAGACCATATTATTTGATAGTTTCATCTATATTTACCTAGTGTTTTGCATATATTTCGTGTATTAAATGCCTTGATATTCTTTGTTTTATGTTTTGAAGGTATTTTTGGATGAAAGATGCAAAAATGAGATAATTGGAGCTGATTGACATATTTGACATTCAGTTAATGTTTTGTGTAAAGCGGAAGTTCTAGATATCGAAATGAAGTGATTCCAGTAGCATTCAAAGCTAACATCCATATCTTTATGGAATGCTAAGTAAAAAGAAATAAAATAAGGAAGAACATGGGAATCGCATCCTTCAAAGTCAAATTTTGCAATCTGCCAATGTCGACCTTTGTCCATTCTAACTTTCATATCTCGAGCTACAAAAGTCTGATTGATGCAAACCCAATTTTGTTGGATTCAGGACTCAAAGACCTATAAACTCTCCAAATTTAAGCTGACAAAAATGTGATATGAATTTTATAAGGGACAACTAAATTCTACCAACTTAAGGAAGGACTATTTTGTAAAATAGATATTAAGGTTTTGAAGCATATATAAAGGAAGAGAGGAGCAAGGAAATTTTGGTCAGCAACAAAGAAAATACAAATTTTCCACCTCCAAACCCTAAATCATGTTTTCTTCCATCTTTTTATTTAGTTGTTCAATAAACATGCAAGTCTAGACTCTTTTGCTTAGTTGCAAGGACACGGAAACCTTCAGATTTCAAGAATTGTGAGATCTATTTTTACCTCAATTTTTCAGTTTATATGATGAATATGTTTGTTCTCCTATGTTTATTTTCCTATGATTGTTTATTTAATTGCTAAGAGGGGACTCGAAGTTATTGTTGTAAACAATATTTTGCTAAGTTTGATATCAAACCCAAAGTTGTGATATATGAACTTGTGAAGCAACTAAGTTAATAATTATAGCGGATCTACGTTATTAATATTAGGAAGAACATTCAATCGAACTAAACATATATTGCGGACAATTATGTATCTTAGTTGATCAATTTATCTAGTTTTTAGTGTTACTATTGAATCAAATTACTAGTGCAGACATTGTGGTTGTTTGATGATTAGGGTAAGTTATACGGCGAATTCGTTAACGAACAAATTTTAAGAAGAGATAAATATTCAGAATATAAATTGATGTGTCGTTTCCATGATCAGTTCTGATTTCTATAGGTAGATGTTGACTTATGACCAAGGTTTGTTTTATTGATAAATTTCAGTTTTATATAATTTTTGCTTAGTTTGCTTTAGCCTAGCCTAGAAAACTTCCAACCCTCCAATTGCATAGCATATAGCACAAAAATCATAACTAAATCGTCCTCGTGGAATCGACCCCTTGCTTTCTCTGTACTATCTTGTTTGATTTGTTTTAAGCTAGGGTAATTAATTTGTGCGATTGCGACATCGCAACAAGTACTTTAAAAAACAACTTCAACTACATTTCCAAACAGTTAATTAGTACATCAAATATGTGGTTGATCGAATGTAACTCTTTATTGTAACGGTTTGTATCGATCCTAAGCGAACATACTAAAAGTAACTGTTAAGAGATAATTGTTGTTCTTTTTATTAATTTTTAACAAAAATTTACATCAAGGAACTGGGTGTTTTGTGATTGCCGACGCCTAGATTTGCTCAATTATGCTTTGATTTGCTAAGTTATGACTGATTTTGAAAATACTTATCTCACTCCACCAATTACTTTATGACACCACAGATTCAAAGCTAAAAAAAAATTACACGATCTATCACTACTTGGGTTAAAAAACATTTCTCTTTTTTCCCCTATCGTTTTGTGTCCTTCTCTATAAAGTAACCATGGAGTAACAAGGTTTCACAAGTTTAGAGGAACATCTCTTGGGCAACTCTTTCCTTGTACCAACATCACCAATGCTTGAACAAAACAAAGAAGTAGAGGCTAATTGTTCAAGGTTTTCATAAAGTTCAAGAAATATTGATCATCGACCTTGCAAACTGCTTTGAGGAGTAATCTCAGATTCTTAGGCAAAGGGAGGAACCACTGCGATCAATTCCATTAGGTGATGGCTCTGATACTAATAATAATTGGTCACCCACAATCAAAGCATTAGCTTAACCATAGCTCAGCTACCTCGCTTAGGTTTCATTTGGATCATAATATCATATTGAACAGGAAAACGAAGAAAATGACATGTCTCAATTTTCAATGCATTACATCTTTCATAGCTTATGAAGGGTAGAATAACAAGCGTTGAAGTAACAAATCGCTAAATAAAAGTCACACTAAATAACCATCAATCAAGATAAATCTCCTTTTTCTCTCATCTTGTCATATATGCAATCAACTAAAATGTTGTTTTTTAATTAATGTCAATCAAGCAATGTTGATCATTAGTGGCCTGATTACTCTTTGATTAGCATGGACTTCCCATGCCAAACTCACAAACTAATTTCTCAAGTGCTACATAAAGCAAGGCTAATTGTAGACATATATATTATAAAAAAAGGAAAAAACAGAGAATCTCCAATTATATGGGCACTTTTTTATAATAGGACACCACTAAGTACGAACTGCATTGGCTTCTTAAAACACACAATATTTTGACCAACAAGGTGAGACGAGATTGCTAAACATGGAGGAGAAAAAAGGGTGAACAAAACAATAGCTTTATGTGTTGTTGCCTCCAAAGAACCTTTTATTTTCTCCTTTTTTCTCTAGCTATCACAACTCAACCAAGCTTTGGAATCAAAGCTAATTGGGTCGGTTACATGGAACCATCTTTCCTTGCAAATCTATCATGTGCTAAACCTTTTTCCTCTCTTTACTAGTTTTAAAATTATACGGAGGAAAGTTCCTTACAACAATGTTCCTATTATTGACAAGTTATGATTGAGTTCTTCATCCATTGGATAACTAATTTCAAAGGCAATAAGAAACATAGAAAATGCATGAAAAAGGAAAAAAAGAAATTCACAACTCATATGATCCATACGACTATCTTTTTTAGCAAGTGTTAATAATACTCAGTAGCACATCAGTTGATCGAAAAAGAAATTTCAGCCTTGAAAGAAAACAAAGAACACTTCTCATGATGACATTATATTTTCCAGTCACTAATTATGTACAGTTATTTACCATTCACCTTTCCCAATCAGCTGCCAATTAATAGCTTATACCTCTTTTCCTTATCCATTAAGTATACAATAAAAACTGCACCTACAGATGACCACCTGCTCAGTGATTCAAGACTTGCACGATTGCAAAACATCTCGATATACAAAAAACTTGATATGGCTTTAGATTTCAAGGCTACAAAGTTGGTTAGATCCAACAAATAAGCTTCAGGAATGTAATCCAAAGAAGCAACATTTGAAGATGTTTGCAATGAAAACCAAGGGGTTTTCCACAGCACACTGCATATATCCAGTGCAAGAATAAATCCAGGAGCACTTGCAATGTAAAGTATTGTCCTTCACATGGAAAAAAAAGCTATTTTGTTAAGCTAAAAGGATCAAATCTGTTGGGAAAATTCTGATGAACATAAACAGTTATTGTTCAAATCAATAACTTGAATTGTGTTTTTGCCTAGAAAAGTTGTTACTGTTCAAATTAGTGATAAAAACTCTATCGAATTTGTAGAAACTCAAAGAACACGTGAAGCAAGTGTAATTGACAATTGAATTCCAGAATAAAGGAAAAATTTGCTTTAAAGGAACTGCCATCCCTCTGATTTTATTTAAAGAAAATGAAATTGGACAATTACAAGAGTAAGAATTCTAATTAAATACAAACTCTTATTCTATACTTATTCTAAATGGACTTAAGCTGAAACTTCATAAAACACTAGACTTATTGATCAAATAATTGATCTTTATTGAAATAAACTAAAATACTAATTAAAGATACAAAAAAAAAAAAAACTTTAAACTTGTCATGGCTCTGTTTTTAATTCTTCAGTTTTCAATTGTAGTCTTGAAATCATATTTAATCTTTAACACTCCTCCTTGAATTTAGGCTACACATTCCTATCATGAGCTATAATTTCTTCAAATCTTTCTTTAGCTAAGGATTTAGTAAACAAAACAGTTAGTTGCTCCTTTGAACTATAGTACTTCATTTCCAATTTATCTTCCTGCTAAAATTGATAAATTATATAAAATTTGATTTTCATGTGTTTCGTTCTATCATGAAAAACAGAGTTCTTAGAAATTACAATGGCATCCATATTATCACAGAATAATTCAGTAGGTTATAGTTGATTGAAGTTCAAATCCCCCAACATTTTCCTTAACCAAACCAAGTGAGTGGCTACTACTTAGGTGGATATGTACTCTGCCTCAGCAATAGAGCCTCAACAATAAAGTGAGCTACCATTACTTGTTTCTTAGAATTTCAACAGAAAATACATCCTCCCATGGAAAAATAATAACCTGAAGTGTTCATCATTTCTTCATCACTCCCTGCCCAGTCATTGTCACAAAAATCAATTAATTTGGCAATGTTTGCCTTGCTGAAGAACATGCCAAATTCCAATGTTCCCTTCAAATAATGTAAGAGTCTTTTAGCTGTAACATAATGATTTTGGCTTGGATTTTGCATAAACCTTGAAAGATAATTGACAGTAAACACAATGATTGGACATTTCGTAGTTAAATACAATGTTTGGACATGTGCTAACAGACTTGCAATTTTCCACTGCAAATTTGTTCAACAATTTTATGGTTAAGTTTCTCTAACATACAAAACATCCTAACTTGTATTGTGTAATTTCAATTCCTAGAAAATACGATAACAATCCAAGTTCATTCACCTCAAATTTGTTCTCCATGTTAATCTTAAATTCTTCCACTAGCTGCTCCTTATCTCCAGCAATCAACAAATCATCAACATAAACTGATACAACTAGAATTTGTTCATCTACCTTTTTCACATACAAGGTGGTCTCATTCAAGCTTTTTTCAAACCCTAAACTCAACAAATATTCATCTAACCGACTGTACCAAGCTCTAGGAGTCTGTTTTAATACAAGGCCTTTATAAAAAGATATATCTTGTTTGTTGTGAATTCTTTTTTGAAACCCTCAGGTTGTTCATCATAAATTTTTTTCATCAAGTGTCTCATCCAAAAATACAGACTTAACATCCATTTGCTAAACAAACCAACTTGTTTGTGCAACAATCATCAATAACATTTTAATTGTGTCAAATCTAGATACAAGAACAAATGTATCATGATAATCAATACCTGGTTCTTGGGAGTAGCCTTTGACCACCAGTGTTGTTTTATATTTTTTGATGTTTTCATCTGCATTAAACTTAGTTTTGAAGATCCATTTCACCCCAGTAACCTTCATATGTCCAAGTTTGTCAACCAGTTGTCATGTTTCTTTTTTTTTCAATCATCATCAGCTCCTCCTTCATTGCTGCCACCCAGATGTGTGAATTCATGGCTTCTTTAACATTAGTTCATTATACTTCAGCAAGATTACACCTATTGTAAATGTCACTCAGTAGTCTTGTTCCTCTTATAGGTATGTCATCTTCATCAACTTCTGTTGGCTCCTCATTCTCATCTTGAATCTCATGCCTTGTTTCTTCAACCAGTTTATCCTTCTAATTCCATACTTTGCCTTTTGTAACTTTCACATTTCTTGCAATCATAACTTTGTTAGTTTTCAAATCAAATACTTTATAACCATTTGATTTAGTGTTGTACCCTAACAGGATTCTTAACTCAGTTTTTTGATCAATTTTTCTTCTTTTATTTTCTAGATGCAATACATAGCAAGGGCTACCAAAATTTTTTAAATATTTTAAATTTAGTTTGTAGTCATACTAGAGTTCAAAAGGAGTTTTATCTCCCAATGATTTCATGATCATTCGATTTAGAAAATATGAGGCTATGCTTACTGTCTTTGCATAGAATTTTAGTGACAATTTTTTCTCATAAAGAAGGTATCTTTCCATCTCCATCAAGGTTTGATTCTTCCTTTCACTTACTCCATTATGTTGTGGAGTATAGGGTCTATCGATGCTTTATTTCCACTTTAGCTAGGTGTTCTTCAAATTTATGAGAGGTAAACTCTCCCCCACTTTAGCTAGGTGTTCTTCAAATTTATGAGAGGTAAACTCTCCCCCGTTGTCAAACCTTATTGCCTTCACAATGCTACTTGATTTTCTTTCAATGGAAGCTTTATTAAATCCTAGAAATTCATCAAATACTTCACATTTTGTTTTAAGAAAATAAACCCAACAAAATCTGTAAAAATCATCAACAAACAATAAGAACTACTTAGCACCATTCAAGTATTCTTTATGCATTGGACCACAAATATCTATGTGCACCTGTTGCACCTTAGAAGTGATTCTAAAGGCATTTTTATTGAAAGTATCCTTGTTTGTTTCCCCAATTGCATGCTTCATAGACATCATTTTATTCATGAATTTCTGGTAATCCATCTACCATATACAAGTCAGCTATCCTCTTCAAAGTTTCATAATTAAAATGCCTCGACCTCTTATGTCATAACATAGAATTTGAGCTGTCTGTGATGCTTATACTCACATGTGTATTTTTCCATTTAAGGCTAAAATCCTATTAGTCATTTTAACCAAAAATAATAAGATTCCTTGATCATATTTAATGGTGCATATGTCATTAATAAAGGACAATGAATAACTATTTTCAAGTAATTGTTCAACACTAACGAGATTTTGTTTAATTTCAGGCACATACAACACATTATCAAGAGTTATAGTACCCTCCATAGTTTTAATTTCAAAATCCCCTCTACTTTTTACATTTATATACAACCCATTTGTAGCTTTTACTTTGGATTCGTAATTTGAATCCAAGGTTTTAAACATCTTCATATCTATAGACATGTGATTAGTCATTAGTGCACCCACTATCAACAAGCCAATTTGGACTTTTTACCTTTGTTTTGTTGCAATTTTGTTCTACCGTGGCTATGAACAATTGTTCATCTTCCACTTCCGAGGTCTCTGTAATGTAAGCTTGCTTGTAGAATTTTTGAATGTGCCCAAATTGCTTGCACTTTCTACATTGTGCATTTTTGAGGCAACACCATGACTCAAGATGATTAGTTTTATGATAGTATTTACAAACAGGAAATTATTCCTTTCTTTCCTTTCCTCTTGCGTTGATTTTATTAGGAAAATTCTTATTGTGCTGGCAATTTTTGCTCTGCCAGTTCTTCCAAGTTTCTCTTCTTCCTTCATGATTGTCTTTGCAAAAATGATAGGTTCATGTTCTTCCTTTAAAGCCCGCAACGAGGCTTCTTCACTTGAACCTTCTTGTCTATAAGCTTGTCATTGTTGTACAGCTTGTAGAGTATTGATTAGTTCTTGGATACTCATCTCCGTAAAATCTATTGAATCTTCTAAAAAACAAATTTTTTTCTCAAATTTTTTTGACAAGCTGACAAGAACTTTCTCCCAATAATCTCATTTGACTAACCACTTTCAAGATATTAAAAGAGAATTCTTTTATAGTTCTTTACGCTCTCATCTTTAAACCTTCAAATTGTCTTTTAAAATTCAATACCTGCATTGTCCTTGATTTTTCATCACCTTGAAATTCAGCTTTTAATTTATCCCAAGCTATCTTAACAGATTAACAAGTCATGATCCTTTTGAATATTTTTTCACTTGCTGCATTATGGATGCACGTAAGTGCCTTGAATCCTTTTGTTTTTCTTTGTTGAAGAACTTGATTTGGGCAATTATAAGATTGTTTCCCAAAGGATTTGGTTGTTTATCATTCTCCACAATCTACCACAAATCAAAAGCTTTGAGATACATTGTCATTTTCACAACCCAAACACCATAATTTTGTCTTTATAAAGACATGTGATTTTATTGAAAAAGCTACAAAATCCATGGAAATAATTTTGATGATCCAGTTGTTACTATCTTGAATTTTTCAGTAGATAGAAACAGTAATTATTTCTATCTCTCCTCTTTGCTGTAATTAACTTAAGAACCTTGATCGAAACAAAGAACAAGAGTAGTAATTGATATCACTGACAATTACGTATCAATCTCTTGCAGAATAAAGATGAATTTCTTGATTAAATTTCTAAATTGTTGTGTTTCACTCACCTCCCATTCAAAGTCAAATAACTTTGAAAAATCCTCACTTTTAATTCTCTTGTATTTCACTCAACTCCCTTTCAAAAATTAATTATGCTATGATATCAATTGTTAGACAAATTCTGATGAGCACAAACAGTTATTGTTCGAATCAGTACCTGAAATTGTGTTTTTACCTAGAAAGATTGTCACTGTAAAAATCAATGACAAAAGCTCTATTGAATTTGTAAAAATTCAAAAAACACGTGAAGCAAGTGTAATTGACTACTGAATTCTAAAATAAGGGCAAAATTTGCTTCAAGGTTATTGTCATCCCTCTTATTTTATTTATAGAAAGTGAAATTGAACAATTACATGAGTAAGAATTCTAATTAAATATAAACTTTTGTTCTATACTAATTCTAAATGGACTTAAGTTGAAACTTCATAAAACACTAGACTTCTTGGTCAAACAATTGATCTTTATTAAAATAAACTAAATACTAATTAAAGATTAAAAAAAAAACTTTAAACTTGTCACGGCTTTGTCTTCAATTCTTCAGCTTCTAATTGCAGTCTTGGAATCATCTTCAATCTTTAACAAAATCTTCCTACATATAAAGTAAAATAATAATAATGTCTCCTTGAAAAAACCTATGAAACAAGAGTGTGTGTGTGTGCGTGTGCGCGTGTTCTCTTCTTAATGCAGGTTAAGATGCAAACTGTTGATGCTAAGTTCAGCTCAATCATGCAAAACTGACTTCCATTGGCCTCATTTTATGTCGTAAAACTTCTTGGTTTTAAAGAAAACCATCCTCAAAAAGGAAAAAAAGCATTTGCAACTAAGAGAGATAATAAGTAGAGGAATCCATATCATTAGTGAAACTCAATTTTATTATTTCAAATATACAAGTTGGGTTATGAAACTATAATAATTATATAAGAAAATTCTTTTATAAAATTTAATTTTCAATCAACTTAATCAATTTAATGTTAAGTAATCAAAATAATTAAAAACATTAAAAGAATATGAGATAACTTATTAAACTTATAACTTAGGTGATAAAACCAAGATAACTCTATAAAAACAGGCAAATAGAAGAAAATTTTAAATTTTAATTCTTAATTAGTCCAATATGAAAGAGTGAGATTAAAAAAAACAACTTGGGTCAATTTGTCAAACTCATGACCCTAATCAATAGACTAAAATAACCTAACAAAAAAAAAGACTTGATTTAACTCAAGTTAATTTGTTAAAATATGTGACCAATCCAATATTAAATGATAAAACTAAAAATCAAACACTTAAAAAATGATAGGAAAAGCTACTTGAGTCAACTCAACTTACTCATTAAAATTATTATCGGGTCATGACATTGAATAACATAATAGAAGACAAACGAAACAAACCATAAAGTATATTTTTCATTTAATTCAATATTAAATAATAAAATTAAAAAAATCATGCGATTTAAACCATTAAACTTGTTATTGATCCAATGAGAATATAATAACACATTAAAGATATATTGGATAATAAAATTTAAAATAAAATATTATTATAAGAAGGAGTTGAGTACAACTCACTCCTGTAATTATGGTTGATTACTTTTGTAGTCCTGAATGACTATTATAATTGAGGTTGTCCACAACCTCATCAATGTCTAATTGAAAACCATCTTTTCTTTCATTACAAGAAACAAATAAGGTGGTCATATTTAAATACGACTAGATTTATAATTAGAAGAGATTATACTTATTTAATACTTAATGATTGCTCCTAGAATGAGTTCTTCACTTGGGAATTATTTATATATCTAGAGAAAAAATATAATAATTCTCAAATTATTAAATCATAATAAGATACTCTTTGACTTTACTAAGCCTCTAGTCAAATACTAAGCACTTGTAATTTCTTCCCATGACAATTTATTTGAGTTGTTTTGGTGTATGTAGTTAGAATATAGAAGGTGTATTATAAACTATTATATTTGTAGTCTAGAGTATGAAAGATGATATAAGAGATGTGTATAAATATAAAGGTGCACACACAATAAATGTATGCAAAACAGAACATCAATACAATAAATTTTAAATTTTCATTCTCCCTGTCTTTTCTCTCTTCTCCCTCTTTTAGTCTCTAAACTCCATTCTTCTTTCTCTTAATTTCTTCAATTATCTACAAACTCCCTCAATCCTAACATGGTATCAGATCTATTATGCTTGCGCGTGAATTGATTTAAGCTTCCACAATCTAATCCTTCAATTGATTGTTAAAAAAACAACTTTTGTAGCTGAAGAAAACACATTGTTCAAGACAAACTTGATGTTTTCTTTGTTCTTATTTGAAATAGATCTGTGTTGCTGCTCTAGCAACATCTAGTATTTTCCATGCTACATCAAGGTCAGACTCTTCTTCATCTACTTCAGCAAGATCCTTATCATCAACTCTCTCATCATCTTTTTTTTCTTCTTCTCTTCCTCTCTCCACCGTTTTCACTCCTTAAAACAAATATTCAGTGTTTAAAGAGTTTGCCAAAAGCCACACACAAAAATCATAATCTAGTCTCAGTAATACTCTCAACTTCTAAGTTTCTACGCAACAAATTACTAAATTCAAATTTTTTACAACATAAGTGAAGCTCACATAGAGCAACAATAGAGTGAGAAAAATAAGGTGGTCATAATTAAATATGAGTAGATTTATAATTGGAAGAGATTATACTTATCTACTACTTATTGATTACTCCTAGAATGAGTTCTTCGAAATAATTTATATATCTAGAGAAAATATAAAATAATTCTCATATTATTATATCTTAATAAGATACTCTTTGACTTTACCATCTGGCCAAATACCAAGCACATAATAGGATACTCTTTGAGTTTACCAAGCTTCTAGCCAAATACTAAGCACTTGTAATTTCTTCACAAGACAATTTATTTGAGTTGTTTTGATGTGTATACATTGTTTTTTGAAAATATTTTTTAATTAAAAATATATCAAATTAATTTTTTATGTTTTTTTTTTATTTTTAACGTAAGAAATATTACAAAAACATTAAAAAAACAAGTGAAATCACAAAAACAAAAAAAATCATTATGTAGAGTTCAATCATAGGCTCACTTATTTGAAGAATATCATAAAAGTATCCCGGGAACAGCACACATCGTGTGGTCAGGATCACTTGATCATGACACTACACGATGGAGGGGTAAAGTATCAGTAAAATGAGCAAGTATCCATGTCAGATTTACGACGGCGGACAAGGCAGATGCGGGAGCCACAGTTTGTTCCTTTTCTATCCGTAGATCATGGATTTAATGATCAAGGAATAGATACTCTCACCGTACACGTGGCAGGCATAGGATTATAACCCTTCATTCTGTTCCTTTTTTATCCGCAGATCATGGATCATAATGATCAAGGAAAAGGTACTCTCACCGCACACATAATGACCCTTTGTTCTTATTTTGGGCCCCTATGACATGTGTCTCCTAGTAACTGAAATGAACGAGACCATCGTTGGTTCCATGTTTCGTACACTCAATGAACCGATAATAAATTTCTTTCGTTAGTTGAAGTTAACCTGAGTTTAACAAATATTTTTTCATCTTAGTACTTAGATCAAAATATCATTCAATTCATACTTAGAAATCCATTTTTTTTTTAGAAGACATGTTACCAATATTTAGATTTTATTTTGCACTAAATTTTTTTATTTTTTGATAATCAAGATATCCAAAATAACTTAAATGCATCATAATTAATTTTTAAACTCGTTAAATACCCTACAACCCCAATAAATAATAAGACAACATGCGGATGATAGATATATACAAAAAAGCTCGAACTCATGTTCAGAATAGGGGAACAAATCTAAAGTTTTTACTAGAACAGTTGATGTAGTGCACAATAATAGGTTATTACCTGCTAATTTCTAATTGGATCATTAATATATTATCTATGTTAATATGTTTATTTACGAGGGGGGAATGAAAGATTCTTGCAATTGGGTTTTGAAGAAAGTTTTCATTTGAATAGAGTTTATACACTAATGTTAGCCACCATTGTTTTATATTCAAAATTCCAGTTGATGGTGATTATTAATAAATGATTTTATTCAGAAGATGAGGGGACCTATATATATATATATATATTACATTGTTACAAGTTTTCCATGTAGAAATCATGGTTAGACCTGTTAGCAGAACTTGTTGGAGACACCCCTCGACAATTCCAAACATTCCAAGTAGTTTTCTTTTTCTTAAGATCTTTGATTTGGAAGCTTTTTTTTTTTTTTTTTTGCAACAAGCAATACACATTATTTTTACATTGTGTTTTTAAAATATTTTGAAAAAAATATAAAAAAAATTATTTTTATTTTAAATTAAATTTTTTATATGATTTGTATGTTCTTATAATAAAAAAATATTTTAAAAAATAAAAAAAAATATTATTTTAATATATTAACCCTATTTTACCACCATTGATTTGAATGGCTACCCCGGAAACCTTTTTTAAAAAATCGGGTGCCCTCTAGCTCCAGGTGAGAGGGTAGGACTTGGAACTTAGGAGTGCTTTCCCGACTGGACCACCTCTTTTGTCCCATCACTGGACCACAAGATGCACAAGTAACAGCGCTCCTCAATTATCGGAGGTTAACAAGATAACATCATTTTTTAATGACCATATTAAGGCTGTCAATTTGCTGGACCATTCGAGAGTACGCATTCAGAGTTCATAGAGCCGCCGGTTATGGCTTTGTATTGTTAATTTATTTTAAGATATAATATAGACGAGGGGTCCAAACCATCTCCCTCACTCTTTTTCAAATGCATCATTGGCTTTTATCATGTGATAATGCCATTGGTGTTCAGCTAAAGTGTATTATTTTTTATCTTGTGCTAACGAGGACAGAGAGAAAGCAACAATGGACTTGAATAATCATGCAACTGTCCAATGATACAGGGATCCATGTGACTTCCATGGAAGGGTGGGATAAACAAATAAAAGCAAATTCAGTGTGTAACTAATAAAAGGGTTTAATGAAAACATAAATAGAAAAAAAAAATCCAATTAATCCTGCAAGAGTTTCAATATTTCTAAATGGGGATTTGACGCATCCCATATGAAAAGAGATTCTGGTAAAATAGTTGTTTAGCACAGAGCTTATTATTATGTGGCACATACTACTGCGCACAGCATCAGAAACAAGAGTATCTGCGAATAGAACTGCTAGTCTTAGCAAATTTTGGACAAGTTAATTTTTTAAGAGAAGATACGCAATGAATCGAATTGAGGAAGAAATCTACACCAGCAAAACTGCCAAAGATTCTTGATTTGAAAAGGGTTAATCGTGCCATCCACATCTTGTTTGCCTTGTTGTCAGGCGCACAGCAAACAATTACCACCTTAAAACAGCAATGAGCAAATAACTAGAGTGGCAGAAACTGAGAACTGTACACCCATCCAGTTACAAAAATCTTCATTTTCTTGACTGGAAATAATAGGCCTAGAGCACATACGCAATTGGCAAAAGTGAACCAGTGAACAAAATTTTAAAAAATAAATGAAATTAAACTTGGGGTTATGAGATCTGCACCTTTGAACCAATATCAAAAATGCTAATTATCATTTCTTAGCAGCTCCAAGCAGAAGCTGATACGAGGTCCTTCTGTTGCCAGCAAAGAGCAAGTGAAGACTGCTTCTTTTCAACATGGAAACCCCTAACAGGAGTACGTTGCAACAAATACTCAGCTTGTGACTCAGTAAAGTTACTGAAAGTCAATGGAACGAAACCATATTGCAAAAACAGACTCCTCCAAGGAGGAGTCCTATCAAAGCAACCTCGTCGACCCAGTACTATTTTTTCAATGCCTGGTTGGACCAAGAACCTCTCAATCTTTTGCAGTATATCTAAGTTCAAATTCATAGCATCAAGTGATTCGAGCAGGCTTGTATAAGACTGAATGGCAAGATTTATATGGTGAGCAAATGGGAGATCACTTCGGTCACAACCTCTGTCCAAAGAAACCACAACTTGGGGCGAGAGCTGCTTTACAAAGCGAAGCACCATAGGAAGAGTTGACGGGTAATTTGAAAAGGAGCCAACTGGAAGATTGACAACAATTACTTCCCTTTCTGTTACGCGGAGAGGCATTGGCCAAGAACCAGAGTTCAAGGATTCAAGGCTTAACACCTCAAGCTCGAATGGCATGTTGATTTCACTAGCAAAGATTCTTAGATTTTCTTGAGTGAAACCAAGCTCAAGCTCATTACGTGAGGAAGGAGAAACAAAAGCAGTGATTTTAAGAGAAGGGGCGCCTCCATTCCTCAAAGCCAGTTCTTGCATAAGAGAAGCCCACTGGCCACCATACCCAATATCAAAATCAACAACGTGAATTCTGTCAAACCCCTCAATAGCCTCAAGAAGGGCTTGGTTACAAGTAAAATTCGCAAACTGAAGGATTGGTGAGATCTCGGAGAAAGATTTATAAGCACCAATCTTGAAAATCAGGTTACACGCAGTACCAGTAGAGTTGTTATTGTTCACATTGAGAAGTAACTCCAAGGCCTCCTTGAAGTAGAAAGCAGTCCTTTGATAAGGCTTACCGATTGGAACAGAGAGATGGTGATTGAGCCGCGCCAATATCCCTAACGCAAGTACCGGATTCCCAGTTTCGATCAGCTCTGCTGCTTGGCATACCGGGTTTATTATTGCTTGTTGAAGCTGCTGCTGGTTTACCAATTCATCATTTGCAATTTTCTGCTTCGTAACCATTCCCTGCCTTTGCTGCTGCATCATTTGAAACTGATGATTCTGCTGCTGCTGTCGTGGAAGAAACAACTCTCGAGGCCTCAAATCAAAGACTTTGGGCATATAATTGGCTCCAACAGGCCCAGCATTCAGCCAGTGATGCCCTTCTAAATGTGCATATGGCAATGGCAAAAGCACAGCAGGGTTTTGCACAAACTGATGTTGATTTTGGTTGAATATTACCCCAGGATTCAAGATCTGAGGCTTCTCGTCTTGATCAAATGCTGCCTGCTGCTGATGTTGTTGAAACAAACCTGGCAAAAGATTGATCCCTAAAGTGAACAAAGCAGGATTTGGTAATGGATTTTGGTGAAGACACGACCAATATTTAAATTTTAGTAACTTTGTGGTTAACGAGGGAAATCAAGAAAAGTACCATGGAATGAAGAAGAGTCAATATTGTTGCTGCTGACAAACAAGTTGGCACTAGCAGTACACATATTAGGCACTTCAAAACCAAAAACTTGATCTAATACACCGAAACCCGATGCATTAAGTTCCATATCTGGAGAACTACTTGCACCTTGTAACAGCTTGTTAAGTCCTAAAGCAGCGTCCTCAATATCACCCATAATTAGCCTTATTATGGACTGTTCTTGACTAGGAGACCCTGACAACACACTCTCCCAGTCCTCCATTCCAAGTTGCGGACCGCATTTTTCATCTACATTAAGGCTGCTTCCACCAGCAGCTCCCACGCCGTTGGTAGTTCCGGTGGAGGCTCCCCAGCCTTGAAAAGAAGACAGTGTTGAGGAGGATGGTGGTGGGCTTTGTCTACCTATTGTGTCAAGCACGGATGTGGGCTCAGTACTGCCGACAAGAAAATCACAACTTTGTTTGCTGTTGTTGTTTTGCCACTTGTGGTGGTATTGATGGAATGGACCTGGAGAGGAAGTAGTAGTAGAGGAGGAAGAGGAGAAATCTAACAGCCCCTTCCCTTGAGAGTCCTCGAAGGGTAGTGGCATGGCCTTCATTTAACAATATCAAGAGCTAATTAAACCAAGATATCTCCAGTGTATTTTCAAGAGAATCAAGATACTACCCCGCCCCACCACTGCCAGCTACGACTAATTCTTTCAGAGTTCAATACTTTGCCGATGAAGGGGGTTTAAATGCAAAAGGAAAGGAAAAAAAAATTAAATCAAAATCAGATTTTTGTGGAGGAGAAAAGTGAGTAAGAGTACAAGAGAGAGGTCAGGGGAAAAAAAGAGAAAAAACCATTGTGGACACACACACAGCTTAAAATAAAGCGTCTCTTCATCTTCTTCTTCTTCCTGGGCACTCATCTAGCTAGCTCATTTTTTTATACCATCTTTTATCTCCATGGTTCTTCTAAGTGAGTTATCTTTTTTGGGGTTTTTTCGCTTTCTCTCTCAGCTTCTTCTTCTCTTGCCTTCTTGTTGCGGCTGTGTCGTGCTCTGTCCTGCTCCTATTTTCTGCCGTCGATGCGTGCAAAATGAATTGAGTGGTGAAGTCCTGTTCAATTCGCTCTCCCTCGTTTTGCTGTTTCTCTTTCTCTCTCCCCGCCTCTTTTCTCTCTCTGTAGTTTCTTTCTAATTTTAATTTGTGCAATATATAATTTTTTATGTGGCTTTTGTCTGTAGATTGTAAACGTGGCTATCTCTTTCGGGGTTTCTCTTGTTGATCGTTATCCCACTCTCACTTCCATCGCGAGTGTACAAAAAGAAAGGTAGTTTGAAAAAACAAATAATAAAAATGAATGGGAAAAAAAGTGGTAATGATTGGCATGTGATTGTGGTGGTTATAAAAAAACAGGATATTTATTATAGCCAAATCATTGCATTTTTTTTTTTATTAGATTTAATGAATTATTAGGACGGAATTTTAAAAGTAATTTTTAAAAAATATTTATTTTATTTTTTATTTTAATTTTTTAAGTGTGTTTTTAAATTATTTTAATGTGTTGGTGCTAAAAAATATTTTGAAAAAAAATTAAAAATATATCATTTTAATTTATTTATGAAAAAAAATTATTTGGAAAAGCAATATCAACTATATTTTCAATCATATCTTTAATTGTGGATAATTTTTTAATCAATTATATCCTTTTCAAACTCAAATTAAAGTTTAATTATTTTGAATTTGTTGAGGAATAGCGATATTGAAAGAAAATATATTAAAGTGAGAATAAAAGGAGATAAAATAGATGACAATTTAAAAAATTGTAAGCAAAAGATCACTTTTATCCTCATACTTTTAAAATATAAATTTTTGTTCTCTTGTTCTTTTTTAAATTTAATTTTAGTCTAAAATTTTTTTTTTCTTAGTTCTTGATTTGAGAGAGTAAAAAAAGTGGTTGAAATATGGTGCTAAAAAAAGAAGTTTCGGTCCACACTAATTCGAACCATGAAAAAAAATATATTTTAATATCAATAAATTTTATTTAATGAAAAAAATATTATCTTATGTGCTCTTTATCATTTAATTTGCTTGAGATTATAGATATGAGATCATAGATATGAGATCGGGTTAATTTTGAATTTAAAAAAAAAATTGTGACATATACAAGTTTATTAAGATATCCAGACTATTTTATAAATAATTGAAGTAAAAGTAGATCGCAAAATAGATTACAGGTAAAAACCATCCATCTTAATTTTTCAAACAATATTATAGTAGTGATCTAGTAAAAAACAGATTACATGAAGTGTATTATTATTAAAAAAGAAATTAAGACGGAAGATATTACCATACAATAATAATAATAATAATAATAATAATAAGGGACACCAAGCGCAGGCATGCTCATTCAAAATGCACCAAGCAAACAGGTTTGGTAAATAAACATAAAAAATGAATATGTTTAAAAAATTAAATTAAGGTTTTCCTTACTATTTTTCTTAGTAGGTGATAGAGGCGTACACTCAGTGAGAGCGCGTGAGCTTCTCATTCTGTTTGCTCTCTTGTTAATATTTTCCTTTTACTGCGACCGATAGGACACCTATCTAATTCAGATTGTTTTTGTAATTTATCAATAGCCCGTAATACCCTTACCAAACTCCTTTTGCTTGCGAGGAGGGTGGGTGAATACAGGGGTATTTAAGTCATCCTATGGAAACAGGTTCTGCCAGTAAGGATTTTGAAACTGAATCTGACGTCCAAGATGATGAGGGAAGGCTTTGAGTGGGGTTTTTAAAATATCGATACAGATTCAACGGTTAAGATTTTTTTTCTAAGGCTAAAAATGTGTGGACGTGATCTTACTTTATTTATTTTTATATCCTTAAAGTAATTATAATATCAATAATCATTTTGAAGAGTCAAATATTTAAAATAGTTCTTTAAATAGTATATATATATATATATGATTTTTTATTGATATGTGCTCTAATAATAAAAGCTATTTTGAAGAACCATTTTTTATATTATTTTAAATATAGTACAATTATTTTGTACGTAGTTTAATTATGCAATTAATTATATAATTAATAGGAATAAATTATATAATTAAATAAATACTTTAAAAAAAAACCCTCAAACAATATAATTATTAAAATTTTAATTATATTTAAATAAAAAAATCAAATTATATTATATTTAATTAATTTAATTTTTAATTAAATAGTTCTTTCCCATTTAACAATAGCAAATACATGTTATCTTGTTTAAAAACTATAACATAACTAAAAGGAATGAAAAAAAGTCCACTTTGATTTCTCGTCTCTTCCACTTGATTGATTATTTTATTATTTTTTTCATTTAAATAGTGTTATAATTTTTTCAAATGAAGTGCTAAATATAGCATTTCAATTACAAAATACTATTTATACGTGGGCATATAGCAGCCCCGTAGAAGCTACTGTATATGAGAAGAACAAGTAAAATAATATTTTTAAAATTTTGATTTTTTTTTAGCAGCCCGCTGAAGTTGCTCTTAGGCCCAAAAATGGAAAAATAATAAAAGAAAAGAAAAATCAGTTTTGGGTAATTGGGTCCCAAACTCCCAATTCCGTTGTCGGAGATTGACCGGTGGTCTAGTGTGGTCGTTTGATGGACAGTCCCTTTTTTGTTGCGGGTAAAAAGTAAAAAGGTTCAGTACCATGTACGAGAAAAATTATATGTCTTTTCTAGCTATAAAATAAAACGTAAAATGAATTTTCGCAAAATAAAAATAGCTGTTGTAATAAAATAACCTCACTTATACAGCCATGTTTGTTTCCGCATCTAAAAAAAATATTAAACATTTTTTTATATATTGTCAAACTATTTTAATGTATAGATATTAAAAAATATTTAAAAAAAATAAAAGATATTATTTTAATATATTTTGACATAAATATTGCTTTAAAAACCAATCATCGACATATTACAATAAATAATATATATATATATATATATATATATATTTGTGTGTGTGTGTGTGTGTGTGTATGTATGTATGTATCTTATTTTTTATTTTTACCAAGAAGATTCAAATTTGATAGTAAAATTATGATAAGCTAATTTACAGTTGGATTAGAAAATTGGAATTTGATGCTGGTATGAAAACTTGACATGAACTATAATATCAAATACACGTGTATAATACGGGATTGAAATGGAGAGCTGCTGTCAACTGAATATCTTCCCACCACATTATTCTACAACACAGAAAATAAAAATTCAATGCCCTACAAGCCTAGACGAGTAATCAATGTGAGCGAGGAGCCATGCCATGGAGGGTGCATATATATGTTTGTGTTTTCAAATAATAAAATAAGATAGGAGTCATTGATTTAATTAGGTTCAACCAGCTATATTAGTTTAGTATTATAATCTTAAATGACATTGATAATAAATAAAACAAAAGAAAACAGAAATAACTAAAATTATTTATTACAAATGAGATGTCAGTTCACATACGAGAAACAAATAAAAAGGTTAATTGAAGACTCGCCATCGTTTTATCGTAGACACCACTTCACCATAAAAAAACAGCACATTAAAATGATAATTTATGGTCGTTCTACCATGGACACCATTTTACCGTAAAAAAGAGCTCACTAAAATGGTTTTAATGTCACTGTGAAAGATTGTATAGCAACACCAAAAAGCTGCACATGCCTTCAAAACAATGATCTAACAAACAAACCACATAAAATATCATCAATTGAGCATTTAAAGCTCATGTTTACTCAACTAATTCAATTTAATTTAAAAACAAAAATTCTTTTAAAAAATTCTAAATTTTAAAAAATAGCATTTATAAAGATATAAGATAACCTAAGTTATTTTCAAAATCAATGACAAAATCTATATATGAAAACAATAACAAAGCTCAACCTCTAATTAAATATATGGTAAAGGATAAAAATTGAACAAACTCGAACCAAACTCCTAAACTTGAGTTAACTTCCAAACTCGTAACTTGTGAAATGCTAGATCTAGACTCTTTCTAGAAACTCAATTTTCAACCACCTTACTATTAAATGATGAAACTATAAAAAATATTAAATAAAAAATTGTCAAGGTAAAAAAATAGTAATCAAGATAATAACAAAAAAAGTATGATAGACAAAACATTATAAAGGAAAATGATATCATAATAACTAAAAAAATTATCTCAAACAAACAAATAGAAATTAAAATAATAGAGACCAAGTTTGAAAGATAAAAAAAATTTGGAGGATGAATATAAAAAAATATTATATAAATTATTTAAAATAAAATGTATAATACCCAGAATACCAAGGTCCAAGATTGAAGCAGAAAAAGTACCTATTGAGTAACAATTAAGTTTGGAATAGCAGGATTTAAACTCCATTAAAAGTGTATTTGGTATTACTTTTACTTTTGTGGTTGAAGTTTTAAAAAAATAATTTCATGAAAAGCACTTTAGTTATGGTTTAAAATAAGTTTTGAAGTGTTTGGTTAAAATTGTGGTTGAGTTTGAGATTGAAAAAAAACAGTTTCGTGTGTTTGGTTATAATGTTTTTCATATTGTTGTTAACTTGTAAAATTACTTTAAACACACACACACACATTCATATATATAGGTTTGATATCGTGGTTATAACTTTAAGAATTACATTTTTTTAAAAAGTTACGAATTACATTTCTTTCTAATTAAAGTTTTAATATTTTATTAAGATACATATAAAATTATAATATATACTAAGGAGCTTAACACTTTTAAATTTTTATTAAAGTAAAACGCAGTTTAATTACAGAAATATAATAAAAGAAAGATAGTGATAAAAATTACGTACGTATTAGATATATATATATATATATATATATATATATATATATATATATATATATATATATAAACACAACATCAGCATGTAAATCCAACAATAGATTTTTGCTTATTGGCCCTTTGTGGAAAACAACCACAACCTCACATTCATACGTCTCGGACACTCTAAAATTCACACATGCCTCTCGAGATTCTATATATATTTTTTCTCAAGTCTCCAAAATATAAGAAGATAAAATTCCAGTGTTCCATCAAATATCACACACCTTGTGTTCCCCATTTCTCTTCTAAAATCAACAAATCCCATCTCCGTTTCTCTTAGAATTTGCTTCAATCCCATCCAAAAACCATGCTTGAAGAATCCTTGTCAATATTGGCCTCCATGAACAGCTAGTTAACCCCATCTGTTTTCTTTGTTATTCTCAATCTAATGATCGGCATCATTTTTATAACTTAAAAACTAGCCACCTACAAACCCAGTGACCAACATCAAGAACAAGAAAAACATGTTTAAGCATAATATGGATATGGCCACCATCTCACTAGGTCTCCTTCTGTACTGTAAAAACTTAAATCTATTAATCTTTTATGGCTTCTCGTTCATAACTACAAGAAGCAGCCACTATAGTGGCTTCACACATTGCAAATGAATAGCAGGAAAAGCATGAATATTATGCTTATTACAAAATGTAGTTTCGATTACTTTGGTGGTGGGACCCATTGCAATTTTTCTCTACTTATTTCATTATCAAACACTATTCAGTTGCTTGATCAAAACAGAGGTACGACTGCAATGCAAAACGGACACTAAAGCTTGCATAAAAAAATATAGAACTCTCGTATTCTTTAATATAAAAAAGTAAATTGCTACTCATTTTTGTCTTTGCTTCACCATAATTTAGCAACTCTCGGAATGCTGTTTAAAATATAAAAATGTTTATTTAACCTTTGTGAATGGTGTAAATCAAATAATTAACTACGGCGACTAGCTAGCCAAAGTTTCCAAGAGAGTAGTCTAGCCACTTAAAAACACCAAATCCATGCCTGCGAAAATAAAGAAATTCATTGCTTGGGACCAAAATACCAATTACCATGTGGGAAGAGAAAGTCCAACATTGATTGTAACTGATGATGATCTACAAGCCGCCCTCAATAATCATGAAGAAATCAACTACCATTCTCACAAAACATTTTATTCTGCGTTTAAATGGCATGCCATGTGATTAGAACATTGCATGCAATGGATAATGGCACTCGCAGAAGATAACCTGGATACATATTTAGTATGAATTAATTAGTCACTTAAAACTTAGCATTCAACAAATTATATAACACTGGCTGACCAAATAAGTTGGTGTAATTATCCTGCACAGGACATGCATGCGAGCATCAAAATGATAAAAAAGAGAACTTCGTCTTTTAATTTCAACATTAACAAGAAGAAGATTAAGATGAAGAGTCCTTGGCCAGCAATAATCACGAGTCATGACATTGTAATTAATGCAAAATTATATATCATTTTGATGTACATCAACTAAAAAGATAGAGGCTCCAGCCAGTACGGTAAATCTAGCAGCCTATATATGCCATATATATGATGTTATAGCTGTGCAGAAGGCAGGGATCATTCCATCAAAACTAGGGTTCTCTTGATCATCAGTCCCTCTGACTTCATATTCTTCATTACTTTTTATATAGCACTTGGGATTTTTTTGGCTGACAGGGGGGACTTGTAGAGAGACGACGTAGGTTTACAAGATAACCTAAAAGAACCTGGGTTTTAAGTATTCAGTTATGGGAAGGAGGGTGAGTCTTTGGTGGAGAATAATCCAAGTTGAAACCAGGATGTCTTTCACCACGTTTCTTTTGAGGCACACGCCAAGTAGCTGAAACAAGAGAGTACTCCTTTTTAGTATCAGCTGGATTTTTCTCTATCTCATCGAATGAGTCCAACTTCTGTTTGGCTTTTGAGCCCTTCAGCTTTTGAGCCTTATCACCCAACCGAGTCTTTGCAATACTATCTTTTTTTGCTTCTCCAAATTCTTTTGATGAAGAGGACTCCACTGTGGGTACTGTAGTGACCGAAATCTCCTTCTGATCATTCTGTAGAAGACCCGGGTAATGTCATTAAAAATAGTCAGCACAGCATTCAGGGAATTAAAAATTAAAAAGAAAAGAAAAGGTAGCAACTTCATGCACCAACCTGATTGGTTTTTATGTGAAATTTCTTCTCAGGGTTATTGTTAATGTCAGCAAGCGGTCTGGCATTACATGCATGCAAACAAAGGCATAAAAATGAAAGAAGAAAATAGCAAGGATAGGCGATCACTGACATATTAAGGAGGACAAGCTTTAGCAGCTGAATAGGTAGAGAGTGTTTTAAGGTTTAAAAAAAACAAGAAAAGCTTCCTATATATGAGTAGTATTAGGGCAGGAGCGCTGCTGTTATTTGTAGGAAGAGCACTAATTAATGCAAGTATTCCAGGAGATTGCAGAGCATGCAAATGTATGGGCGTGGAAAAGGAAGAAGAAAGGGTGAAGATATGTTATCCCTTCTCTACCACAGTTGGGTCCCTAGACTCATCTCCCACCAGAGAAACAAGACTAGTTTAGAGCGTCTACAGTAGATATATTGGGGAGAGAAGAAAAGAGAGATTTTCCTTACCAAAAAATCACATGCAATATATATATATATAATTAAGAAGCAAATGGAAGCAGGAGTAGATTATGCAGTACTGTTAAACTAACATTGACAAATTCAAGAAAGCTAGTGCAGCTAGCCCTCATCGAGTCATTGTTTCTACCAAAGAACTCCATTCCTTGTCTTGGAGTTAAGCCTCCGCTCTTTGCATGCCTCCTTGTTTCTTGCCTTTGCCTGCCTTTGTTTTTACCTTGAAAACTTGTTATGAATATTTTAGAAGTCATATTACACTGGTATTGTTAATGAAAAGTTGGATGCCTTTTTAGTGTATGTTTATTATAACCGTTCCTTGTGTGTCGTCAATCTGTGTATACTGATTAATTTAAATTACCTTGCTAGAAAAAACAGCGTTAGCAAAAGAAAAGACACAGGCAGCCAACACCCGTAACGTTGTTTGACGCCTACATCCATTTTAAAGGTGCCAAGCATCTATACACACACAGTCACACACTACATGGAATAGAATAGGGTAAATTCTCCATTGTCTTGGTAAATGTGCCTTCGATACATGTCTTTTCAGATGTTTACACGGGAAAATAGGTGGGCAGTCTCCACATTTTTCTTAAAAAAAAAAAAATGATTGAAATTATTTTTAAATATATATTTTATTTATAAAAATATTGCAATAATTTATTTTTTATTTTTTAAAAATTATTTTTGATATTTTCACATAAATGATCTAAAAAAACTAAAAAATTAATTTAAAAATAATTAATTAAAAATATTTTAAAAAATATAGTATCAATCACTTGTATGTTCTTTATTGAGGAACTGAAATGGTCTGAACATAATCGGATTGATGATAAAATAGGTTGCATTTACACTATTTTGTGAAAGCGGTTAAGCATTTGTCGTATCGGATCACCAACAATTGAATTAAAATGATACTCAAACTCAACGAAAGCCTATAATTTCCAAATCCAAATAAAAGACCTGCAGCGGGATTGTGTTTATTAATGGGAAGTTATTTCCAAAATAATATAAAAATTATCTTCGATCTAGCAATGTTCTTCTTGAAAAGAAAAGAAAGTGTACGGTTCAATTTACATTTAGAATCATATCAGATTCATACCTACAAGGACTCCCTTAATTATTTAGGTGTTCAGAAAGCTCATTTAATTAGAGAGCTATAAATAATAAATGTGTTCGTTTTACATAAAAGATATGAACACAAAATATTTAATGAATTTGTTTTTTTGAATTAGAAGATCAGAAATACATGTTTTCTGATCTTGAATTAAGATATTCTATATTTTGCAAATAAAAAGAAATTCTTTCTATGAATTTAGGGTGTTTAACACTGTGTTTCAAAAATATTTTAAAAAAAATTAGATTTTTTTACTATAAATTTTATTTTAATATTTTTAGATTATTTATAATTTTTTTAAAATAAAAATATCATTTTATTATATTTTTAAATAAAAAAATACTTTCAAAAATAATTTTTAATACGTTCTCAATCAGACACGAAATCTTAAATATATACAGACATGTGGATGCATCTCGGATCTGGATTTGTGCATTTATGAAAAAACTTTTAACCAATTTTATATGAATTAAAACAATTAAATCGAGTGATCATCAAGCGTTGGCTGATAGCTACAGGATCATCAGAACATAGGTGGGCCCAACGAAAGTTGGGAACTGGGGACACCGTGGAGAGAGAGGCAGGAGGGGACAACGGTGTATGAACCCGCCACTTCTCTGTACGTTTCACAAGGAACAAGTAAGTGTGTCCTAACCGTCAATACCGGGCACACATGACACGTGGCAATCACCGGTGTGATTTGTTGAGTTGCGACGTGGAAACTGTCCTCTGCACCTGTGGCCGCCAAAAGCTAGCCCATGTTGAAGCCCCCATTGGTCCCAGAAAAACACACCACCGGTCAGGTGTGGGAATTGCAACAGCCAAGGCACAAGGATGTCCGACGATGGTGACACTATCGCAACATAAAATTTATTGTTGGAAAAAGGTCTCCGTCGCATTTTTTTTCCTTCTTTTTAACTAGATTTCAGCACGACGACAAAATGGTAGTAAAATTAGCACGTAATTGTTTTGTTGAATGACTACAGCTCCATGAAGTTTGTATAATGATTAACTTACATTCCATCAATATTTTGGCCCAAATATTGAGTGAACATGTATGGGAAATCGGACGTGCTGCATGTGGATGCATTTCTAGATTTTGGTGGAAGCGTTTCCAGATTTTGGTAAAACCTGCAATTTGTCTGGATGAATGTAATTATTACTAAGTTTTTTTGTTCGTCGTATGGGATTTATATCAATAAATATAGAGTCCCAAATCATTTCAATAAATAAAACTTTGTCTCCAGAGATGAATTGATGTTTTAAGAAAAATATTTTAAAATGTGAAGAGGACAACCATGCGTGAACTTGACCTAACTCCACTCTCCTGTTTGTTTGCAAGCTGGTTTTAGCTTCCCCGTATTATATCTGTATGCGTTGATTTTCTACTCATGTGGAGTGTTTGCGTTGGATACAATCAAGGGTGCGACAGGCTCGGGTATCAAAAATGGCTAGGGATTCGGGCTTGGCGTTGACAACCAGCTCAGCCGGCTGTCTTGTAAAAGCAGAGCAGTCTTGGTCCTCTCACTCCGTTGTCCCCACGGCATCCACGCTTAATCTGTGCACCATCGGCTGTTTATCTGAGTGAAAGGCGGTCCAATATTTCTGAGAATTAATGTCAGAGTTCGTTGAGTTGGGTAAGAGGGGATCGTGTCAGGCAATACCCGTAGGAGTTTCTTTGTTGAAACTGGCAACTGAGACTGTCCAGTGTGAACCCCTTTACATATCTGAACTCAAATTCCCGCACCAACGGCACTGAACCTCTGTGGACTTGGCTAATGGGGGTTTAATTTGGAAATGTCGTCGTGCGAGCGAGCGAGCGCGTGTGTAAGATGTGGATATGAAAATGAATTCATTCTGTATATCGATGATGTTTGTTAGACTACATGAAGAATTCCCATCCATTAAACAAAGGTATAATTCATTTCACACTCAAGGTAACGAAATGTTTCCACCATTTCTAAGGAAGTTACATCATAAAATTCGTTTTATATGGATAATACTCGGGGTGGGGATTTAAATTTATTTAGTGGTTTGGTAGCATTTGATTTTCAAAATATTTTTTTATTTAAAAATATATTGAAGCAACTTTTTATTTCTTAAAATATATTATAAAGAAGAAGAAAAAAAACAATCATACTCTTAATTTAATTATTATTATTATTATGGTAAAATCTTGGATTATAATGAAGGTGATTTAAAACTTTTCAAATAAAAATTTCTTCCATGTTCATTACAAGATTGAAAACATGCATCGAGTAAAGAGCCATCTATGTTGAAGTTTAGAATTCAAATGTGATTAAAAAAATGATTGAAATTTAAAATGATTCCTTGATTAAAGAGATTAAAAATAAAAATTAAATCATACTAAAAAGCTAAAGTCTTGATTGTTTACCTCACTTGATAGACTTCATGGGCTATTTTGATTGCCTATCGTTTACATCGAACTATCTCCCCTCTTAAAAGTTTATGTTTTCTGTTTATTGTATTAGTTAATTTGTTTTATAAATACACACTTAATAATTATCTGTTTAATTTTTGTTTGAGCTCTATGTTTAGCTTTATAGAGATAAAGTAATGCAATTTGTATATTCAATATGATTAAATCATTTTAGCGTGAAATGAATAAAATCAGTCTAGTTTTCTTTTTATTAATACCAATTTTTCTCTTTGTGTTTTGTTTTGTTTTGTTTGTATTTTTATTTTTAAATATCTCTAAAAATTCTGATCTTCTCAATTTAAATTAAATTAGGTTTTCAAACTTAATTTCTCACTAATTAAATCCAGAATAAAATTAAATTAACCTATTTAATTAAGATTTGGAGGCTTCAAGGATTTATTTTATTATGATAAAGCAATTAAAATTCAAACATTTAGGAATTGAAAATATGCTGTTCGATATTCCTGATAGGAGAAGGTACATTGAGTATAACAAACTATCTGTTGTCTTATATCAATTTCAAGTGTTTAGATACTTGGGGTACAGGTGGAGAAACATGGAGGTTTTGGTGCTGAAAATTAAATTAACTCGATCGGCCTAACGAATTTGGCTTTTATTAAAAAAAAAAAAATCTCAATGTCAGCCTGAGAGCGTCTCCAAAATATCTGCACTGTCCTACAATGGGAGCGCTAAACTATCTAAACTATAATAGCAGCAGGACGCTTGAGAGCGTCTCCAAAATATCTGCACTGTCCTATGATGGGGGAGCTAAGCTATTACATTACAAAAGATCTAAAAGAGATCGCTTGTTCATTGTAGCTCTACATCCATTGCTATTATGAACCCGACATCTTTTCCGGTGCATCGTGCGTATACGTATGTTTTTTTTCCTAGTTGATGAATAGTGAATTAACGAATCTGGTCGCTGATAACGACAAAATACTCCGCCGAACTGAGGGGCTTTGTGGTCATTGCGCACGCCAGTCCAGAACGGTCCGGTCCAGTTAGCCTCACTTTTTATTTTTTTATTATTTTTTGAAATTTGCTAAATACAAATTTAAACCCTGATAAGACCAAATTGATTACTTGAGAACAGGGACATACCAATAATTGACCTTTATTGTTTATTATTATTTTCGGGTTATGGACAGCGAATGCGGCGCCCGCGACCCACGGTGTTCCGTCTCCCGCCTTGTTCAGGTGGCGCGTCAGGTATGCTACAGTCATCAGAGATGGGCTACCGTCGTCTCAATCAAAGCGTCTTTGCATGGTCTTTCTCCCAATGCGGCGTGTTTCCTCAAAGGGTGGAGGTCAAACGCGGCGGTGGCCGATTAAACCCACTGGCCCCTTTCTCTCTCTCCTGCACGTACAGGTGCAAAAGAGACCCCCGAGTTTTTTTCTTTTTCACTTTGGTCCCTCAACTTTAAATTTTGTGTTTTATCTTGATTTTTGTTATATGAATTTTGATTTAATTCGATTGGATCCTTTGACTGAAATTAATTAAATGTTAATGTTTCACTTTGGTCCTCCTTTTAATTTCCAAATTGGGTTTAAATAACTCCAGAAATTCGGTACACAAGTTTTGATTTATTCAATTTTATCCTTAGATTAAAATTGATAGTATATTTGATTTTTATTTTAGCCCTTATACTTTTAATTTTTTATTTTAATCCCTGAACATTTGATTTTCATGTCGAACCTTATACTTTTAATTTTTTTTATTTTAATCCTTTTATTTTTTTATAGAATAATCCCCACTTTTGTCCATGTTTATATAAGTGTGCTCTTATTTTTTATTTTTCTTATTTTCTTATTTGTTGAGGTGATATTTTTTCTTTTAGATTAGCTCTTAAATTTTATGTTGATCATTTGAAAATTGATATTTTTTTTTCCTCCCTATGTTTTTTCTTTTAATTTTTTATTGGTTTTTTTTCTATTTTCAAGTCAGGTTAAAAAATTTTACCTAATGTTTTTTTTTTCTTTTGTTAAAGCTTTGAAGATTTTTTTAACCTTTTATTTATTTTTGTTTTTTCATCATTAACACAGTAGTAGTAGTAGTAGTAGTAGTAATTTTAGTTATTTTTCTTGCTTACGTTTTTTTTAATATTTTCAGTTTTTTTCTCTAAGGATAATTTAATAGATTTTATTGTTTTGACAGTGATAACAATAATAATTTTAGATATTAAGACTTCAATGTGTTATTTTTATAATAGGTTGTGATGATTTGTTTTATTATATTAAATCTTGCATATAGAAATATTATATTTTAATTTTGAACTAGCGAATCCTATTAATTTCTTTAATCCCAAGAATTATAAAAATTGTTTACTCAGCCCGCAACGTAGTGTAATCAATTTTTTTTAATTTTCAAGTCAAATGATTTTTTTTCAATTAATAATTTTTATTTTATATATTTCTTTATTTTCTCTTCTTGTTATTTTTTTTATTGATTGTTTTTTCCCAGTCAAATGAAATTTTTTTACCTTATAATTTTTAATTTATTTTTTTGTTTGATCTTTTGTTAAAGTTATTTAGATTTTTTTATTCTTTCATTTATTTTTGTTTTCTTTTCATTATTAACACAATAATAATAATAATAATAATAAGAAGAAGAAGAAGAAGAAGAAGAAGAAGAAGAAGAGGTGGAGGAGGAGGAATTATTTTAATTATTTTTCTTGCTTATTTTTTTATTGGTTTTTCAATTTTTGTCCTCGAAATAATTTGATAATTTTTATTATTTTGACAGTAATAACAATTATAATTTTAGATGTTAAGGTTTCAATGTTGCTATTTTTATAATAAGATGTGTTGATCTGTTTTATTATATTTAATTTTACATATATAAATATTATATTTTAATTTTGGATTGACAAATCCTATTAATTTATTTAATCCAAATAATTATAAAAATTATTTACTCAGCCCATAACATAGTGCAGTATATTTTTTAAATTTTCTAGTCAAATAATTTTCTAAAAGAAAATGCTTTCCCCTTGCATTTTTTTTTTTTATGATTGGTTTTTTTTCTTTTAATAAACGAGTACCTTTTTTTATATATTTTTGAAAAAAAATTTAACCGAGTGGCCAAGTCAGTTTTTTTCTTTACCAGGTTTCTTCTTTTATGTTTTTTTATCTAGGATATCCGTGGCACCAAATCATTTCATCTTCAAAGCAAATTTTCTAATAAATTTTATCAAAAATATTTTAATATTAATAACATTCAATCACTTTTTGGTTGAAAAAAACTATATTTGATAAATTTTATCAATTATAATTTTACTAATTAAATATAAAAATAATTAAATACAACACATATAAAATTTATTAATTTTTTAAATAGATAAAAAAACTCGGCAAGTAATACCGCTCATTAACAAAAACACTAAAGGAGAACGGTGATTCACTGTTCACCTACATTCATTGGCACTGTTCACTCGAATTTTGATTCGGTGTGTCACGCGAGTTTGTCCACCTTTTTTTTTTATCTTATCCGGATGTGAACAGTGTATTAACGATTTTAGCCCCCGAAAACGACAAAAAACGCCGCCAGAATCAGGGGCTCCTTCGTCATTGCACAGACCGGACCGGTTCGGCCCGCCGATTTTCTTCTTAATTTATTATTTTTCAAAATTGGCTAAATACGGTTTTGATCCATAATAAAACAAAAACGTTGACTTAAGTACAGGGGCAGGAACGTAATTGACCATATTTTTTTATTATTTCTTGTCGTGTCTGTCAGGGCGTGCAACACACGCGCCACAGTATTTTCTGCCCCATGCCCTCTTTAGGTGGCACGTGCGGTGTCATAAGATGTCTGGAAACAAGATTCCGATGAACAGAGCGATGTGCCACCGCCTGGTCTTCCTCCCGCGGCGACGCGTTTGGCTATCAGATGTACGTGGAGACGGCGGTGGCCGGTTGAATCCGCTGGAGGCGTTTCTCTCTCTCCTGCACGTACAAGTGCAGGAGAGTCCCCGTAGTTTGCTTCGTTTACACTTTAATCCCTTCTGTTTTAATTTCGTTTTTTCCCCTGATTTCTGGTATATAAGTTTTGTTTTTATTCAATTGGGTCCTCCGATTTTAATTGATTCAATGTCCATTTTGCAATGCGGTCCTCATTCTTTCAATTTTCGAATTGGATTAAAAAATAAGAATTTATTCAGTACAGTAGTTTTAATTTCTTCAGTTTTGTCCTTGGATTAAAATTGATAATATATTTAATTTTCATTTTGTCACTTATACTTTTAATTTTAAAATTTAATCCCTTTATATTTAACCCTATGACTTTTAATTTTTTTTTTTATTTTAATCCCTGAAGTTATTTTTATTTCCAAAATATTCCATACTTTTAATTTTTATTATTTTTTTAGTATTTTATTTTTTTAACAGTATTAACATAATAATAATAATAATAATAATAATAATAATAATAATAATAATTTAATGTTTTTTTCTTACTTACTATTTCGTTAAAGGTTTTTAAATTTTTTCCCTTTCGGGACAATTTGATAATTTTTATTCTTTTAACAGTTATAATAATGACTATTTTTATTTTCATTTTATTTTTTTGTTTAATGTTTTGTTGAAGTTTTTAGGATTTTTTTACTCTTTCATTTTTTTCCCTTTCATTATTAACACCCACAATAATAATAATAATAATAATAATAATAATAATAATAATAATGATGATGATGATAATAATAGTGTTTTTTAGATTTTTTTTCCTTATAATTTGATAATTTTTATTGTATTAACAGTAATTATAATGATAATTTTTATTTTTATTTGATTTTTTTTATCTTTTGTTGAATTTTTTACAATTTTTTCATTATTACCTCTTTCCGTCTCTTTGATATTAAAGTTTCAATATTGTTGTTGCAATACTGTGTATTGATGTGGTATATGATATTAAATTTTACATGTATAAATATTATATTTTATTTTTAAATTATCAAAATTGTTTGCTTGGCCCACAACGTAGTGCAATCGATTTTTTTAATTTTCAAATCAAATAATATTTTTTGCAGTTAATAATTTTTTTTTGTTTTGTCATTTATTTTATGTATTTTGTTTATTATTTCTGCTATTTATTTTATTATTTTATTATTGTTATTTTCAAATCAACTGACTTTTTTTTACCTCATAAATTTTATTTTATTTTTTCGTTTGATCTTTTGTTAAAGTTATTATGATTTTTTTAGTCTTTTATTTTTTTTTATTATTAACATAATAATAATAATAATAAGAAGAAGAAGAAGAACAAGAAGAAAAAGAAGAGGAGAAGGAGGAGTTTTAGTTATTTTTATTGCTTACACTTTTGTTAATGTTTTTCAGTTTTTTCCTCCAGTGATAATTTCATATTTTTTATTGTTTTACCAGGGATTACAATGATAATTTTAGATGTTAAAACTTCAATGTTGCTATTTTTAAAATAGAGTATAGTGATCTGTGTTATTATATTAAATTTTACATATATAAATATTATATTTTAATTTTGAACCAACATATCCTGTTAATTTCTTTCATCCCAACAATTATAAAAACTTTTTACTCGGCCGACAATATAGTGCAATATTTTTTTTTTATTTTCAGGTCAAATAATTTTTATTGTTTTTTTCATTTATTAGAAAATTTTTCATTTGCTCTTTTTTTTAATGTTTTTAAGTTTTTTTTAAGCCTTTAATCTAATTGGAATTAATTCAATTTCCAATTTTCAATTCAATCCTCCTTCTTTTAATTCCCGGATTAGATTAAAAAATATTAATTTATTCCGTACAATAATTTTAATTTCTTCAGTTTTATCCTTTAATTAAATTTGATAATATATTTGATTTTAATTTCGGTTCTTATACTTTTAATTTTGGATTTTTGACCCTTTTTATTTAATGTTCATTAAAAAGTTTTATCCTATTACTTTTTATTTTTAATTTTAATCCCTTTGTTTCTTTTTATTTCTAGAATAATCCTTAGTTTTATCCATGTACATATAAGTGTACTTAGCTTTGATTTTTTTTTCTCATTTGTTAAGGTGATATTTTTTCCCAAAAAATTAATTCTTAAATTTTATTTTATATCTGTTATCATTTGGAAATTGATATCTGTAATTTTTTTTTCTATTTGTTGTTTATTTTATTTTTTTCTGTTTTTTTATAATTATTGTTGTTATTATTATTATTATTATTATTATTATTATTTAATATTTATTATTATTATTATTATTATTATTATTACTATTACTATTATTTAATATGTTTTTCTTACTTACTCTTTTGTTAATGTTTTTTGTGTTTTTTTTCTCTCAAAACAATTGGATAATTTTAATTCTTTTAATAGTTATAATAATAACTATTTTTATTTTTAATTTTATTTCTTTATTTGATATTTTGTTGAAATTTTTAGATTTACTTAGTCTTTTTTTCTTTCATTATTAACGCACAAATAATAATAATAATAATAATAATAATAATAATAATAATAATAATAATTTAATTGTTTCTCTATCTTACTCCTGTATAAACGTTTTTTATATTTTTTCCCTCCTAATAATTTTATAATATTTTTTTTAGAAAAAATAATAATGATAATTTCTATTTCTATTTTATTTTTTTATTTAATCTTTTTTTTATGTTTTTACAATATATTTTTTTCTCCCTATGTTTTTTGTTTTAGTTCTTTATTAGTTTTTTTTTTGTTTTATTATTATCTTCAAGCCATGTTAATTTTTTTTTTTGCATAATATTTTCTTTTTTTTTAATCTTTTATAAGAACTTGAAAAAAATTTTAGCTTTTATTTTTAGTTATTTATCTTGCTTACGCTTTTTTTAATGTTTTTAATTTTTTTCTCTAAAGATAATTGAATAAATAATATTGTTTTGGCAGTGATAACAATAATAATTTTAGATATTAAGACTTTAATATGTTATTTTTATAATAGGACATGATGATATGTTTTATTATATTAAATCTTACATATAAAAATGTTATATTTTAATTTAAAACCAGCAAATCGAGTTAATATTTGTAATCTCAACAATTATATAAATTATTTACTTACGTCGCAACATAGTGTGATAAATTTTTTTAATTTTCAAATCAAATAATTTTGTTACATTTAATAATTTTTTTTACAGTTAATAATTTTTTTAATTTTCATGTTAATTTTTTAAATTTTAAATTTTAATTTTATTCGTAATTTTCTCTTTCTATTATTTTTTTATTAATTGTTTTTTCCCAGTCAAATGAATTTTTTTTACCTTAAAATTTTGTTTTTTCTTTTGTTAAAGTTATTTAGATTTTTGTAATCTTTCATTATTTTTTTCTTTTCATTATTAACACACTTATAACAATAATAATAATAAAAATAAGAAGAAGAAGAAGAAAAGGAAGAAGAATTATTTTAATTATTTTTCTTTCTTACTTTTTTTAATTGTTTTTTCAGCTTTTGTCCTCGAGATAATTTGATAATTTTATTATTTTAACAGTAATAACAATTATAGTTTTAGATGTTAACATTTTGATATTACTATTTTTATAATATGATATGATAATATGTTTTATTATATTTAATTTTGTATATATAAATATTATATTTTAATTTTGAATTGGCAAATTCTATTAATTTCTTTAATCTAAACAATTATAAAAATTATTTACTCAGCCCACAGCATAATGCAGTAAATTTTACATAAATGCTTTCCGCTTGCATTTTTTTTATAACTAGCTTCCTATTTTTTATTTTATGAACAAATTTTTTTTTTCATATTTTTTAAAAAAATTATTAACTAAGGTGTCCAAGTCAGCTTTTTTTCTGTCATGTTTCTTTTTCTGTGTTTTTTTAACTAAGATATCCGTAGCAACAAATTTATAATAAATCATGACATCTTCTTTATAAATTTTCTAACAAATTTTATCAAAAATATTTTAACGGTAGCAACATTCAATCACTTTTTGATTGAATTTTTTTTTTTTAATAAATTTTAGTTATTATTATTTTACTATTTAAATATTAAATAAATTAAATATAATACATATAAAATCAATCAATTTTCTACCTAAATAAAAAAACCCAACACATCACACAGGCAATACCACTCGTCTAAACTATAGTAGCAGCAGCGTCCGGCAGATAACTTGTCGCTTTTCCAAACTGAAATCTGCAGCGCCCGAAACCGGGAGACTAAGTACTTTTTTCAGAGTTTAGTTAAGGATATTTTTTAAAATAACTTTTATTTATAAATATATTAAAATAATACCTTTTATTTTTTTAAAAAATATTTTTAAAATTAATACATGAAAATAATATAAAAACATAAAAAAAGAAAAACAATATTAAATTTTTTTATAAAAAAAATACAGGGACAAACAGAGCCCACGTCATTTCAGGATTAACGGGCTGACGACACCCCCCTCCACGGTGCATTATTAGAAAACCCCATCATCACTCTTTTCCGTTTTGTCACTTACAATATTCATTTTACAGTGATATTATATCTGGGCAAGGCTTCAAGATTTACTCTAAAGTAAACCAAGACACTTGTTCCGCCATTATGGAGGCGAAAACTAAATTAATTGAGATTAATTAATTAAGTTTAGCAGTTGATACCATTTCAGTTGCAGAAAAGCTATACACAACGTATGAACATTACATGAAAGAACTAGGTCATAAATCATAGGCATAATACCAACTCTGTTTCAAGTCCTATGACACGTGGGGTAGCTTCATCTTTTCAATTTGTTACTAAAGCTTGTAACGACAGGGAACGGAAGACACTGAAAGAACTTAGCTATGGCAACATGTGACACCCAAATGTGTTTTCCCCACTGTATGTAACATAAAGAAATCCATCTTCATCCTTGTTTTCACCATAGATTGTGGACATTATTCCTCCTGCATACGTTTGGATTAAATAATTATTACTCCCAGGTTTATGAAAATGTTTGGACTGGGTATTCTAAAAATGTCCACGATTGTAATGGGAACACACCAGTTATATAAACAAATACATAGACTAGCTAATATACTTGCACTGTATATGAACTAATTTGTGCCAAACAAAGTTCATTTTATACAAATTAATGTCCATGCATGATGGGATCATATTCGATGAGTGGTGGAAAGAAAAAAAACAAAACAAGAAATTGATCATTAGATGTCTAAGCAATAGTTTAGTTTCAGCCAGAAATATTTTTTGCTCAAATCATATAATTTGTGATATAAACTAGTTTATTTGGTTGTTTTTAAAGGAAAAGTTACCCACATTGAAGAGTTTCATTATCATAAATTCGGTTCAGTAGTAGTGTCTTGCAATTGCTTCCCACCAGGCAGCCATTGTTATATATATGTATATATATAGATAGAGAGATGGCTAGATTGATACCAAACCCAACTAGTTGGAACTTCGAGTTATTTTTTAGAAGCTTAAAATTGTATGCACATTGTATTAGGAGAGGGGAGAGAGTGAGAGATTCTTACCGGTTGGTGGGAGAACATTGTCCACAAATATAAAAATTGCCTTTTCAGCACTCAGTTTAATTCTCTTCCGGATCACATAAACAAATTGACCCACTGTCAGGTCAGCAGGAACTAGGTATCTGTAAAATTCATACCAAGTCAATACTATCTTTTGCTCTTCAAAATGTATAAATTTAATGAACAGGACAAAAACAGCCACCATGTGAAATTATTGAAGGACAAGAAAGTTGCATTACTATGACTAAAAATGCTAAAGGATGGGCCGAAGCCATATTGTGGAAACACGCAGAAAACCAAGAGAGAGCATTTGCAGTATACAAATGATTCTTACTTTTTCTTGTCAATATTGGGAATATCACTTCTCTCAGCCTTCTCCACAATCACCTAAAAGTTGAAAGAGTTAGTAACTAGACAGGCTAATCAGAATGAGAAAGGTACCAAATGACACTGCATCTTGATATTTGGTTATAAATGGTACAATTTATAGATTATGCAGTGACTCGATTTGAGAAAACAATGTCATTCAGCATGCAAATTAAGCACCATGTATCCAGTCCTGCACACATGTGATTAACATTCAATAGATGAATAAGGTGCTGAGCTACACTCAACCACAAATTTCAGCCCAAAGCAACAGCCAGGCTCCCATTATCAACGCACCCCAAAATCCCATATCAAAACCATACAAGATTAAGGCAAGTCCTACCACCTAAATTGTTCCAAAATTTAAGAAGCTTCTTTCAACTAGAGAATAAAACGCAAGACTTCTTGTTCTGCTCTCTAAAAGGAAGGAGATGTTCAGGAAGTTCTTCCTCATTATATAACCCAGCAACCATTTCGTACCCCAACTTAAAACTCCAAGCAAATTCCCTAATTTCATTGAAGGACCTTGTTTTCGAGAAAAATAAGACAGCCTCGCCCAACAGTCACAAAATGAAAGATTGGAGCTTCAATCAATTGCTAAAAGCAAAAACAGCCATATAAATTACCATGTAAAAGGAGCAACAACAGTTCAAGCCCATTCGAAAAAATTAAACCTATCTTCTTTCATTGATGAGAAAAAATAAACATAAAAAAATTACCGGAATTCTGTCTGGGTATTTCTCCCTGATTCTCGCAGCTTCAGCTCTCCTCTTCTCTGCATAAAAGAAAAGGAAAATTAGGGTTTGTTTCCTACGTGATACGGAATGAGACAATATGATAAACCAATATAAAAATAAATCACACCAAAATCATGCTCTTGCTTGAAGCTGCTCTTAGTCATACTATTTTCGTTAAATATTCTGCAAAAAAACACAATTATCCGCTGATTAATAGGAAACTTAGAGCGATCAATGAATCAAAACATCATTCAAAATCCGAGCACTAAATAAATTTTATCGGCAAACAAAAGCCTTACAAAGATACAACTTCTTCAGGAACAATCGATAAAGAAGATGATGGTTTGTTTATAGATTGGAGTGATGAATTTATTTATACGAAATATCGACTCCTCTCCGATTAAACTGTGTTAGGTACAGTACAGTTGGCAATTAAGGGTCGCCAGGTATAAAAAAGGGGAGAGGTTTGGAGCACGTGGCTGTGTGTGTTTGGATGAACTTCAAAGCCGATCACAGTAGATGAGGATTTAGGGATAAAAATAAAATAATTGTCTCCTTTTTTTTCCAGAACTACTAGTAGCTTACGTGTCCTTGTGATCCCACCCTTTAAGCGTGGCCCAGATCTAGGGACGAACTTATCCTAACACGTGCCATGCCGTCCTCCTTTGCTTTGGCACTAAATTAATGAAACTGACCACTCTCCTCCGTTAAGAAAAAATTGTGTTCTAATGGTAGCTTTAAAAAATATTATAAATTATAATATTTAGAAGTAATACATAAAGTTATAATTTCAATATATTACCTATAAAATAAAAGGCTCAATATATTACCTATAAAATAAAAGGCGTGGATGTTTCACTGCACCCACGCACTGTGCACACAGACTCAGTGCACTGTGGATTGCAACAGTTTTTTTTTTTTTGTTTTTTTTCTCTGCTTTTTTGTTTTTTTTCTCTGCTTTTTTTTTCTAATTATTCTTTTTCTTCTTTTTTTCCTCCGTTTTTTTCTTCTTCTTTTTTTGCCTTTTTTTTTATTTTTTCCTTATTATAATTTTTTTTCATTTTTTTTCTTATGATATTTTTTTTCTCTTTTTCTAGTTATATATTTTTTTGGTTTTTTGTTTTTTAATAATCGAGGTGTCCGAGCTCGCTTAAATGCACCACGATTAATCTTCTTATCCAATTTTTTTTGATAACCAGGGTGTCCAGGCCAACTTATGCATACCACGACAATCCCCGGACCCACATTTTTTTCTAAAGTGCTTTCATGCTGATACATTTTTTTTCTTTTTTTTATACTTTTGTTTTATTCACTTATATATTTTTTTTTATAACCGGGATCTCCGACCAGCTTAAGCATACCACGACTAATTCTTAGGCTGAAATTTTTTACAAACAATATGGATTGCTACAGTGCTTTTTCTTAACCACATTTTGGATGGCGCGTGCGGCGTAGAACTTCTAAAAATGTATATTATTTTTTATATATTCATTTTATTATGTAAAGTGTGTTTTAAATAATATCATGGTATTAGAGATATTTTCAATTTCTTTCATTTATGTGCATAGTACAATAATCATAATATCCTCAAATAAGACGAAAACGTTATTCTACTATTCATATGACGAAAAAAAAGACTATTGCAATCCACAGTGCAACTTATTGTTGATAGAAAATTACAACTTATTTTATACTGGTTATTTCATTGAAACCTACTAAACAAATAAATTTATATTCATTTAAAATTTATATATTTTATACAAACCTTGCACTTCATAAAAATTATATACAAATTGATTATTTTGTCTAAATTTATGCTATGATAAAAAAATCATACATAATAAATATTTTTTTACGTTGAAAAAAATATGATTCCGCCCGCGACGAGGCGCGGGTGCCATGGCTAGATGTTTTCTTTTATTTTTATTTGTTCTTTGGATTAGATGATTTTTATAATTTTATTATTTGCGCAATAATAATGATAATTTTAGTGATTATTTTTTTATAAAATCTTTCGATTTTTTTTAAAGATTTTCCTGAATTTTTAATTTATATCGGTGATCATTTTAAAAGTAATATTACTCTATTTTTCCCTTTATTCGTTTTTTTTTTTGTTTTCTGTTTCTTTATTTGTTCTTTAGATTATATGATTTTTATGATTTTATTATTTATGCAATAATAATGATAATTTTAGTTATTATTTTTTTATTGTTGTTTTATAAAAATCTTTTGCTTTTTTACTTTTTATTTTTCATGGCAATTTAATTATTTTAATTGTTTTGGCTGTAATGTTAGTAATAATTTTAGCTTTTATAGCAATGATAATGGCAATAACATCAGGATGAATTTTCAATCTATGTTTTCGTCCTTTTTTTTATAGAAAATTAACAACTTTTTTTTTATTTGATTATTGTAGGTATTTTCACAATTTATATTTTATTTTTGTTTGATTTAAATTGAATTATAAAATGAACTAATCTTAACACAGTGAACTTAATAATTCAGATATCCGAGTTTTCTTGCTTTTTAATGATGATGATAAATCTATGCTGGTTATTTCATTTGAAACTACAAAACAGATAAATTTATATCGATTTTAAATTTATATATTTTATAGAAAACTTGCACTTGACATGAATTCTGCACAAATTTATTATTTTAGCTAAATTTATATTATAATAAAAAAATACACACAATTAATATTTTTTACATTGAAAAAAAAATTGTGCCCCCCGCAGTAAAGCGCGGGGCATTGTCTAGTTAGAATATATATCAACTGCGTCTCATATTCATTGTAGCTTTTTTTATTGTTCATCCAGATATATTCACTATTCATTGTGACATTAAAATTATCATTTTACCTCTAGGTTCAAATTTTTTTAACTCTCAGTACCATGGATATTTTCGCATTTTCCACGGGATACGAATGACATTTCTGGATTTGTTACACAATTAAATGACACACATAACCCCCGAAAAAGACAAAATATAGATGCAGGAACAAGGGGTTCTTTCGTTTTTTCCCCAATATTTCAATAGTGTAACGACTAAACTAACCCCCAATAAAGACAAAACAACGTGCAATAATCGAGGGTAGCGCCGTATTTTTCACCCAGGTTTTTTTCGTGAATATCAGTAGGTGCAGGGGCGTGTAGGTCATTAACTATTATTTTATTATTTTTTCCTGAGACACTGCAAGCGTGTCTTTCCGATGCGCCCGCAGTGTTTCACGTGGACGCACCCTTAGGGCGGCTCGCGATGCTCCGTCAGGTGGTCACAAATTAACTTACACTGTGTCATACGGTGCGCCTTCATATCCTCTGTCCACCGGCACGACGCGTTCTGATAATAGGTGTTCAAGTAAACACCAGCAAGCGGTTTTGTGCCGATTACCCTTTTTCTTTCTCCTGGCGTGCTCAATTATGTACAAGCCCCCAATATATGTGAACGTTTTACTTTGGTTCCTTAGGTTTTGATTTCATATTTATTCCTATTTTCTTTAATTGAAAGTTTGATTATTTTCAATTGTCCCATTCAATTAAAATTGATTATATATGGAAGTATTTATTTCAGTCCTTATTCTTGTGATTTTTTTATTTCTTTTTTGTTTCTTTAATTTTTTTCGTTACAGAGGTTTCGATTTGTTTTAATTTGGTCTTCCAATTGAAATTAGTCATATATGCTACTTTTCATTTCAGTCCTCCATCTTTTAATTTTTTTTAATATAATTACACCACAATTACCCTTAGAAATGTCATTATTTATTTGGTACCAAGGTTTTTATTTGTTCCAATTTTATCCTTCAATTCGAATTAATTATATATTTTATTATTCATTTTGGTCTTTATACTTTGAATTTTTAATTTTATATTAATTCTTTTTTTTTTTATTCTTTGACAATGTTTATTTTTTATTCATATTTATACATTTATGCATTTAGTTTTTATTTTTATTTTTTGTCTTTTTTTATTGGGATTTTATTTTTAATCAGTTTAATCATGAAATTTAATTTATATTGGTAATCATTTTAAAATTAATATTGCTTTATTTTCCCTTTATTTGTTTTTTTTCTATTATTTTTATTTATTCTTTGAATCAAATGATTTTTATTATTTTATTGTTTGCGCAATAATGATGATTTTAGTCGTTATTTTTTTATTGTTTTTTTTATAAAGATCTTTTGCTTTTTTTTATGATTTTTTAGGGTAATTTAATGATTTTAATTATTTTGACAGTAATGTCGATAATAATTTTAACTGTTATAATAATAATAATGATAATAACATAAGGATAGATTTTCAATTTATGTTTTCGTCTTTTTGTGGATAGAAAATTAACTATTTATTTTTATTATTTGATTATTGCAAGTATTTTCACAATTTATATTTTCTTTTTGTTTGATTTAAATTGAATTATAAAATGAACTAATATTAATGCAGTGAATTCATATATCAAATCTCCTTGCTTTTTTGATGATGATGCTAAATTTATGCTAGATATTTAGTTGAAAACTATTAAACAGATAAATTTATATTGATATAAAATTCATATATTTTATAGGAAAGTTGCACTTGAAAGGGAATTTACACAAATTTATTATTTTGATTAAATTTATATTATAATAAAAAAATACACACAATTAATATTTTTATGTTGAAAAAAATATGGTGTCGCCAGCGACAAGGCGCGAAGCATTGGCTAATAAAACACGTCCTGGTTTTACTATACGAATCCACAGTAAAACTGATTATTAATATATATTGTTGTGAATTACTAAAGATATGTTGAGGTAGCCGAGTTGAACCAAGGCACGTGACATTATAGTTGTCTTCTAAGAGGGAGCGGGTTCAAATCCCACTCTCAACATATTTTTTTTCGTTTCTTGCTTCTTCTTTTTATTACTTTTTTTTTATGTTTTTTTTCCTAATTCTTTTTTCATTTTTTCCCATGAACTATTTTTTTTGCTGGTTATATTTTTTTTCTTCTAATTTGAAGTAATGAAAATGACGGTAAAGTAGGGGTGGATTTTCAATTTATGTTTCCTTCTTTTTATGGATAGAAAATTAACTACTTATTTTTTATTTCATTATTGCAAGTCTTTTCACAATTTATATTTTGGTTTTAAATGTGATTTAAATTGAATTATAAAATGAACTAATCTCAATACAATGAATTCAATAATTCAAATATCTGAATCTTCTTGCTTTTTTAATGATGATGATAATTTTATATTGATTATTTCGTTAAAATCTATTAAATAAATAAATTTATATCAATTTAAAATTAATATATTTTATAGAAAACTTGCACTTCACATTAATTCTGCATAGATTTATTATTTTGACTAAATTTATATTATAACAAAAAAATACACAATTAATATTTTTCATGTTAAAAAAAAAATGGTGCCAACTGTGATGAGGCGTGGGGGCATTATCTAGTGTATATAATCAATATTAAAAAATGAATTAAAAGTAATAATTCAAAGAGCTATAAAAGAGAATTTGTTACCACATTGTTTGGAGAGTGTTTGTTTTCTATCCGTATTTATTCATTTATACTTTTAAATTATTTGTTTTCCGATTCATTTTTTGTCGGTGTTTTATTTTTATTACTTTTCGTTCTAAAATTTTAATTTATATTAGTGATAATTTTAAAATTAATATTTCTCCTTTTTTTTTTCCCTCTATTCTTTTTTTTTATTATTATGTTTTCTGTTATTTCATCTATTTTTTGGATCAGATAATTTTTTGATTTTATTATTTGTGCAATAATAATGATAATTTGAGTGATTATTTTTTTGTTGAAATGTTTTTTTTTAGGGTAATTTAATCATTTGAGTTGTTTGAGCAGTAATGTTGATAATAATTTTAACTATTATAGTATTAAAAATGATAGTAATGTATGGATGAATTTTGAATTTATGTTTTCATCTTTTTATGGATAAAAAATTAACTATTTATTTTTTATTTGATTATTGCATATCTTTTCATAATTTATATTTTGTTTTTTAAATGTGATTTAAATTGAATTATAAAATGAATTAATCTTAATACAATGAATTCAATAATTCAAATATCTGAATCTTCTTGTTTTTTTAATGATAATGATAAATTTATAGTGATTATTTCGTTAAAACTTACTAAACAGATAAATTTATATTAATTAAAAATTCATATATTTTATAGAAAACTTGCAATTCACAATAGTTCTATACAGATTTATTATTTTGATAAAATTTATATTATAACAATATATATATATATATATATATAATTAATATTTTCTTATATTAAAAAAATATGATGCCGCCAGTGACAAAGCGCGAGGGCATTAACTAGTCTTAGGGGGTGTTAGGGAGTGTGGTTGCGGTTGCTTTTCGTTTAGAAATACATCAAAATAATATTTTTTTTATTTTTTAAAAATTCTTTTTAACATCAGCATATCAAAATGATCTAAAAACACTAAAATTTTTTTATTTAAAATAATAATAATAATAACTACAGCCAAACACCGGTTCGATCGTGGTGCCGAACAGGCACTTAGAACAAAACAGCTCATGAATTGCGAGTTTATCCTCAACCTTGCAAATCGGCCATGTATAAGAGCGCATACCCAGTTCATAAATAAAGGGCTAGTTATGTCTGGCCTATTACCAGACACATGCCAAACCCATTTGAGCAATAAATTGGGTTCAGAAAGATGATCAACAAGCAAGCCGCCCTTTTTTTTTTTTGTCATTTGGAGAATGTTTTGCCCCTTAATCCAAATATTCAAAAAATATACAACAAGCAGTAGAGTGAGTATTTTCGGTTCGGTTTGGTTTTTATTAAAAAAAAAAAACAAACCAAAAATTGTATTTTTTTTAACAAAAAAAACCGAAACCGAACTGACCCTTTTAAAAACTGACCATTCTCGGTTCGATTTGGTTTTTATGATTAAAAAATTGGAAAAACCAAATTTTTTTGGGCTTTATGATGGGCTGGGCTTTCTGATGGGCTTTTTTCCACTAAGTATTTAGCTGTATTAAATTATTAATGTTAGTATTGTTTTTTAATAAGTTCTTTTTGCCTTTCTAATAATATTCTTTTGTTTTATTTAATTGAGCATGAATCACTGTAATTTAATTACATGTGAACAATTTAAAATTTAAATTACAAAATGTTCAAGGCTTATCACTTTGCTTTAAGCTTGGTGCTTGACCACTTGAAATTTATCACATTGCTTTTTCTCCTTGACCTGATTCTCCTTCTGCTTTGTGTCTGTAGTCTGGAAAACCCATGTAGCATCTAGAAAATTAATCCAAAAATTAACATCTGTCTCTGCCTGACAGGATGTAATCGACTTTGCTAACTCTTCTTCCTACAATTATAAAAAAAATGCTTAGCATGATATAATAAGGATCCCTTATAGGCTCTGTGATTTTCTTTTGGGAAATTCAAGTAGTTTAAAAGTTCTAATATGTACAAAATATAGTTCTTCTGACAAGGGAAGATCAACGATACCTTGGCGTTCAAGTGAATCAAAATCTGGTTACTAGTTTCATCAAAGTTCTCTCTCTCTTCCCTGGCATTGTGAATCGTGCCCATGCCAAATTCAAAGTGTTATTGACCTACAATAATGCCAAAAATGGTTATAATCCCAGAAAAAAATAGGATAGAGATCCTAAAGAGTTGATTTCGCAGAGTGAACCAGTTCTCCCATCGACATTACCAATTCAACTTCACAGTTTAAGCACACACAAGCAAAATTACAAGATCCAACATCCTACACCAAAAACCCAGTCTCGCCATGTGAACACCAAAGAAGTAACAATTTTAACATATAGAAAATACAAATTGAAAAGTGGAATAAAAAAAATCAAATTTACTTCTTTACCATAGGTCAAGAGAGGAATTTTAGGAACAATAGAAGCAGAGTCGAACTCAAATGGTGTGGTAAACCCAGAAACATTGGATTGGGAAGACAAGTGAAAAGAAGAAAAAATTAAAAAAAAAACAAGAAAAAAACGCTAAAAAAGAGAGGCTGGTGAATTGTAGAGGGAGGGGATGACTGGTAAGGATGCTTTTCTTGGTTTAATTCATGGTCGTTGAATGCACAATGCAAAGTGCAGAGGGAGGGAGGGGGCGGCGGCTAGGTTTAGGAAAGACTTTGAAAGTGAGAAAGTTTTCTATTTACAGTGCAGTGCTCAATTGTGAACCGGTTCGGTTCGGTTCAGTTCGGTTTTTTCAGTTTTTGCCTTACAAAATCAATACTGAACCGAACTGAATATTTTTTTTTAAAAAATAATCAGTTTCATCAGTTTTTTTATCGGTGCGGTTTTCTCGGTTATTTTTTTTCCGGTTTTCTCGGTTTAATCGGTTGACCGGTTTTTTTGCTCACCCCTAACAAGAAGAGTGCTCTCCCAGGAATTATGGAGACTTGTGCACACATCATTAAAGATATAAAACTATAAGAACAAGTGTTGTTCCTTTATTATAATATGAAAAAATAATTAAATAATTAAAATCATACCATCAGTTAAATAAATTAAAAATAATTTAAGATGGAAAATGAATTAAAATACTAAGCATTGAAATCATTATATCATAATTTCATGCTATAACTATGATTAAATAATTAATATCATTATAATACTATATGTTAAATATGACGATGTTAAGAGCTTATAATGTTGGATCATTAATCCAAGTTGGACTTATATGAGAATAATTATGTGTTTGTGGACTGTCAAATAAAGTGAAGCTTTATTAAAAAATAATCTGCTAAGTATTTTTAGATAATTGGGTTTTTAGTGTATCTAATAGGATGTGAACCTTTAATGCGTAGAGATTAAAGGGTTATTCATATTTTAGTGATGGGATAAAACAGGAATACCAAAGAGTGAAAATGCCAAAAAACATGAATACCAAAAGGTACCCAGTTACCTGTATATAGGGTCATGGTCCGCTGATTACACGTGTGCTATTTCCTTCTCATATTGACATCCCATTATTAGAGAGAAAACTAAGGTTAAAGTAGAGAGAATTAAATGGCTCTCAAAGGATAACATCTTAATCTGGAAGGTCATCCGTACAACTTTAGAGAGCGACTTTTGGATATGGATTTAGATACGCTTCCGCTTTATAGTTTATGTGTTCTTGATAATTTGACATGAATGTAATTTCTTTATGTGTTATAAAATTCTAGATCTAACATATAACAACGTGCATAATTATTTTTTAAGATGATATATGCTGTCATTATAATTTAATCAGATATAGTAGAATAAAATTATGTGGTATATCATCTCATGGAAACAATAGCCCAATAATTTTTATCATAATTTTATAAATTTTCATTGTTTATAAGTTGAGAAGCTTTTATACAGTATCTTAAAATCGTATCCAATTTAATCCAAGTGAGCATGAAAATAAAATACCATTGATATTAATTTTAAAACATAATATCACAGTTTAGAGTAAACAAATAAAACAACCAAAAGTCGATAATTTCAATCCCATGAAAATATCCAAGAATAACTTTTTATAAGCAGGTCGAACAAACAACTATAAACGCCATTAATCATCATAATCAATGTTTATCATGATTTAAATTAATTTTATTAGCCGTTGATATTTATTTTCAAATGGTTCTAAAAGTTATAATAATAAAGATCTTCTCATAATTTTCTCAATTAAAACATTTTTAACGAGATTTGATGTTCTCATGAAACTATCACATGTCACAAACTACTCATTTAGGCAACTTTTAAAGTAAATAAATTGGTTTCATATAATTATTGTTGGTAAATAATAATAATAATAATAATAATAATAATAATAATAATAAAGAGAAACATAAATATAAGAGAGGAGAGTAAAGTTTCATAATGAATAATTTTAATAACTAATTGAATTTAAATACAATGAGACAGACAACCACCGCAATAGCCAAATCAACTAAGGAGAGGGTGAATCGCCTTCACGTAACCCATGTTGTACTCTCAATATTAAAAAAATTCCCCGCATTATGGGCTAAGCAAATAATTTTTATAATTATTAGTATTAAAAAAATTAATAGAATTTGCTAGTTAAAAAATAAAATAAAATATTTATATATGCAAAGTTTAATATAATAAAATAGATCAACATACCCTATTATAACAACAACAACATCGAAGTCTTAACATTTAAAATTATCATTATTATTACTGTCAAAACAATAAAAATTATCAAATTATCCTGAGAGAAAAAAACTCAAAAACATTAACAAAAGAGTAAGTAAGTAAAAAACTAAAATTGGTATTGTTATTATAATTGTTGTTGTGTTAATAATGAAAAGAAACAAAAATAAAGGAAAGACTACAAAAATCCTAAAAACTTTAACAAAAGATCAAAAAATAAAATAAAATAAATGATAAAATAAAAATAAAAATGATAAGGTGAAAAAATGATTTGACTTGAAAATTAAAAAAAAATGAATAAAAAAACTAAAATAAAGAACAAAGGAAGAAAAAAAAATAGAAATATCAATTTTCAAATGATCATAGATATAAAATAAAATTTTAGAGCTAATTTTTTTTAAAAAATATCATCTCAAGAAATAAGAAAATAATAAAAAATAAAAATCAAAGCTAAAAGCACACTTATATATACATGGATAAAAAATAGGGGCTATTCTAGAAATATAAAAAAATAAAGGATTAAAATAAAAAAAATTAAAAGTAGAAGGGCCAAAATAAAAACCAAATATATTATCAATTTCAATTAAAGGAAAAAATTGAAAAAAAAATTAAAAGGAGGATTGAAATGAAATTTAAATATATAATTAATTTCAATAGAAAAATCCAATTGAAATAAATCAAAACTTATATAACAGAAATCAGGACCATACAAAAAATTAAAAGTGCAAGGATAAAAGTGAAAAAACCATAAAATCATGGGTCTCTCCTGCACTTTAGTGTAGAGGAGAGAGAAAACAGAAAAACAAAGTTCAATTAGATGCCATCAAAACTTTGACCAACTTGTCGAAAACACGTCACATCATGAGAAAGACCACACAGTAGCACATTGGAGTAGATGCCAAAAGCATGTTTTCACATGATGAAGGACTCCACAAGCACTGCCAAAAGAGGGTGTGAGGCTGAACACCATTGACCGCGTGTGGCACAAGCGCACACAATTTTGGCAAATAAAAAAAAAATATTCGATAACCAAAATATCCCTGGAGCCAATTCTTCATTTTTGTCTTATTGAGGGGCACATTAGTATTTAGCCATTTTTAAAAAATAAAAAATCCCCATGGTAGCCCTCTCGGTCAGAATTGTGCTTTGTCTTATATGGGGGCATATTAGTATTTAGCTATATTAAAAAAATTGTGAAATTCCCGTGAAGCCTCTTGATGTTAAACCCATATTTTGTCTTTTTCGAGGGACTGAAACGTTATTTCACTATGCAAATAAGAATAAAAAAATCAATAAACTGGTGATCTGATCAAACCGAAAAACTAAACCGACTTTAAAATATACTATTACAATTCATAGTGTTTTATGTCACAATTTAAAATGAATTCATGATCTCTTTTAGTTTATTTTATAATATGCACCTGATAATGCATGCATTATGTCTATAACCGCAGTCGGCCATCTGAATTTTACTAATTTAATCATGGCCTGCCAAGTATAAAATAAAAAGAAAAATCAAAATCGGCAAGAAATATTGATAAACATATCCCGAATGTTTTCAGCAATAAAAAAAATACCAGATCACTTGCTTAGAAGGAGGGTGGAGATAATACTGAATGGATTTATTAATTATTATTTTCTTTATTCTAAATGCATAATCCCAATTTGATTTTTTGTGCATCTTTTATTTGATATCACAAAATAGTCTTCCACTACGTGAAAAGAGCCTACAGCATCGATGCAGGGCATATATAGTTCCTGGTAGAGGTTCCTACAAATTGATCAATGAGGAGTTTCAGTATAAAAAACTAAGGGAGTAATAAACTTGAAACCTCTCCCATCTTAATTAAGACGGGCGATAAGTACTTCATCATCAGTGTGCCACTCCTCGTGAGTTGATCTAGCTAGGTTGTTCAAAAGAACTTCAAGCAATTTCATCAACTAACCCTGCAGTGAGCTTAATTTGTCACTTACGATTTTAATACGAGGAGCCTTCAATGAAACAATGGCAACAAGCTCTGAGAATTGTTCAATGAAAATATTGGTGCTATAAAGTGCTCTTTTAGGTTCGTTACATATGGGGGTAGGCCAACTAATTTCTTGTGCATTTTTGCTTGCTTGAGGGGTGAGCTATCCTGAGAAAAGAGAGAACTTGCGACCAACCTTTTTGGGAAACAAAGAAACAAAATATGTATAGAAAGATAAAGAGAAGGAGACAAAAAAAAACTATAAATTTTGAATAGAAAACCAAAACGAGGTAGGGAAGAGGGAGCCAAGTAAAGCGAGTTTAATGAGCTGGGTCACTTTACACTTCATAATAAAAGGAAAGAAAGGATGGCTGCTGAGCCTTCACATGGGATGGAAGGATAAACTAAGACTTCTTCTCGACATGTCCGCATCATGCTTACCCTAAACAATTCTTTGACAAACTCGAGCACGTCCACATTGTATCGTCGCAGTTCATCACCAGATATTGAAATTTTGTCCAGAAAATCAAACCACTCGCTTAATTCATGTCCATCTGTAACGTGTGACAGTGAATCTGAACATAAGGAAAGTGACGCTGCATGTATTCATTGACCAGTGCCCCATTACAATTTTTACCAAACCCATTCTCGATTCTATATAGGAGGTGAAATGAGAAAACTGATAGCAACATCGAAATGAAACATGCTGATGAAACGCCACGTACAATGAGTCCAAAGATACAGATAACATTCAAAGTCTGCTATTGCTCCCAACTGTTTCTTCATTATATATATATGACTAATTTATTTAAACATCGCCTATACACAAAATAATTTGCTTCTTGAGTGCTCTCAGACGAGAACTTCATTACCTTTGTTTCATTTCCGAGGATATATCTCCATCTAAAAAATCAGTAGTTGTATTCCTTGCTTGGTGCTGTGGAGTAAAAAAACTATATAAATGCAAGTCCAAAACAATAATTATCGGTCTTGGGAGATTATCGAGACTGTTCCTTTAAATCAAATTAAAAGATATACTTGGTTTTAATGAGTACGATGTTTTTTTTTGTTAATTACAGTACAAACAGGGAAAAGAAAAAAGAAAAGTTGAGGTCATGGAGCTATTGGATATATGCGTTGATGAACCAAGGAATAAAACAATCACCTCGTTGTACGCATGGCATCTATCACTTCTCGTATATAGTAAAACAAGAACAAAACTCTCGACCTAAATTTCTCAAAATACATAAAAGCAACAGGATTCCATTTATAACCACAGCTCCACTTTGTTTGCTTGTACTCAACATTTCCGTTTATAATATCTTCTCTTTTGATTTTATTTTTACATGCCTTTAATTGGATATATATATATATATATATATAACTAAAATATAAAAGCCATCGGTGTTTTACCATGCAAAATTTTACTGTTCATCCATATTTAATTTACTATTCATTGCTACAGTGTAATGACCATTTTACCCCCAAGTCCGAAAATTTTTAGCCCCCGGGACCAGGGATGTTTTCGATTTTTTCATTAAACATAGATGGTATTTCTGGATTTGTTGCACAATGAAACGATGCAATTAGCCCCCCTAAATGACAAAACACCCCGCCAACACCCGGGGATATTTCTGAATTTTCACCCCTAGTTTTTTTTCGTAGTTATGGATGGTGTCAAGGGCTATGTGGGTAATTGACTAATTTTTTTATTATTTCTAGCGGGAACATTGTAGGCGTGTCACCTGCACGTGCCAACAGCGTTCTGATTGCAAGCGCCTTTTAGGTGGCACGTGCGGTGTACTCCGTCATCAAAAAATATTCGTCTGCAATCCCATATGGCTCGCTGCCATGTGATCTTCCTCCACATGCAGTACACGTAAGTCAAATAGGGCTGTGTGATTGATAGTTTTTCTTTTCCCCTCTCTTTTCTCTCTCCTACTGCCAGTTAAGTACAAGACATTATTTCATATTTGTATGTATTTCATTTCGGTCCCTAATATTTTGATTTCATTTTTATTACTGATTTTTCAATGGAACTTTTGATTTTTTTTCATTCATGTCATTTAATTGAAATTTATTATACAAGGTAAGTTTCATTTCGATCCTTTTATCTTTTGATTTTTTTTGTTCCTTTAATAATTTTAGTACACAAGTTTCAATCTATTGTAAATTTGTCCTCAAATTGAAATTGGTCATATATATTACTTTTCATTTCGGTCCTTATTCTTTTAATTAGTTCAATAATTGCATTATATTGATATTTTAAAATCCCTTTATTGTTTTTTGGTCCCAAAATTTTGATTTATTTCATTTTGATCCTTCATTTGGACTTAATTATATATTTTATTTTTCATTTTTTCTCTTATTCCTTTAATTTTTTTTGTTAATCCATTTGGTTTTTTGTTCTTCTTGGATAATTTTTATTTTTTTGTCCATATTTATATATTTATGCTTTTAGATTTTATTTTTATTTTTTTTCATGTTATTTATTTTTTGTTAGGGTTTTCATTTTGGCACTTATTCTTTTATTCTTTTATTTAGTATTGATTCCTTTCTTCTTCTTTTTTTCTTGGATAATGTTTCTTTTTTGTCCGTCTTCATTTATTTCTACTTTTGGTTTTTGTTTTTAATTTTGTAATTTTATTTTTTATTGGGGTGTTATTTTTATTCGGTTCAATTTTAAGATTTTAATTTATATTTGTGATAATTTTAAAATTAACATTTCTCTATTTTTCTCTTTGTTCTTTTTTTTTTATTTTCTATTATTTTTATCTGATTTTCAGATCAGATGATTTTATGATTTTATTGTTTACACAATAATAATGATAATTTTTGTGATTTTTTTTATTGTTTTTTGACAAAAAAATTTAATTCCTTAGGTCAATTTAATCATTTTCATTATTTGGATAGTAATGTTGATAATAATTGTAACTGTTATAGTAATAATAATGATAGTAATGTGGGGATGAATTTTCAATTTATGTTTTCTTCTTTTTAGAGATAGAAAATTAACTATTTATTTTTGTTATTTGATTAATCCAAGTTCTTTCCTAATATAATGTATTCAATAATTTAGATATCCGAATCTTCTTTCTTTTTTTTAATGATAATGATAATTTTATATTGGTTATTTAATTGAAACCTACTAAACAGATAAATTTATATTTATTTAAAATTCATATATTTTATAGAAAACTTGCACTTCACAAGATTTTTGCATAAATTTATTATTTTGCCCAAATTTATATTATAATAAAAACATTACACATAATTAATATTTTTTTACATTGAAAAAATATAGTTTCGGCTGCGATGAGGGGCGGGTGCCATTGCTAACATGTGTGTGTGTGTGAACATCATTTGATCCAAAAACACCATCTGGTTAGGAAACCAAAATAGAAAAATAACATTTCCTAGCAAAAAAAAAGAGGATTCCTAGTTAGATTAATACCTCAAAAACTCCTTAAATATAAAAGAGACAACTCAAACTCGAGTCTTTGTTTAGATGAAAGTCATTTTTGCTAAAATATTTATATATTTAGTATTTCTAACAAACTAGTATTAGAGCTTAAATTGTAGAGAGAGAGAGAGCATTGTAACAAGAAAATTAATTTCAGTTATCTGCGTATGTTATTGAACATGTATGGTACATATTGCTCAAGCAACTTCTTCTCATAGAAGGTGTTTGTTTTTGCGATGCAATCCGAGATTGCAAAAAAGTTCTCCAAATCAATGTTTGGTTAGATTTTAAAAGCATAAATTTAATATGGGTCCCATATATTTTCATAAGGCGAACGCTGGTGCGAGAAAAGCAGCAAATAGCTACTTTTCAAGTTTTGCATATGTTTTCTCATTACTTAAGTATAAAAATTACCGTTGAAAATTATCGCAGAAATGTCCTCACCATCAAAATAGCCCTTCTCATTTGCGTCTCCCTTCCATCCCTCACTTTTCTCTCCTCTACAATAGATCCACCTTTCTCCTTCACAGAACACTTCCTGTTCTGCTTTGTCTAGCAAATTTGCTCAAATAAAAGCATTTAATAAAGCATTGTAAGATCTTATTAGAGGCTTACACCTAAAAATCTCTTCCATTTTTTGGAAGTAATTAAAGGCTTTATTTGGCATCTTGTTTTTCGTATATGCTTTTAATACTATTAAAACAACATCTTCTATGCACCTACATTTATGGGTTTTGATGAGCTCAACTATTCATGTCAAGTGGACCACTAGTTTTGGATCAGAGAGTTGATAGAGAATGAGGAGAAAATGTGTGGTGAATGAGTATAACCTGGTTGGTGACTCGGTGTGTAACAACCCAGATTTTTTTTTTTATATATATATATATAAATATATAAGCTCTATGCACATTGTAACTCAGATCAATAGACATGATTACCCCTTATTATTTTAATATCAATACTATTTAATCAAGCAACGATTCATTCAAAAGTGACACACACATAAAACATAGTCTTATGGTTGCATGATTTACAATACCATATTTAAAATATATATCTTAAACATAGTTTTGCATTTCGATCCTACCATTAGCTATTTTGAATTTACACAAAAAGGGTCTATTAAAGGTTATGCTTTCATTACATCACTTAATACAAAATACATTGGGATCTAATTTCATCTACACGATTCCCTGCATAGTAAGTTCCCAAGTAATGGGCTCCTTAGGCCTTTCATGAATGTGGCGTTCCTGTTGCAGTACAACAATTAAGAGAAAGTAATTACCTAGTGTTAATAATAATATTAATGATAATACAATCTACCACTTGGAACTGATAATGTTTATGATTATACCATTCTTTTCTAACAACCATAATCTTGGACTTGGTCATCCTTTCGGATGCCATTTGCCAAAGTTAATCATTATTTTATCCCAGCTATCCCTTCGGATGCCATTAGTTGAAGCTAATCATTATTTTAATCCCGGCCATCCCTTCGGAGCCATTAGCCGAAGCTAATCATTATTTTATCCCGGCCATCCCTTCGGAGGCCATTAGCCGAAGCTAATCATTATTTTATCAGCATTCCATATCTCTCCATTTATTATAAGACTCCAGCACAATAAGACGATATTTCACATTGTAATTTTTTCCTTATACTACGAAAGAAAAAAAACGTAAAGGTCTCTTACCTGTTCCACTCGTGGGCTGTGCTTGTCTTGACGATGATCCGATCCCAACCGCACCACCTGTGACATCAAGGGTCATAAATCAGTACACTTACGTATTCGGCCTACATCTGACACTGTATTCATTTCAAGAGGTCATATGTCCCCATACAAGTATTCCACATTTTACACCCACATACTCTAAAATTGTTACTAGCGTTTTATTCGTTTCTGTATAAAAGATTTATGGTCGAACTTGGCGATGAAAACTTATTCACGGGTCTTATTCGCGAAGACTGCTCCGCACAACTGCTCCGCGAAACTGGCTCACGGAAACTGATTCGCGAAGGCTGCTCCGCGAAACTGAACTGAATCGCGCCGAATTCCAGTCAAAACACATATGCACACTCTCAGAAAAATACCCAAGAATTTCCAGCCTAAAACAACATAAATTCCAGTTCAATACACTCAATTTCCATCACAACTCACAAGCCGAACCTATACATTTTTGCACACTAAATCCTTCTACCAATTTCAACCAAAACCACGCGAAATTCCTCAGCAAACACACATCAATTCCAGCTTAGATTTTTCAGTTCATCACACAAAATCTTCCATCATAATTCACAAGTTAAAAATCATTAATTTCAACGCACAACTCCTTCACCCATTCCAGCCAAAACCCACATACGATTTTTCAGCAAAATATGCATAAATTCTAGTATAAAAACAGCATAAATTTCTAGTTTAACCCACACAATTTCCATCATGATTCACAAGCTGAAATCATACATTTCCACACACGAAATCTTCCAATAAGTTTCAGCCAAAACCTATATAAAATTTTCAGCAAAATACCCATCAATTTCACCTTTTATTTCTGTTTTCTTTGAATTTCTAAGTTAAATTTCAGTTCCCTCACCATTTACTCAGATCATGAGTTAATTAAATTTTTAGGGTTTCTTTCTCAAACTTTGAGGAGAGGAGGAGGAAGGGTTTTTCCTTGTTTTTATGCTTCTTACCTTTCGGATTTAACAAGTTTTGAGGGGGCTTGACACTTCCCTTCTCTTTTCTTGCTGGGTCTTCTCTTCCTTCTCTTCCCCCCTTCTTCCTCTTCGTGTTTTTCTCCTTCTTCTCTTCCCTCACGTTTTTGTTTTTCCCACTCTCTTCTTCTTGCCTAATCTTCTCTCACTCTTAGCTCTTTTTCCTCACTCATTTACAGGGCACGCTCTCACTCTTTTTTAGGTTAAATTTTCAGATTTTACAGGGAGAGAATGGCTGGCTGCTCGGATTTTGCAGGGAGAGAATGGCTGGCTGCTGTTCTGGAGAGATCAGCCCTTCATTCTCTCTCCTCCTTCTATTTATACCTCTTACAATGTGAGGGGTTGTTTGGGATTAGCTTAGATGTATTCTATCCTTGTTTTGTTCTTTCCTAAACTGATTTTATCTACTCTCACCCTCCCAGTCCAGCTCCTTAATTCAATAAATAACCAAAAATTTTGTCGCTGCCGATCTGAAAATCGGTAGCGAAAACTGTGTCGCGGCTGGTTTCTTGACAGGTCGAAATTCCGCGAAACTTACCCGGTTGATGGGAATCGCTAATTTCAGAAGAAATCAGCGGCATAGCCCCTGAGCTCCACCGGTTTTTGGCCAAATTCCTTCGTTTCGGCCTCGAAATTGTCATTTTACTATCTCAGAAAAATCTCATTTTTACCGTAACTCGTGATTTAATTGTCCGGATCAACTTTCGTCACTTTATGCTCATGCTTAATTTGGGTTTGTAGACTTATTATATTTTGGGTTTATCACGATGTTGTCACTCATGTAAATTTTTATGGTTTAGTGTCGTTCCCTAACCGTCATGTACTAGGTTAAGGTTTTTATAATACATCTCGTAGAAATGTCTCTGATCGAGTTTTCTTTTAATCGTGGACTAAAATCTTCTAAATCTTTGTAATCTCATCTTATTACGAGTTAATTATATAATGTTGTCATTGATCGTATTCCTTTTTACGATTTTCTGTTGCGTCGCGAAGTCGACAGCGAAATTTAACCACAATTTTCTTATGGGTGTTTACACGGTGAGTCAAACAAGGCGAGTGTTGATTGTGGGTTTTTCCAGCTTTGAGGAGCTAGAAGAGTTGTCTTGTTGAGAGAGGTTTGGGAAGCATGACCATGGCAGTGAAGGTGATTTTTGGGGTTCACGTGTCATTTCGACATGTTGCTAAGGATCTTTAGGGTGAAATAAGGATATCTAGGTTGAGGTTGTATGGGACTGGGGCTTCGACTTCTTGAATGACTTAACCATATATATAAATGTGTAAATATATCTATACCCTTTAAAGTAATTTCACGAGTTAATAATAATATAAAAAGTTTGGTAACTAAACACATGAAATTATTTTTCGTTAATCTCAAATTCAACCAAAGTTTTAACCAAACACTTCAATTTCAGTTATGAGCAGTAGCTAAAAATATTTTTTTATAAAATTATTCAACCACAAAAACAAAAGCAATACAAAACTCACCCTTATAACTGACCTTATCAAAGGTACTTCAAAGATCTTGGATGGGCAATGTTGGAGTTTTTGAGGGGAAGATAAAGATTTATAAGGTGAAAGGAATGCCAAAATTACTTCATTAATTTTCTATAAACAAAAATAGAATTTGATCTTCCTAAAAGAAATTTAGTTGAAGAAATAAAGCTTTTTGTAATAACCAACGAAAATTATTTGTATTTTAGCTAATAAAAAATAAACCACACTAAGTTTTGACATTGTATTTTAAAAGTTTTTTAAAAAATATTTGATTTTTTTTTTACTTTGAAGTAAATATTTTTGGTGCTTTTAGATCATTTTCATGTGTTAATATAAAAAATAATTTTTAAAAAATAAAACAATATTATTTTGATGTATTTTTTTTAACAAAAAACACTTTAAAAAACAACTTCAGCTACACTCTCAAATAAACACTAAAAATAAGATTTGGCTCCACTAACATGTAGATTACTGAATAAAGATTAGAAATATATTCTTGACTTTATATGTAGTTACAGATTTTTTAAGACTTTTATACCCTTCACAAAGAAAATATATAAGAAAACACCATAAGTGGAAATCGTTTGTTATTAAATTAAGTGTTTAAGAATATTAATTAATGAGAGGAATTGTTGATATTGGAATATATTTTATAGATAAAAAAAGATTCTATTTGGAGTCTTTATTTAACTAGTTAATTAAAATCTCAATTCAACTAATAATTAAAATTCCTTGGATGAATATCAATGGGAAAAAAAATCAAAGTTTCATTTGAGCGACTTGCTAAATGTAGGAAATGAGAAATTGGATGCTATAGCTGTTTAATCGAACAATCACTCTTGATCACTTTGTGGTCCCTAGTTTTTGTAGTTCATCAATAATTAATCCACCTGCCAAAAGGATTATCTAATCGCTATTTATTATATCATGGGCTGTTTTTGTAAGTAATTTTCAATTGACATATATTATATTTTTTTTATATCAATATACTAAAATCATAAAAAGAATATTAATTTAAGTTCAAAAACATTGCTAGGTCAGAGTTATTAAAAGATTTACGTGATGAATCATTAATAAAAATAATGTGTATAATTTTTAAATATCAATATAATACTATTTATAAATAAATAAATAAATACATTATTGCTAGAAATCATATATTAATGTTAATTTACCCATCTAGGCCATGATTATTAAACTTGCGAGTTGGCTCACAAAATCATTCGATTTGCCACTTAACTCAATAAAATTTGTCAAATCGGGTAGAAAAATCGACCCCCGTAAATATCAGAAAAATCAGGTCAGATCATAAAATCAGACTGGATTGGTCTGATTTTATGATCCTCATTGGTTCGAACTATTTGGCAATAAACTAAACCTAATTTCAATCTTTAATTTTCATTTTCCCTAGTTGTTTGTTCATCACTCTTCTCTTCTCATCCCCAAATAGTTCGTTCATCACTCTTCTATTCTCATCCCCAAATCGTTTGTTCATCAATTCATCCCCAAATAGTCGTCAACGTACAGTTTAGTTGATCTCCTCCTCAGCTGCTCCCAAAGAATCTTCCCCAAATCATTTTCTCCTCTCATCCCTCAATTCATCTTCTCTAGTAAGATTTGTTGGATTGCAAGTACTATCAGAGGTTATCTTCTATCTTTGTCTCTATCGTCGTCTTTACTGATTAGTGATTTCCTGTTAAGTCCATGCTTTTCGGTTCAATTTTTCCTCTTGTTCTTCATTAGTGTTTATTCTAATGGAAAATAGGTGTTTGATTTTATCCTTTGATTTGCACTTTGATTTCCACCTCTTCCCTGAGTGCCATGATGTAGAGGACTAGCTTGAACAAATCTTATTATATAAAATGTATGATCGACCAAATGAATTATGTTGTATAAAATGTATGATCGACCGAATCTTGAATGTTTAACTTGAATTTGTTTAACTTGAATTTCACAAGTGCCATGATGCAGAGGGCTAGCTTTTGTTTAACTTGAATTTCACAAGCAAAACATTTGTGTAGTTGTGTTTGTCATGTTATGTGTTGTGTGTATGCTAGAGTGAAATCTCGAAACTTTTACAGTTGTGTTTTGTGGATGTTTGAGTGCTTGTGTTTGTGCAACCGTGTTTGTCATGTTATGTGTTGTGTGTATGCTAAGTGAAATCTTAAAACTTTTACATCTCAAATGAAATAAATAGGCATCTTTATGGATCCCAACATCAAGCTTAAGTTATTGAAAGAACAATTCATAAGGGGAAAATATGCATGTTTACATGTTTTTTTTAAACAAATTGAAAATGTAGCTTATGAACTTAGGATTCATTAAAAAATGAAAAAGAAAGGACTAGCTTACGATCAAATAAATATATACTGCTGGTAGAGTTATTTTTGCAATTTGGATTCTAAACTTGACTTGTAGTTCATCTAGATGTGAGCGTAACTAGAGTGCATTTGAGATGTAAGCTTTTAAAAAAAAAATGTTCTTTTCATATTTAATAAGAATCTTATATGTTATTCATTTGAATTTTTTTTATAGGTTCATATGAAATGAAGAAATTGTCTACAAAAAAAAAATGAATGACTTAGTTTTTGTGATGTGTAATTTGAAAATGAATGATAACAAGATAAAAGGCAAGTTATTGATTTTGATGAAAACTTAGATGATCTCTCATCTGATGATGAATAGGTCACTGAAAGAGAAAGAGATGGTGGTTCATTGAACATTAATTTACTTCATGCTATTATGATAGTGAAACACAAAGAAAAAATATACAAGAAGGTGAAAGTGATGAAGAAACTTTTAATGATGTTGAGATGAGTACTCATGGTACTGAAGCTGATTTTAAAACTTACAATGATGTAAATTCAGATAATTCAAGGAGTTTATGGTTAAATACTATTAGAGTTGGATCTAGTATTAACAATATCGGTGTTAGTACAACTGTTAATGCATAAAAATGCTTTTGACAGTCATACTATTGATGCAAGTCTTAGAAATAGCGAAGGGGTGAAAATGAGACTGGTTTTAGTTCTCATTGCACACCTGTTGAAAATTTATTTTAAATTTGTTAGTTTTTACTTAATGAAATTTTATGGACATAATTGTTTTGTAATGTATTTTTAAGTTATTTTAAATCAGGTATGAACCATAACTAATGAAGTTTTATGGGCATAATTATGATGTATTGTATTAAAAAATATTTTACTTATGATTTTATAATTTTTCTTCCTACATAATTTTAACTGTGATTTTATGATTTTTGTATGGTAAAATATCAGGTATGATTTTACGATTCTGATTTTACGATTTGAATTTAGAAGTGACTTTCGTATCGTGTTAAAATCATGATTTTGATAACGTTGGTCTAGGCTTATCGGAAAATGGTTCAATCTTGATAATTCCATGGTTTGTAAAAAACAAAAATTGATTAAAACAATATTTTGAAATATAATGCACTTAACTTATTTATAATACAAGTAAATATATTTTTTTTATATGGTGACCCTTGCTAAATAATATAATGAAATAATTAATAATCATAATAAGATTGGTATATAGTGAATTCTCTATTTTTTATATGAAATTCATGGATAAACAAAACCTAACCTACTCTTTAAATCAACCTACTCTTTAAATCAACCAAGTAATATGTTTCAAAGTTTTAACCCCATTATTTATTACTAATAAGCTAAAACAAATTGCTTTTTCACTGTAGCAATCCACAGTGATTTATAAGGATAGCTACAGTGAAAGAACAACTCTTCATTATAATTTGCTTTGAAAAACAAAAAAAAATAGCAAAAAGAAAATAGCAAGTTAGCACTAAGAACATGTTGTTGTAGATGTAGTTAGAATGAAAAGAATTAGGGGAAGAAGGACTCACCTAGAATGAAGGGGAAGATCGAAAAGTTGGAAGAGGAAAGGATTTTTTTTTAGTTCGACGCGTGGAATTAGCTAAGCACTTTATTCGAACAAATATAGAATCAGAATGGACATTTATAAAAACATATTTTATAATGGATGGTTTTTCTTTTGGTAAATGTAGAAATATTTTATTATTTGAAATTATTTTTTTTATTTTTTTTATTTACTATACTAAGATAATTTTTTAAAAAATAATATTGTATTTATAAAAACATTTATGAATGAACTTTCAAATACCCTCAAGATAAAAAGTTATTTATTTATATTTTTAAAAAATCCCCTCAATTTAAATTGTTTATTTTAATGTATATTGGTTTATGGAGAAAAATGAGGTAATTAATGGCAATTCAAGTTTTTGTGTTTAGATTTTTTTATATTATACAAAATCTAAAGAAGATCGGGTTCAAACAGTGATGAACATTGAATTTCACTGTTCATCTAAACTTAGAAATATTGTGAATTAGAATAGTTAAATTATTAATTTTCCCCTCGATTTACTGTGTTTTTTAGCCTTAGATCTGCAGGTATTTTCATTTTTTTTTGTATTTTTGTGAACAATAGAATAATTATAATAATCATATACAAGACAAAACAGCACAATTACCGTCAGGGGGATTGAGGTTATTGTACTTTGTTTTAAAGGCTAAATATAAAAATACCTCCATATAAGACAAAACTACACAATATACCCCATATACATATAACCTAGGTTTTTTCGGGAAAAAAATGATATCAATATTATGAAATACTTTTAATATAATAATATGGGGAGTAAATCTTATAAAAATAATAATTTTTTTTCTAACAATAATTATAGTGTTATTGATAGTATGAACAATAATAATCAGAATATTAATTATTTATAATAATATTCATAATGACAGCTATAATAATTATGACAATTTAACAATTATAATAATAATAACAATGACAATAATAATCAAAATAATTCATTAATTGATGTTATTTTTCTTAAAGGTGGACTTTTGCGGCTTTTTTATGTATGATATTTCATATCTAATATCATATTAACAAAAAAAATATATGAAGTCACACGTAGATGAAATGAGTGAAAAAATTGGGATAATTTATCTACAATGAAAATATTTACATGTCAATTGCCCTCCACTTTGTCGTGGCCATAAATAATTTTTTTAACATGCAAAAAAATTTAATGGTCTTATATTTTTTTTATAATGCTATATATCTGAACAAAATAATCAGCCTATAAAATTTTCAGTTCTTATCATAGCAAAATTATTTACAATAATAATAATAATAATAATAATAATAATAATAATTTTATTACAATGTCGATTACAATTTTTTTAGGTGATTTTTTATTTATTTATAATAAATTTTATCTATTATAATTTTACTAATTAAATATTAAGATAAAAAATTATAACATGTATAAAATTAATTAATTTTCTACGTAAAAAAGCTCAGCATAGCATGGGGGAAATAAACTCGTTTAACATTTACATGAGGGAGAACTACTTCTACAGATAAAGCCACATTAAAAATAATAATATTTTAGATTTTTGTATTGGTTATCTTTTATTTTCTTTTAAAAAAATTATCTTTAATATTATATTAAAATGATTAAAAAAAACAAATGAAAATAAAAAAAATCTTATGCTTTAAATTAGTTTACACGAGCGGTATTGCCCGCGCGATGTACTGAACTTTTTTATTTATGTAGAAAACTGATTTATTTTATACCTGCTATATTTAATAATTTTAATATTTAAATAGTAAAATTATAATTGCTAAAATCTATTAAATATATTTTTTTCTATAAAAAAGTGATTGAATGTTGCTATCGTTAAAATATTTTTGATAAAATTTGTTAGAAAATTTGCAAAGAAGATGGCATGATTTATTACAAATTTGCTTCTACGGATACCCTAGTTAAAAAATATTAAAAAATAAATATGGTAAAAAAAAAAAACTGACTTAGACACCCTAGTTAATAAAAAAGTTTAAAAATATGAAAAAAAAAGGTTTTCGTTCATTAAAAAAAAATGAAGCTAGTCATAAAAAATAAAATGCAAGGGGAAAGAATTTCATTTAAATTATTATTTGGATTGAAAATTTAAAAAATATATCGCACTATGTTGCGGGTTGAGTAAATAATTTTTATAATTATTTGGATTAAAGAAATCAATAAGATTTGCCAATTCAAAATTAAAATATAATATTTATATATAAAAAATTAAATATAATAAAACATATCACCATACTCTATTATAAAAATAACAATATCAAAATCTTAACATCTAAAACGATAATTGTTATTACTGTTAAAATAATAAAAATTATCAAATTATATCGAGGACAAAAGCTGAAAAAATAATTAGAAAAAGCAAGAAAGAAAAATAATTCCTCTTCTTCTTTTTCTTTTTCTTCTTCTTCTTTTTATTATTATTATTATTAGTGTGTTAACAATGAAAAGAAAAAAAAAGATTAAAAAAATCTAAATAACTTTAACAAAAAAAAATTATAAGGTTAAAAAAAATCATTTGGCTGGGGAAAAACAACTAATAAAAAAATAACAGCAAGAGAAAATTAAAAATAAAATCAAAATTGAAAAATAAAAAAATTATTAACTGTAAAAAAATTATTAAATGTAAAAATATTATTTGGCTTTAAAATTTAAAAAATATATTGCACTATGCTGCGGGCTGAGTAAATAATTTTTATAATTGTTTGGATTAAAGAAATCAATAGGATTTGGAAATTCAAAATTAAAATATAATATTTATATATATAAAATTAAATATAATAAAACATATTACTATACTCTATTATAAAAATAGTAATATCGAAATTTTAACATTTAAAACTATATTGTTATTACTGTTAAAATAATAAAAATTATAAAATTATATCGAGGATAAAAGCTGAAAAAACAATTAAAAAAAGAAAGAAAGAAAAATAATTTCTCTTCTTCTTCTTGTTCTTCCTCCTTCTCCCTTCTTCATCTTCTTCTTCTTCTTCTTCTTCTTCTTATTATTATTATTATTATTATTATTGTGTTAATAATGAAAAGAAAAAAAATAAAAGATTAAAAAAATCTAAATAACTTTAACAAAAGAAAAAAAATTATAAGGTAAAAAAAATTCATCTGACTGGGAAAAAACAACTAATAAAAAAATAATAGAAAGAGAAAATTAAAAATAAAATCAAAATTGAAAATTTAAAAAATTGATTTGAAAATTAAAAAAATTATTAACTATAAAAAACAAATGATTAAATGTAAAAAAATTATTTAACTTGAAATTTAAAAAAAATTACGACATTGCGTTGTGAGCTAAGCAAACAATTTCTATAATTGTTGGGATTATAGAAATTAATAGGATTCGCTGGTTTAGAATTAAAATATAATATTTCTATATGCAAAACTTAATATAATAAAACAGATCATCACAACCTATTATAAAAACAACACATAGAAGTTTTAACATTTAAAATTATTATTGCTATAATTGTCAAAACAATATAATTTATCCAATTATCCTCAGAGAAAAAAAATCGAAAACATTAAGCAAGAAAAATAACTAAAATTACTACTACTGCTACTACCACTATTATTGTTTTAATGATGAAAAAAACAAAAATAAATAAAAGGTTAAATTTTTTTTCAAAGCTTTAACAAAAGATTAAAAAAAATATATTAGGAAAAAAAAATTAACCTGGCTTGAAGATAGAAAAAAAAACCCAATAAAGAACTAAAAAAAAAACATAGGGAGGGAAAAAAGAAATATTAATTTTCAAATGATAAACATAAAATTTAAGAATTAATTTAAAAGAAAAAATATCACCTTAACAAATAAGAAAATAACAAAAATAAAAAATAAAAAATAAAGTACACTTATATATACATGGATAAAGGTGAGGATTATTCCATAAATAAAAAAAATAAAAGGATTAAAATAAAAAATTAAAAGTATAAGGACCGACATGAAAATCAAATGTCAAGGGATTAATATTAAAAATTTAAAGTATACGGGCTGAAATGAAAATATATTATTAATTTTAATCTAAAGATAAAATTGAAAACATTGAAACTTGTGTACCGAATTGCTTGATTTATTTCAACATAATTTGGAAATTAAAGGAAGGAGGACCGAAGTGAAACATTCACATTTTATTGATTTCATTCAAAGGACCCAATCGAATTAAATTAAAACTTTTATAACAAAAATCAGGATTAAATACAAAATTTAAAGTTGAGGGACTGAACTGAAACATGCAAAAACTCGGGGGCCTCTTCTGCACTTATACGTGTGGGAGAGAGACAAAGGGGGCCAGGGTGTTTAACCGGCCACTGCCGTGTCCTCCGCCATTTTTTGAGGAACTGAGCCGCACCGGGAGAAAGATCACGGGGAGGAGCACTGGAATAGACGGCGGTAGCACCTCTCCGGTGACTGGATGACAGCGCACGCGCCACCTGAACAGGGCATGAGGCTGAACATCGTGGGATGCGTGTTCTGCACACGCAGACCGTAAATCGAAAATAATATTTAAAAGGAAAGGTCAATTACAGGTGTGCCCCTGATTCCAAGTCATAAACTTTGTTGTATCAGGGGTTAAATTTGTATTTAGCTAATTTCAAAAAACAAAAAAAAACAAAAACTGCGGTGAATCGGACCGATCCGAAATGTGCAATGATGACGAAGCCCCTCAGACTAGCGGCAATTGTTGTCATTATCGGAGGACAGATTCGTTAAATCACTGTTAAAAAAAAAAAAGGACATATACCTGCGAAACACCGAATTAAATGTCCAATAAACAGTGCATTTGAGTCAGTAGAAACAGTACATCAACATTGAAACACCGAAGTATTTTAGTTTTTTTGTTAATATTATTTTTATATAATGATTTTAAAAATAACTGGTGTCACTGTGAAAACAGTTCTAATGGAGAGCCACAACAAGAAGGCAAGAGAAGAGCCTGGGATATAGAGGGAAAAAAACCCAACAAAATTAACTCGCTTAAAAGAATCAAGGAGAAAAAGATGGTACCGAAAATGAACTAACTAGATAACTGGATCAGTGCCCAGGTAGAAAAGATTTATTATAAGTTCTCTCTGCACTGCACTTTGTGTTTATTACAGAATATTTATCTTTCTTTTCTCTGTTTTTCCCTTCTGAGCTCTCTCTTTGTGCATTAAACAACTCTTGTCTTCTCTGGAAAAAAAATCTGGATTTGATTTCAATTTCTTTGTTTTTTCTCTAGTTCCAAGGTACAACCTTCTGCTTTGTTGTATTCAAGCTAACCCATAAGTTTTTAACTATTTTATTTGTCTGTAGAGTGTTAAACTTTGAGGGGCTGTGGTAACTGGTAGTGGTGGGGGTGGTTTCTTGATTTTCTTGAAAATAAACTGGAGATATCTGGGTTTGTCCAATTCTTGTGTCTTGTTGTTGATCTTGTTAAATGAAGGTCATGCCCTTACCCTTTGAGGACTTCGGGTTTGTCCAATTCTTGTGTCTTGTTGTTGATCTTGTTAAATGAAGGTCATGCCCTTACCCTTTGAGGACTTCCAAGCGAAGGGCCTGTTGGATTTCTCTTCTTCCTCCTCCTCTCCAGATCCATTCCATCAATACCACCGCAAGTGGCAAAACAACAACAAAGAAAGTTGTGGTTTTCTTGTGGGCAGCACTGAGCCCACATCTGTGCTTGACAAAATAAGCAGACAAAGCCCGCCAACATCCTCCTCAACACTGTCTTCTTTTCAAGGCGGAGGAGCTGGTGGTGGAGGAGCCTCTACCGGCATCACCAACGGCGTGGAAGCTGCTGGTGGGAGCAGCCCTAGTTTAGATGAAAAATGCGGACGGCAACTTGGAATGGAGGACTGGGAGAGGGGGCTGGGTGGGTCTCCTAGTCAAGAACAGTCCATTTTAAGGTTAATTATGGGTGATATGGAGGACCCATCTTTAGGACTTAACAAGCTGTTACAAAGTGGAAGTAGGTCTCAAGATATGGAGCTTAGTGCATCAGGTTTTGGTGTAGTAGATCAGGTTTTTGGCGTTGAAGTACCCAATATGAGTACCGCAAGTGCCAACTTGCCTGTCAACCACAACAATATTGACCCTTCTTCAATCCATGGTACTTCTCCTGGTTTCCCTCTTGTTAATCCAAAGCTACTAGAAGTTTTAATAATGGTTGTTTACTTGACCAAAATCCAACACCAAATCCTGTTTTGTACACTTCAGGCATCAATCTTTTGCCAGGTTTATTTCAGCAACACCAACAGCACGTAGCATTTGATCAAGACGAGAAGCCTCGGATTTTGAATCCAGGGGCGATAATCAACCAATACCAACATCAGTCTCTGCAAAACCCGGCTATGCTTTATTCACAATTAGAGGAGCATCATAATAACCTGCATTTCTTATCGCCACCGCCATTGAGAAGGCTGAATAATGGGCCTGTTGGAGCCAATCATGTGCCCAAAGTCTTTGATTTGAGACCTCCAGAATCGTTTCTTCCACGACAGCAGCATCAGTTTCAATTGATGCAGCAGCAAAGGCAGGGAATGATTACGAAGCAGAAAGTTGCAAGAGATGAATTGGAAAACCAGCAGCAGCTTCAACAGGCAATAATAAACCCGAGATGTCAAGCAGCAGAGCTGATCGAAACTGGGAATCCGGCACTTGCGCAAGGGATATTGGCGCAGCTCAATCACCAGCTCTCTGTTCCAATAGGTAAGCCTTATCAAAGGACTGCCTTTTACTTTAAGGAGGCCTTGCAGTTACTTCTCAATATGAACAAAAACAACTCTATCGGTACTGCTTGTAACCTGATTTTCAAGATTGGTGCTTATAAATCCTTCTCTGAGATCTCACCGATCCTTCATTTTGCGAATTTCACTTGTAACCAAGCCCTTCTTGAGGCTTTTGAGGGGTTTGAGAGATTCACGTTGTTGATTTTGACATTGGGTATGGTGGGCAGTGGGCTTCTCTTATGCAAGAACTGGCTTTGAGGAATGGAGGTGCTCCTTCTCTTAAAATCACCGCTTTTGCTTCTCCTTCCTCACAGGATGAGCTTGAGCTTAGTTTCACCCAAGAAAATTTAAAAATCTTTGCAAGTGAAATCAACATGCCATTTGAGCTTGAGATTTCGAGCCTTGAATCCTTGAGCTCTGGTTCTTGGCCAATGCCTCTCCGCTTAACAGAAAAGGAAGTAATTGCTGTCAATCTTCCAGTTGGCTCCTTTTCAAATTACCCGTCAACTCTTCCTTTGGTGCTTCGCTTTGTAAAGCAGCTCTTGCCCAAAGTTGTGGTCTCCTTGGACAGAGGCTGTTACCGAAGCGACCTCCCATTTGCACACCATGTAAATGATGCCATTCAATCTTATAGAAGCCTGCTTGAATCACTGGATGCTGTTAATGTGAACTTAGATGCACTGCAAAAGATAGAAAGGTTTTTGGTCCAGCCAGGCATTGAAAAAACGGTACTGGGTCGACATTGTTCCCATGATAGGACTGCTCCTTGGAGAAGTCTGTTTTTGCAGTCTGCTCCATTGACTTTCAGTAACTTTACCGAGTCACAAGCTGAGTATTTAGTGCAACGTACTCCAGTTAGGGGTTTCCATGTTGAAAAGAGGCAATCTTCGCTTGTTCTTTGCTGGCAGCAGAAGGAACTCGTTTCAGCTCCTGCTTGGAGGTGTTAAAGAATGGGCATTAGCTTTTCGGATACTGGTTCTAAGGTGCTGAGCTCGTAACCCCTGGTTTAATTTCTAATATATATTTATTTATAATTTTCCTGTCCACGGTTCTCTTTCGCAAAGTGTCTGTGTGCAGGCCTATTATTTCCAATCAAGAAACTGAATATTTTAGAAATTGGATGGGCGTACAGTTCTTATTTTCTGTCACATGGTTATTTCTTATGCTGGTTGAGGTGTTTTCCTGTTCAAGTAGTAATTCTTACCTGTACGCTTGAGAACAAGGTAAAAACAAATGGAGAAGACATGACTTACCCTTTTCAAACCAGCAGTCTCTTCGGCAGATTTGATAATCTTTTTTACTAGTTCGATTCATCAACTTTTCTTCTTGTATCAAGCTGAGTTGTCAACTTTCGGTTATAAGAATTTGTTACAAATTAGTTATTACTTAGTTGTAAATCAATTATGCTTAGCTGTAAATCAGTTGTATAATTTGTTATTTACATAGTCAGTATATTCTTGTATAAATACTGAATTCTACTGTGAATGAATACTACGAAATATATTCTTCACAAACACGTTTCTGTTTGTTTCCAGTTCTTCTTCTTCTTCTTCTTCTCCCTGCTTATGTGCAGTTATTTTATATGGTATTAGAGCAGACAATAATGGCCTCTGCATCCATTTCTTCTGCTCATTCAACTCCTCTTGTTTCATCCATTGATGATTTCTCCAGTCCATACTATCTTCATCACGGAGATAGTCCTGGTTTTGTTCTGCTATCACAGCCTCTAACTGGTGACAATTATCACACCTGGAGCCGATCGATGACAATGGAACTTACTGCAAATAATAAGTTTGCTTTTGTCGATGGCTCACTACAGAAATCGAATGAAGAATCTGAAACTCTACTTCATGCCTGGACGAGTAACAACATGGTACTATCTTGGCTTCTAAACTCCATCTCCAAAGAGATTGCTTCAAGTGTGATCTACATCAATTTTGCACATGAAATGTGGAACGATCTCAAGGATCGGTTCTCACAGAAGAACGGTCCTCGCATTTTTCAATTGCAGAAGGCAATTTCTGCACATTCTCAAGGAAGCATGACTGTGAGTAATTACTACACTTGTCTTAAGGGACTTTGGGATGAATTGACGAATTATCGTCCTATTCCAGAATGTTCCTGTGGTGCTCTCAAGACTACTCTTGATCACTATCACCAGGATTACATTTTTCATTTTCTAATGGGCTTAAATGATAGTTTTGCTCAAATCAGAGGTCAAATACTTCTTATTGACCCTCTGCCTTCAATCAACAAAGTCTTTTCTCTTGTACTTCAAGAAGAGAGACAACGTGAGATATCAATTGGTTCACTGCATAATGAGACTGTTGCTATGATGATCAAGAATCCTTTGCCTCGATATGGTTTACAACCTCAGCAAAATCGGTTTGTCAAACAACCATTTTTGCATAATACTCACAAAGGCAGACCAATTTGCACACATTGTGGTCTTCTTGGCCACACTATGGAAAAATGTTATAAACTGCATGGCTATCCACCAGGATACAGAGCTAATAGAAACAAGGCAATTCTGTGTTTCAATCTCAAGAATCTGATTCTCAGAATAATCTGGTTCCTCAACTGTCAATTTCTCAAGAGCAATGTCAACAGTTGCTTGCACTGATCAAACCTCCAACACCTCCTGTTCAAAATCCTGCTTCTGTCCATCAAGTAAGCAATGCACAAGATCATCTTTTCTCAAATATGGGAGGTAATTTCTCTTTACTTTCCTCTGCTTCATTTTCTCTAAATCCAAAGCACTCAGTTTTTTTCCACATCACATACCGTAGTTGATATTCACCGTCATCAAACTAAATCATGGATCATTGACACAGGGGCCACTGATCACATGATCAGCACCATTTCTTTATTCACTTCCATAACTGCTGTCATATCCTCTCGTGTGAAATTACCTAATGGCAACTATGCTACTGTGACTCATATTGGTACTGTCAAGATTTCTGAACATCTTATTCTACATGATTTTCTCTGCGTACCTTCATTCTCCTTCAACTTGATCTCAGCAAGCAAGTTAATAAAAACCCTTAAATGTTGTCTTATTTTCCTTGCCAATTTTTGTTTCATACAGACTTTGTCACCATGGAGGACGATTGGCATGGGTAGAGAGCAAGGAGGCTTGTTTTACTTGCTACACAAACCTTCTACTGTTTTTTCACAATCTGTCAAAGCATTTTCTGTTTCAATAAAGAATGCATCCAATGACATTTGGCATTATAGACTAGGCCATTTGTCACACCCTAGAATGATGTTGCTTAGCAATCACATTCCTGATTTCACTTGTCATAAAGAAAGTCTCTGCACTGTATGTCCACTAGCTCGGCAGCACAAACTTCCATTTGGGAAAAGTACTTCTGTTTCCAATTCCCTCTTTGAGATGATCCACTGTGATCTCTGGGGACCTTTCTCTGTACAAACCAATAATGGTTCCACTTACTTTTTGACTATTGTTGAAGATTTTAGTCGATTTACATGGGTCTATCTTTTACACTCAAAATCTCAAACTAGATCATACATTACTCATTTTTTCAAAATGATTGAGACAATTCAATCTCAATATCAAATGCCTAAGTTCAGACAATGGTCCTGAATTCAATATGACAGATTTCTTTCTAACGAAAGGAGTTATTCATCAACGTAGTTGCGTTGAAACTCCACAACAAAACTCCACAGTAGAACGTAAACACCAACACCTATTGAATGTAGCTCGTGCTCTATGTTTTCAGTCACACCTTCCATTATCTTATTGGGGAGATTGTGTACTCACTGCAGCCCATATCATTAACAGAATTCCCACTCCCATACTTTCAAACAAATCACCATACGAGATCCTTTTCTCTAAACCACCTGATTACTCTCATCTTAGAGTTTTTGGCTGTTTATGTTATGCCTCAACTCTTTCCAGAAATAGACATAAATTTGACTCCCGGGCTATTTCATGTCTTTTTCTTGGCTATCCAAACGGTACAAAAGGATATACACTGCTTGATTTGTCCACTCATTCTCGTATTATTTCTAGACATGTCATATTTCATGAATCAATCTTTCCATATGATTCAAATAAATCATCTCTTGTTCATCCACCTAATCCTTTAGTCTTACCTAACAACATACCGGACACTGCCTTACACTCACTCCCTATTTCTACAAAATCTTCTGATTTAAATGTTTCTGGTTCTTCCAATTCCATTCCTGTTGATTATGATACATCGTTTCCACATTCAACCAATTCTAATTCACATTATGATCAAACTGTCCATATATCATGACCAAATTCTCCACTTCGTGGATCCACTAACATTCGTTCCACTCCTAGTTATTTGCATCAGTATCACTGCCAACTTGCAGCTCACCCATCTCATCCAACTCCAGAAGACATGTCAGGTATTCCTTATTCTTTATCTTCTTCCATTGGATACAATCATATTTCCCCTACTCACAAACATTTTTGTCTTACAATTTCCACTCAAATTGAACCTAAATTTTTCCATCATGCTGTTAAATCCGTTGAGTGGAGAAATGCCATGCAAGCAGAAATTTCTGCTCTTGAGTTGAACAACACAAGGTCTGTTGTTGATCTACCCCCAAACAAACAACCAATAGGTTGCAAATGGGTTTATAAAATTAAACACAAAGCTGATGGCACAGTCGAAAGATACAAGGCAAGACTTGTTGCCAAAGGATACACACAGTGTGAGGGACTGGATTACTATGAGACATTCTGTCATGTTGCTAAGCTCACCACTGCACGTATCCATCTTGCTATTGCTGCTGCTCGTAATTGGCATCTTCACCAATTGGATGTCAACAATGCTTTCCTTCATAGGGATTTACATGAGGAAGTTTACATGAATCTCCCTCCTGGTTTTGCATCTAAGGGGGAGCCAACAAAAGTCTGCAAATTGCATAAGTCTCTGTATGGCTTGAAGCAAGCATCAAGACAATGGTTCTCAAAGTTTTCCACTACCTTGATCTCTCACGGTTTCATTCAGTCTCGAGCTGATTATTCCTTGTTTACTAGAGTACAAGGATCTTCTTTTGTAGCTCTTTTAGTCTATGTTGATGACATAGTATTAGCAAGCAATGATCCAGCAGCTATCACTCAGCTCACTGAATACCTTAATAACCAATTTCGTTTGAAAGATCTTGGAGAATTAAAATTCTTCCTTGGTTTAGAAATTGCAAGATCTGCTAAAGGTATTTCTCTTTGCCAACGCAAATATGCATTAGAAATCCTTGATGATTCTGGTTTTCTTGCTGCCAAACCTGCCAAGTTTCCAATGGAGTCAAATCTAAAATTGTCTTCTACTAATGGTATTTTACTTGAGGATCCAGCATCTTATAGAAGATTGGTTGGGCGTTTACTCTACTTAACAATTACAAGACCTGACTTATCATATGCAGTTCAAAATCTCAGTCAGTTTATGGCACATCCACGCCAACCACACCTCAATGCTGCCCACAGAGTATTAAGATACCTCAAAACCTCCCCTGCTCAAGGCCTCTTCTTTCCATCATCTTCCACATTCCATCTTAAGGCTTTCTGTGATTCTGATTGGGCAGGATGCCTAGACACCCGGAGATCCATCACTGGTTATTGTGTTTTCTTAGGTAATTCCCTTGCATCTTGGAAGTTTAAGAAACAACATACCGTGTCCCAATCCTCAGCCGAAGCCGAATACAGATCCATGGTAGCTACTACATGTGAGATCATTTGGCTTTTCTCTTTATTACAGGATCTACGCATCACACATCATCAAGCAGCATTACTGTTTTGTGACAGCAAGGCTGCACTACATATCGCCGCCAACCCAGTCTTCCATGAAAGAACTAAACACATTGAGCTCGATTGTCATATAATTCGTGACAAAGTTCAAGGTCACATTCGGACACTTCATGTTAATTCTCAGAACCAAGTCGCAGACATATTCACCAAAGCTCTTGCCCTGACTCCTTTTCAGCATCTTAAGTCCAAGATGAATGTCTTAAATATCTTCCCTTCATCTTGAGGGGGAGTATCGAGCTGAGTTGTCAACTTTCAGTTATAAGAATTTGTTACAAATTAGTTATTACTTAGTTGTAAATCAGTTATGCTTAGCTGTAAATCAGTTGTATAATTTGTTATTTACATAGTCAGTATATTCTTGTATAAATATTGAATTCTACTGTGAATGAATACTACAAAATATATTCTTCACAAACACGTTTCTGTTTGTTTCCAGATCTTCTTCTTCTTCTTCTTCTCCCTGCTTATGTGCAGTTATTCTATATCTTGTCTGTCTTGAACTTCCTCAATTGTCTTGTTTCTGATATTCATAGTAGTTATATTCTTCAGGTGATTGTCTACTTTAAAAAAAAATGAAATGAAATTTTTTATTTTTATTTTTATTTTAAATTATATTTATGTTGTGATGTGAAAAATAATTTTAAAAAAATAAAAAAAATATATATTATTTGAATATATTTCTGAGCAAAAAAATATTTTCAAAAACAAATAATTCTTAAGCTAAGAAAGCATCAAAACAGTGACTCTTCATCTCCAGAACTTGTGCGCTTCAATTAGCTCAACAACTTAACTAGCTCGAATTCTTAATTCAAGTTCCAACAGCCCTACTTGTTATAATTTATGGTGATCTTTAGTTAATGTTATCGGAATCTGGATGTGGTTGCTAATTTTTCATGCTTGAAATCCCCATTGTGGATTGAAAATGTGACTGCACTGTCTAACACCCTTTGAAAGAGTGAGGGAGATGGCTTGGATCCATTATTTATATTACATCTCCAAAATAATTTAATAATAATAATACTGTTAGGATTCAAGATATTGACAGATTGCATTCAAGATATTGACAAGCTGTATAGCTATAATTTAGACAGATTGAATATATCTCTTAGTCAACATCTAGGTTATAAATTAGACAAGTGATATTTATAACTTATTGCAGATTTGCATGGCTTTGTATGATGACTATAAATACACCAAATCCAACCTTAAAAGGTCAAGATATTCTTTTGCAATACTTTCTTTGCTCTTTTATGGTACCAGAGCAAAACTGCGTATTCTTAAATTAAATCTCTTTCTTGCACAATGACTACTAAATCTTCTTCCTCTGTATTTGTCACCCCATCCAGTCTTCCCATCTCTCTTGTTGGATTAACAAACAACTTCTCTACTCACCTCAATGCTAGTAATTATTTGCTTTGGTGTGATCAAATCACTCCTCTCTTTATCTGCAATGACCTCTATGGCTATATTGATGGCACTAATCCGCCTCATTCAAAAACCATCACTACTAATGGCATTGTTTCTCCAAATTCAAATTATGCTCGCTAGTTTAAAATAGATCAACTCGTTGTAGAAAGTATTAAGAATACGCTTTCTTCAACTGCTTGCTTAGAGGTCTTAGGTAAAAATGTCGCCAAAGATGTTTGGGACACTTGAAATGCTTTTTCATCAGCAGGCTTTATCTCATGTTGTCATCTTGTATGACACTCTTCTTGACATATATAATAATGATCTATCCATTGAAGCTTATCTTGCCAAAATTAAAGGTATAGCAGATCAACTTGCTACTATTAACCAGCCTATTCCAGACAGTGAACTGGTTAAGAGAACCCTGCGTGGTCTTCCTCATACACTGGAATATCAGCCATTTGCTCAAGGCATCGCAAATAGACATACTCCAATCTCCTTTACAGAGGTTCGTGTGTGACTTCATGTTCATGAACAAGAGCTTTAGCGTATTCATGGATGTGCAACTCCATCTTTGTCTCCACTCACATCATGTTTTGGTTGCTCAACAGCATTATCAGTCCTTTAGCAATCTTTATCATGGAAATTTTCACCCCCCAAATCAACCAAGGCAAGGTACTTTGTCTCAAAATTTTGAAGGTTATTCTATAAGCGTACTTGGTCTGTTTCCCACTCACCCCTCTCCACCTCTTGTTGATTTCTCTAATAAATCTTTCAATAACAATTTGCAACATGGTAAACATCAGTTCAATACTAGATACAATTCTAGCAATCGTTCTCAATTTGGCATATCACATTATTGTGATCGTTGTCAAATATGCAAACAAGAAGGTCATTTTGCTTTCAATTGCACTTATCGTTACACTCTTAAATCAAACAACAATGATAATATATCTACCTAGTTTGCTGGTGTTCATGTATCTGATTTGCCAACACCAACAGAAGGCTCTCATGATTGTGTATCTCCTATTTGGCTTGGAGATACAGGTACCACGAATCATATGGCATCTAATACTAATCTAGTAAAGCAACCTCTTCCTTTCACTGGTACCTCAGGTGTGCATGTTGGTAATGTTTAATCCTTGTATATTTCACATATTGGTAACTCCTCAGTCAATCTAGGTTTCAAATTGCTCTCTTTGAATGGTATTCTAGTGGCTCCCCAATTAAAGGAAAATCTTGTTTCCATTGCTAAACTGACAAAAGATAATTACTATGTTTTTGCTTGTTTTCCATGGAGTTATGTTATAAAGGCTTTGGCTATTAGGGTGACATTTTTGAAGGGGCTAGTTAAAGACAATCTTAATCCAATACTAGCTCATGCATTATTTACCGCTTTTCGCAAATTCTCCTACAATAATGCAATTGCTCACACTGCTAAGGCTACTCTGTATTCAACATGGCACCACCTGCTTGGACATCCTAGTTCAAAGATCCTTCAGCAATTAGTTACTGATCAATTGATTTGTACTATGGATAAATTTTCCTTTGATGTTTTGTGATTTTTGTCAAGTTGGTAAAAGCAAACATTGACCCTTCATTTACCCTGTAGAATTTCTACTCATGTTTTGAAATTGGTGCATGGTGATATTTGGGGTCCATCTCCTGCTGTTACTACATCTAGCTAGCGTTATTAATTATTTTTGTTGATTACAACAGATATTGTTGGCTTTATCCTATAAAGCGACGCTCTGATAGTCTTGCTTGTTTCACCAATTTTAAAAATATAGGTGAGAATCAATTTAATTAGTGATTAAAGTTATTTCAATGTGATGGTGCTAAGGAATTAGTTGGAGGACTAGTTCGCTCATTTCTGGATGCCAATGGTATTTCCCTACGGGTTTCTAGCCCTCATACTTCTCAACAGAACGGTATAGCTGAAAGAAAACATCATCATATTCGGAAAATTGGTTTGTCTCTCTTGTATCGAATATTTTTACCGATACATTTCTAGCTCGAAGCTTTTTCTACTGTTGTATTCCTAATTAATAGATTGCCAACTCCAGTTCTTTCAGGAAGATCCCCATACGAGGCTCTATTTGGTACTCGTCTAAACTACACTCTACTCTGGACTTTTGGTTGTTCCTGTTATCCTTTTCTTGGTGACTATGGTCAAGACAAGCTTACTCCTAAATCACATCGTTGTATTTTCATCGGATATAGCATTATCCATAGAGGTTATCACTGCTTAGACTCCTCTAGTGATTGTATATTCATCTCTTGGCATGTAATGTTCAATAAAACTGAATTTCCTTATAGACTGACGTATGTTGTTCCCATTGTTGCTTCTCAATCTACTGCTATAAAACGGACATCATTAGTTATAGCTTTTGAGCCCTTACTCAATAATTCACTGTCAATGATTGACCCTCTTGCTACATCAACCCAACAAGTGGAACCTTCACCTTCTGCTACTTCATCCATTTCCCCTACTACTTAATTTACCTCAGTTGTTGCTATTTGCCCTACCACCACCTCCAATAGTGTTCCATTTGACCAGTCTGATGTTTCAACACCCACTCTATATGATATAAACTCCATCAACAATTATGATGAAACCCAATAGCAATGATGGTTTAGAGCCCCAAGATCATGTAAACAAGATTGATTGAGCCTTGACCCGACACTTAACAAGATGAAAACCAAGACTACGAAGGATTAAAACGTCACACCCAGAAAACCTGAGAATCCTTCAACAATCAAGGTGATAAGTTTGGTTGTTTGAACGCCACAAGATTAAATTCATAAGTTCTACGAATTCTTTTAAGAACGAAGAGGAACACAAAGAACTGCACATGGACTCATGCTTGCACGAACATACCCCTTCTCCAATAATTCACCTACTTGCATCTGAAGTTCCTTGGTATCCTCAAGATTACTCCTACAAGCAAGTCAGTTTAGAATTGACGCACCTGGTATGAAATCAATTTGATGTTCAATCCCTCAGATTGGAGGTAATCCATAAGGTACCTCTTCGGGAAGGACATCTTTAAACTTCTATAAAAGAGAAATAATATCGCTCGGCAAAGCACAAACGATATCATTAGTACATAAAAGTGCCTCCTTGTACATGAGTACAATAAGGGGTTGATGTGAAAATAATGATTTCTTAATCTCATTTTTTTGCAATGTAATTGAATATTTCCTCTCTTGCTCTCACTATGATCGAAATCCCTTCTCTTTCTTTTTTCTCTCTAATCAATGTTTTTCTGTCTTTTTCTAATTTCGACCTTCATTTCTTTTTTTTTATCATTTGATCTTTGTAATTTTAATTGGTCCTCCCAGACCTATTATGGATTCAATGGCATAAGAATAATAGGTTGCTTTCTATGAATGAAGGAATATCTATTTGTGAATCCATCATGCGTAACCCTCCGATCATACTCTCATGGTCTTCCCAATAGTAAATGGCATGCATGTATAGTAACCACATCACAAAGCACCTCATCCTCATATTTACCAATGGATAATGCCACCAATACTTGCCTTGTCACCTTGATTTCACCATATTTATTCAGTCACTGAAGCCGATAAGGGTAAAGATGTTTCAAGGTAGTTAAGGCCAATTTCTCCACCAAATAAGTGCTGGCTACATTTGTACAACTCCCTCCATCGATAATGACACTGCAAACTTTGTTTTTCACAAAGCACTAAATATGAAACAAGTTCTCCATTGGTTTACTTTCTTCCTCCTTAACCTGCATATTGAGAACTTGCCTTGCTACCAATAAATCTCCAACCACGGCACTTTGCTCATTATCAACATCCTCCAAAGGTGGCATGTCATCATCATTTACTTCTTCCTCATTCGCCGACTCAAGCTCTCCTTGGGCATTTATCACCATCACCTTTTTGTTTACACACTGGTTGGCTATATGTCCCTGCACCTAGCATTTAAAATACTTAATATCACGTGTTTTAGAACTTAAAGTTTCGGTGTTACCTAAAGTAACGACGGTCGTTGGTTTGGAATTCTTAGAGGATTCAAATTTTAGCTTATTTTGCAATTGTTCATCCCTTTTTGGAGCTATCTTCCATAGGTTGGTGGTCGCCATAAGTTGTCCCCTTTTAACCAATCCTTTTCGTTTGAGTTGTTTCTTCACTTTTATGGCTTGATGCACCATATATGTCACCTCAACATAGTGTTGTATCTCAACTATACCCACAATCTCATGATTTAAACCGTACAAGAACCTAGCCATAGTCTTCTCGGTCCTCTTCCACATTAGTATGTAACAGTATATAAAAAAACAAAAATAAAAGATAGTCAAACCTATCTTAGAATCAAAGCTTTGATATCAAATGATATGAACTCCATCAACAATTGTGATGAAACCTAATAGCAACGATGGTTTAGAACCCCAAGATCATGTAGACAAGATTGATTGAGCCTTGACCCGAAACCTAACAAGATAAAAACCAAGACTATGAAGGATTGAAACGCCACACTAAAAAAACTTGAGAATCTCTCAACAATCAAGGTGATAAGTTTGGTTGTTTGAATGCCACAAGATTAACTTGATAAGTTCTACAAGTTCTTTTAAGAACGAAGAGGAACAGAAGACCTCACAAATATAATAATTTTCTAAAAACATAATCTGTTTATTCATTTTGAAATACTATATTTACTAGAAACAACCCTCCAAGAATAGAAAAAGTCATAACTAAAACTTTAAAACAGCACAAACATCAAAATAAACAAGTCCCCACGTTTTTAGGCCTCTTGGACTTCTAGAGACAACCATAAATAGCTAAATTATTAAATTCAATGTATTTAACATAACCATTCAAGACCATGTTCGTTCCTCTATTTAATATCCTTGAAACTCATCAAATTCAAACCCTTTAATGGTCAGATCATGCTGGAAAAATTTTTGCATAATTATTAGACTCTTCAATTGCTTTGATGACGTGGACTAAGTCTTAATTATTATTTGAGCTCATCTTGGTCTTTTTAGAATCAGCCCAAATCTCTTAGATTAGCCCATTAAGTGTTTTCTTGAAACATTTGGCTCTAAATCTTGTAATTGGACCACTTAGAAGCAACAAAGGATCTTGTGCAAATTTAACTTCATCCCCGATTGTATGATCAACAAGTCCAGCTCCTTAGTTTGCATCATACTCCCCCTCCAACTCCAATTATTTCTAATCACCATCCCATGATCACTTGTGCAAAAGCTGGAATTCATAAACCTTGTGCTTTTTGTGCCAGTAATTATCCCTTCCCCAAAAATATGTTGTACTGCTTACATCCTCCATCCCTCGTGAACCTGCCTCTTTCAAAGTTGCTAGCCTTGATTCGAATTTGGTCTCTGTAATGAAAGACAAGTATTATGCACTTCTTGATAATCAGATATGGACTTTAACAATTTTTATAAAAGGACTTAAACAGTGCTACCTTCTAAACATGTCGACATGATCATGAGACCAAAACCAATGCCATAGAAAAAAAACACAAAGATAATTAAACATTTTTATGAAAGGACTTAAACAATGCTACCTTCTAAACATGTTGCCATGATCATGAGACCAAAACCAATGCCATAGAAAAAAAAACAAAGATAATTCTCGGTAAAAATAATGTAGAGAGATGAAAGTGGAGGGGACAAAAAAGTTAAAAAAACAACAATAATAATTGTCAAAGATATGATTTTGAATACTTTAGATTACTATAATAATTGTTGCACATCGCCGTGCGTCGTCCCGACGAGGGGCTTTTGTATCGCAATGGAGTTGTTGAGGAGTCACCACCTTGGGGTCACTAGGAACACCCAGTTGCACTGGTTTGGTCATAAATTCAAAGGTAGAGGACTGGTTGCATAAAGGGAAGGTATAAGCACCCCTAGTACGCCTTACCTGAGGTAAGTTACATTGTCTATCTTGATGTGATTTTGAATACTTCAACGGGTTGTATTTATTTATGTGAATAAATCTAGCTTTTGAAATTTTATGATGCGTTTGTGAACCCAAAATAAACTATCAAAGAAACAGATCCATGTAGATTCCCTAAAAGGATCACCTATCATTGATGAGTTTTCCATGATTTTATACCTCATAAAAAATATTCGGATTGATAAGGAAATCAGTCACCACTCAGAATAATCCTGCGAATTTTATTGGTTATTTCTAGATATTAAATGCTAGCCTACTTGTAGTTTCTTCATTTACTACCGGAAATTAACCATTAATTGTCATGAATTAATTTCATGATTAATCGATTTATAAAAAAAACGACCACCACTCAAAATAATCCTGACAATTTTGGTGGTTACCTCTGAATGTGTAAATGTTAATCTACGTGTAAATCCGGCAATTACTACCTAAAATTAACCATTAATTCTCATGAATTAATTTTGCAATTTGTTTTAATATTAGGCAAATTTCTCAAGATTTAATAAACTTGTTATTAAATCTAAGGTAAATTTTCGGAAAACACTTTGGCCATTGCGAATAAAACACGTTTTTTATTTTATTTTATATTCTTTTTTTCACTTGCCAAAACAACATAAAAATTGAATAAATAAAACACAACACACACACACACACACACACACACACACACACACACATTCTCTTTTTTATTTTTTTTCATTACATTTTACAAATAAAATACAACTCTCACACACATTATCTTTTTCATTTTTTCCTTGTCATTTCACAAATAACAATTAAACAACAACAAAAATTCAAATAAATACATAAACATAAATAAAATTACAAAAACAACCTCGGGAACAATGCTGGAACAATGGCGGCGACGGCTGGAATACTGTGGTGCGTCAGCCGACGCACCACCACCACTAGCGGCGCGTGGAACCACGTGCTGTCGCCAGTGAACAGTAGGACGACCAATAGATCTGCTTCTCTCCTTTCTACCACCGGAGATGGCCTTCCGGTGACCGACGAAGGCCTTCAACGGTGACCTACAAGATCAACAAACAGACAACAAACGCAAACAAAGCACAAACACAAAATCAGTTCATTCTCTTCTGCAAATCACATATATGTCCTGCTCGGTTTGTTTTTCTCCTTGGCTTCTCCTTCAAATGGATATACTGTCGTGGAGGTTGGGTTGCTGTGGTGGTGGGGGCTGCTATGGTGACTAGAGGCAAGGGTTGTGGCTGAGTGAAGGCTGGCGGCACTGGCCAGAGGCAGCAGAGAAAGAGGCTAGCAGGCTGGAGACAGAGAGGTCATGCAAGACAAAAATAAAACACAACAAATGCAACACAAACACAACTGGATTGTTCTTCACTTCTCTAGGTCTCAAATCTGCTCTTCAATCTTACGGCTTCAAGTGGCTTTAGCATTATGGGAGGAGCTGGAGTAGGAGAGGAGAGGAGAAAAGATGGAGGTTGGCCAAGAGAGAGAGCTGGTCTACTTGGGGAAAAGGCTGATGGGGAAGAGAGTGGGGCTGACTTTGGTGGCTGATTGAAGAGGGGAAGGCTGGCGTGAGAGAAGATGGTGTGAGGACATGGGGGGCTGCCTGTGTTGGCTGTGGGAAGGAGAGGAAAAAGGACTGCTGGAAAAGAGGCTGATAGGAGGCAGAGGAAGGGAAGGGAGAAGAAATGAGGTCTGGCCGGAGAAAAGGTAAGGGAAGGTGAAAAATAGGGAAGGGCCGATTGCAGGGCTGCAGCTGTCAAAGGTGAGGGATGGCACCTGCAGCCCTTAGAAAAAAGATTTTAGGGTTGGGGTATTTTTTTTGTTTTAGGGTTTATTTGGTTGTGTATATTTTTTTAGTCCTTTTTCTTTGTGATGGTTCACTCTATTTATAGAGTTTTTTATAGGCAAAATTCAAAATCAACCCTCAACTTGCGCGTCTTTTTCAATTTGGTCCTTGATTTCCAATTTATGTGATTTGACCCTACATTGACTGTTAAATTCTCAATTTGTTCAATTTTGCCCCTTAACAAGATATTTTTGGATTTTTATCTTTTTTAATATTTCTTTATTTTTATCCGAAATATAAAAATAAGTGGGACAAAAATTGGGTAGTAACAATAATAAATAAAAAAAACACCATTTATACATAAATATATGAAGAAAACACCATTTATTCAACACACACACACATACACGCTAGCCAATGCCCCTGCATCCCGTTGCGGGCAACATCATATTTTTTTAATGCAAAAAAATTAATTATGTGAGTTTTTCTATTATAATATAAATTTAGATAAAATAATAAATTTGTGTGGAATTCTTGTTAAGATAAAAAAAGAAAAATATTTTTACAAAAAAATTATCATTATTATGACACAAGTAATAAAAACATAAAATTATCTTATCTGAATAATAGATTAAAATAACAGAAAATATAAAAAATGAACAAAGTGAAAAATAGAACAATATTAATTTTAAAATGATCACAAACATAAATTAAAATTTTAGGACTGAACCAAATAAAAATAAATCCCTAATAAAAAATAAATTAAATTAAATTAAAACAAAACCTAAAAGCATAGATGCATAAATACAGATAAAAAAATAAATGTTATCCATGAATGACAGAAAAAACCAAAGAAATTAATAGCGAAAAAAAATTCAAACAATAAGGACCAAAATAAAAAATAAAATATATAATTAATTTCAATCAAATGACAAAATTAAAACAATTAAAAACATTCAGACCGAAACAAATAAATATGTTTTTAAAGAAAAATTATTGTGTAATTTTGTTAAAAAAAATTAAAAGAATAAGGATTGAAATGAAAAGTAGCATATATTACTAATTTCAATTGTAGGACACAATCAAAATAAATTAAAACAAATTATATAATTAATTTCAATTAAATAATAAAATTGAAATTAATAAAACCATGGGACAGAAATAAATAAAGACATTTAAAACAAAATTGTTGTGTAATGTTTTATAAAATTAAAAAAAAAAAAGACCAAAATACAAGATAGAATAGATGACAAATTTCAATTGGAGGACCCAGTGAAAAGTAACTAAAACCTAAATACCGAAATAATTAAAATAAACAAAAACAAACCAAAAATCAAAAGAATAAGGACTACATTGCAATCCAGCATATAAAATCAGTTTCAATTAAAGAGCACAATTTCAACAAATGAAAAACTATATTGAAAAAAATAGTAATAGAAGTGAAATCCAAAGCCTAGTGACCAAAATAAACATTTAAAAAACATTAAGGATCCACATGTATCTTCGAGTGGCAGGAGAGAGAGTGAAGAAAAAGCCTAAAATTATCCACCAGAGCTTTCCCAACCACCGTAACCAAACACACGTTGTATCGAGAGGAAGAGTACATGTCGGCGCACCAAGTGACATGATGGAAGCCGGTTTTGGACTGTTGTAATAAGACACACGTGCCCCCTAATGGCGTGTGCGCCGAAAACACTACAAATGCATCCATACGACGTGCCTGCAGTATCAACGAGAAATAATATTAAAATAATGAATAATTATCTATACACTCCTAGACCCTCTGATAATTATGAAAAAAACCACAGTGGAAAATTCATGAATACCCCCCCCCCCGCGCGATCAGGTGTCTGGTTTTTGTCGTTTTGGGGGGTTAATTTCATAGTTTTACTATGCATAAATTTAGAAATATCATCCATGTCCCTTGGGAATTGCTAAATTATCTTGGTTCAATTTGTCTTCTTTTTTCATTTTTTTAAGGCTAGTTTCGTAGTTTTACTATGCAATAAATTCTGAAATATCATCCATGTCTTCCTGGAAATATCTAAAATACCCCCGGTATCAGGGGTAAAATTATTATTTTACTTTCATAATTAATAGTAACATCAGTCCGTGTGAATAGTAAAGAAGTGTACCGTATAAATGTCACGGGTTTTATTTTATAGTTAATTATTTTAATAAAAATAATATTTCATAAATTAATTTTTAAATGATGATATATTTTGTTTCATTATCCTCTGTCAAGTCAAACATGACAATTACGTAAAAGATTTTGAAATTATTATTTGCAAAGGCATCTTTCTTGTTAATCTTCAAAAAAGTTTTTTCTTTTCAAAACGATATTACAAAACATATAAACGTTGTGGTGTTTTCACTGTGCTCCCTCTCACAGATCACTGTGGATTCGAGCAGTGTAGGGGCGATTTTGGCCCTTGGTCGCATGGCAAAGTGGGGCTGTCAACGGGGCTATTTTTGATTTTTCCTTTTCCCGTCCTTTTTTTTTTAAATATTCAGCCGTGAACAGTGCATTAACGCTTTCATCCCTGACAATAAGACAAAATAAGGGTTCCGGCTGAAGGGCACCGGCGTAATTGCGCACGGCCGGACCGGTCCGGTCCGGTCCGCCGCAACTTTTGATTTTTTAATTATTTTCTGAAATGGCTAAAGACGCTTTCAGCCCCTAATAAGACAAAAACACAGGCTTAGGTCCAGGGACAGGACGGTAATTGACCATATTTTTTCAATTTAATATTCGGTGTCTGTCAGGGCGTGAAGCACACGCGCCAGACGGTTTTTCACCTCATGCCCTGTTTAGGCGGCGCGTGCGGCGTCCTAAGGTGGTCGGAAATTCTCTAACGGCACTCAAAACGATGCGTCGCCGCGTGGTCTTCCTCCCGCGGTGGCGCGTGTAACCGAAAAAAATTTGTGGACGCGGAGGAGGCCGGTTGAAACCTCCGGCCACGTTTCTCTCTCTCCTGCACGTAAATGTACAGGAGAGTCCCCCAAGTTTTGTTACTTTTCACTTAGGTCCCTAAATGTTTAATTTTATATGTGGTCCTAATTTCTGTTATATAAGTTTTGATTTAGTTCGATTGGGTCCTCCGATTTTAATTAATTGAATGTCAAAATTTAACTTAGGTCCTCCTACTTTCAATTTCCGGATTGGCTGTATAAAACTCGATTAATTCGGTACACAAGTTCCGATTTTTGCAATTTTGTCCTCTGATTTCAATTGAGAATAAATATAATTTGCATTTCAGCCCTTTGACTTTTAATTTTTTAATTTAAGCCCTTTATATTTGATTTTCATTTCAGTCCTTATACTTTTAATTTGTTTTCATTTCTAGAATAATCCCTACTTTTGTCCATATATATATAAGTGTATTTAATACAATAATAATAATAATAATAATAATAATAGTAATAGTAATAGTAATAATAATAATAATAATAATTTAATTTTTTTTTTCTTACTCTTCTGTGTTTTTTTCCTTTCTCCCGATAATTTGATAATATTTTTTGTTTTGCCGGTAATAGTAATAATAATTGTTTTTTTTTTATCTTTTGTTAAAGTTTATTGCATATTTTTAGTTTTTGATTTACTTTTTGTTTCTTTCATTATTAACATAATAATAATAATAATAATAATAATAATAATTTTTTTTCTTGCTTGCTCTTTTTTTAATTTTTTTTTGCCCTACGGATAATTTTATAATTTTTTTTGACAGTAATAGCAATAATAGTTTGTTTTTTTTAATCTTTTGTTAAAGTTTCTAGGATATTTTGAGTCTTTCATTTATTTTTGTTTCTTTCATTATTAATATAATAATAATAATAATAATAACAACATTAATAATAATAATTTAATTGTTTCTCTTATTTATTCTTTTGTTAATGTTTTTGAGTTTTTTTTTCCAGGATAATTTAATAATTATTTTGTCATTTTCAATCGGTTAAAAAAAAGAGAGCCAAAAACCGAAAACACCCCCAGAAAAAAAACACAACACGCCTGATCACCAAGCCCATTTTCTTTTGTGATCTTTTATAACGCAGTTTTTTTTATTCTAAAAAATGTTATTTATGCTTGCGCAATAAACTCTACTTAAAAATTGCTACATTTTATCTCATAATCTTTAATTTTTCTTAATTATATCATATAAATTTATTGTTTTTGATTTAATTATGTTAAATTATATACACAAAAATACCCGCGGCAACGCGCGGGCAATATATGTATGTATGATTTTATTTAATCATATATATATATATATATATATATAAACGGCGTCCCTCTTTTCCTATGCATAAAATCACTGTGCACCAAGACACATTTCATTGTTCACTGGACATATTTTGTCCGTGCGTCGCTCTTTTTTTTTCTCCCGTTTGAACAGTGTATTAAAGAAAAGGCCCCGAAAAAGACAAAATAGTGCACAGGAACCGGGGCATCACTGGTTTTTCCTCTTTATATGCACCAAAAAAAGCCCCAAATAAAGACAAAATAACGCACAGGAAACAGGGTTACCGCCGTCTTTTCCATCCCGTTTTTTGTAAATATCGGTGGGTCGAGGGCAATTCTCAAGACAATTTAATTATCTAAATTGTTATCGTAATGTGGACAATAATTTTAACTGTTATAAAACTATTTTTTTTTATTTGATTATTGCATGGTTTTTTTATATTAATTCATTTAGTTTGTTTTTATAAATTCTTAGACAATGTATATTTTTTTATTCATATTTATACATCTATACTTTTAGTTTTTTTATAGTTTTTTTTCTTTTAATTTTATTTAAATCAGTTAAATCCTAAAATTTGAATTTAAATTGATAGTCATTTTAAAATTAATATTGCTTCTTTTTTTCCTTTATTTTATATTTTTCTTTTTTTCTCTTTGTTTTTTTTTTTTTTTTGCTTCTCTTTTTTCTTTGGATTAAATGATTTTTATGATTTGACTATTTATGCAGTAATCATGATAATTTTAGTAGTTGTGTTTTTTTCCTTTTTCATACAAAAATCTTTTCCTTTTTTCAATGATTTTTCAACACAATTTAATTATTTAAATTGTTCTGACAATAATGTGGACAATAATTTTAACTGTTATAATAGTGATTATGATAATAACATGAGGATAGATTTTCAATTTATGTATTAATCTTTTTGTTGATAGAACTATTTTTTTTATTTGATTATTGCATGGTTTTTTTATATTAATTCATTTAGTTTGTTTTTATAAATTCTTAGACAATGTATATTTTTTTATTCATGTTTATACATCTATACTTTTAGTTTTTTTATAGTTTTTTTTCTTTTGATTTTATTTAAATCGGTTAAATCCTGAAATTTGAATTTAAATTGATAGTCATTTTGAAATTAATATTGCTTCTTTTTTTCTTTATTTATTTTTGTTTCCTGTTATTTTTATTTGTTTTTTGGATTAAATGATTTTTATGATTTTACTATTTACGCAATAATAATAATAATTTCAGTTATTGGTTTTTTATTACTTTTAGATAATTTTTATTATTTGACTATTTATGCAATGATCATGATAATTTTAGTGTTTATGTTTTTTTTTTCTTATTTATACTTAAATCTTTTGCTTTTTTTTCTTATTTTCCAGGATAATTTAATTATTGAGATTATTTTGACAGTAATATTAATAATAATTTTAACAGTTATGATAATGATAATGATAATAACATAAGGATATATTTTCAATTTATATATTCATCTTTTTATGGATAAAACTATTTATTATTTTATACAAATTTATAATTAAAAAATTCTATACAAATTTATTATTATGTCTAACATTATGTTATAATAAAAAAATCTAACATAATTAATATTTGGCCCTTATACTTTTAATTTTTTGTTTTCATCCCTTGATTTCTTATTATTTCTATAATGATCCCTATTATTATTCAATGAATTCTTTAATTCTAGAATAATAATAATAATAATAATAATAATATAGTAGTGGTAATTTAATTAATTATTATTTAATAATAATAATAATTTAATTATTTCTCTTGCTTACTTTTTTGTTAATGTTTTTTAAGTTTTTTTTCATCGAGGTAATTTTATAATATCTATTCTTTTGATAGTAATAACAATGTTGATTTTAATTTTTATTTTTATTTTTTTATTAATGTTTTATTGTTTATTTACTCTTTCATATTATTATTATTATTATTATTATGAATTATAATAATAACAATATTTTAATGCTTTTTCATGCTTCCTATTTTTTTTATATTTCTTTCTCTCAATATAATTTACTGATTTTTACTGCCTTTATAATAATATGAATAATAAATATTATTCGCTTTTTTTCCTTTATTTCTTTTTTCTTTTTTATTATTTTAATTTGCTCTTTGGATTAGATAATTTTTATTATTTTACCATTTACACGGTAATAATGATTAATTTTTATTAATTATTAATTATTAATTTTTTATTAATTATTAATTTTTTATTGTTTACTTATAAAAATATTTTGTTTTTTCTAATGATTTTTCAAGTCAATTTAATTTTTATTATTATTTTAACAGTAATGTTGATAATAATTTAACTCTTATAACAATAATAATAACAATAATGTGAGGATGAATTTCTGGACAAATTTATTTTAACTAAATTTATAATATAATTTAAAAATATATATAATTAATATTTTTTACATTTAAAAAAATATTGTGTACCCCGCGGCAACGCGCGGGGGCACTTAGCTAGTAATATATAATGATTGATTTTGACTGCAATGATTATGACAACATTGCACAGAAGCACGACTAGTCGTCTATACTAGCATGATCTTTCAAGCCGTGTCAAGAGGTAGAAGTTCAAATAAATTTTGATCATCATTAAAAACTATAAAAATTGTGGATGTTTTTCAAATATATATTTTTTTAATTTAGAAACATATATACATGCTTTTTTAAATTATCTTAACATTTTTTTTTATTTTATGCTGAAGGTTTTTTCTTTAACTAATAACAAATAAATTTCACTTTTACAAATACATCATGCAAATGAAGGAGAATAAATAAATATAAATTACAACAATTTCCATGAAAGATCATTATTTTTTAAGAAAAATAAACTACTAATCAAAAAACATGCACTGAGCGAATTAAAAAACATAGAAGAGTGGGTGTTATTTAAAATTTTATTTTTTTATTGGCAGTTTTTTAATCAAAATATTTATTTGTTGGATCAAATAGTTATGAGAACCCTAAGAGAAGAATTTAATAATAATTAAAAGTAATGTTTTTATAACCTTGGATGTATTAAGAATATAAAAATAATACATTAACATCTGTTGAAGTCTATTTTTAATGTAATCATGCAATGATAGAAAACAATTCAGAGAAAAGATAAAAAATTAAACTTAAGAAAAAAAAATCACAAAACGCTAAATATAAAATTGCTTAATAATCTTATTAAGAAAATATCATGCTCATATTAAACAAGACATTTTTAGATGTATTTAATTTTTTTTTATTTCAATTATTTGAAGAAGAAGAAGAAAAGGGTAAATAAAAGAGAAAAGTCACACGGCCCATAAAACTAGAAAATCAAAAGAATCTATAATAAAAATCCATATATTTTAATCTATGTTTAATGAATTAGTTACACGTAACATTAATCTTATTTATATAAAACATATTTAATGTCAATTAAGATTTTTTTATCTTTAATATGCATTTATATTTGAGTAATGAATCTAATGTTTAATTAATAAAATTAGAGTAAAAATAAAATACATGACACAAAAATATTTCACAAAGAAAATTATATAGTTGTTATAATTATTTTTTTATTATTGACATCAATGTATCGAAATCATTAAAAAAAAATCTCTTAAAAATCATCAATTTAATATTTAAAAAAAATAAAAAATATTTTGAAAAAAACTTTAAAATACAGAACTTAATGCATTACCAAAGAAGCGTTTTTTGGGAAATGACTCCCGTGCACACCCTGCCTTGCCTTCTCTAGACTGAATTTCTGTCACTTTCCCAGACTCTGTTATTGGAGAGTTTTTGAGATTCAAAAAGGTCTAATAAGGGGCACGCTCTCGTTCATGTTTGCCACACTGTCAGGGACCTACATAACCCAGACCTACAACGTACCTAACATGAAAAAAAACAGAAGAAGAAGAAGAAGCAGCTTGCTGATTCTCGCCTTTCCATGGCCTAACACATCAAAGAAACCTGCTGCAAACCCATCAAGAAGAATGACAGAGATGACTCTTCATAAAGATCAACCCATCACATCTCCAAAGGTCTAGCTCCCACCTTACGATCCCCTCTGGCGAGACTCTAGCCTTGTTTATATCCCGATCCTGATGAATTATTTGCAAAATTGGGGGCTTCAGTTCCATGTAAATGCCAGGAAGTCATTTTCTATTTCCTTTCCAGTGTCATGCGAGTAATTGGCTATTTATGCTTGGTTTTAATTGAATAGTCTGTTAGTACTTTCATTCGTTTAAGCGAAATATGTGCTTCAACTCTTTTACTAAAACTCAAGATTGCTGAGGCTGAAAGTTTATCATTCAACATCTGGCCTCCGATATAGCTCAATCTGTTGTTTCCTATACTGCAGCCATACCATAAATTCATTTCGCCTCACCAGGACATTTCATATCTCGAATTAGTCATAGTGACTTGGGAGACAGCCCTTACTATGGGATTAATTATAAATTGCATCGAGCAAGCAACAACAGAAATACATGCAATAAAAAAATTTGAAAAAATAGAGATGGCAACGAAAGAACGTACATTTTGGGGTCCAGGAAGAAAACTGGTGAGCAGTAGTTGATAGGCTGAGCTTCAGTAAGAAAATCAATCCATTCATTGCAAGAGAACAGGCAGTCACTAACTAGACTACAAATCATCATTCCATTCACAAGATCTCAACTTAATCAGGCTATTAGCCAGTCTAACCACCACCTAAATCAACTAAGTTCTTGCTCAAACATTTGACAATTCGATAATCAAAAGTACCAACAATGCATCAGACTATGATTTCACAAACTACTTGAGGCAGTCACTACAAAGTTTCAAAACCTTCGGTAAGGCTGCACACTGGTGGCAACCCAAACTAATCTCAGTCGCTTGGATGTCCTTATGTTCACGTGAAGATGTAGCCAACAAACATGCCAAACAAACCAACCAGAAATACAACCAATAAAGAGAGACCTCTGGCATGTTTCTTGCTAATTTGTTTTCTCATCGGTTCCTGTTGCAGGAAATCGCACACAACAGCGAGATAGATGAGCACTAACAGTAACGAGGATCATTGAATAACTAGAAACATGAGAATGCATCACCAGAAGGAATTCATGCAAGCAAAAGAAGATATACAACAACAAACTATCCTTCCTTCTATACCATATGAAATCTCATTCATTGACACAAGAATTTCACATCATCAACTTCAATTACCAAAAGCGAGTAGTGCATTTTAATGGAAATCCCAATCCCAATCCCAATCCTGGATAAGCACAACATCAACCTTGTCTAAACTACCCTCAACCAATTATAAAGCCTAAAAAGTGACATAAAATATTTAATTCATACCAGTTCATGCTGAAGCTTCAGATTTTGCTGCAGGGCAGAAGTTTTCTCCTCAGTCAACCTTGAAATCAGAGACCAGGTCTGAAATTCAAAAATAGGTCAGAAAATTAGGACCCAAAATTGCAAAAAATAAAGCAGTAGCATAAAGCAAAATTCTTTCAAGTGGCAGCATTTTAAGAGAATGTTGATCTATGGAAGCTCTGATGATGATTAAACCTTAACAACCTTAATACGGAAAAGCAATGGTATTGCAAAGCAGACCTCTTAATTATGAACTCCCATTAAAGTATGCGTTAAAGAAAGTACAACAAAAAATTTATCCCACATGGTCAGCTTTTTAACATGACTTGTCCGGAAATTGAGCAATTAATATACATTTCCAGGAGGCATATGCATGGCTGGATATTTCAAATGCCATGCATGTGACCTGCCAACAGCCCTCAAAGCAAATGCTTTCCCGCCAAAAACAGAAAACAAAATAATGAAAAGACACATAGTTTTGCAGTGTCAGTGTAATCCTTCTATTAAAATTGCAGTGCCACATTAAGTTCCTCGATATCCAATATAACAGAGCATTCACAACATACTTGCATATTCTTAAGGATTTTCAAAATAAAAAGGAGAACAATGAGTATAAAATTAAAGTAGTCCTTGGTTCTTTGCAGCAATGTAATAGCTGAACATCTTATACCAGTGAGGACTATAGTTTGAAGAATCATTATGAACTTGTGTACTTCAGATTTCATGTAATGAAGTTCAAGATCTTACTGAGAAAACAGCATATATGTCATTGAGTAAACAAAGGACCATTAGATTAAGGTAGATTCTTGAGATCAAAGTCGTTCAATATAAGAAAAATATGGTAAAAAGATAATTTACCTCAAAAGATTTCTCTTTAGGCTCCTCCAAAGTTCTGGATACCTAGAAAACGACCACAAAGAAATTAAAGATATATTAGCTTCCTGGACACAAACAAGCACATTTGCATATGCTAAAAGCAAAAGGGAGGAAAGAAGCTCTCAAAACTAGAAAAAAATAAGAAAAAAGATATACTTACAGCATCAAGTAATGAACTGTCCTGGTTACCATTCTCAAGCACAGATGGCCTAGGGGGAGAAGATCCTTCATCAGACTCTTCCGGGACAGGAGAGGGAGGATTTGCAGGGATATACACAACCCTCAATTTGAACTCCTCCACAACCTTATCACCCTCCTTATTAAACTGCAAAACAAATTACTCTATCCTTAAGTCTCCATCGAGTAAACATAACCCCCAATCTTTAAAGAGAAATAAAGATAGAAGAAACAAAGAAGCCACCCCACCATTTCAGAAGTTATCTCTTTTGTAGTTGTACCATCAGGCGCAACAACACTCTGAAGTAGGAACTTATCCTTGGATTGCATATCTGGTGGTGCCTCCTTTTGAGCTTGCATGGTAACTAGCACAATCCATACAAGAATAGTTGGGAGCTCTTAAAACCACAATATACGAAAATAAATGTCTAGCATGCGCAATTAAAACAAATCGGAAATGGCCACCTACTTGAGGAAACCTACCGTAATTTACCCAAGACAGTATCAATAGGTATAATCAGTATTATCAGCCAAAATGCATTACCAGCTAAGGGTCTGAATTTCATAAATCCCAACAAAAAGCAATTTATAATTTTTTATCATCTATAAATTTACAGGAGTATTCACCTGTAACGCTGCGAGTGGATCCAGGCATGACAATGCCGGTGTTGGGACGAACGCAGTATTTCTTCGGATTGGTTGTTTTAACCTAGAACTCAAAAACCCATCAAGATTACATTTCACGTAACAGTTATTGTTTAAAAATAACATCAATAAATATTTGAGGGGAAATACCTTAAAAGCCACATACTCATCTGACTTGTTAGTTAATTGCATAGAACATGAACTCTGCTTCCTCAATTCAACTTTATCAATAATAAAAAAAGACTGTTAATCCCAACAATTGAACAAAAGTTTTAGACCTATCATAATGCACCAAAAAACAATTTCAGATTCTGGTTTTCCTATTCCATGATTGTCTTAGCAGCCAAACAGAAATTTACGACTACAGTGTGACTAACAATTTGGCTCCTAATTAGGAGCTAGGATCATTCTCAAGTAACTTTGAGACATAATCACGAATTTCGGAGAAATTTTTTTGTTTTCCTAATTTTCTCGGGCAGCAAACAGAAAAAGGAAAGAGAAAGAAAGGAACTTACATGGGAATTTAAGCTCTACTGGATGAATATTAAGAAGATCTCCAGTGCTCATGATTGATTATTTATTTTTAAAAAAAAATATTCAATCCTTGATAATAAATTTTGTTTCGAAATTAGGGGTTTTTTTCCTTGTGAGATTATATTTTAACCTGGACCTGATCTGGCGAGAAAGGAAAGAGAATTAGAGGGAGAAAAAACAAGATTTAAAATAATAAATAAATAATGTTTTGAGATGTGGTAGGGGAGTAAACGACGACGACTGTAGCTTGGGTGACAGATGTGAGCCGTTCGATCTAAGGAAATGTTGTGGGAATATTAAATTTGACTGGGATTGCTATTTTTGTAGGGCCTGTTTGGCATGGATATTGCTGTTGCTATTATGATTGAAGTTGAAAAAAAATAGATTTAGGAAAAGTGCTTTTAGCTGCGATTAGTAACTGAAATTTATATTTGGTTAAAACTGTGGTTGAGGTTGTGTTTAATGAAAAGCAATTTTGTGTGTTTGGTTACCATGTTTTTCATATTGCTGTCAACTTGTGAAATTAATTAAATACACACACACACATTTATATAAATATTTTGTTGGAATAATTTTATATATTTATTAATAATTATAATAACAAAATGTTTGAAATAATTGACGTAAATTAAACACTTGTTTTATTATGTCATTAAACTACTTGCAATTCCATCACGAACTAAATCCATACGCGAACGTGTCTGTGACCCCTAACTATTTGATCGAGGAACAATATCTTGTAAAATATCTTCAGGAACAAAATCAGGATTGCAATCATATTCAGCAAAAGTAATATCATCTTATGATCTTCTTCTATTGTAGTTATGCAATGCCATTGATGCAACCACAATCTTCACTTGTTTTTTGCATGGATAAGCAGGCATGTTTTGTAAAATTCACCACCTCTGTTTCCATACACCAAATGAGCGTCCTATCACGTTATGTAGTGATGAATGTGCGTGATTGAAAACTTCCTCACGACCACTTGGTTGTGCACGACATCTAAACTCTTGGAAATGATACCTGTGACCTTTATAAGGGCCTAAGTATCCATATTCATTGGGATATCAAGCATCAACCAAATAGTACTTGCCTGCGAAAAAAGGAAAACACCGATATATATTAAGAAAAAAAATTAAAGAAGAATATTATTAATCTAATTGATCAACTCTAAAAATGTATATGAAATGTCAACCTTCTGGTGGTTTGGGAAATCTGATATTATTATTGTTAATAGCCTCCATAAAAATACATGCGTCATGTACACTGCCTTCCCATCATGCCCATACAAAGGTAAATTGCATATCGAAACTACAAGCAGCCATAATATTTTGGGTTGGGACGTCTTTTCTTCCAATAAATGGAACTTAATATTCGGCTGATACGCAAGTACGAACATGTGTTCCATCAATTGCACCGACACAATTCTACATGAAAAAGACGAAAATTCCCATTATTTTGTCCATCAATAAAAGAATAGAAATTCATTTTCACATTATTAAAATAAAAACACCTGACCTTGAAATGTGGCATATATCTTTGATTCGTTGCAATTTCGCTTGGAAAGCTCGTAAAATCTGGATCTATTGGTTTTATGACGTCCACAGCAAACAAACATGTTGCTTCAAGGACTTCATTTATGCATCTACTAACTGTTTAGCCCGAATGTTGAAATTTCTCTTGCACTTCCCTATTAGATGCGCCAACGGCTATCGTGAATAAAAACATTGCAAGCTTTTCCATCACGAACATTCGGCTTGAAGGTTTCAAACCATACCGTGTTTCTAAATCTAGACACAAACTCGTCAAAGTATTTGCGTCCATCCTAAACCTGTTTACACATCATTTCCAATGACCATTTAATAATTCGGTCAGCCAGCGCATACCTGTATTGTAAGAAACCATACATGGTTCCTTATACATGTAATTTACGTAATACAAGTGTATAGCTCCAGCTATACATATAATTAATTTTTTCTTCTCAAATTGTCTCCTACAAAATTCAATTTCATTGTCAGTGTCGTTGTCGTCATCGTTACTGTCATCATCATTACTATCGTCGTTTCCATCATCGGTACCCCCATCATTACTGCCACCCATCGATGTACTAGCACCTTCAAAAGCTTGGTAATTAATTTGTTCTTCTACGCAGTTCATTATATTTTTATAATCGGCATCAAAATCTTCGTTGACTATATTGTTATAAGAAGGATCATTCATATCTTCAAATTCAATAATAAGAAAAGAAAAACTTTAAAAACAGCTTAAACAAAAAACAACTTATAAGGTTGCAGAGAATTAATTAAAAGTATAAGAAGTTAAGATAAACCTGAAAATTATTAATGATGTTTCTTTTGTGTAGTTGCTCTTCAAAGATGCTCTTCAAAGGATTTTTTGCAAATGTATTTATGTAAGAGTGCAAATGTTATGGAAATGACTCTCATTTATATAGAAAAAGTTGTCAAGAAATATGTAATTCAAAACATGTGGTTATGTAATTTTTGGCTTTGAAATGCATTATTTCCTTGTCTTTTACCTAACATTATTTCAAATTTTCTGCACATTTGTACAATTTCATTAAAGCAAAACATGTAAGTAAATAGTCTCATTTTGTCATAATTGTAGAATCCATTGAAATGCAATATTTTCTTGTCATTCACCCAACATAAATTCAAATTTTCTACACATTTGTATAATTTCATTAAAGCAAAACATGTGAGTAAATAGTCTCATTTTGTCATAATTGTATAATCCATTGAAATACATTATTTTCTTGGCATTTATCCAATATTAATTCAAATTTTTACAATTTCATTAAAGCAAAACATGTGAGTAAACAAGAGCATAAAACAATTAAAATATTCAGAGCACAATTACATTTTTTAACATCATTAGAAAAAAAAATTATCTATTAAAAAATTATCCCACTTATACATTAATACAACAATACAAATGATTTATGTATCTCGTACTAGTAATGAGGGAATTAAATTTCAAATACAAACTTTCAAATAAGAAATGAAATACAAACACAGTTTCAACTAAAGATAACTTATCAAAACCAATGATTATAACATACCGAGAAATACTACAGCAGCGAAACTCATCTTCAACAATGCGCGGATTGCATACTAATTTTACCAAAACTATCCGCGCAATAAATCTGTCAATGTAAAAGTATACATCAATTATCAAGCAATTATTACAATAATATCACACATTGCATTCAATTAACATTGCGGGGGGGGGGGGAAATGATTTAAAGTGTTATAAATAATCATACCTTAGGTTAAATTTTTTTTGTACGTGCATACATCCTCTTCAACCAATCATATTTTTCATCAAGAGTTCCTATAGTAGCCCACATTTCTCTTCTCCTACGTTGGAGCATAATCTCTACTATGAAGTCATGGAAATCATAGTCGTCACGGATTCCAGGAATAGAATGGATCTCAGTCATCACCTCATGAATGCTACACCCTTTTTTTATCCAAATTCAAAGAGGTTGAATCGCTCCTACTCGACATACTGTCAACTAGTTGATCCCACTTTGACATGAGTTGAACACCAATGGTAGCCGTCTTCTTCTTCTTCTTCACACGACCTTCATTAGCTTCCATCTCTTTTCTTTTTCCACTGCTCCGTGTGTTGCTGCTACTTGAGATGTTGACCCCTCTAACTAACAGAGTAATGTCTGAGTCAGTCATAGGATTTCTATCCTCTTCCGAATCACCACTTCCTTCCTCCAGGTCAACCACGTCATTTGTGTCAGGTTGAGAACAATTACCACTGTATTGCACTCCTAATGATGGTGCCCACGCAAACTCTCTGGTTGCCACGATGCTGGAATACATTCTGTCATATTTGAACTTCAATCCAAGCTCGATTCCAACATGCCTAAATTTTTTGGCTCCTTTAACTTCCTATATAAGCACATAAGTTATACATATACTCTGTTATAAGATATTCAGAAATATGGAAAATATATTTAAATATATCACATAATGAAACTTAACCTGAATTTTTATTTTCCACCACTCATCTGTTGCTGAGATTGTCCCCAATTCACTTCTCCAACCCACCCTAGTTTTAGAAATGAGCTTCGCCTATATTTTCCAATCTTTTTTGCAGGCATCCCACTTGTTTTTTAATTGAGCTTTGGTCAGAATGACGAGATTAGAAATTTCCATCCCGTCTTATCGAAATGCGTTGTAGGTCGCATTCCTAAATCAATTGTCCTAATACATAGGTAGCAAAAAACATGCAACATTTCCTTTGTCCAGGCAACCTTATCCATATTGTCACGACCTTCCATTCTATAATTTAAATTAATTTGCAACAATTAACAATTTGTCTAGCAAAAAGTGTAGGAATTGTACTTGCTAATTTAACAAATTAACCTAATAAAAAAACCTTAATTAACATAATGTAACAGCAACAATTCATTAACAAAAATACAAAACTTCAACTAAACATTACTTTGAACAACAATTTCGCAAAACAGACAATTATTATTTGTAAAAACAAACAACGAAAAATGAGCATAGGCCCCATTTTCCTTCCTCTCAATATCCTCTCTCTCCCTCTCCTCCTCCACCACATCCTCCTCCTTAAACAGAACATCTGCCCCTACACCAACTCCAACACTCACAACTTCCATACACCAACACATGTAACGTCAAGAGATCTAAAAGCACAAAAGCAAGTTCAACCATTGATTGAAACATAAATGATACCATTTTAAAAATCACAACTAAACGAACTCAAAAATTTTTGAATCAGTTAACCCAGGAGTAAAATTTCACAACAGAACACTCTTGTGCATTTATTAGGTGATAAATAAAAATCAAACTAAACTAAATCTCAGTATTCCATGCTCTCTCCTCAATTTCAGATCCACAACAAGTTCATTAATAAAACTTGTAAAACACATAAATATGTTCTTTTAAATAGCCTCTGAAAATGGTTTTATGAGAGCCAAAACATATTCATGTAAACAATTATAAGCATAAATAATCATTATCTTCTTCATTTAATTTATAAACCGAGCTTGACGTAAGTTTTGATTTATGAACTGTATTATTATAGGTAGAGAAATGGGTAGTTTTTTAAAAAGAGTTGATTTTACACTTCCATCAAGTATGCAAGTATTAAATAGAAAACTATTTTTCAATGTTAATGAATAGAGTTTTTGCTATAATATCTATTAAACTATTTAACTCATTATTTTATTTATATTGACCACATCTTACACTCTCACACATAACATTATCTTTATTCATGGTTTAATAAATATACTAACATAATGCATACAGAGAACAATAACTTCTATTTCATATAGTTTCTTCTATATACTTTAATATTAGTCCTTACATAACAACCGCAGAACCAAATGACATCATAATCTGTAAATAAAATATACATAATCGGTTCAACAATAATGTCTTTATCAAAGATACCTCTTGTTATTGTCATTCAAATTCAATCATGTATATCAAAGAAAAATGAAAAACTGTCATGAACATCGTTATATATGAGCTCAAAACATCAATACATAATCATCCTAAATTCTTGATATAATATCAGCAATTATATTCATGATACTCATTCTTTCAACATGATTTGCTAAAAGTTTTGGGTGGCAATTTTTTCATCAAAAGATTAATAATCATAAGAATGGTGTTAATGTGTTCAATCAACACTCTTTGTTTTTCAACCTCTTTTTTAACAGCAAAGTATTTCATATCCATGTGTTTTGCACAATTTAAAAAGTTGTCATTCTTAAAAAAAACAACAAAACTATAAATTCCTAGCAATTTAATGATACTATTGACCACTCTAAGTCTTGAAATACAATCTCGCGCAACCACTTTGCCTAAATTATAGCCTGGATACATGCCATAAATTCAGCTCCTTCAGTAGAAGCAACAATAACACATTGTTTTGCACTCTTCCAAAATTCAAGTACACAAACAAATTCAACCATGGATTGCAACAGAAAAGATATCAATTTTTTAATGTGTTCTTAATACCATTTCCAAAATCATCACAAAACAAAGTCAAAATTTTTCAAATCAGTTAAATCTCAATAATTTCCATGCTCTGTCCTCAATTTCAGATACACAACAACTTCATTAATACAACTTGTGAAAAACGTAGATAGCAAACCAATAACAAATACACATAAATCAGATCCATAAATTGTTGATCAGTTGTTCATAAATATGGAAAGAAAATTAGGTTAAATACACATACCTATCTACAGAAATCAGTGCCTCCCCTTCGTGGTCACCGATGATCTGAGGGTGAGAGACGGGTTTGTGCAGTTGAGGGCGAGCTACCTTGTTGATTTGCAACGTTGAGTTAAGGGTGAGAGAGACGAGTCTGTGGGCAACTCTGTCGGTGGAGCTGAGGGCGAGGAGCGATGGGATGTCATGGTTGGAGCTCAAGTTCGACTTTTGCAAGAGTGGCTGAGGGGGAAGGGCACTCTGTGGCTGCCTTGTAGTGTGAGGGAGAATCATCTTGCAGGTGTGTAAGGGGGATGGGACGATGGATTGGCTGGTCTAGGGTATGGTTGAGAGAGGGAGGTGAGGGGGAAGGATTGTCGGTGAGGCAAGAGAGGGAGGTGAGGGGGAAGGACTGTTGGTGAGGCAAGAGAGAGGGACCGTCGGTGAGAGTGTTTGAGAGAGAGAACAGACAACAGGTCTGTAAAAGTGAGAGGGAAAAGTGAGAGGCAGAGCGCTGCGTTCACGTCTAGCACGTGGGATGCAGATGCAAAAGCATCTCTCAGATGCTTTTGCATCTGCGTCAGAATTCATTTTTAAATGGTGGGACCCATCGCAAAAATTTATTCAGGTGTTTGGTAATGTTACGTTTCGCTCCGTGTTTTGCTTCAACCGCAAGTAAAAACGCGGAGCCAAACACCCAAGAAATGTCAACAAGAAGTTACGTTTAAGTGCACGTTTGTCCTGCATTTTAAAATATTTTTGAAAAATATTAAAAATATTCAATTTTATTTTTTATTATTTTTTTACTCTTAAATTATTTTAAGGTGTTAATATCAAAAATAATTTAAAAAAATAGAAAAATTATTTAATACATTTGAAAACAAAAAAATATTTAAAAAAATTAATCTCAATCGTACATTCAAATAAATTATAAAAGTGAGATATGTTAGGGTTGAGGATAGTTTTCAAAATATTGAAATACTTCTGTTTTTATAAAATATACTCGTATTTTGAAAAAATATGTTTAAGATTATTTGAAAATAAAGATAGTTTCAATGTATAAAATAAAGTTTATGTTGAATCTTTAAACCTCTAAATGTTTTTTTAAAATTTACATCTTAAATCAACACAATTTCTCAAAAAACAAATACTATCATATGTAATATATTAAACACAACCGCAAATTAAATATCTTTAATCTCTCTTTCAGTCATTTTATCAAACAACTCCAATACATGAACTAAATTAACCCACGGGTTCACATTCACTCTCGCTATTGTCTTTGGCAAGAGTTGCTCGCATTCAAACCAGTCCAAGCTCCAGAGTCAGAAACTAAAAACCAAAGTAACAGAATTGATAAAAGCTATACTCTTTTTGGAAAATATTGTCGACCCACACCTAATGTTATTATCAGTATAATGATAATTTTGTATCTTCATTTAAAAAACTTAACACCAACTTTTAAGAGTTTTACGATGATTCTATTATTATTATTATAATATAAGCTAACTAGATGTGGACCTAAGTCTTCAAAAATAAATAAACGCGCGCAGCAACTGCGAATACACGGATGGTGTCTTCTATCTGCTCTAGGTTTGAACATAAAAGTTTGGGATACTGAGACGACTATTTCAGCTCTCTCACCGTTAAGTAATTATTTTGAATAATTTTTTAGGTTTTTTTTCAAGAAATTTAAGAAATGGATAGTGTTTCTGGATTTATTGTTTAGTAACACGATGAAACTAGCCCCTCTCAATGATAAAATAAGGCACCTGGAATAGGGGGTAGTTTAACAATTTCCAAGGGACATAGATGATATTTCTAAATTTGTTATGCAATATAAATGCAAAATTGGCCCTCAAAAACGACAAAAAAATAATAGCCTAACCGGTGGTATTGTTGTAATTTTCACCGTGATTTTTTCGTGGTTATCGGGTGGGTTCAGTAGTATATAGGTAATTATCTATTATTTTATTATTTCTTCTCAAAAATATTGCAAACATATCATACGGACAAGTCATTCAGGCGGCACGTGCGCCTCATTACGGTGGTAAAAAATCAGAATTCACCATCTCCCATGGTGCATCAGCATGTCCTCTTTCAATTGGTGTGGCGCGCGTCGAGTTATGGTGGCCAATGAAGCTCCGGTGGGCAAGTTTAAGTTTTTTCTCTCTTTTCTTTCTCTTGCTGTCTGAAAATACACGTCAATCCTTGATGTTTTAGAAATGTTTATTTTGGTCCCTAGTCTTTTAATTTCGCTTTTATTATTTTAAAACAAAAAAGTTTTTGCGTTGAAATTGTACCCTTTAATTGAAATTGATTATATATGTTGGATTTCAATTTAGTCCTTGTTCTTTTGATTTTTAGTTTACTTTTGGTTATTTTAATTATTTCAGTATGCAGGTTTTAATTGCATCTGATTGGGTCCTCCAATTTTGAAATTTGAAATTTATCAAATATTATATCTTTTATTTCAATCCTTCTTCTTTTAATTTTGTAAAAAAAATTATAATTTTTTTAAAATATCTTTATTTATTTAGATCCCAAGGTTTATTTATTTCAATTTCATCCTTCAATTGAAACTAATTATATAGTTTGTTTTAATTTGTTTTGATTGTGTCTCTAATTGAAATTAGTCATATATGCTACTTTATATTTTAATCTTTATTCTTCTAATTTTTTTTATTACACTGAAATTTTTAAAAAATATATATATATTTATTTATTTTGGTCCCTAGGGTTTTATTTGTTTTAATTTTTTTTCTATGACTAGAATTAAGGGGGTGTTTGGGAAGCCACCCAAAAGCACTTTTGGGTGCTTTTGGTCCATCTTTTTTTTTTGAATTTTAAAAACAGACGGTTAGTGTTTTTAGATCATTTTGATGTGCTGATATCAAAAATGATTTTTAAAAAATAAAAAAATATCATTTTAATATATTTCGGCACGAAACACACTTTGAAAAGCTACAGCAACAGCTCTCCCAAACACCCTCTAATTGTTGTTTTTATTTTTTATTTTAGTACTTATTCTTTGAATTTTTTATTTGCTATTAATTTCTATGGTTTTTTCTCTCATTCCTAGACAATGTTTATTTTTTTATCTGTATTTATGCATCCATACTTTTAGTTTTTGTTTTTTTTTTACCTTTTTTATTGGGGTTTTCTTTTTAATCGATTGAAACCTAAAATTTTAATTTATATCGATGATCATTTTAAAATTAATATTGCTCTCTTTTTCTCTTTGTTTTTTTTTTCCTGTTATTTTTACTTGTTTTTCAGGTCAAGTGATTTTATGATTTTATTGTTTGCGTCATAATAATGATAATTTTAGTGATTATTTTTTATTGTTGTTTTTTTAAAATGTTTTGTTTTTTTATTTTATTTTTCATGAAAATTTAATGATTTTAATTTTTTAGCAGTAATGTTAATAAAAAAATTAACCGTTATAATAATGATGATGATGGTAGTGTAGAGATGAATTTTTAATTTATGTTTTTTTCTTTTTGTAGATAGAAAATTAACTACTTATTTATTTTATTTTATCATTGTTTGTGTTTTCATAATTTATATTTTATTTTTATGTTGAATTTAACTTGAACTATAAAATGAACTATATTTTAACATAGTGAATTCAATAATTCAAATATCTCAATCTTCTTGTTTTTTTAATGATGATACTAATTTTATGTTGGTTATTTCATTGAAACCAACTAAATTGAAAATTTTATAGCGATTTAAAATTCATATATTTTTATAAAAAAAATAATGAACTTAACAGGAATTCTGCACAAATTTACTATTTTGCCTAAATTTATATTATAATAAAAAAAATCACATGATTAATTTTTTTGGCATTGAAAAAAATAGGATGCCTCCACTAACGGGGTGCAAGGCATTGGCTAGTATTATTATACAAAAAAACATAAAAGAGGTTAGGTTCGCTTACTGTAGCTTGTGAATGAAATCACTGTAGATTACAAAAGTTGTCATGACCTAATTTTGGGTTATTCCCCAAATCTATCTCAAAATAATAAAAATAAAATAAAAGGGTTGATGTTGGCAGAAAAAATTAAGATTAAAATTTTGGACGTTCACGAGAGCTTGATTGTACCTTTTTTAGCCCAAAAATGAAGAAAAATATAGATTCAATGCTAAAGTAATTTATTATTAGATAAGTTTGTGTAAAAATTAAGTCAAAAGATATAATTATATTTTTAAGAGCCAGTTCAATTCAATCATTGACCAATATAGAAGTGTAATTATGTTGAAGAATTAATTTAGGGTCTAATTGAAAGATTAATTAAATACAAAGACTTAATTATACTTTAAATTGATTAAATTAATTTAATTAAGGCTTAATTGATGAAAAATCAAGTTCTTGAGCTTAATACAGGTTCAATTGAGAATATTAAAATTTTTAGAGACTGATTTGAATTTTTCCAAGCCAATTATGTGAAATGAGGGGCCAAATTAAATAAATTGAAAGTCTAATGGTCGATTGAAGGTTAAATCGCACAAATCAGAAATCAAAGACCAAAATAAAAAATACCCACAAAGTTAAAGCTAGTATTGAAATTCTGACATGGTGTAATTGTATAAAATCAAAAGTTTAAATCCAATTGGGGATGCAATTAGAATAATTATAAATTAAAGGACCAAACTGCACTTTCACCTCCCAAAGCAACAAACAGCGTCCACCATCGCCTGCACCGCTGTCGACAAACCACCTACACCACCGTTGACAAGCCACTTACATGTTGCCGCTGACAAGCATGCTGTTGTAAGAGGTAGCCCATCGTTGCAAGCAATGACTACCTCCTGCACTGCCTATAAATACGATGAGCAGATAGGAGGAAGGGGAGAAGAAAAAACAGTGAAAATTACGATAGAGGAGAAATTTACGTAACAAAATTATACTTAAAAATCAGACGAGAATCACATTTTGTCTCCCTTGGCTCTAGCGTTGACACCATCAAGACCCTCTTTATCTCCCGCTCAATCGACCATCTCTCTCTCTAAAACAAGCAGCCACCTCTCTCTCTCTCTCACTCGATAAGCAACTCCAACACCAATTTTGACCACCTATCACCACCCGTCATAGCCAGCAACTCCCCTACTCCAACAACCCAGTTGTGGTCTCAAGCGAAGGCAATAGCAGCAGTAGCCGTTGTAACAGCACAAGCCAACCAATTTCTGACGTCTCCTCTAGCCACCACAGGCTATCATTTCCAACGTCATCACAGCATGAAGAATCACCTCAATTTCCTCTACCTAACAATATTAACAGGTACACCATTCATCAAACTCTAAAATTTGTCATGTTACTATTCATCTTCTTCTTGCATGCGGGAGGGGCTCCCCACCTATTGTCACTACAGGTGGATAGTGGGTTGGTCAGGTCGGGCTTCGTGTCAAGCCCGACCCCCTAAGTCAAATGGGCCTCCAACCTTTTTGGGTTGGACGCCTAATTTGGATAGGATCTAGCTTGCCAACCATTTGGACCAAAAAGCCTAGACCAAAGTGGGGTGGGTGCTAGCCCAGCCCTGGGCAAGATGGGCTGGCATCTTGATCCATCAAGGTGGGGCAACCAGTCCACAGGAAAAACAAGACAAAAAAGTAGGAAAAAAATTACAAAATTGTATAAAAACCATATCATTTTTTATAAAAATAATTAAAACAAAAAATATATTGTTTTCGTGCATACAACCACTACGCTAACATATTTTGAACATTCCTTTTTAAAAAAATTATATATTTCGGAGTTTAAAGAAAAATGGTTAACATGGATTTCATAAACAAAAAAAATCATTTTCTCGTATTTTTTGAATTTCACAGCATGTTTGTAAAATCCAAAGAGTATTGGTCAGTATTCTAAAAATATCAAAATCTTATTTTTTAGTGATTCATATTATTCATTGTTAATATTTGGGTAAAGAAATCTTAAAAGAGTTAATATCCAAAATATTAGCATGGATAATTTCTTATTATTCACTGTTGATATTTGGATAAAGAAATCCTATAAGGTTTAATACCCAAAATATTAGCTGAAATAATTCATTGTTATTCACCGTAAAAATTGGGATAAATAAACCTTAAAGTTGTAAATATTCAAAAAAAAAATTATGGGAATAATACGTCATCATCATTTAACCAATATATTTTTGAAAGACCAATACCACAGCAATTGTAAGGCAAACCAAAACACCAAGCAGCTTACCTTAGGTAGGATGTGCTACTGGTAGTTAAAAAATATATATTTAATGATTATTTTTATTGTTCTTTTTATGTAAAAATATTTGTTTTTTTATTCTTTGGGGCATTATTATCATTTTAATTGTTTGGACAATAATGTTGATAATAATTTAGCTGTTATAGTCATGATAATGATGACAATGCAGAGATGGATTTTCATTGATGATTTTTTATTTTTGTAGATAGAAATCAACTATTTATTTTTATTATTTGATTATTGTAGGGGTTTTTAAAATTTATATTTTATTTATTGCGTTTAATTTAAATTGGATTATAAAATAAACTAATTCTTATATAGTGAATATGATAATTCATGTATTTGAATCTTCTTGATTTTATAGAAAACTCGTATTCCATAGGAATTTTACACATATTTATTTTTTTGCTCAAAATTACATTATAATAATAAAAATTATATAATTAATATTTTTATATTAAAGAAATTATAGTTCTGACTACGGCAAAACGCGGGAAAGTAGCTAGGATCTTCTAAAATCAACACTTTTACCGCTAAGTTAATTTAACCTGTGGTCATCTAGTCACCTTCCTTCCTTCCGTGTTTGATTTAAAAAAAAACCAAAACCTGTGGTCTGGATTCCCGGAAACTGAGTGCCTGTTTGGAACTACGTTCCAACCGATTTTTTATTGAAATTTGAATTTATTTATTTTTTGCACTTTAAATAAAAAAAAAATGATGTTTTTAGATCATTTTGATGTGCTGATATCAAAAATAATTTTTAAAAAATAAATAAATATTATTTTAATATATTTTTAAATAAAAAATACTTTGAAAAGTAGCCGCAATCATACTCCCAAACACCCGATGAATAACGTGCTGGAATGTCGGGCGGGCATCCGGACCTAGTGGCTTCCCTCAATTCTCTGTCCACTTTCTACATCGAAAGAAAAACCTAGTCAAGTATTCTCTCTACCTATTGCAGGGATCCTCCATATCCCCACACCCTGCATCTTTATACTTATGGCCTAGACACATTGTATTTAAAAAATATTTTTGAAAAATTTTATTTTTATATTTATTTTAAATTAAAATTTTAATATTTTTAGATATTAATGTCAAAAATAATAATTTTTTTATTTTGATGTATTTTTAAAAAACAATTTCAAGTAAAAAAATCACTTATGATTTATTTTGGTTGTTGGGGTTTGGGTGTTCAAATTCTCGCAAGAAAAAAAAGGAAAAAGAGAAAAAGGTAAGCGTGATGGTTATTTTTTTTTTTTTAGTTTGCCAATAAAATTGTAAAACTAACATAAACGTTTTTTTTAATTACTAATTAAAATATAATTATAATCTTGTAAATAATTTGATTTTTTTTTATAATTGATTTAATGATATAAAATATTATTAACTTATTATGAAAGAACTAAAAGAGAGAAGACCGTTACTGTAGCGTGACTGTTCACTGTGACTCATTGTCACGGTGGACTCACAATTTAATCCGATGGTGCGCGCGAGTTCGTCCACCTTTTTTTTTTGTCTTTTTCGCCCATGAACAGTGCAATGACGGTATTGTCCCTCACAAAACTACAAAAAAAGGCGCTGGTCTTAGGGGCTAGTTGGTCATTGTGCATTTTCGGTTCGGTCCGGTCTTGTTCGTCCGGCCGGTTTATTTTTTTTTAATATTTATTGGAACAATGCAATCACTGTTTTAACCTTGCAAAACCATAAAATAACGCACATGGTAGGAGGGGATATACAGTAATTAGCCAATTTTTTATTCTTTTTCACGCCTGATTACTATTGGCGCATCCCAACACGCGCCGTCCGTTTCCGCCCTCACGTGTGTTTCGGACGGCGCCTGCGTTGTCATACGGCGTCCAAAAATGCCCAACCGGCATCCAGAATGATTTTTCGCCATGCTCTCTTCCACATGGGGTGGCGTGTGTAGCCATGTGTTGTCCGGGTATGTGTCGATGATCGTTTGAATTCCCCCCCTCATTTCTCTCTCCTCCTACGCAAGCTGACGTTAGCGAAGCAGTGTTTTTGGCAAAGTTCATTTCAGTCCCTGAACGCTGGAATTTGTTGTTCTAGCCCTTATTGCAATTATATAAGTTTTGATTTGTTTCAATTGTGTCCTTCAATTCAAAGTAATTATAATATATAGTTTCAGTTTGGTCCCTAGGCTTTTAATTTTGCGTTTTGGCCTGAAATCCTTAATATTTTTGGTATTAAAATTTCAATTTATTTCAATTTTATCCTTCCAAACAAATTAATCATAAATCCTTAATAATTTTGGTGCCAAAGTTTCATTTCTTTCAATTTTATCCTTCCATGCGGATAAATTACATATTTGAGATTTATTACAGATATTTTTTTAATTTTATCCCTTATACTTTTAATGCTATACTTTTAATTCTTATTTTTTCCATGTTTATATGTGCATGCTCTTGGTTATTGTTTCCAAAAAAAAATTTATTCCACTGTTATTTGGATTTTTTTCAATATTTAAATTTTAATTTGTATTGGTGATCATTGAAAAAATAATATTTATTATTATTATTTTTTATTCTTCAAGTTCAACAGTTTCTTTAAATATAATAATATTTATGTTTTTGTTAATATTGTGAGGTATTGAATTTTCTAATTATTATAGATAAAACATTCAAAATAATAATAATTATTATTTGTAAGTTTTCTTTTCTTTTAAATATGTCAGCCCAAATATATATTTTGATATTTATTTAATTTTAGAGCCTTAATATATGTGTGTGTGTGTGTGTGTGTGTGTGGCCTAATTTTTTTTGAAAAAAAATTAATATCATTGTTCTAAAATACTTTTAATATCATAATATGAAAATAAAAAAATTATGGAATTTTTTTCTCATCATTTTTATTATTTCCACTGTTATTTGGTTTAGTTTTTTAATATTTACATTTTAATTTCTGTTGGTGATCATTTCAAAAATAATATTGTCTATTTGTTTTCTATTTTTTTTATTCTTCATTTCATATAATTTTTTAAAATCTAATAATATTTATTTTTGTTTTGTCATTTATTTAGTTTTTTTATTTTTTTTTAGTATTCTTGGATGTTGAAATTGCTTATTATTATAGACAAGATATTCTTATAATGTATGAAACTATTTATATATTTTGATATTTATTTAATTATATATATATATATATATATATATATATATATATTTCAAAAAATAATAATTTACTATTAGTATTCTAAAATATTTTTGATATAATAATATGAGCAATAAATTTTACAACCAGTTTCATACATAGAAAAAAATAATTTCTAATAAATTTTATCAAAAAAGTTTTAACAGTAGCAATATTCAATCGTTTTTTAGTGGAAAAAACCCGTTTATAATATATTTGATGAATTATAATTTTACTGTTTAGATATTAAAATAAAAAATTACAATACATAAAATATCAAGCAGTTTTTTATATAGATAAAAAAGCCTTGTATATTTCGCCAGCAAATTCGCTCATAATCACTAAACTGTAGTTTTTAAATAAAGAAAGAAAATTAGTTATATTACAGTACATTCAGGGTAATTATCCTTTATTAATTAATTGAAAAAGCAACAAGATATACCATCAGAAGATCCGTGTATCAAGAGCGTGAGACACAAGTTAACTGGACAAAGTCATCATCAGCGATCACAAGCAAGTCTCAAAAGTACCCTGTGGAGATGATACTAGTTCCCTAGGGCTCAGGCTATGCTACATTATTACTACTGCTATTATTTTCTGTGTTTGGTGCGGGTGGGGAGATAGGGCTTCTAGAGTCATTTAGCTGTCCTGTCATAAATTAGACCGTACAAAATGGATTTTAACAGCATTTATTACTGTTTATTTATATTAGGGCCCGCTTTGGAAAGCGGCCAAAAACGCTTGGGCTGTTTTTGGTGTTTTTTTTTTAATTTTAAAAATTGACTATTAATGTTTTTAAAACATTTTGATATGCTGATGTTAAAAATAAATGAATTAATATAAAAAAGCCATGCAATAATCAAATAAAAAAATAGTTCTATCCACAAAAACATGAATACATAAATTGAAAATCTATCATTATGTTATAATTATTATCACTACTATAACAGTTAAAATTATTATCAATATTATTGTCAAAACAATCTCAATAATTAAATTATCCTGAAAAATCATTAAAAAAAAGCAAAAGATTTTTGTATAAAAAAGATAAAAAAAACAACCACTAAAATCATCATGATAATTGCATAAATAGTCAAATCATAAAAATGATCCAAAAGTAATAAAAAATTAATCATTAAAATTATCATTATTATTGCGTATATATTAAAATCGTAAAAATCATTTAATCCAAAAAACAAATAAAAATAACAGAAAACCAAAAAAAAAATAAAGGATAAAAGGCAGCAATATTAATTTTACAATGACTACCAATTTAAATTCAAATCTCAGGATTTAACCGATGAAAAAAAATCCCAAGAAAAAAAAACTAAAAGTATAGATGTATAAATACGAATAAAAAATATACATTGTCTAAGAATTTTAAAAAAAATGAATGAATATAAAAAAATCCTATAATAATAAAAAAAAAATAGTTATATCCGCAAAAAGATGAATACATAAATTGAAAATCTATCCTTATGTTATTATCAATAGTTAAAATTATTATCAATATTACTATCAGAACAATTCAAATAATTAAATTGCTCTGGAAAAATCATTACAAAAAATCAAAAGATTTGTATAAAAAACAATTAAAAAATAACAAGTGAATTAATATCAAATATCAATAAATTTATCCTTATGTTATCATCATTATCACTACTATAACAGTTAAAATTATTATCAACATTATTGTCAAAACAATCTCAATAATTAAATTATTCTGAAAAATCAATAAAAAAAAGTAAAAGATTTTTGTATAAAAAAGAAAAAAAAAAACAACCACTAATATCATCATGATCATTGCATAAATAGTCAAATCATAAAAATCATACAGTCCAATGAAAAAAAAAAGCAAAAAACAAAAAAAATGAACAAAGAGGAAAAAAGAGTAAAATTAATAGTAAAATTATTATTATAATAGTTAAAATTATTATCAATATTATTGTCAGAACAATTCAAATAATTAAATTGCTCTAGAAAATCATTATAAAAAATCAAAAGATTTGTATAAAAAAATTAAAAAATAACAAATGAATTAATATCAAATATCAATAAAAAATAAATTAATATCAAATAAAAAATAAACATAATCCAAAAAAAATGAATTAATATCAAATAAAAAAATTAAAAGAATAAGGACCGAAATGAAAAATAATATATATAAAATTAATTACAATTGAAGGATAAAATTAAAAAAAAAACAATTGGAGGACCAAAAATAAATAATGATAACTGCTATCATTTTACAAAAAATCAGAAGAAGAGGGACTAAAATCAAATTTTGTATATATTACCAATTTCAATTGGAGGACCAAATTAAAGAAATCAAAACATCCGTACCGAAAAATTTGAAGGAATAAAAAATAAATCAAAAATCAAAAGTATAAGGACTGAAATAAAAACTTCTTATATAATCAGTTTTAATTGAAGGGCACAATTGAAAACAATAAAACTTTCATTTAAATAAATCAGTAATAAAAACAAAATCAAAACCTCAGGGACCAAAATGAACTTTCGACAAACCTCAAGGACCGGAGCTGACTTTGCGGCGGCAGGAGAGAGAAAAGCCGCAACCGATCAAAAACCATCCGTTGCCACTTACCGGGACATCTATGACTGGAACGCGCTGCGATGGAAGAGTGAGAACCTTCCAGCGCCTCTTCTGGTATGGCGGAAGTTCATTTTTTACGGCAGGAAGACGAAGCACGCGCCGCATAAAAGGCGAGTGAGAGGGGAACGCTGCGGGCTAGTCTGTCTGACGTGCCGGTAGTTAATCTGAAAAAAATAATAAAATATGAGATAATTACCAAGTGGCCCTTAACCCTACTGATATTTACGAAAAAAACCGTACGGGAAAGTACGTAGCTGCCCCTGTTCACTATGCGCTATTTTGTCTTTTTTCGTCGATTCACTGTGCAAATAAAATGAAAAAACCGGTAAAGCCCTTGGTTCCTGTGCACTATTTTGTCTTTTTCGAGGGGTTTTTTTCGTTAATCCACTATTCAAAACTGAATAAAAAAAAAGGACGCGCATACGCGCGCGAAACATAAATGTAAAATGTTCAGTCCATAGTGCATTTCCTCACAATGCAAGGGGAAAACACCACATGGTATATATATACACTTAATTTGTATACCAAGTTAATCTAAGAAATTGCTTTGGGACTAGTTCAGAACTATGTCAGACTAGAGGAGGTAGCGAGTTCGCATTTCAGGGGGCGAAAAACTTATTCCTATTTTTTCTTTTTAAATGTTTTTTTCCTAACCATGGTATCCGAGATAGTTTATGCGCACTATGAATAATCTTCGAATCTATTTTTTTATATTTTTTTACTGTTTTTCTTTCTCCATTTATACTTTTTTTTTTGTTTATTTTTTTATAACCAAGGTGTCTGTGTTGACTTACACGCATCACGTTTTTTTCTCCAAAATTAACAGTGATTTATACTGTTTATTATTGTTTGAAAAGATGATTTCTCTTGACTTTCTTTTTTTTATTTGTTGTTTTCTTAAGTGCTTTTTTGTTGATATTGTTAGATGTTAAAATTTCTAATTATTATAGATAACACATTCAAAATAATAATGATAATTATTTTTAAATTTTGTTTTATTTTAATTATGTCAGACTGTATGTATGTATGTATACTTATGACTTAGGTTTTTTTGAAAAAAGAAATCTATATCATTGTTCCAAAATACTTTTAATATAATAATATGAGGAGTAAATATTATAAAAATAAAAAATAATAGAATTTTTTTTTCCTAACAATAATTATGGTCTCACTAGTTTTTATAATTATGTTTACATTTTAATTTGTGTTGGTGATAGTTTGAAAATTGGTATTTATTATTTTTTCTCTCTGTTTTTAAAATTATTTTATTTATTCTTCAAGTCGAATAACTTTTTTTTAAATCTAATAATATTTATTTTTATTTTGTCATTTATTGATTTTTTTTAATTAATACTGTTAGCTGTTGAAATTTCCAAGCATTCAAAATAATACTAATGCTTATTTGTAATTTTTTTTCTTATAAATATGTGAAACTAATTACATATTTTTATATTTATTTAATATTAGAACCATAATGACCTATTTATTATTTTCAAAAAATCATAATTTACAATAAGTATTCTAAAATATGTTTAATGTAAAAATATATAGAATAAATCTTAACAAAATAATTATTTCTTTTTTCAAACAATAACGGTGTCATCGATGGTATGACCAACAATAATTAGAATATTAATTATGTATAATAATATTTATAACGACAACTATAAAAATTATGACAAAAATTCATTGGTCAATGTTATTTTTGTGAAAATAACTTCCGTGTCTTTTTTTATGTACGATATTTCAGATCATATCACAAAAAAAAAAATATGAAACCACACATAGACAAGACATGTAAAAAAATTGTGTCAAATTATATACAATAATAAAATAAAAAATTGCCCTGCATTTCGCCACAGTCGACACTAATTTTTTTAATATGTAACAATTTGTTAATGGTCCTAAATTTTTATATATATTATTTTTGGGACTTTTTCTTAAAAAACTAGGAGACTAATTATTTATTGTGATATTTTTTTCATATTAACGTCTTGAAATATATATAAAAATTGATCTAACTTTTCTTTAAAAATCTCACATTAATTCAGTGTTCTAATTTTTTTTAATATATTAATATGAGAAGATTTTTTTTGATAAATTTAAGTAGTTGTATTTTTGCTATCTGACAAATTATTTGCTGCATGAAACAAATCACTTATCTGTGGTACAATTCAACGATTGTAATTTTACTGTTTCCTAATGAAAGAATTCATGAAACAAATAAAATATATACAACAATCAACCAGTATGTTACAGAAAGCATGTGGCTCATTTTAACATAATTTCTTCGATTAAAATTATATAATCTACTAATTAAAATATTATCAAAATAAGTTTAACAATAGCAACATTCAATGACTTTTTGACAGAAAAAAAACTTGTTTCTAACAAATTCTATCAATTATAATTTTACTAATTAAATATTAAAAAAACCAATTATAACATACATAAAATCAATCAATTTTTCACAGAAATAAAAGCCTAGCACATCGCGTGGACAAGTTCTCTCGTACAATCTAAAATACAGTTAGTGTGTTACAAGAAAAAATTAAAAGATTTTTATTTTTATTATAAATTATTTTTTTATATTTTAAATAATTCAACAAAATATATTATTTTAATATATTTTTAAACAAAAAAATATTTTAAAAAATAACATCAAATACATTCATAAGCATGAAATTACAGTGAAACAGCTGCAGCATACATTGCTTTGATGTTGCATATTCGTCCATTTATCCGTCTCTCGGTCTCTCCACACGCACGCGCACCTCCAAACCAGCCTTCGCATTGCTTCTAAATTGTAATCCAGGCTCCTCATAACACGTAATCAGCGATGAACTTTGGCTGACTAATTGATATTATCTGGGTTTATCATGTTTGATGCAAGTCTTATGCACAATGGTTAATATGATGTAACAACAACTACAAACTCATGGAATTAGAACACAACTACATTCTGTGGCTAATTTTTGTAAGGGATACCCGTGTATTTTATCTGACGAAACTCACAAAAGTTCACTGCGTGTAATTGAAAGTGCTGCATGTAAATTCAGGTAGCATTTACAGGAGCATATATCCCGAACTCGAACCCTGGATTGGATTTGGATATTGTAGCTAACGAGCGGGAAAAACAAAAAAGATTGCTCCTGGATTTATTATTTCACTCATTCTAGAGGGGGGGAAACCGAGCTATGTTTCACTCTGTTCAATTAAGCAAGGTGCGAGTAATATTCCCATTGAAACGTTGCCGAGCCCAATTGGTGATTTTGAGATTTAGCAAGGTAAAGCTTCCACTATATATCCCAACAACACAGTAAGAAGATATCCCATCAACACATTAAAGGTATATTTGGTATTGCAGTTGTTATTATAGTTGAGATAAAAAAAATAATTTTATGAAAAACACTTTTAGCTATGATTCATAACTGAAATTAAAGTGTTTGGTCAAAATTGTGGTTGAGTTTGAGGTTCAATAAAAAATAATTTTGTGTGTTTGCTTATCAAATTTTTCATATTGTTATCAACTTGTGAAATTATTTTAAAAAAACACACACATATGTATATATTGCTTTTTAAGTATTGTAGATCAATAATCATAACAATAAAATATAATTAATAATTCAAATAAATTAGACACTTGTTTTTATTCTCCCATCAAATTACTTGCAATTTCATCACGAACTAAATCGATACGTGAATGCCTTTACGATCCCTTACTATTTGATCGAAAAATAACATCTAGTAACAATATCATTAGTAACAACATCTTTGATCCAGTTGTAAAGATATAATTTCAATACCAAATCCAGTTACAAGTTTCTGATTCACAATCAATCAAAAAAGAACAGGGTTATGGAGTAAAATGAAGTCACGCGTCTTTCCCTTTCATCAAGACTGATATTTGTCTACACATTCTTTCATATTTTTTAATATATATATATATATATTTGGGCCCGACCCACCTAAATGGGCCCGCCAGCCAAGTGGGGTCAAAAGCCCCAACTTTAATGGTATTGGGCTTGGCCGAGAGAAGGTCTAATCTAAGTCCAGAAAGGGTGAAATGGTGCGTTGCACCATTCACATCTTTTAAAACATAAATAGTACAATGGGGAGCTGTGATAATTTAATTCACGTGAACAACAGTTAATCGGTTGATGGTGACAAGAGGCTCAATTGTTGATGCTAATGGGTGAGATGGTCGAGGTAGTTTCTTCTATGGTAGTGGCGTCGAAAATGGTGGTCGAAAAGAGCGTTGAAAGCTTGCCGTCATTGCTGGTTTTACATCGGGCTTGTTGCTATTGTTGTCAACAAAGCTTCTAGCATGGATGAGAAGTTCCCGGTGCTAAGGGGATAATGGTGATGCTCTCTAGGAGCTGCCCCTGAGTGTGGAGAGAGAGAGAGAGAGAGAGAGATCATCGGTGGTATGCCTGCAATTAGTGTTTTTCCAACCGTGATGTTGCTTCAAGTTGCCACGTAAATGAACCAGGATTTGCAATCCATGAAACACTGGCAAAAAATAAAACGCAGATGCAGGCAAAAGCTTCAAAATTCAACCTCTTCTAAACTGTGGTGTTAATCTAAATTTGGTGGGTTCTATAGCTTTTGAAACCGTGTTTTTTCAATTACCAAACAATTCACAAACTATGTTATCTCAAATTTCCATTTGAAATGCAATACCAAAATTCCACTAAGGGTGTGTTTAATATTACTTTTGCTTTTGTTGTTAAGATTTAAAAAAAATAGTTTCATGAAAAGCACTTTTAGTTACGGTTCAAAATAATTATGCTAGTGTTTGTTTAAAACTATGGTTGAGTTTGAGGTTGATAAAAAACAGTTTCATGTGTTTGGTTATCATGCTTTTCATATTGCTGTCAACTTGTGAAATTACCTTAAATGACACACACACACATACATATAAATTCTTTTTTAAATTTATAGATCAATAATCATAACAATAAAATATAATTAATAATTCATGAAAAAGACAAATATTTATTTTTATTCTCCCATCAAACTACTTGCAATTTCATCACGAACTAAATCGAAACGTGAATGCCTATGTGATCACTCGTTATTTGATCAAAGCACAATATGTAGTAATAATATCATTAGTAATAACATCTGTGATATTTTTATAGAGATTTAATTCCAAGACCAAATCTAGTTGTAAGTTTTTGATTCATAACCAATCGAAAAATAACAGGGTTGTGAAGTGAAACAAAGTCATGCACTTTTTTCTTTCATCATGAATGATCTTTATCTACTTTTTTTTTAAATATATATATTTAAAAAAAATAGATTGGGCCCGACCTAACTAAATGGGTCGCCTCAGCCAAATTAGGCCAAAACCCAACTCTATTGGATTTGGCCTGGGCTGAGAGCAGGCCTAACCCAAAGTCCAGTTTTAAAAGGATAGGCGTGAAACGGTGCGCCGCGCTTTCACATCTTCTTAAAACTTGAACAACGTAGCGCTACTGTTCACGTGAATAGTAGTGTTCGACAGACCACGACGAGAGATTCAATGGTCGTGCTGATGGGTAAAGGAGGCCGAGGTGGTTCTTCCTATGATAGTGGTGCCATAAATGGTGGCGCCATAAATAGTGGCCTATGATGGCTGGTAAAAGTGTTAGAGGCTTGCTACTGTTGTCGCCACTTAGAAACCGAGGCATCTTGCTCTCACTAGAGGTGGTCAAGGAGGAGCTTATGACGTGGAGGAGAAGATCTCAGTGATAAGAGGGATGATGGTAGTGTCTCAAAGAGCTACCCTCAATTGTGGAGAGAGAGAGAGAGAGAGAGAGAGAGACTGCTATGTAGAGAGAGAAAGTGTGGCTGTGAAGAGAGAGAGAGAGAGAAGCTCTGGTTCATCATATTGAAAGAGGAGGAGGGTTCACAATTATAAAGGGGGAAGTCTGCGTGATAAGAAGGTGCGTGAATTATTTTGGCAACACATAATTTCTGTCTTTTTTTTATAAGAAACAGTTATTGTAGTGGCTTAACATAGTAAAATGAAATGCAGCAAAAACATAAATCTTCTGCTTATTAAAAAAAACAATTTCAATTGATTCTTGTTGGAAACCCATACCAATTTAACGTGTTTTTTTTTTCTTTACCAAACAATACAAAACTAAACTGATTATAGTTTGAAATATAGGTTCAACTGCGTCAACAAACGAGCATAGAATAGATTGAACCAAAGGTCAAATAGACTTCGCTCAAGCTCTCAGTGACCTGCTCAGTTTTGATTGCTGCATCAAGATAGGGATTATAAATGCATGACCTAAATACAGTATTCCAATAGTTAAAATTGTACGAAATCAAGTGTATTAAAAATAAATAAATAAAAATAACACGATTCAAACCGGCCAACAGTTCATGGGCTCGGCAGTAGTCTTGTTAACGTCCTTTCTCCTTTTGATGGTTCTGTATTTGAGTTGTAAATTGTAGAAATCGGCTGCTGTCATTCCATATTCATGAATAATAGTGCCGATGAAAAGGGAATTTCAATGGAAGATCTCCACTTTCTTGATGTTTCAAATCATGGCGCAGAAGCATGCATGCCATGTGCCAACTTACAAGCTAACTAATCGCTTGGTAATGAATCCAAACTTGTCTCGAGAGCTTTTACCGAAATATTGGTAGCTGCCTGGCTGGTAGTTTGCTTATTATTTGTCTCATCAAGTGCTCCTACTTATTCTGGTGAGTAAATATTATATAATATATTAAAAAATATCATATTCGGTTACTATAACATTGGAAAAAAATCATTATAAATTATAATAATATTACTTAGTTTTTAATTCAGGTCAGTTCGATTTTTTCGGTTCATTAATTTACTGCTATATATTTACTATTGCGCAGAAAAACATGACAAGGCACCACTAGCTCGGTAGATGGAGCTTCTATTTATTAAAATAAATAAATAAATCAGGAGTTCTACCGTGTCTACCGTCTCCTCTTCGCCCATATTTTTCTTTCGTTTCCTTGTTATTATGCCTTTTCTTTTCTTTTTCCTCTTAATCATTTCCCCCACTTATTATTATTTTTTTTACATGTATATATGTTTTTTTTTTAATTTTCATTATTTTTTTATTTTCACATCAAATAATTTTTTTAGCTACTAATTTTATTTTATTTTTTTATTTGCTCTTTTCTTAAATTTATTTGTTTTTTTATTGAATTTTTTCTATTATTAAAACAACAACAACAATAATTTTAGTTTTTTTTTTCTTGTTTCTTTTTTTGTTAATATTTTTTAATTTTTTCTCTCGAGATAATTTAATAATTTTTATTATTTTAGTAGCAATTATAATAATATTTTTAGATGTTAAGGTCTCAATATTCCTGTTATTATAATATGATATGTTGATGCGTTTCATCATATCAAACCTTGCATGTATAAATGTTATACTTTATTTATTTTTTTATTTTTTTATTTGATTGAAATTGATAATATATTTGGTTTTCATTTAGGCTTTTATACTTTTATTTTTTTTAATTTTAATTCTTTTAATTCTTTATAGTTCTTAAATAGTCCATATTTTTGTCCATATTTATATATGTGTGCTTTTAGTTTTGATTTTTGATTTTTATTATTTTTTGATGAGATAGCATTTTTTTCAAAAATTCTATTCTTAAATTTTAGTTTGTGTTTATGATTATTTAAAAATTAATATTTTTTTCCTTTTTTTATTCTTTTGGTTTTTTTATTAGCTTTTTTTTCATGTCAAATGATTTTTTTAGCTAATAATTTTTAGTTTTTGTTTTGTTTGCTCATTTGTTAAAGTTTTTGGGCTTTATTATTCTTCTAATGAATTTATTTTCCCATTATTCATGCAATTATACTAATATTAATACTAATAATAATAATAATTGTAGTTTTTTTTATTGCTTCCTCTTTTAGTAATATTTTCAAGTTTTTTCTTTTCGGAATAATTTAATTTTTTCATTGATTTAAAAATAATAATAATAATAATATTTTTAGATATTAAGCTTTCAATGTTCCTATTGTTATAATAGGGTGTGTTGATGTGTTTTATTATATCAAATCTTACATGTATAGAAATTATATTTTATTTTTGAAATATCAAAATTTATTAATTATTTTAATCTAAAAAATTATAAAAAATATTTGTTCGATACAGATAATTAACTATTAATTTTTAGACCATTACATTTAAAAAAATTAATTTAGCATATAAACAGTGGTCATACAACTTTTAGATTGCGCACGTATAATAAATACGCGGACTGTAGATTGTGCGCCATAATTAGGCATGCGGATAGTAACTTCGGGCACAGTACATGGGCAACCCTTTACAATTCCACCCAGCTATCTGTCTCAATCATTTTAGCTCCTTGCCCAGTCAAAGCATAGTTTCCTAGAAGAAAACAGAGAAAAACCTATTGTTCAAAGTCAATAGTTACCTATAATTGAACACGATGATTACAAATTAATTAATTACATAGTTAAACATCTAACAAATTAACTTGTAGATGGGCGTGCATCATCAGAATTTGTAGACGGAGAACCACGAGCATGTTGTCATTGTGCATTAAAAAATTCATCTAATATACTAGAAAAAAATACATTAGTTTTTAAAACCATGACCTTATCATCTAACTTTCTTTAGATTTACCTATACATCAGGTTTCTATTACTCTAGAGAAGATGACATGGTCGATTATGATTTAAATAATAATATTTCAAAAATATAAGATCATGGAATTCCCTTCTACAAACATATAAATTTTTTTATAAGAAAAAATTATATTTTCTGAAAAATATATTTTGTGGGTCTAAATAAAAAGTTAAAACTTTAACTGTTTCAGACTTTTATAAAATCTACATGTCTTGATTTGAACTCTAACTTGCTATACAAATTTTAAATTTCACGACCACGGACATATACACGATGATGCCTTCAAGGAGACTTCTAGCTCATAAACTTACAATCTGAAGTTTTTCAGGATGCTCTGACCAATCTCCTATTTCATTGCTAATGTTTCTTTCTTTCTTGTAATTTTACAGTTAACTTGTCGAAGATTATAAGCTCGTCGAGGCAGACGTTGAGCTGATTGCAGGCTTATAAATTTTGGATTTGTATTTGATCACAGCAAAAATGATGACGCTCAGAATAGAAAGGTGGTGGTGGTGGTGGTGGTGGTACTCTTTTTTTTCTCCTTTTTCAAAGAAAGGTTACCAGACCAGGTAGCTACTTAGAGGAGAATATTAAAAAAATATATTTTTGTTTGACATTTTTTTTCTGGTGCACTATTATTTGTCATTTGTTCACTGCTGTTGATCTTGAGAATTCCATGCTGAGGTTGGCATCTGTGATTTTAGATGTTCATAAAAAATTAAAAGACTGTATTATCCCTATCATCCAACCCAAGTATTTATGATTTAATGGGTAAAATCATAAATCCATAGTCACGAGGCATGAGGTAGCACTGTATTGACCCACTACCCTTTTTTGTTTATTCTCGCATGCAAAAACGTAAAAGGTCTAATTTGAATTGACTGATAAACAACACACATGGAATGACTGTTGCCTTCGTGCTGGATAGCTTAGAAAAATCAATGAGGAACCCATTTTTTCCAATGAAGACGTCATTGATTGTTAAATTATTGCTTTGCGAAGTCTTTTCTCATCTGCTTTTTTTCCTGTTCACATTTGGTTTTCTAATGTTCTTGGCCTTGCGATTAATCCATGTGTTGCTCATTGATTCCTGTGTGTTTTTATTTGCGCAGAAATCAGCTCAAAGACCATATGCTTTCCTGCCATTATAGTTCCCATGGCTGTCCCCGTTTATTTTAGCTGCTCTTTTCCCTGTTGCTGTCGCGTCTATGCAAGCTGTTATGATTTTGATCCATTGAGTGTTTATGGCCGTCAAAGTATGTTTATCTCTGCTTGAACAAGTCAGGTGCATTATTTCTAAAGTTTTTTCCACCTGATTCAAATAACTTGGACATTACAGTCGATGCGAGCTGCCACTATTTCTCATTACATCCTTGCTCTGCAAATCTGATGTAAACATGACTTTCTTTTGCCTTTTTTCCTTTCGCGAGCTGAGGGATCCTCTTGACCAATTTTCTTGAGATGTTGTTAGTGGTCAAACCATGTTTGATGATTATGGTCAAGTCTTGGCATGTTAAAGCTTTTCTTTGCGGCTAGTGTGTTTTTTCTGGGTAAAAAAGGTCTTCGATCCATCATTTCCTCAATGGGCTTACGTATAATACGCTGACATTCAAAAAGTTTCAAGTAAATGAGAGATTTTACATTTGTGATGAATTAGGTGATGCATCCACCACTTTATGAGTGTGTGATGAATTAGGTGGATGCCATCACCACTTTATGAGTGCACATACTTGCTTGTTTCCTCCCATAACTCTTGCACGGCATTACTGCCATTTTTTTGCTATGCTGCGATGAACCACTCGCTTCAAGGGTTCAAGCAGCTTTCACATTTCTTTTTCATGTTTACAAATGACACTCCCATCGTTTCTTGATTGCAGGATGACTAACTTTGAACCCTGGAATACATTGTTTGAAGATCTGGGCAGTATCATGGACTTGCACTTTTGCAAAGAGATTGGCACTCAACTCTGCATTTGCGCTTTATTTATTTGTATCAGACTTCGTTTGACTTGCATTTGTAGTTTTTGTTGTGGTTTTTAAATTATTTTTTGATTTTTTTTTCAAAAATATATTAAACTGAAGTTTTTTTTTTTTGTAAAAATTATTTTTAATATTGTTCATCTTAACTTTCACTTTTCTTCTTTAGCAGTTGCCAATACTCTTCTGAATGGAGTTAGAGTGTTTAGAGTATGATTCCTATTTTTTAAAAGTATTTTTGTTTAATTTATATATGTATTAAAATGATATTTTATTTTTCTGCGACAATAACCACGTTGTCGGTGAAATCTGCTCAATCCCTTGTCTTGTCGTCATTGCTCTCACAAAGTGAATAGCTATGGAATGTGAATTAGCTTCCAGATGGAAATAATAAGAGGTTGGGTTGAGCTCAGATTTTACTTCACCTGCTTCTTTAGAATATCTAAATTCATCATCCATTTTCCTCTCAAATTAGGGTGTTTCACCTTACATCTTGTATTTTAAAAAAATTAATTTATTTTTATTTTTATTTTAAATTAATGTTTTTAGATTTTTTTTGATATTATTTTTAATAAATAAAAAATATCATTTGGATATATTTTTAAAATTAACCTTAATAATATTCTTAAACAGTCACAATCTAATTTGGCCATCATAAATCATACTATTAAATTAGCATGGAAATTTTAAAAATCTACCGAGATGACATGGTTACAAATCTATTTAATAAATGATTAAATTTATACATGTCATGATTTTAAAATGAAATATTTAAAAATCATAAGTAAAAAAATTATAGCATTATCGTGTTTTTAAATCATCACATATTAAGTGTTTATTTGATATTGTATTTTAAAATTATTTTTAATTATTTTTATTTTTTACTTTAAATTATTTTTTGATATTTTAGATTATTTTGTCTGGCTAGTATAAAAAATATCATTTAAAAAATAAATAAAATATATTATTTTGATATATTTATAAACAAGAATATCTTAAAAACAACTCTATAACAACTCTAAAACTGTTCACCAAAAAATGAGAATTAATTCTTATGATTTTGAAAAAATTAAGTTGCACTGTTTTATTATTTTGTTAAAATTATGCTATTTTATTTATAAATCCCATCTAAATTAAAAATGGTGACTCCTGGAAGATCTCATCTAGGCCGCTTTTCATTTTTACCGTTTTCCACACAGCACTTAGAAAAGTCGCTGTTTGTAGCCTTGTCATTTAGCACTTACGGGAGAGAAAAGTAAAGAGCAGGCACCAAACCAAACCATTTACAGAGAGCACAAATGGTTAAAGGGTTTTTTGGTTTATGGGCCTTCAGCTATTAGATAACAAAAAGAAAAATATAATTAAAATAATTTATTTTTTATTTTTTAATAAAAAACAACAAAAAAATTAATTTAAGATAAAAATAAAAATAAAAATAAAAAAGACTTTAGTGATAGATGCCTACAAAATTTTTGTCTTCCCATTTGTGTTTTCATTTTTTTCAAACCCTCCTTTACAGTACAGTAGCGTATAATATACTACGAGGCAGGTATAGCGTATTTTAATTTAAATTTTTGTCAAAAAAATTGGATACGTCCCAACCACAATAATAAGACACTCCCCTTTATATGAGGCCATAGCAAATCCCCACCTCTCTGCTCTTACATTGATAACAGCAACACACAACACTATTACTGTCACCACCTTGCCAGGCGCCGTTTCTCTCTGTCTCTGCAGTAATAGTTAGTACACCACCATCTTTCCAGGCCCTGACCACGAACACTGTCTGTATCTCCCTCACCAAAATTTCTAAATGGTATGTTTTGTAAACTCTTGTCTTTCTTTTCTTGAGTTATTAGCAGTAGACACTGAATTTTCATGTTTTTGTATGCAGTTGGTTTCGTCAAATCTATCACCACCTCCTTGGCTTCAAGCACTTCTCACAGAAAAATTCTTCAATGCTTGTGTAATTCACGAAGGAGCGAGAAAGAATGAAAAGAACATATTTTGCTTGGACTGTTGCATCAGTATCTGCCCTCACTGTCTGTCTCCTCACGGCTCTCATTGTCTCTTGCAGGTTCCTTCAAACTTATCCGCTAAGATCAGTTTTTGCTCTTACATGACAAATCATGTATTTAACAGGTTTTGACATTTTTATCCCTTTATGTTTCAGATAAGAAGATATGTATATAATGATGTTTTAAGGCTAGATGACGCTCAGAAACTGTTCGACTCTGCATTTGTTCAAGTAAGCAATAAATCTTGATATGAAAACACGATCAAATTCAAGAAACTGCGGGAAAACATAGATACCGCAACCTTCTTGGCATAATTCCATGATCATTCTGTCCGTGCACACATTTATTACTGTTTATATTGATTCTTTCTTGTTTTGAATTTTGATACGCAAATAAAAGCTAGCGACTACTTTTTATGCCCTCCTTGATAAAGCAAATTGCACCTACCATTTTGTCCATGATCAGTTCCAATTCTCTGTTTTTTTCCAGTCCTATACTACGAACAGTGCAAAAGTGATATTTTTAAATCAAAGGCCACTACCAAGGCCAGTGAGTATCAGAGGCAACATCTGTAGCATGTGTGACAGAGGTCTGCAATACCCTTATCTCTTTTGCTCCATTTCTTGCAAGGTAGCTAGTGATTACATTGCTTAAAACTTTACTCTTTTACTATTCTATCTCTAACCATTTCATAACGTTCTTCCTCATCTGGGCTCTCTCATTTTGCTCTAATTCTCTCTTTTTGCAGGTTGATCATATTTTGAGAGCAAAAGGTGTTAGTGGGCTTTCAAGTTTCCTGCATGATTGTAAGTTCTTGCCTTTGTCTGAACCGGCTTCTGATGACGGTTTAATGACTCCGGTTACGGTCCTTGACCCGGCCGCTTCAGCCAAGACAAGTTCTAGTTCAGGAGGGTATGGTGGGGTTGCTTGTAGGACTCTTGCCTGTACTGCTGCAACTACCGAGATTGCAAGAAAGAAAAGGAGTAGCTTATCAAATTCATGCCGGACGATGTTTCCTAGAGACACCGAGATATCAACCAATTTAATGAACCGTCGAAAGAAGGCACCAAACAGGGCGCCTCTTTATTGAATTATATGTGGCCGGCCTACTACTAGTACATAGGGACTGGGAAAGAAGAAAGTGGCACGAGGAGGTTTGTCCAGAATTGGCAAGTTTTTGTTTATTGAAGGGTGAATCGGGGATTAGCAAAATGAAAATGAAATTCTCTCAATTTTACTTGGGTATTTTTCTAATTAACTTTGGTGAAGGTTCTCATCTTATTTTATATCCCCCAAATTACAGGGGCTGAAGTAAACAGCAAGACGACATTCAAGGTTCTTTGGACTTTGGGAATGAATGTCATAATTTATTACATGGATGTGACTGGGAGATCGTAGAATTCATGCGTGTAAAATGGATGACAACCTCAATTCATTTCAAACCGGTGACGTTTTTGAACGTCCAGTATGAGAATTTGTGGCTGAGGGTTTATTTTAAAGTATTTTAACACCATCGAATTAAAATAATTATTTGATTCAATTTCAATTAAAAAATGGTTTGTTTTTAATTTTTTAAAAGTACTTTTTGGAAGACAGTACCAAACAACTAGTCATCCTCAAATAGGAAAGGACCGCCGGTCAATACATGAACGGATAGTGGTTAAAGAGCTAAACATGTAAGTGGTTCAACTGGTGGAATGGTGGTGTGTAAGACACGCAGGATCGACCGAACGTGTTTTATTTCAATTATGGCAGAGCCTCCCATGCCTCTCTTTTTCACGCAAATTGTGGAAGTCCCAAAGCAACGAGAAACAATATTTTCCCACCAGCCTTAATCACCTAGGGTCAGGTCTGTTCTTTATTTAAAAAAAAGAGAAGAAATTAACAGAGCTATATCATGAGCTCATTTTCATGCCTGAGCGAATGGTGTGGGCTGCGAATGGATGACTCGTTGGGCACAGTGAGAGCATCTGCAGCGGCAGTGATAGAAGAGAAGGTAAAATTAAAATAATATTAATTTAGTATTTTATAGCATTATATTTCTATCCAGCAGGAAACGTTTTTGGAAAGCTATTGGAAAAAGAAGCTATAATTTAAAAATTATATTTTAAATGAGATTTGATGGTAAATATGCATGGTACAGGGTAATAATTTTAAATGGATTGTTAATGTTGGATTTTTTATTGTATTTTAATGGTTTGTTGTGGCTGGTTATATTTGAATGAGATTGAATGCGCTGACCATGAAACCGATGAAAAACCAATGTGAAGTTTGCTACGGCAAGTCTTTCTCTAGTTCATCGATCTCTGAATTATTTTGACAGACTTTTTTAATATTTTAAATTTAAATTGTTACGGAGTTTTTAATTTTAAATTCATTTTTTTTAATTTAAATATAATTAAAATAATAATTATTATATTGTTGGATGATTTTTTTAAAAGTAATTATTTAATTATATAATTTACTCCTATTAATTATATAATTAAAATATATACAAAATAATTACACTATATTTAAAATAATATATATAAAAAAGCTTTTTAAAATGATTTTTACTATTAGAGTACCTAACAAAAAAAAATTATATATATATATATATTATTTAAAAAATTTAACTTTTTAAAATAACTTTTATCAATGAAAATGCTCCGAGGGTTGAGGAAACCATAGATTATTAGATTATTTGGATTCGGGGGCCCGACTATCATTGAAGTCATCCACAGGCAAATCTTCAGGAAGATAACAGCAGCTGGATACTGTTGCCATTTCTTGCACCCGTAACGAAATGGGGGACCGTCGTTTCCTTTTATATATCGATTATATAATACCGCACGACGCTCAAATCTTTTATTTTCTTTGTGAACCGACTCATTATTCACTAGTTATGACCAAAAATGAAAAGCCTCATGCCTAACGGTTCGGCCATACATGGCCTATGGTAAGATTTTTTTATTAATCTGTGTGTCTCGGCGGGTTAATTCCTTGTATCTCGTCTAATCCTGCCAGTTATAAAATTAATAATTATATAAATTTTCAATAATTATCATATTAATAAATAAAAATTTTATATCTAAAATAAAACATTTTAATTTTGAAATAACATTTTCTAAATTGAAAATTCACTAGTCAACCGTGGGGCAGTCCAACTGTGATGTTACAATCACATTTCAGATTCCATACATATGAGAGACACGCGTTTAGCAGGCAATCTTACATTTTGCCCTTCGCTTTGTCTAGAACTGTCCCGCAGGGGCATGTTTTTGTAGCCAATCCAGGGGCAGTCGTCCTACTAGCCGCTAGCCTGGTACGGGTTTTTCTCCCTCTCACATATATTTTTTTCTTCTGCATACCTCAGTCACATGCTATATATATATAAAAAAACCTACCAGAAACGTATAGCGGCAATATTTCATTGCTATTTTTTTTATGGAATTACCGACACACTACGAGCTAAAATAAAATAAATTAATAAAAAACGTCATTGTCAATTCCATCAAAAAATTGATAAGTTATTTTTTACTACAAGATTAACAATGAAATAATTACATCAATAAATGTAAATAAATTATAACCGACACTTTCTTTTCTTCTCCCCATTCCTCTTCTTAAAAATACCAGCAGCACCTCAATCTTGCCACAAATTTGGTCACCCTAACTTGGTGACATCAATCTACATCGTGTCAACATCCATTTTTTAATTTTTTTAAAAATAAAAAAAAAAAATTGATTCTTGTTTTACGAAATCATATTTCAAATGCATTCCAAGCAGCCTTTTAAGCATATTCGTATAATTTTTAAAACCTATTTATGATTTAGATTAATTTATGGAGATGAGAAACAAAATTTAATAATCCAATTAAGACCGTGTCACATATTTATTGTAGCTTTATAATTTATTATTATATATATATATATATATATATATATATATATTTGTTTTTTTATATAATTTGGGTCTCTAGGCTAACTTAAAGACATTATGATTAATCTTCATATCCAAATATTTTTATAGCTTTTTTTGTTTTTTTCCTGATTATGTTTTTTTTTATTATATTTTTTTCATTTTTTTTCCATGAAACAGTGTTTTTGCTGGATATGCTTTTCTAATTTATTTCCTTTCTCGACTTATATATATCTTTTTATGATTGGGGTATCTGGGCTAGTTTAAATGCACCACAATTAATCTTTAGGTCCAATTTTTTTTTATAATCACAATGTCTAAGCCACCTTATGCGTACCACGACTAATCCTCAGACCCATTTTTTTTTTGCTAAAGCGCTTTCCTGGTGGTACATTTTTTTCTTATACTTTTACTTTGTTCACTTATATAATTTTTTTTATAACCGGGGTCTATGGGCCAGCTTAAGTACACCACGACTAATTCTCACACCGAATTTGTTTTCAAAACAATATGGATTGCTACAGAGCTTTCACACTTATATTTTTTCATTTTCTTTAACTTATATATTTTTTTACAACTATGGTCTCTCAGCCAGTTTAAGTTTTTTTTTCTTTTTTTACTATATGGTGTGGGGAAGCACTATAGCTCCCAACACATTTCACCGTAAATTGCTACAGTGCTTTTCCTTTTCTTTTACTTTTTTTTTCATTTTTTCTAATTATTTTTATTCTTTTTTTCTTGCTTTTTTTATCATATTTTTTTTGTTCTAATTTTTTTTTTCATTTTTCCCATTAAATATTTTTTTGCTAGTTATATTTTTTTCTTTTCCCACTTATATATATATATATATATAATTGAGGTGTCTGGGCTAACTTAAGCGCACCACGATTAATCCCCATAGCCATTTTTTATGGCTTTTTTTTTTTTTTTTTTCACTTATTTTTTTTGTTTTTTTATGATCGAGGTGTCCGGGCTAGCTTAAGTGCATCACAATTAATCTCTAGATCCAATTTTTTTTATATAATCAGAGTGTCCAAATTAGTTTATGCGTACGACGACTAAGTTTCGTACCCATTTTTTTTGCTAAAGTGTTTCCCCGCTGGTATATTTTTTTCTTTCTTTTTTCTTATATTTTTGGTATTTTTTTCTTTTTTTTCTTATATTTTTGTTTTGTTCACTTATATATATTTTTTATAACCGAGGTCTACAGGCCAACTTAAGTACACCACGACTAATTCCCGAACTGAATTTATTTTTAAAACAATATGGATTGCTACAGTGCTTTCACACTTATATATTTTTTTTTATTTTCTTTAACTTATATATATTTTTTATAACCATGGTCTCTGAGTCACCTTAAGCTTTTATTTTACTTATATATATTTTTTATAACTAAGACCTCCGGGCCACCTTAAATGCACCACAACTAATCCTCGGAATAAATTTTTTTTTTGATAACCGGGTGTCCAGGCCAGCCTGCGTGCACCACGAATAATCCCTAGAATAATTTATTATTGTTTTAATTTTTTTCCTTATATTTTTTTGTTCACCTATACAATTTTTTTCTTATCCCCGAACCATTTTTTTTATAACTGGAATCTATGGGCTAGCTTAAGCACACCACGACTAATTCCGGGAATGAATTTTTGTTTTAAACAATATGAATTGTAAATGGTGTGGGGAAAACATTGTAGCTCCCCACACATAGCATTACTGATTGCAATAGTACTTTTCCACTACAGTGTTTTCCCCCCTGCTGTTTTCTTCTTCTTTTTTTGCCTTTCTTGATTGCAATAGTACTTTTCCACTACAGTACTTTTCCTTCGTGAAAGCATTGCTACAGTGCTTTCACGCTTATATTTATTTTTTGTTTTCTTCCATTTATTTATTTTTTATAACCATGGTCTTTTACCTAGCTTAAGCTTCTTTTTTTCACTTATACATTTTTTTTAACCAAGATCTCTAGGTCAGCTTAAGCATACCACCACTACTCCCTGAATCAAATTTGTTTTTTGATAATCGGGTTGTCCAGGCCAGTGTAGACGCGCCACGACTAATCCCAGAACCAATTTATTATTTTTTTTCTTATATTTTTTTTTGTTCACTTATATATTTTTTATGACCAGAGTCTCCGGTCCAGCTTAAATGCACCACGACTAATTCTCGGACTGATTTTTAAAAAACACAATGTGGATTGCTACAATGTTTTCATGTTTATACTTTTTTTTCCACTTATATATTTTTTTGGTAACCAGTGTCTTTAGGCCAACTTAATTTTTTTTTTCACTTATTTTTTTTTTTATAACTGGGGTCTCTAGGTTAGATTAAGTACACCATGACTAATCCTCGAATATTTTTTATAATTTGAGTGTCTAGGTCAGCTGATGTGCACCACGAGTTGTATAAGTACGTATATACCTCTTATAAGACAGAATCCAAGAGTTGGATATAGGAGTGTATTGGTAATTTATCAATTTTTAATTATATTTTCTATCACGGTGTTGTGGGCGTGACATCAATTTCAGAGCTCATGCACATTTTGGATGGCACATGCGACATCGTATAACTTCTAAAAATATATAGCATTTTTTTATATATTCATTTTATTAAGTAAAATATGTTTAAAATAATATCATGGTATCAGAGGTATTTCTATTTTTTTTCATTTCTGTGCATAGTACAATAATCATAATACTCTCAAATAAAACAAAAATCAAGAATTGTCAGTGGAGATATCCTGATAATTTTACTTTTTTAGTGCACAGTAAAATAACTTTTGTAGCCTCAAATAAGACAAAATGGAAGAGTTACATGCGGTGGTGTTTCAAACATTTCACGTTTAACTATATATGCATAAAAAAGAGTTTCACTTTCATTTTACACCATCAAAGCTGAACTTGCTATGTTTTTTTTAATGCGAGTTGCATTTAATATAAATACAAATAACAATAAAAATTATAAATATAAACTAAGAGCAAAGGTGTATAGATATAAACAAAAAAATTTAAAATTATTTTAGAAAGAACGAGAAAATCAAGGGATCGAAACTAAACTAAAAAATAAAAAAATAAAAAATAAAAACTGAAATAAAAAATAAAAAATTATGTGTTAAAACTAAATAAATAAAAAATTTAATCCCTACGACGGAGCGTGAGTTTATGGCTCGTGGGTGTGTGTATTTTGGCTCGTGTGTGTGTATTTTGTTATGGTCGTGGGTTTAATATTGTCAATTGTTGGCTTGAAAATGCTAGATGTTATTGTGTATATAGATTGGGTAGAAGATTATAACTAGCGAGCGAATATTTAGTGAAATGCCGATAAAATTAACGATGGATGAATACTTACATTAGAAAATTACAATAAGTCTAGAAATTGGCATCAAAATAAATTAAAAATACCAAAAAAACAATTAAATTCTCGTTGATATTTAATGTTTTAATATGCAGATGAAATTGTCGACCAAGATTCCATCGTCGAATCTCTCTCCATTTTATTACATCATTCCCCTCAAAATAAGCAAAAATGTAGTTGCCCCCTCTCTCCCCACCATAAATAAGTGTTTGCATAAGCATAAATGAAATCTCCACTGATTCTGGTCTCTTACAGGAAGGTTGCCTTCTCATAGGCTGGTTTGTGCACATACAGATATTGGAATTAGAACCCATGGACCACCATTTTGATCCTGGTTTCCGGGTCTTCTCGCAAGACCCGCAATGGCGCCATGTGAATTGTGCGCACCGTGCTGTTTCTCGGAGTGAGCACTGGTTTCGGTTTAGATAAAAGAATTCAGCCAAATTGAATCTTTTTATTCAATATTTCAAATCAGATCGAAAACCGATTTGTTTCGGTTTGGTTTTTATCTCTGTTAAGCTGAATAAACTCATTTGTTAGGGAGCCAACTAATTTATAGCAATAACTTAAACATTTTCGTTGAGAAAACATTTTAATATGATATCTGATCAAAACTTTAATTTTTCCATACTTATTCTATATAATAAAATCAAACATAAAATATAGATGGATCTCTGCAAGTCTCGGACCTCAAAACCTTCATCTAAACTAAAATATATAATCATTTGCACGTGCAACCCTTTCATTGGAAATTATCATTGTCTTCACACTTTGTTTGAAGAAAACTTGTATTTTTTATATCATTTTGTGATTCGACCTCGTCTATTTGTTTATAAACTTATTTAGCAAAAATGGACTTTTTTGAAATATCTCTACAACAATTCAAAATTTTAATTACTTGGCAATATCAAAAAATAATCCAAAATGAGGTTATTTAATTTAAATATGTAAACAATGAATCATTTGACATAAGAAACATATCTTTCTTTCGTTTTTAGCTTAAAGGACTTTAAATTCAACAAATAAATTCATAAATTCACTACAGTCTTGGTCTAAACGCATGGAGGAATGGAGTTGAGTTTCACTTTCTAGCAAGAGTTGAACCAAAGAACCTCTTCGATGACGAAGAAACCAGCCAACACTAGGCCGGAAGCTTATTAACCATAGCAAACGTGTAAACTTACAAGCATGGCGGGAAAATAATCTCTCTTTAATAACACCACTTGGAATCTAATAAAACACTAAAAAATTTAATGTGAACGTGGTGATAACAATCAAGAATGAGATTTGATACTGAAAAGCTGAAATAAGTTTGATAGGAATATGATACAATAGAAATTTTCTACAAGACACCAACATTATTAGAATGAGTAGAATGACGCCATGAAACCAGTTAATTTTCGATAAGTCAGATTAAATTCATTTAAGAACTAAAGAATGCAGGAATCACTCTCATATATAAAACTGAAAAATTCAAAAGTAATAATCATCAATGGCTGATAAAATTTAGGTTACGTGAGTTTAAATAGTTCTTGAAAAAATAATCCTAATGGACCATGTGGATTTAAATGAGATTCACTCAAAATTGACTCAAAACCCTAAATTGGAAAGCCCATGACTTAAATCAAACAAGCCTTAGATCTTAACTGAAAATAAAATTTTAATTAAGCCCAAACAAGTCTTAGACTCTAGCTAATAAAATTAAATAAAACTCATAAGGCTTATTTATAGCCTTTTATCCAACTCATTAAACCTATGTTTTCAAATTGTAGTGAGATTCTTTTGGTTCCTTTGATATCCTTATTTCATGGCCAAAATAAATGTGTGTTGGACCCCTGCTGTACATAGATAAGATGTATTATGATCTACTCTTGATACTTCAATGGTACTTGCAATTCTGACTTAGTTGAAACCTTCAAAACTACAAATCAAGTCTCTAAATATGTAATGGGTACTTACTAGTATTTCTGAATCGGTTCTCATAAAAATTCATAACTAAAATCAATGAAAAAGACATTTCCAAAGTGATTTACAGAGGACACACACTTGGAACTATGATGGGATGAAAGTGATTCATCGTTGAAATCATGTGTGTCATACGACGAGACCTTCACCTCTATGTGAAATGAAATCTAGGATTGATGCTGATGAGGCCGCCAATTCCAAATAATAACGGTCCAGTCCTGTTCCTACTCCGATACAAATTGCTTTGCGGCCGGGGCTTGAATGACCATGGGCCTCATTTGGTCAGCCCATACCTCTCCAGATGGGATATTCGTTAAGAATCTGCTTTGAAAACCGATCGTTTTTTAGTAGTGCAAGTGACTTTTAAAGGCTTCTTAATACTTTAAAACCCACAAATACAGCTAGTTTTAAAATATTTAGTAAGACTTTCAGAAACTATAATCTATAGTTTTCTTTTCAAAAATCACATCCACAACTAAATCAGTGATTTTCAAATGAACACCTGGTCCTATTCTTATTAAACGACTGAACTGGTTGAGATTCTATCCGTATAGTCTGTGAACTAGAGATTTGCATTCAGACAAGGTTACAATGACGTATAACCCACATGTTTTAGTCAAATCAATGGTAAGACACTACACTGCCTTCTAATACAAATGAGTTGAGTGATTAAGAGGAAAAAAATATTAGTTGATTGAGCTCCTAATCATCAATGGGGTCCCAATCCCTCGAAATCGAAAAGATGCACCACACAACTTAGGATTTAGGAAAGACTGTTTCTTACAGAACAAATTATACAGTCCATCTAGCCTTTTAAGCGCGACAAGCTCACAACATATTTTGATTTTTCGCAATACTTTTTGGGGTTTTGTTTTGACTCCCATAAAACTAACCCCTGACCTCAAGATAATGGCCCCAGTTTTCGCCAACTACTTGCATAAAATGTCTCGGCCAAGCCGTCAAGAGTCAGCCTAACACTTCTCGGAACCCTAACCTACTACTATAATTAGAGTCAACAACCTCCCTGCAGTTATCATTGCGATTTTCTCATCTAGATATTGCATCCACCACGTTCACTGTGCGTATCTAAATCGCCCTTTCTCTTAAAGAGCACAGAAAATAATAATAATTCCTCCGCCGTTTTATCTTCTTACAAATGCAATTATTGAGTTTCTGGTGTCGGAAAGACAACGGACGCGCAGGATCTCGGCTTGTGAAGGCTTGCCACTAAAATGTGTCGGCTAAAAGCATCACAGACTATTTCAAGTTTCATAAAGCTAGCATGATGATATACAGGGGATTATATGATAGCAATTTATTGGTGGAGGAGTTAGGAAAGTTTGGAGGGCATGTTGTAAAGCTACTTTGAAGCACATATCACTGCAGCTGATCGATATGCAATGATTGTCCCCACACATAAACGATATTGACATGCCGGTCCCCTTGACCGGATGGGTGCTCCTCCGGTTCCTACAAGTGACCGGACAACGATGAGACATGTGTGTGTGTGTGTGTATTAAGAAAAAGGGCGAAAATAAGCATTCCAAAATGCCGACAGAAGAGACATGTAATTCCTTGAATATAATAAGATAAAATAAAAACAAAAGAGAGAACTAAAATTTGTTGGCTGGCTGGCTAGATTGGTTTTATTTTCTAAGCGCAGCACGAGCTCTACTAACTCCAACGATTTTTTAGCGTTGCCTTGACCGAATCCCTGCTGGGGCAGCCGTATGATAAATTGATATCACAGAAGACCGAAAAGTCATGATCTATTCCTTCCTTTTTATATATTTGAATGGAAGGTCAATATGTCCTAGAATTATTAAGAGATGAAATTTAGTCTTGATTAGCCCATAAACTTGTCTAAAAATATATTTACTGTAGGAAACAAATGCTCACAAGAGATTGAGAAGGGAACATCCAAACCCAGTGGATCTCCATTTGATTTTCTACCCCCAAAAAAGAAAATGAATAAAAAATTCAAACAATAATAAGTGAGTTAAAATTAAACGTAATTTTAGTGGGTAGAGACTGGCTCGAATAATTTGGCAGCAGAATTAATTTGGCTTCTCGTTTATTCCGATGCTATTATTGCTGTACTCTGGTCGGTTTGTAATAAATATATTAAGGTTGGCTAAGATGGGAAAAAGAAAAAGAAAAAGACACTGCTGTTACTGCATATTAAAAATTAAAATTAAAAATAAATCAATCTTATAAAAAAACATAAAAAAAATTAACCTGTCTTAATTTTCAAAACCCGTGATTTTAGCTATGAGGTCATGACAAGGCTGGCACAAACAAAACAACAAAACTCTAAATAAAAAAAGTGTCAAGGGATGAAATTAGAAAAAATACAGTAAAAAAACAATAACAATAACAATAATAATAAAAAATGATGATTAAATTCAACATAAAACTAAATTAAAATTAAATGTTAAATGATAAGATTTTAAGAAAATCAATTAGTAAAGAAGTTAAGAAAATCAAAATAATAAGGGAGGAATTGAAGAGAAAATAAATATAAAAATATAGAGTAAACAAGAATCAAGACAATGCCAAACCAAACTGGATATTAGAAATAAACAAGAGGACACTTTGAAAGAAACGAAGAAGAAGAGAGAGAGCTCGTGGTGACAGATACACGCACCACCTGTTTTCATATTTTATACGATGAAACATGATTTAAAAAAAGTGAAAAAAAGAAAAAAAAGATAGCTCTGTTTTTTTCTTTCGATTTAAGGATATATATGTAATTTTATCACGTCAAAAAACATACATACAAAGCAACTACTCGCTGTTTTATTTCTCTCTCTCTCAAATCTATTTTAGTCAATATTGTGCTGATATAAAATAATATAAAAGTGAGGTTTTGGATTGTTACAGTACGCATTTTAGGGTTTTATATAATAATGATATTCTTTGCTTTCCTTTAGGGTTAATATCTATCGTTGAGTTTAGACAAATTGAAGAGTCATGTTCTTCCGGAGAACTACATCTTTTGCCCTACATGCAACATTGACTCACTGATTGATTGGTTGTCAAATTTATAGCAGTGATGGTTCTAACTTCTACGCTGTGATGACACAATTTAAAGACAAATTATATGTTTTTCTTGGACTATATATTATCCTTATGAATTCCATTTCGTTTCTGTCATCTCAGTGAACAAATTGTAAACACAAATTGCTCTAATCATCTTGATTTCGTTCATGTTTTTAGTTTTAAATTGTTTTTGTAGCAACTATTATTATATTATATCTCTTCCTTGTTACCGTTAAATATCGAAGTCCAAAAAGTCAAGCAAGCAAAATTTATTTATTCTAAAAAAAGACGAGTGTATATATATATATATATATATATAAAAGAAAAGAAAACCAAGTGAAAACACAAGAAAAGCGCAGCAAACCAAACCTTGCCCATCACCCGCACAATACCTTACTTCAAAGACATCCAAAGAACAATCCACGAACCCCAGAAAAAAACCCCCCACTAAATTAGCTGCTGCACTACCATCAGCACAGCCTCAAAATTCTCCGTCTCTACCTCTCTCACTTTCTCTCGATTCTTCTTTCCTTGAGAAAGTTAGAAGAAGAGAATTCAATTCCATTCCATCCTTACAAAAACCACAAAGGCAAGAGAGCGAAAATCTTGATTCTATTGTCTATAATTTCCCACTTTTTCATGACAGAAACAATGGAAACTGCAACCTCAACAACACCAAAACAACCCCAAATCTCTGAAATGTTTTCAAAATTTGCTCTTGCTTTCAAGACCAAAACTCTCGAATTCTTCGCCGATGAAACCGCCGCCGCCGATGAAATAGCCGACGGCTTCTCTCTCCTTGATTCCGCTGAGGATTTTATCCCTGATCAGAAAGTCATAATCCTGAAGCCTGACCAGCCCTTGAGTCAAAATCAAGACTTTTTGCCCCAGAAAGAGTTGACAGTGAAAAATAGTGAGACCCAGATCAAGCCTTTAAATATCCAGTTAGCTAATACTTTGATTTCTTCAGTTTTTGCCACAGTCTCTTCTTTTGAAGCTTCTTATTTACAGTTACAAACTGCCCATGTGCCTTTTAATGAAGAGAGCATTAAAGTAGCTGACAAGGCTTTGGTTTCGGCTCTTCAGAAATTGTCTAATTTGAAGCATGTTTATAGGGATTTGTGTAAGAATCCTGATTTTGGTGATGATTTGCGAATTGGGTCTTGTTTGGAAGCTCAAGTAGAAGAGAATCAAAGCAAGCTGAGAATTTTGGGGACTGTTTCTAATAGTTTGCAAGCAGAGATTGATCAGAAAGATAGCGAAGTTCCGGTTTTGAAGAAGAAATTGAGCGAGGTACAAAAGTTTAATTCCTTATCATCTAAGAGGTTGTGCAGTAGTTTGAATTTGAATTCTGAGGTTTTGTTGACTGTTAAGGTCTTTGATTCTGTGTTAAATGATGCTTGTAGAACAATGCATACGTTTACTAAGATTTTGGTTGATTTGATGAGAAAAGCTGGGTGGGATTTGGATTTGGCCGCGAATTCTGTTCATTCTGATGTTGATTATGTGAAGGGAGGGCATAATCGTTATGCATTTTTATCCTATGTTTGTTTGGTGATGTTTAAAGGTTTTAATTTAGAAGGGTTTGGTTTGGAGAGTGAGGGTGAAGTTTCGTGTAACAGGTTTGGATTGGATTCAGTCAAGAGTAACAGTTCATTGAAGCAATTGCTTGAGCATGTATCTAGCAATCCTATGGAGTTGTTAGGTAGGGATCCTACTTGTGAATTTTCGAGATTTTGCGAGAAGAAGTATCAAGAGCTTATGCACCCGGCTATGGAGTCATCAATTTTCAGCAATTGGGATCAAAACGAAGTTGTGTTGAATTCGTGGAGGTCACTTAGTATGTTCTACGAGTCATTTGTTAACATGGCCAGTTCTGTATGGACACTTCACAAGCTGGCATTTTCTTTTGATCCCGTGGTTGATATTTTTCAAGTGGAAAGAGGGGTTAATTTTTCAATGGTGTATATGGAAGATGTCACGAGGAGATGCACCGAGCCTAATAAAACCAGGCTAAAGGTGGGGTTCACAGTGGTTCCAGGTTTTAAAATCGGAAGAACAGTAATCCAATGTCAGGTTTATTTATGTGCTTGACATGTAATGAGTAATCTCTTACGTTTGCTGCGTAAGCAAAGTAATATGTTTTGGTTGGAATCCCTGTGCTAAGTTCGAACACTGAGGGTTTGGATTGTGGCCAAACTATAGTGACACTAGAATCCGAAGGATTCAGGTCAGGGTTTTATTGCATACGCCAGATAACTATGCTCAAGGAGGAGTTGGAAATATATATGATGCGTCAATGGTATGTAGATCTTGTCTTTCTTTTGATGTGCAGTTATAGTGTTATACTTACAGTTAGGTTGTGAATTTACACGCCCCCTTTCATCTTTCTTTCACTGTGCCAAGTCCTGTGTAAAAATAGCTGTAAATGTTTGTTATTTTACTTTATATTGATTGGAAGCTCTCTTCTGACACAGAATACATCACCAAACTGTGTATCTGACCTTTGCTTCATTTGTAACAAAACAATTTACTTGGAACGAAATGTTGAGTTGTAACATGGTTCTGTTTGTCATAAGCTGCGTGTTGAAGACATGGTGTTAGGTGCTTGAGAACAGACTTCTTAGACGTTAAACCAATGGCGTGGGTAATATTTCATTTCCTTTTTATCCAAGAACAGTGAAATTCTTTTGGTTTTGAATGGATAATGCTCATCCATTTTGTCTCGTTGGCTGTTTAGAATCTGTGTTATATATTATGTGAAGCAGTTAGCTTGAGAATCCAGTCATCCATAACACATCTCTGACTCGACTAATTGAATTTTAGTTTTTGCTGATATTTTGGTAATTCGATTTTATGCTTAGTTTTACGTGCCTGCAGCTTAAAGATTTTGCTTTCTTTTTACATGTTGTGTGTTCAATAATAATAATAAAATTACTGTGGATAAGAGTGTATATAAGCACTGTTTTAGCTGTTCTTTTAGTAGCATATTAATATTTTACTTCTACTGGGGTTTTTTGTTGGATCCTATGGGGTGACTGGGTGTTATTTTGTGAGTTCTTCTCTGATGAAAATACTGTGTTAAGGTTCCTTTATTTGGACCAATGGTCTTTGAATGATAAATGTGTATCACAGTATGGGCAACCGCTTTGTTCAATGAATTATTTCATCAATGATAATGGTTCTGGAATGTGGTAGCCATTGCTATTTGTCTATTTTCTGTTTTGTTGGTTCGTGTAAGTGCACAGGTTTGTTTTGCTTCTCTCTGCAGAGGTGGTATTTTGTGATGGGTTCTTCACCGATGAAATGTCATGATTACGTACTTGTCGTGCTGTCTTTTTTTCTTTCTTTTGGGTCAATTCTCTTGGAATGAGCAATGGAGCTTGGGCTTCCAAAATAAGTTTTTTTATCATCGAATCTTAACTTGAACTTGAAAAAGTTTTTAAGTTTTTTATCGTATCAAGTCCGTTCTGATTGGAAAGAGAAGGATAAACTATAGTATTTTGGATTCTGAAAATTCTGAAAAAAGCGAATGCATGGCTCTCATGAGCAATTAGGCTTGGCCTTTTTCACAGTTGGAGAGAGATTTCAGCGTCTGTGATCCTACTTGCGGTTTCTGAAGTTGACTTGCATTTCTTGACTGTGCTGGACCATCCGTTAAACGAGACAGAACTTTATGCGTGCTCACCGTTGGCCCAACCATGTCAGGCTTAGATCTGCAAGCAAAACCCTGGCCCAATAGAGGTAAAGCGGTGTGTCAAATTGATGATAAAAACCTCTTGATTATAAAATAATATTTTATTAATTACTTTTTTAGAATTATTTTCTTAAAAAATACACGTGTAGAAGACTCGTCAACAATTATATTTTTCTCGTGTTTTTTGAACTATAAAAAATAAAAAATAATTATTCTCTAGCCACAAGCACTGCATAATTTCTTATGATACATAAATTTCTCTAGAAGGGGCATCTCTAAGCTAGATCTCAATATTTGTTGAGAAATTACCATTCCGGGGCAAAAAATTTCGAAGAAGAGCAGAGATCCATTTCAGGCTGTCTTTTTGTCGACAGGAGTACTGAGTTAATGCTGTAATTAAGGGATCTTAATTACACCATTTTTTTTTTTGTTTTGTTTTTATTCGACACTTTTGTCGCTTATAATCACTAATTGAAGGATACCTGTGCACATAATGCATACTATTTTGCCAGCATACATTTTTGTCTCTCGAACTCATTAAGAAGCCTATTTCGGCCCCTTCATTTTATTTTCTTAGAAGCAAGTCCTTGATCTAAGAAAAACACACAATAAAAACCCGTGACTAACCCACTCATAACTTGCTCCGTTAATAAATAGAGCTCTTTTCTTTCTAGTACTGTCACTAACCTGTCAATATTCTTACAAGCAAACCATACGAGATTTGCATGCTAACAAATGTGTTAATTACGGAGTTTTTAGTCTCTTAAACATCAAATAATTGATCAAACGTAAGTTTCAGGTGAATGTGTTTAGAAATTAGCAGAATTTTTGCTTGTTTGAATAGATTATTATTATTATTATTATTTGTTTTCTTTGATTATGTCATATTCCTATACACCGTTTATTTGGCAAACCTATCCCTCGGAAAATCACCATTAATTTCAAGTTTCTTGGGTGATTGTTCCATATGCACTTGACGGTGTAACAAGACTTTGTCACCTGTACCAAATTATGTTTGTTCTTATTGTCACAAACTTCACCACAAACAAATGTCGAATAATCTAATTAATGGCATCCGGGAACGCGTGTCTGTAAACCACCAGCTGGGACATATTAATATATGTGGTCCGAGCAATCCCTCTCACTATAATTCGATGACATTGACATAGCTAATACTGTCTTGCACTTTGTGAATTACATATCTGCTGCTTTAAGTATTTTGTAAGAAAATGTTTAGGAACGAAAAATAATATATTGAGTTTCAAATTTATTCTTTGATAATTAAATTAATTACTCCCACATTATGTTAGAGAAATTTCATTTCAAGATAGGTGATATGTACCTCTTGAGAATAAGAAGAAAAAGTGTATAATACTGAATTTAATGAATTGCCCTTATTTAATAACAGTGGCTAATAAATAGCTTTACATGAATAACATATTAGCTAGAAAGGAGCTCATGTTCACAGTAATGTGGCAAGCGCAACAAGAAATAAATAACATAAACCCTTAAACTATGTATTGACTGTGAACACCTTCCTAAAGACTAGGGACTTGTGGACTTTGTTAACACCCCTTCATTCCTTCCCTTAAACTTACTGCGATTTGTAGTTAGTTTACACTAGAAATCTCTTGGACACCCAATAATGTTCTTAGCTTCAGAAATGCATCAAGCTTTAAAGGATTGGTCATTAAATCTACCACGCAATCTTGGCTTCTGCAATGTACCAATGCAACTGTACCTTCTTTAGTAAGATTTCTTAGAAAATGATATCTCACATCAATATGCTTACTACGCCCATGCATCACCGGATTTTTGGATAACTTAATAGTTGAGCTGTTGTCACATCTCACTTGTGTGCGCCCCTCGTTAGAATATCCCGATTCTTTCAAAATCCTTTTTATCTAGAGAGCTTGACATACACACATTGTGATTGCCATAAATTCTGTTTCAGTGGTTAAAAGTCATTATTGGCTGCTTCTTCGAACTCCACAAAACTGCACAAGAGCTTAGCAAAAAAACATATATGCTTGTACTCTTTCTATCCTCCATATCTCCCAATGGCAACACATTGAGTGTCTAAGTCTTGTTCTTCTCGATGACATTAGTTTCACTGTCTATAGCAAGTCTCCAATGTTTATTTTTTACTGTATTTTCAAAATGAATGAGATCAGATGACATAATTAACACCATATTTGACTCATATTCGGATAAGTCTTCCCTAGTAACAGTCTCACATCCATACCAGAGGACCCCATTTCTCCTCTTACACCTGGCATCACTCTTTCACCACTTGGTAACATCCTCATCGATGAATCAGCATTCATTGTATTGCCATCCGTTTCACCATATGGCATTGTCCTTGCCGTAGGATCTGCATTCTTTGCAGCTCCATCTGCACTGCCACTTGGTCGTGTCCTTGTTGTAGGATCTACATTATCACCTACTCTTCCAACTAGCATCACACGCATCGTAGGATGACCTGCATGCCTACCTACTCTATTTGACTCTCCCTCTCTCTTGTCATCTTCATTTCTGTCGTCTTCCTCATAAATTCTCTCTTCTTCCTTACAGACCTCTGCACTATTAACACCATTGGTCTTCCCTTCATTCTCACCACTTTCTCCTCCACATTCATCTTTACCCTCACCAGTTTATCCTCTATCATTCTCCATATTCCCCTCAATTTTCTCTTCATTCTCACCCCAAACTAAATATATCAAAATTTGTCCCTTATAGGATACATCTCAATCCCACTGTTTGTCTTTCTTATAAATTACACCCCTACTCACCATAATCTTCTTGTTAAGAGGATCAAACAACCTGTACCCTTTTGACTTCTCACTCATGCCCAACAACACACAAGGAGAATTTTTGCTATCAAGTTTCCTACTTTTCACATAAGAAAAGTGGACATGTGCTAAACAATTGAAGACCCTAAAATGGTCTACTAAGGGTTTGATCCCACTCCAACCTCTTGAGGGGTGAGGCCAGTCATGGAAAATGTTGGGCACCGATTGAGAGCATAGAAGGTCCAATTCACTACCTCCAGCTAGAATGTCTTCAAATCCCTTTGCCAGAGAGTATCAACCACACCATGTTCATCACGATTCTATTTTTTCTCTCTGCTACCCCATTGTGCTATGGGGTGTATGCTGTTGTAAACTGTCGTTTGATTCCTTGTTGGCTGCAGATTTCATTGAAGTCATGAGAGGTAAATTCTCCTCCCCTATCAATCCTTGAACACTTTACATGCATCAATATTTCCTTTTCCACCATAATTTTGAATTTTTTTAATATAATTTAAGGCCTCTAACTTCATAGCTAATAAAAATACCCATGATTTTCGACTGAAATCATCACTGAAACATAATGTGTACCTTTTACCGTTGTTGGAATCATGTGAAATAGGACTGCAGATATCAGTGTGAATTAGTTCCAATTTATGATTTGCTTTTCATGTGTTGTTATTTGGCATGGCCTTTCTATGTTGCTTGCCATTAAAGTAGTCTATGCAAGTCACAGTTGGGGTAGAAAATTTGGGGAAGGCCATATACCATCTATTTCCATTGTAAGGTTCTTATGCCTTTATAGTTGAAGTGGCTGTACATCTGTTCCTAAGGTAGGAGGGATCTAGAGAGCATGTGTGGAGATAATTTTAAATGTTTATGAGTTTGCGTAGGTACTAGAGCTTGGGTCTGTGCTAGTAGGATGAACATCCTGTTTACACTCATTTGAGTTTAGATGATCAAGCCCTTCTCGGGATGGTAAATCTTATTTAGTTTTGGATTTTATTTTTTGACATTTTATTTTTATTTGATTTAATTCTGAGATTTTAATTTATGTTAGTAATCATTTTAAAACTAATATGTTTTCTTTTGTCGCTTTTTCTTTTTTGTGTTTTCTATTATTTTTATATGATCTTTGGATCAAATGATTTTTTTTATGCTTCTAATATTTATTTTAGTTTTGTCTTTTTTGTTGTTGTTGTCATTGTACGTTCTTTTGTTAAAGTATTTTTTTAATTCCTTAAGATAATTTTATGGTTTTATTATTTGAGCAATAATAATAATAATAATAATAATAGTAATTTTAGTAATTTTTTATTGTGTCTTGATTTCTTTTTTTTTTGTAAAAATATTTTTTTTTTTTCGAGATAATATTAATTGTTTAGACAGTAACGGTGATAATACTTTTAACAGTTATAGTTTTGATAAGGATGGTAATATAGTGATCAATTTTCAATGATATTTTCTTCTTTTTATTAGTAAAAAATCAACACCTTATTTTTATTGTTTAGTGATTTTAGCCTTTCTAAAATTTATATTTTATTATTGTATTTAATTTAAATTAGATTATAAAATAAATTAATTCTAATACAATGAATTCAATAACTCAAGTATTCGAATCTTCTTAATTTTTTAATAACAATGATAGTTTTATACTGGTGATTTTATTCAATCCTGTTAAACAAATAAATGTATATTAATTTAAAATTAATATCTTTAATTAAAAACTCATGCATCATAAGAATTTTATATGAATTTGTTATTTTATCCAGATTTATACTATAAAAAAAATCTCACACTAATATTAATATTTTTTTACATTAAAAAAAAAAAAAAGTTATCGCATGACAAAACACCGTCAATAGAATATGACATTGCTAGCTAATATAGGCCGAAAGTGCGGCTCAGGCAAGGTTTCTGACTATTGAAATAAAAAGCTGCTACCCGACAGGGGCAGCTCCAGAAAGTTTAATTGAGGGCAGCCTTGGTAGGAATGGCTTCCCGCATTAGAACAGGAGCAAATAAGACGTGATGGAGAATTCCATATCAAGAAATGAAGACAACAAGAGGTATGCCTGGCACTCACGTGCACCATCCAGCAAAACTTAAGTGCATTCAAAGTGAAGCTGATGAGCTGGAAAAACAGAGTTATTGCACATATAAACAATCGATCCATGAAGAAAAGGAGAAATTGATGTTTCAAGGCATGACATGGAACCATCATGCAGCAACGAGATATGTTGATACTTTCCCTTTTCTTTTCCTCTAGTTGACATCTACATCCTTGTGTGGCTGTTCATGTGAACAGTAATATATATCTAGCCATGTGTTACGAGCAAGTAAATCCCATGCGAAACAGAATGATGTACTTACATCGATACAAATTACAGAAGTAAATTTGATTTCGGAGAGAATTATCGTTTTGTTAATTTTGAGCAATAAATACCATTTGTTATTTTGAAAGCCAATAGATAATAAGAAACAATGTGCAAGCAGCAATAACAGCCGACAGAATGAGAGTGTCTCTGGATCGCCGCCTCCTGATAGAACCTTGCAAAACAGAAGAAGAAGACGAAGAATTGTTATACAACTAATGAAAACTGCAGAATATAAGGAAGTAAACGTTTATAATACAGATAGATGGCTTCTGTAAAGTACCAAGAAGGCCACGGACAATTGGAAATTTGTCACTTAGAAGTTTCACTTTCCCTTGAACATCTCCAAAAATAGTCCTTTGAGAACCCAAAGCAGCCCTGGTCGTTTGAGCTTGATTAATAACATCATCTATCTGCACAGATGTCGACCAACATTGTTATTTGCCTTAGTGCGTGTTTGATATTGTGGTAGTTGGAACATGATAATTGAATTTAGGGTTCATAAGAACCCTTAAGAATCTGAATAGATGGATAAATTAACAAAAGCTACATTTTAGAATAACCTAACAGCCTATTTATACTGGTTCAAGCCCATGTCCTTGTGGGAAAATGATTCCTAGTGTGAGTTTCCAACTAAAACTACTTAAACCTATAAGAGAAATATTTTAAAAACTCACATTAACTTTAATATCAGAAAGATAATAAAATGAAGTTTAAACAAAGCTCTCAAGTCATTCTCCCCAAGTTCGAAGAAACACATTCTCGAGTTGAAAGCATTCTTGCCTCAATATCATGGATGTCCAATCAAGAGTTGCCATGCTTTTTTTCTTTGGCTTTTCAAGTACACATATCCAAAACTGAATATTTGTTTCCTTTAATGCATGCCAACAGTAGCACATAAAATTTGACCTTGAAATTTATTCCTCTTCCATAGTTTTCTTAGGAAGCACATCCATTTTTTATCAACATCCGCATCAAACATATAATATTTGTAAACGCTTATGTTTTGAGGTTCTATCAAGTAGTCGAAAGGATCAACATATCACAGACCAATGCATTCCTTTTGTCGATTTGCTACTATGATATTATTTTCTAGCTCAACTTTAGACTTTTCAGTGCAGACATCATATATATCATTACTGTCACTTTTGCTTCCATAATTAACATTGGAATCATCATCAGAATATATATCATCAATCGGTAAAAATTTCAATCCATATTTATTTCATTATAGATGGACAAATAATTCTAATACACTAATTCTTTCTCAACAAATAGTGTCTTGTTCTTGTTGTTCTTCAACTCTCTTCCTCTATTGAAGTGCAGTGTTGTTCCTCTCTTCCAATCCAAATCACATCATATGATTTATGACTTTAGCATCATGAAACTACCTTTGCTTGGAAACCTAACAAGTTCAAAAACACCTGATTCTATATACAAGCACAACTTATATTTTGCAAGCTGAAGTTTATCTCAAATCAATTTCAGGATTCCATCAGAAATCATGTTAGATAAATTCTGGTTAATTGTTTTGTGGCCTGAACCATTTGTTTAAGAATCAAACATCAGAAAATAGAAAAATATACCATGAACAGAATTTTAATGACTGCTATTTATTGAGCAAGAGTAACTGATGCTATGTTTGGGACTAGAAAGTAATGAAGAAAGAGACGGGATTATGAGAGGAATGAGATTACAAGGGAAGATTAACATTCTGCCCATGTATTTGGGGGACGTGAAAAAAAAGAGGAATGAAAATGGAAGTTTTTCTGCTGTTTGAAAGCATAAACAGGATGGGGGATGAAAATTATGAATGACAACGTTACAATTATCACCATCACCTTATCTATTGAAGTTCAATTTCTAACTAGAAATTCAACTTCTTTTCCATTTTTGTCTTGTTTATTAGTACATATAGCTTGAAGTCTCTTTCGAAATAGATAAAATTGGATACAGGGGCCACGGGAAGGAAATTTCTTTCATTCTACTCCTTATTTCCTTGTTTCTGCAGGAGATAAATAGAGTGGGAAACCAAGTTCCGCAACATATTTTTCTTCCACCTATTTTCATTGGTGAGGATCTGATGTATATATGGAAAAAAGAAAGTTCGGCTATACAGCAAATTTATCTCACTTTCCCAGCCCTGCAGCACACTGCTAGTAAACTAGAAATACAGTAAAAACTCACACTGTTCATATTAGCTGAGACTTTGCAAAGTGCAATTCTGTAGAGGCTCAGGGTTCATACCCAATTAAAGGAGTTGGTGGTGATTAGATTTACAGGTCCGGTAACAAATAAGTAAAACTGGTGAACATCAAAGGAGAGAGAGAAAAAAATCCACTCCCACTATTGATAGTCATCACATTTCCTGCCATTTTCACCTATCTATGCCAGATTTGCCAGCTCTCAGGCTTTTGAAATTTCTTATTGGACTCACAAATCTTTTATTGCCTTTTCCAGATTCCTCTTCTTGTAGCGCCCTGAATTAGTCAATGACTTCTGTTCATCCTGTCTCTCCATCCTAGATAAGAGAACCTATTATTTAACTCTATCCTGTTCATTATAGCCAGTTGTTTGTTCCAACCTCCATATTTCTTTTCTCATCAGCTAAAATTGCATGAAATGTAAGGCAAAATTTTCATCTAATGAATCTGATGTATTTATGGAAAAAAGAAACTGAGAGAGTCTTACATGAGCAATGCTTCCATGGATCGCAGCTCTTTCTCGTAGTAACTTCACTCTCGGAGACATGCTACCAGATGCCTATATGCAGATAAACAAACATCAATTTTGAGACACAAGAACATGAGATCATAGAACAGTTTTAAGATTTCAAATGATGCTCACCTTGAACTCATTAATATCATCTCTGACAGAACTCAGAAGCTCAGCATGTTCCTTCATTGAGTTTATGTTTCCCTTGATTCGTCTAAACTCCTAATTTAACAAATTCTAATTGCTCGATAAGAAAGAAGCCACTTACACAGCAATTCTTAGCACAAGAATATAAAGGTTGTGCCCACAAAGAAATAAAAAAGATTAGGGATGTGATGAAATATGAAGCATTCATAAAGGGAAAAACTGTCCAAATAGAAGCGGCATGAAAAATTCCTGATATGCTTGTGTTTTAGCATCTAAATAATCCACTAACTAGTTAAATGGAACATGAGCAAAGAGGTGAACAAAATCAATTTTGGAACAATTCTGCATAGCAAGTTTCCTTTCTTCCTTCTTATCCCCTGCCATTGATCTTTGAAGTGCTATCTTGGGCTTTAATATTCAATCATAAAATGACAGCTACAAAATTAAACCGGCAACTGCCAAATAGAAAGAGAAATTTTGAATAAGATCTGCATTTTGATAAAAAGTTTCTACAAGATCAGATCCATACCACTAAATTAAAACTACCCCTTGAAATTTTATTCAGGTAAGCACAAATAGCTAACTTGTAACTATCCATTCTTTCTCACTGTGTGCAGGAATAGCAATTAAGTCCGGCAAACAGAGCATGATCCTTACAGTTTTCCAATGAAACAAAGCAAGAGAAGTAAAAAAACTGGAACGGATTTTGCTTTCAATCATGCCAGACTGATGGAAATTAAGAACAGACAGTAACAACCAAATCAACTATCTTCTCGCAACAAAATATCGAAAACCACCCCAACATTTCCTTATCCCAATTAAGGTTCTTACACTAGTTTGTAAATTGCATTTCTTCTCCATTCTATTCATTTTAAAACAAGCCACATTTCTTTCTATCATTTTTTCCCTTTCTGATCGGAATTAAGCCACATTAATCTAAAAAAAATAATATCAAATTTCCTATCCGCATTGCTGCCAATACACGCATCACACACATACAACACAACAAAGAAATTTCCTAACAGTACGTTACAAAAAAGAAAAAAGTTACTAGATAGAACCAAATTAATAAAAACAAGTACCAAACCTGCGTAAACTCATGAAGTATATCTCTATGCCTTGCTAGCTTTTGAGTAACTGAAGTAGCAGCGGACGCAGCAGCACATCTACTCATAGCATCATTTATATCAAGTAACTTCTCAAGTGAAGATTCAATTTCCATTTCCATTGATTTCCATGACCTACTGGATCCAACTGTTGGCGAACCACTTTCCACGTAACCTGATTCACACTCATCACCTCACATTACTTCAAATAATTTCCACTTGAACAATTAATCAAAACTAAAACAAAATTCACCTCCTCCTTGAGTAGTGAATCGAGCGCCAAGTTTAGCATATGAAGAGAGCTTGACATCGAGATCTCCTTCGATCTTTCTTGCTTCTCTTCTAAGTTCTTCCCAACCCGATTCTTGTAACTCTAGATTTGGATCACTCATTTTGGATCCGATCCTCACGGATTACAATACGGATCCTACTACTGCTATTGCCTTATTTCGCGATCTAACAATATCACCGTTTATTATCCTCGCGGATTTATTACTTGTGTCTCTAACTTGGACTGGATGCTTCATCCCCCTCGAATCGCAGCGAAAGAAAGCAGAGAGAGATGACGAGGGGGGACACTCCCTTTCTTTCTGTCTGGGCCTCAAATGCTAAAATTTATAGGTGGGCTTAGATTCCCTGGGCTTACAAAATTAGTACTACAGTCATGACTTTAGCTGGGCCGATAAATAATGGCCTTTGATTCACTGGACCAGCTTTGAGAAAGCTAGGCCACCGAAATATTGTTGATCGCTCCAAGCTCCACCTGGCTTCTCTGATTTATGAATGAGAGCTAACAATTTTTTTTTTTTTTTGCTGGTACGCAAATGCATTATTAACCTGGAAAAAAAAATACATAAAACAACTAAAAAAAATATATGCAAAAATAAATGTAAAAGTTGTGGTGCGACTGGAATATAGCATATTTGAGGGGTTTATTATTATTATTATTATTATTATTATTGATGTTAAAAATAAATTTAAAAAATAAAAAATATTTGAAAGACAATTGCTATTAGTGTGAAGAACAAAGACTATGGGGTGTTTAGGAGTATGGTTGCTGTTGTTTTTCACAGTATTTTTCTTGCTGAAATATATCAAAATAATATTTTTTTTTATTTTTTAAAAATTAATTTTGACATCAGCACATTAAAATAATCTAAAAATATAAAAAAAAATTATTTCAATTAAAAAAAATTTGATGAATCACGATTTACTCCGCCATCCAATCAGCTTCTATATACACCTCGGCTACTAGAAGCTTTATAAAATTTGCAGACGGCGGCCGATGATCCTAGAAACAACTAACCAGCGCCAAACTATGCATTTAAATAAGCAAATATATTCTGGTTATAAAACCCAGCACGACTTTAAATATAGTGGCAGGTACGGTACGTGTTACCGTACAAATAAAAATCAAATAATGCAAGCCGAAAAGGTTTGGAAGGTTACAGTTATTATATAATATGGTTGGTATAGTCAACAAAATTATTAGAATACCCCACAGAACCGGCCGGTGAGACATGGCTCTCAATGTCCGCCACGGGGCGTGGAAGTTTGAAGACAACTTTTCAAAGCATGCTGATGAGGACAATGGGATCATCTTGGAAGACAGTGCCATCTTCATGTTTTATATTTTGAACAGTTATTTGTTAGTGTTGAGTAAAGTTTCCTTCACTGTGTTATTTTATCAATTTGTTTTCTTTACTGTGCTAAAATCCAAAAATAAATAATCTTAGCTTACGTGGCTATTGCCCCATGTCACTATTAGCTTTTGCTGCGGTCCGAGGGAAAGTACATACAATGTACGGCCTACGGAGTTTTGGAATAACTGCTTCAGTAAATACCCTACGGGCACTGTGTTGATTTTTCTCAAACGGGTAGTTTTAGGGCGTGGCAATCATGGACCTGACTCAAATATATGTAAATTTATTGAGGAGACTCGAGCCACTATATCACCGTTTTATATCGCGGGTTAAATCTTTGAATTATGAGCTTAGGTACGGAGGAACGGCTGGATTTCCCTCACAGATAAAGGAAAGGTTGATGGACTAGAAAATAATATAAATAATATTTTAAAAATTTAAATTATTAGATGAGATAATTTTTTAATATGATACTAAAATTTTATTAATTTATTGATTATAAATTTAAATCTTATCACTCTTATTTTATTTGATAAAAATCAAGTACAAGATAATATAAATATGTACAAGTTTCAAGTTCAAATTTTTTTTACTTTGAGGTGTATATTGAAGAATAATATAAATCATATTCTAAAATCTTATATAAAAATTTAAATTTTTATATAAAATAATTTCTTTATACATAATATCCACTCAAGTGATTTGGTTCATCCTGTGGCTTAATTATGTGAAGGTGATTCATTGTATATGTGTCCATGGTTTATGCTTGAAGACTTGAGACCCAATTCTCAACGAAAAAAATCGTGAGTGATTAAGAACTCTTTTCATGAAAATCTGATCATAAAAGATGGAGCTAAAAAAAAGGGTTGATGGTGCTAAAAAATTGTGCCTCACCTTTGTAAGCTACGTACTCGGCCATAATTGATCTTGTGGTCTTTGCAATCTATTGTGGCCTGGAAATAAATATTCTCTAACGCTACCATTATCTGCATTTTTCAACCTCCTAACCATTTCTGTTTTATTTATTTATTTTCCCACCAACCACGTGATGTTCTTAGATGATGACGTTACACTTAGCCTCTCAATTTCATCTTCTTCGTTTATTCTTGGTCTGGGCAGAATTTTCTTATACGAAAAGCAGAGTGGATTGTAAGTTAATCGACGTTAGACGAGAAAAGAGAAATTAATTAATTCGATTAATATTATTTGTTCTTCGTCGACATGCTAGATAAAATACCCCAGAACTAGTTAAAAGGAGAAAGAGCTTATTTATGCGTCCAAGACCTGGTGATGATTGCAGTCATTTTTTATAAACTAATTATTTCATGGATTAATTAGTCGTAGGTAGCTGGAAAAAATAATAAATTCACCACATTAAACAATGGGTTTTTTCTTTACGTGCAGGTTATTTCTCTCATATTCACAACAATGGATGTCGAGAATGCAGCAACTTCTCGGAAGGAGCCCCGGTCAAAAAATCTGGGACGCTAGATCAATCATCAAACGTCTTAAAATGCCTGGACAAGTACAAATCAACGATCCACATATCTATTACTAGTTTCTTTATGTTTCTAACTACTTTTCGTGTAAATCTCTCCGAAGCCATCTCCTCTGACCGTACGTTTGTCTGACCATGACTTCTTTGTCTTTAAATTTCAACACACGCACACACATATATATATTATTTTTTTAAAAGAATTTCTTCCAGGAATTCAGAATCGCGTGGCTGACCGTATCAAAACTCCCCGTTTCTCATTCCTACTTCCTTCCACTTGTTAAAATTTTAAACTCCCATGGTTGACTTTAATCGGCTGATAAAAGAAAGAATGAAAAGAAGATTACTCCATTCCCGTCCATATAAGGTACGGTATAATTATAAACAAATAAATAACTCCTCAATATTTAAACTTTGCTCTGCCTAGAAATATCAAATAAACTATATTTAGTTTAGTTCAAGGATAATTTTCTCCATTTATAAACAAAAAACACCTACATTTATAATTTGCACTAGGTTTTTTGAGAGAAAAACCATTTATTTAACTTAAGCTATATATATATATATATATATATATATATGAACTTTCAAATAGAAACAAACAGGGAGGATGGCCTTGTTGAATCAAAGCAGGCCTAGGGACAAAACAATAAAGATTGTAAGGTGGGTGGGTGGGGGGGTTGAAACGTAAGCTCCCTTTCTTTATTTATATAAAGGGAGAGGGCTGCTTTGTAATTTACTCAAACATAAAATTCCCAGATCTTTTACTTTTCACCTATGTGCTTGTCTTTTCCAATGGTTGATTCTTCAATTGCATCCCTATATATACAACCTCTCTATAGTTCCCAAAGCTCTATTTCTGATCACCTCAACATCCACACACGAATAACCAGCACCGCCGCCTTCCACCACCACGACCACCACCACAAGACCTGGCATCAAACGCAATAACCTATACTTGAAGGCTAGAGGAAACAGTTCCGACTCTTTGGAATGAAAGTCTCATTTTGTAGCTTAAATTGAGATGTCCAACATACCATCTTCTCTTTCTGAAGTATGCCTTGCCCTCTTCCGCTTAACCATGTCTATAGCAGACCCATGGCCCTTTTCAATCCCCGTCACACTCTCACATAGCGCCCCGTTTACATCCTCGTAAAAAGTCATAAAACGCACACTTATACCCACAAAAACTCCTCTTTTTTTTCTTTTTTTTCTTGTACTCTTAATATATCAAATGATGAGAAAGATGAGAGGTTTCAAGATTGGCAAACGGTTAGTCCGGATCTCAGCTTGGATCTCCAGTCGGACGGGGATCCACCCACCTGGTTGCAACTTTTTAGGCCAATCAGAAACAGCATGCAGGTCGAAGTCAAAGCCCTTATCGAAAATCATCAATTGGGGCCGTCGTTTAACAAAAGGAGCTAAATCATTTTGCAGTGCAAAGCCCGGATCGGGTTATATACCCGTGGGTCATGGACCGGTTTGTGATAAACCGGTTTCAGTGCCAAAAGGGCATTTGGCTGTTTATGTGGGTCAAAAAGATGGTGACTTTCATAGAGTTTTGGTGCCTCTGATATATTTTAATCACCCTTTGTTTGGTGAATTGTTAAGAGAAGCAGAAGAGGAATATGGTTTTAATCAGCAAGGTGGGATTACCATTCCTTGCCAGTTTTCCGAGTTTGAGAGGGTCCAGACCCGGATTAAAGCTGGGTCATGTCGAAGGAAACTGGCGTGGAAACGAAAACACCATTGAGGAAGTGGGTTTTTTTCTTTGATGACGACGACGATAATGTTGTTTAGATGATACTTATGTTGGAAATTTTATTTAGGCCTTGCTCTTCTTTTTTTTTTCTTTTTCATTTTTCACTATTGTTTTGTCTCTCTCCCCCTCTCTTTATTTTCTTACCAAGACTTATTGTAATGGATTTATAGCTGTATATTGATAGGGAGTTTGTCCTTTGATCGTTACATTGAATTTAGCTGATATCAGGAAAATTTTGCAGCCATGAAAATCTTGCTGGGATCTAAAGTAGAAACATAAAGTATGATCAGAGGCTAAAGAATGCAAGGAGTTACTGTTATGCAGAGTTTTCAAAGGTTCGTTTTCAGGTAGAATTTAGGTAAGAATGAATACCTGGATGCTACATGACTGGACAAAAGATCCGATCAAATCTGTTTTTCCAATTCACACCTAAAGGTACAAATAGCAGCAATAAATAACCTGCCGTCCCTTGATTAATCACCATTGATGTGTAGTGGAGAATCTTGTGATCGAGCTCAACTTGAGTACTACGCATCACCCACCACAACTTGATGGGAAAAAATACGAGTCCTCTGATTGTGTCACTGTTAAATGGATTACATGGAGTATTTGCTGTATAGTGAAGCTTAGCCAATGGATGTGATTGACCCTTCTGGTGAAATTTTTCAATTAGCAAGGTACTGTATCACGTTTCCAGGATGATAGTCATGTGGGGCTGGTTGTTTGGTTCATGTAACATTCGATTGCAAGGGCAAGCAACAAGTATACAGAGGAAGAGTTGGTTTAGCAAGTAAAATACCAGGGAAAATGTACGACGTCGTGCTGGAATGAATTAAAGATTTTGGAGCATGAACGACGACTCATTCAAAGCGTCACGCTCTCTGTTCCAATCTTACTAGACATGCTAAGTTTCTGAAAGCCAACAACAACTGCTAAGTTTTGAAGCAAAAAAACGGAAGAGAAAGTGATTGACACTCAAGCTGTCAGGGTTTTGGCTGGATATATGGAAGATATGAAGTAAATCTTACTGCTTGAAAGCTAACCCGAAAATAGTTCAAGATACACTTTTTTTTTTTAAGAAAACCAAAGGTGGCATGGAAAGTTATGGCACTATCTGGGGAGTAAACATGCATTACGGGTAACTTATTGCATGCTCATCAGATTTTTTTTTAATGGTCTCAATCTCTATGCAGAGCGTGCTTGGCCTTTTTAATTCAATTTTGCTTGCAGAAAATTCATGCGATGTTTGCTGCAGTCCCTTTCAGTATAGCTTTAGTTCCGGAAAATTGCATTCCTTGGCATTTTGAAGCTGTTTGTATCAGTCCAAAACAAAGGAGTAGTGCAATACATTCGGAGTTTTACTTCCCTCTCTCGGGTTTAAATGAAATGAAGTATGGAAAATCCATTTTTAATTATGCGAAAGAAGGGCACAAACAATTCAGGTGTTTCCATCGATACTTGTTTCGTGCTTGACAAATGATCAATATGTGCAAAGTTTTGAGTATGTTTTGTTTACTTCGTAAATCATGTCCTTTTACTTCGAGGAAAAGAAACTGGCAAAGCGTCTCAACCGTCAGATTTAATAATTGCCTGATACATGAAGATTAGGTTTTGTAGAAAATTGAAATGCATATGTGAGTGAACCGATCGCGGCGTGGGTTAGGTATAAGAGGTTTGAGATTGTCATAGTTTAAGCTTTTGGATTAAAGATTGTGCTCTCATCAATTTTGAGGCCCTCAAGTGTACGTGAGCAGGCCCATTAAAAATCCTCAGTACAGATCTCCCAATAAGTTCCATATGTGCTTAATTATGATTTCCTTTTCCCCATGCACCCATTATTGTTAACGGGGTTTGTGCTGTACCATACTAATTTTCCATGCGATGCATAATGACAGTCAGGCTCAGCGTGACGCTATGGCAAACACTTCAAGGTTCCAATGCTTTTGAAGTGTTCAGTTAATACTGCATTCTGCCTGTACCTGTGATCTCATGTGAGTTTTGTTTCCAGTGCCAATACTAAGAGATCCTTTCCCCTCTTACGTCCATCAAGTTTGATTTATGACCTTTTTTGCGTTAGCTTAAGCGGTGAAAGATTTACTCTTGTGGGGTTGCATCAACTAAAAGGCAGTGATCTTTCCACCAAATTTGACAACTTTTCTGATGTGCCGACAATTGAATTGTCTTCGTTGGTGTTTTAAGGTTGCTTGTTCCTTGTTACAGAAGAGATGAAGGAATACTCTTATGTTGATCTTACAATTTTTCACTGACTGCAAAACTGTTGACCAGTTTGTTGTCAGTAATGGCAAAGATATGATTCTGAAACCATATATCAAGATTGTTTTATAAGGAACAGGCCAGCAATTTGGCGTACAATGTTTCCACTTGCTTTTCACAATGAATCATATTCTTGGTGAAACTCAATGTGCTTAAGCCACAAAGCACAAACAAGATTCCTGTTTGCTGCAGTAAATTTGTAAACAGTACGGATCGAAGTTCATCTCTTGCTTATCCCCACCGCAATCTCTTTCCCTACAAACAAGAGCATCGAATAGAATTCGCTTTTGTAACAGGCATTATTAGTTAATTACCCGCACTATGTTGCGGATGGAGCAAATAAATTTTATAATTATTAAGATTAAAATATAATATTTTAGAATATAAAGTTTCATATAAGAAATAGATCAACATACCTTATGATAATAACAGTAAGATCGAAGTCTTAATTTCTAAAATTATCATCACTATTAATGTCAAAATAATAAATATTATCAAACTGACCCGATAAAAAAACACAAAAAAATTAACAAAAAAGCAAGTAAAAAAACAAACTAAAATAATAATAATTATTATTATTATTATTATTATGATTGCGTCAATAACGGGGGAAAAACAAAATTAAATCAAAGCTAAAAACACCTAAAAACATTAGCAAAAGAGCAAATAAAATAAATGATTAAAAAAATTATTGCTTGAAAAAATATCATTTGACTTGAAAATTAAAAAAAATTGACCACACCATATTGCGAGCTGAGTAAACAATTTTTATAATTATTGGGATTAAAGAAATTAATACAATTTGCTGGTTTAAAATTAAAATATAATATCTATATGTGTAAAATTTAATATAATAAAACAGATCATCAAGTCCTATCATAAAAATAACAACATCGAAGTCTTAACATCTAAAATTATTATTGTTATTAATGTCAAAATAATAAAAATTATCAAATTATCCCGAGAGAAAAAAACTCAAAAACATTAACAAAAGAGTAAGTAAGAAAAATAACTAAAATTATTATTATTATTATTATTATTATTATTATTATTATTATTATTGTGTTAATAATGAAAAAAACAAAAATAAATGAAAGACTAAAAAACTTCTAATAACTTTAACCAAAGATCAAATAAAAAAATAAAATAAAAATTATGAGGTAAAAAAAATCATTTGACTTGAAAATAATAATAAAAAACCTATAAAAAAATAAAAGAAATTGCAAATAAGAAAATAAATAAATGATAAAACAAAAATAAAAATTATTAACTGTAAAAAAAAATGAATTTCAAATGATCATAGATACAAAATAAAATTTAAGAGCTAATTTTTTTTGAAAAAAATATCACCTCAACAAATAAGAAAATAACAAAAATTAAAAATCAAAACTAAGAGCACACTTATATATACATGGACAAAAGTATGGATTGTTCTAGAAATATAAAGAATTAAAGGGATTAAAATTTTAAATTAAAAGTATAAGGGCCGAAATGAAAATAAAATATAAAGATATTAAAATAAAAAATTAAAAGTATAAGGGTTGAAATGAAAATCAAATAAATTATCAATTTCAATCAAAGGACAAAATTGAAAAAAATTAAAATTTTTGTACCGAATATATTAATCTATTTAAACTCAATCCTGAAATTAAAAGAAGGAGGACCAAAGTGAAATATTAACATTAAATTAATTTCAATTGAAGGACCCAATCGAACTAAATCAAAACTTATAAAACAAAAATCAGGACCATAAACAAAATTAAAAGTGCAGTGTTGAAGTGAAAAAACACCAAAACCGGGGGACTCCCTTGCACTTTTACATGCATAAGAGAGAGAGAAACGGATCTAGCGGCTTTAACTGGCCATCACCGCGTCCACGATCACCGTTTGCTGAAACATATCATACCGAGAGGAAGACCACACGGCGGCGCATTGAAAGAGATGTCGGTAGCCCATCTCCGGTGACCAAAGAACTCCTCACGCGCCACCTAAATAGGGCATGAGACGGAATACTGTCGGCGCCTATGACACACGCGCCGACAGTATAAAGAAAAAAAATATATGATCAATTACCGGTGTACCCCTGTGCCCAAGTCATCAATTTTGTTTTATTAGGGGTTATATCCATATTTAGCCATTTTCAAAAAAATATAAAATGATAAGAAAGTAGGCGGACCGGACCAGACCGATCCAGACCGAAAATATATAATTACTGCGGAGACCCTCCACCCATAAACCATCTTTTATCTTTTTCGAGGGCTAAAAACGTTAATTTATTATACAAATAATGATAAAAATAGAAAAATCGGCAAACCAATCAAACTGAACGAAACGAAACCGAATCGACTCAAAAATACACCATTACAATCCACAATGAAAACACTTACAATCCACAGTGTTTTCCTGATCTCTTTTAAGTATATGTTATAATTCATGTAATAAGAGTGGTAATGTTGAAGTAGAATGAGTAACACTAAATTTTGAAATAGGATTGCATTTTTATTAAAAAAAATCAAAATGTTTTTCTTCTTCTTCTTCTTCTTCGCTTTGTAATTGTTTTTAGGATGTGGGAATCAAAATCAATATTTGAGCAGGGATGGTGGGCATGATTTCTAGTGTTAGCTCCAATTTTGAGAGGTCACAAATGCAGGCAGTTTGAAATTTTCCCAGACGACTTCCATCTTAAGAAAACTTCAATTACTTTTGCAAAGAAATGATCGAGAAATATCAAATAAATCTATTCTGATGATCATCGCAAGTCGAGATAAAAATAAATGTTCTTCCCGCATAGATGTCACCTTCTTTCCGAGATGAAAATTGTTCTTCCCGCATAGATTCCCCTAATTTGTTTTATTTATTTATTTATATGGAACTGATCATTTGTTGAGGTAAAGGTGTAGCACATTTCTGATAATAAAAATTGTTGTAGTTTCCGTAGTTCAGTTCTCTGCTAATGTGTTGTACCGTTAGTTCATAGCTTATGTTAGCTAAGCGGAGTGGTTCACAAGTCTGTAAGAAAGCATCAGTTCAATCTGACTGGATGCAGCAACAACTTTCCCACTATCAGATTAGAATAATGCTGTTTAGAAACTGCTTTTCTAGGTCTTGGCAGGAATTAAAAGCAATGGTATATGCTGATCTTTATTGAGGATGAAGAAAACGTTGAAGATGTCACAACTTACAAATGTAAATCACGAAGAACAAATGGATCCTTTTCGTGGTGGGGAAAAAAATCTCTAAATAAGAATTCAGGGAAATCCGAAATCCAGCCACATTTTCACTCCCTCGCCATCCGAGCAAAGCACAAAACAAAAAATAAAACAAAAGAAAAGAAAGGAAGGCCAGCATAAAACAAGATAAAAGAAATGTTGAGAAGGCTTAACTTGTACTCCACTCACAAAACAATCCCAGCTCCTCCGAGACTCACTTCACTCTTCTTTCTCTTCCTTTCACTCAGTAACTATGACAATTTTGTCAAAGCTCATATCTACATCTATGCAGACTGCTCTCAAGAAACTTACGCGCCCAACTCTCCATTCGAAGGAAACCACAATCCCCTTCTAGCTTCCATTGTCAGCTCATCTTCTCAAGCTTATTACAATAGCTTTGCCTTTGGAAATGGAAGCTCAACATCCACTGAAGGGATTTGCTATGGCTTGTATCAGTGCAGGGGTGATTTAAAGATCACCGATTGTTCAAGATGCATTGAAAGTGCTGTTAACCAGATAAGTTTGGTTTGTCCGTACTCTTATGGAGCCGCTTTGCAACTTGAATCTTGCTATGTAAGATATGAGCATATTGATTTCCTGGGAAGGCTTGATAAGAAACTGAAATACATAAAGTGCAGTAAAAGTGTAAACAACGATGTCGAGTTCTTTAAGCGAAGAGATGATGTTCTTGCTGACTTGTCAACAGCCATGGGATTTAAAGTTAGCAGTTCAGGTTCAGTAGAAGGTTATGCGCAGTGTTTTGGGGATTTGAGCTCTAGTGATTGCTCTTCTTGTCTCGTGGATGCTGTCGGGCAGTTTAAGAATCTATGTGGATCTGCAGCAGCAGCAGCAGTGTACCTGGGTCAGTGTTATGCTCGCTACTGGGAATCCGGTTACTATGATCTCTCTTCAGGTTTGATTCATGCTTACTTTTTTATTCACTAACAAGAATTAATTGGAGAGTGTTTTTCACTTTAACTTACAAGTGACATGATTTCACATCTAACGCTCATTGATGAATGTATTTTGATCTTTCCACAAGCTCCGTTAATTATTGTTAAATTAATTAGAAATAAATATTTTTTTTCATTTTAAATAAACTGAAAATTACCAAAATATCATTAGAACAAAAACATCTAAAACAAAGATATTTTTGCTATTTTCACAGTGGTTTTTTTTTGTTATTTTCAATTGAAAAAAATTTAATATTTGACCAGGTATAAAAATAATAATAAAAAAAAACAAAAGGAATCGATTAGAATGTTTATTTTTGTAATTATTTAGCTTTTAGTTTAGAGAGGGTTGTCATATTTCAACGATAAAGAGAGAACATATCATTGACACTGATTTAGATCACTAAAACAAATGAAATTTTAGAGTATTGTTTGATGTTATTTTTAGATTTATCACGCTTTATAAAGTGTTATAACAAGTATTTTGGGTTGAAAATAGGTTTTAGATAAAAAAAATATTCTTAAATTTTGATTTTCCAGCCACTATGGTGATCAAAATTTGGGCAAGATCAAGTGACACGTTGCTTGATTATTATTTTTTTCAAAAGAAACAAGATGAACAACATGGCATTCTGATGCATTAAAAGAAATTCTAGTCATGAGAGACTACCTAGTAGGCCCACCTGTGGACTCAATTTAAATGGGTCAAACCTAATCGTGTCTATTTATTTCCAATTAATGTCTTTTTATATATTAAATAGCCATATTTAGAATAATACCCCTCTCTTTTATTTTATTCATAAAGCCTTTTTTGAATGATGGTGGTTTTTTTTTTTATATTTTTTTTAAATAAAAAATTTATCTTCAAATAATGTTTCTAATATGTGTAGATATGCACTGTATTTTTATTTTCAATCTATTTTATTTAGTCAATTGAATGTGTTTGTTTTTTATTATAGTTTAATTGAGTACAAAAAATGATGAACACAACATAACAACTTGCCTATAATATAAATGTTTTGGCTCTTTTACTATAAATCCTCATATTTTTCACGCTCTTACGGTTAATTGTGGATTATAATAATAGTTTACATTTTATTTTAATTCTTATATTTTTCTGTACATAATCAAGTTTTTTTTTTTAATTCCACAATCTCAATTTTTTTAATGGAGGGGTAAATTGAAATATAAAGGATTGAAGTGAAAAATTCAGGTAACATAAGTGATTCTTTAGAAATTATTTGGAAATACATTTAATATTTAAAGTTAAAGATAAGGGGAAAACACTATTTATACGCACTAATAGTAATCCAAATTATTTTTTTCATTTGACCCCACTTATTTTTCTTTCTTTATTTTTTTTTAATTTGATCCTTTTATTATGTGCTTACTGGTATTTAGAGCTGACAATTTATTTTAATTTGTCTTTTATATTGGTTGAAAAATAAATTGCGTAATTTTATTCTCCAATCCTCATTTAAATGTTTTTTATTAGCTTTTTATATGGATATTTTTAACACCAAATGATCTATTTTTGTTATTATATAGTTAAATAAATAATAGTTTAGAAAAAAAATAATTATTAATCTTATTGGAGTCTATTGACTAGTTTATAGGTTTGAAAAATTGATTTGGATTATTTGATTCACGATTTTGATGGGTTTACTCATCAAATATGATATATCTTAACAATAAATAAAAAGAAGAAGAAGTTATGTTACTTTTTTAAGCCTACTTTTGATGTTTAAAAATGATATCCAAGTTCTCTTTGAACTTATTAAATTAATTAATTTTATATCAATTCTCATATAATTTAATTTGAAACTCGAGCTAGATATAATACTTGTTTGGGAGTGTGCTTGAGATTGTTTTTTAAAGTATTTTTCATTAAAAAAATACATCAAAATGATATTTTTCTTATTTTTTAAAAATTATTTTTAACATCAACACATCAAAATAATCTAAAAACACCAAATTTTTTAATTTAAAATAAAAAATTAAAAAAATATATTTTTTTTCAAAAATATTTTCGAAACACATTCCAAAACAGTCCCATAGGTTCATATTAACAATTTTCAAAGCTAAACCATTTAAATGTATTTAATGAATATCGCTAAAAAAAATCTTTATACTTTATAATGTTTTATTAAGTTAAAAAAAAAATATTCTTACGCAGGGAATATAATAGTTTGTTTCGAAACGTGTTTGCGCCACCTTTAAAAGGAACAATGATACGAGGTAGTGGCAGCTTTATCAAGTCTCTAGTCAAGTTGTGTTTGCATGGGACTAATTCGATCGCTTTTGGTTTCGTATAGATTCCTCCAACGAGGATGATGAGGGGAAAACAGTGGCCATTGTTGTTGGAATAATAGCAGGTGTAGCCATCGTCATCGTTCTCCTCTCATTTTGTAGAAGAGTAATGGGTAATTTTTGTTTTCCAATTTTTTGTTATTTTTACTATCATTTTACTCCTAAATGATATTGGTTATTGAATCTTTAATGCAGATTAAGAAGAACACGACATCTGGTATCTTACAAACATTGTTGAAGGGTAATCATGTGGTAACTACGTCCTTATTGTTTGTTTTCATATATTTGTGAGAGAGATTAGTTATCTCTGTTTGAAATAATAAACAGATATCTTACGCAAAATAAGTAGGCGTTATCTTATGGCAAAATAACTATAAAATCAATTAAATTGAGAAAATAAAAAAAAATTACTGGGAAAAATTGAACCATTAAAAAAACTCGATAAAATTAATTAAAATATTTTTAAAAATTTCTGGTCTGATTAGGTTTTTAAAGACTGAAATTGGTATACTGAATCTCAATTTGAAAAAAAGTATACTATAAAAAAATTGTTTATTTTTTCAATTTAGTTCAAATTTTTTGGTCTAATTTTTTATTTGATAAAATAAAAGAAGAGAAATACTCGGTTAAAGTAAAAAAAATCTAAGGAAACAATTTTTTTTTCCAGTTTTTATATAAAAAAATTAAACCGAACTGAAAGCAGCAGTTTAAACCAGTTTGATTTTTTTTTTCCTATAATTTTAATGTGGTTGTTTTTACTTTTTACCCAAAATAAGCAGGTGTTATCTCCTGGTATAAAGTAACACCATTCATCTCTTATCAACTTCAAGAGAGCTGCTGTTTCCCTTCTCTTCAGAGTCAAGTCCGTAATTGGGACGGCCCTCTTTTCATAATTTGAGTTGGGCTTTCAGATAAGGAAAGCCCCGAGTCTCAACCGTATGGGTCAGGCTTCAAGTATAAAATACATTCCCTGCTGTTAAAATATTTCCCTATACGTATTTGATTAGTTATCAGCATTATTATTAGATTATGGAGTGTTGGGGCCTTGGTGAGCTCAAAGAAAAATGAAAAACTTCTCCTTGGTATCTATCCTCTGCGTGTTAGGTTAGGACCAGGATAATCAATTCGACGTGATAAAGAACTCATATGTGGTTGAGATTTTAAGGGATTAGGTTTCTCAGTTCTCTTACCGAATTGAGAAGATAGAGACAGACAAGGGGCATAAACTCGAATCAACTTGTTCACATTCTTGAGCGTGAAGTTGTAGCTAGAAAAGGGTGGCTCTCAATTATGATCACACCAAATTAATTATGATCTCTCAATTATGGCAAGGGGTAGTTTGAAATGATCTCTTCTAAGGATGACGTGCCGCTTTGATAAGAAAAATATCAGGAAAAAAAAAAAGTGGAGGGGAAGAAGACAACGAGATAAAATCCAAAGGCTCTGCATTACAAATTAACAATTATTACACGAATGAAAGATCATAAATTTGTGCCAGAAGAAATTTACAGATTATAAATTACAAGCTTCTACATTATTCATTGGCAATTTATTTTCTTTTCTGCCAGAAGAAACTCATATCAGTATACCCCGGAAACAAATTATCTAAATAACAATCCCTTAGGCAATCCATGTAGATAGATATATAATTAAAGGCCGGCGGTGAAGGGTACGTTGGTGGCCGGCAACCAATTATTCCCGGAAATGAAGCTTCCCACAGTGAATTTTGATGCTTCGGATGAACTAGTGATGACGCGGTAGCCTTTCCAGTTAACTCTATTGGCAGTAGATGATCCAGAGCCAGTATTCATGTATTCTCCATAGTATAAAGTATTAAGAGCAAAATTACCACTCCATGGCATCCAACCAGCTGGGTTAATCAAGCTATCGAGAAAGGTTTTCATAAAAACAGTCCTCGAGTACTCTTTCCACGGCCTCCCGAGGTATGTCTTGACGGAGCTTTGGACCGGCTTTAGATCGGAAGCAGCAGTGACCCTACAATTGTGAATCGAAATTCCTGTGTTTTGGTTGGGGTCAGTTCTACCTTGAGCAGTAATTGTATTGGTCTTGTTCGGAGGGTTTCGTGCATAGATGTTACAATTTTGGAAAACAACTGCAGCATTGCCGAATATGAAGTCAACTGTACCATAGATGTCACATTCTCTGTAGAATTGTCTCTGAGAATGGACATAGAGAGTGTCCTGGTAACCCTCAAAGCTGCACTTGTAGAACACTGAAAAATCTGAGCCCGAACGTAAGGCAACTGCCTGGTGATTATTGGCACCAGCTGTGTTTCTAAATGTCATGTCCCGAGCAATAAAATTATCTCCGACCACCGCTGAAAATATTCAAAATGATACTTAGAATGTTTCACAAATTATTTTCATTAATACTAAAGAACAAAACGGTTGCCAGATTGTAAAATCCTCACTACTTTCCTACAAGTATAATGATGGTACGTAAACGTACATGCAACTTGTTCAAAGTCTTAACGTTATGAAATTTTTGACTGACTCGTGAGTGGAGTTGAATTATTACGATTAAAATATATCATGAACCAAATTTTCTGGACAATTTTTATCTGCCATTTTCAAAGAAAGTTTCCATAATAGCATTGAAGTTTGAGTATCCGTCTGATGACGCTAACTTTAGCACTACATTGTAGATTAATAAACAATCTTAAAATACGATGATTGAAGTCAGGACATGATGTTTGCTGTCTGAGCAATCTCTGTTGGCCCCTAAAATAATTAATTCTAGGCTAGCCCATCTCAAAAGTTTAAGACTTTGTAAGAGGGGGAACCCCTAGCTTAGACTTTTAGGATTTGACATTACTTAAAATATATCGTTGTTTCTTTCCATCACGCAATTAAAAACCTATTGGCTACATGCCTATTAGAGTCATGGACCGGCCAAACCTGTGTAGATAGATACTGTATGGTCCCTGATATGATAGACAGGTTCGCAAAGATTCAATTTTGAAGTTATCGATTCTGTCACTTTCAATATGACATGCGCAAAATTAAATATGTTTCATTGGTCAAATTTTTGACATTTGAATACTTTTCAGGGTATTTCATGGGTGTTAACTAGTAAAAGAAGGTTACTTCTTGTGTTTGGTATGGTAAAAAATGTTTCTATAAAATATCTTTTTATTTAAAATTAATTCTCTTTCAAAATAAACAAGCTCGAATATAGTTTTAAACACACAATCAACCTTAATATTTCTTTCTAAGATTTCATATTCCTCAATTTGGGCTTTTCTTTTTGCTTTTAAATCAAAGTAGAGTTATATTATAAATAGGGATAATCATTACTCTTGGTTTACCTCTACTTTCTTTTTTTCTAGAGTTGACCTTAAGAACGCTAATAATCGCTAAAGCTTCGTTTTTTTTTCATTCCCCCCCCCCCCCCCCCAGTTAGCAAGGATATATCTAAATCAAAACTTGCCCGAATCAAATTCCAGCTATATATATAGTTAGATCCATTAAGTCTCAAGAAAATTGAAAATCTTAATTTATTTATTTATTTATTAAGCAAGTTAATCGAATAGGGATGCTCACCAAAAGTAGCTGACTTGAAAGTTGTAGTACCTCCTCCAACGCTTTTGCTACCGGTGACAATTGTCTTCCCTATACCGTCACCAACGAACATAACATTCTTCACCGTTTTTCCCACCTCAACGTTTTCATTGTATGTCCCTGCTTTCACATATATCACATACCTCCCTGACCCTGACCTTTTCGATGCCGCATCCACGGCCTCCTTAATGGTCTTGACGTTCCCTGACCCATCTATCGCCACCACAATGTTTGCCTGAGAAGCTGGTGAAGATGATTGCAAGAGTTTCCGGTCACCAGGGCTGACCCAGGAAGGAAACCCATCTTTGTAACTAGGCTCACTATAGGGTACCTTGTTAATAGCCAGAGTGTTGCTAATTAACTTGGACACATTATTACTCATCAAAGGCAAAATAAAGTCAGTCATCCCGAATTCAGTGAACCCGGTTCGGCACGTTTCTAGGTTGGTCAGAGCCGTACTGAGCCATGTTTGTACATCATAGTGTGTGCACTTGCTGCTAGTGGTTTGGTTGAGCCAGAGAATGATGTCTTCATAGAGCTCGAGGCAATCTTCCCATGCAGCCTTTTCAAGCCTGTTTCTACATTTCGAGCCTAGGGAATAAGTGGTGAATTTACCTTTCATGGCACGGGCTAAGGCTAGACGCGTGGAAATTTTGAGAAAATCGGACGCATATTTAATGGGGGTATTTTCTTGGTCATGGCTTAAAAAATACTCACATGGTTGTGGATTAGGTGTTTTGCTACACCAAGACATTACCTCATCGGAATTGTACCCCAGAACGGTTGTGGAGAGTAGAAAGGGCACAAATAGAAATGTCAGCACAATTCGAACAGCCATAGAAATGGCTTGTTGAAGTTGATGGGTGGCAAGTTTGAAATGGATTTTGAATGAAGGTTTAGGGCTTGCGAGTTTGTGTGGGTTCGTGTTCTAAATAATTTGCCTTATATAGAAGCTGAGTGGTGGTGTGGTCGCGTAATAACCAGTGGGTACAAACTTGCACGACCTTCTTTCCTGGCAGCTTATTAATTTACGTATCTGTGAACTCAAATAATATGGACGAGGAAAAATAAAGGATGATGGGAGCAACAGACAATTAACATAAAATAATTCCTGAAGAATAAAATGTAATGATAATTAATGAGGATTGGTTTCCTAGCCCCTGATCCTATCAGTTTTTAGCTTGTGTTTGACCTGAAACGAGAGAATTAGAGACAACAAACGCGTTATTGAAAATTCACTTGCATGCAGTCATTATTCAAACGAAGTAAACTGTAAACCAGTGTCGATTTTCCGCTGCTGTTTGGTAATAATATTATTGAAGAATAAAGAAAAAGATATCCAGGCACAAGGATGGCTCAGTCATGAAAGAAAATGAACTTGGCTGGTCTTGGTCGATAATATCTCATCCTCTTCGAATGAGAGACAGAACTAGTTGCTTTCTTCGTATTCTTGTGAGAAGTGATCATCGGATGTTTGGGTCCTTAATTCTAGCAGAGCATGCGATCACATCAAGTTCATCCATTTCTTTCGAGTTGTTATTTATTTCTTTTTTAAAAAAAAAAATTCATGCTATTCGAAACTATACTAGCTGTTTTTAAACAAGAAAAGAACAGTAGCTCATATATCATTCGGTGTTCTCCAACGCGGATGGAGATCAGGAAATCCGTAGCTTACAATAATTATTTTTTACAAATAATTTTTATTTAAAAACATATTCATTTTTTTTCAGTTTTAGAATATATATTTTTTTATAACTATCCATAAATATTAAAGAAAAAACTGATAAAAAATAAAATAAAATAAAAATTTTAAAACACAACAACTTGCCATTATTGATAAGACTAACACTCTCCATTACTAGTCAACGATTATGCTCATCCGTTTTTAGATTAATCAACTACATGCATTTGCATTTATTTGAGTGTATGGAGTAAACAAATCAAAACGGTGGCTTGTTCGAATAATATTGCCAGCTGCTGCTTTAAACCGTGGGTAAAAGGGGCGAAGCTGCAAGGTGCACCGTGTAACAGTACTATCCCATTTAATTATTGTAATTATTATGTAACGATAGAATTTGAAGGATCGTTTTTAATGCTTCTTGAAAGTCCAAACTGCAAATATAAAGCTTTTAAATTCATGTAAAAATAAAAACAAGTTTACGATACATTAAGTGTGAATAATAAATTGAATGTTTTTCTATTCTCTGAGATGTCAATGTGCTAATATCTAACATGTCATTATTAGCTATTATGATGAGATATTGCATTTGTTTTTTATGTTTGTTAAGTTATTATTTATTAATAATATGTGAAATTGATGTTAACGTGTGATTGTTACAGATAAATGGCTGATAAACTATGGTGATTTCAACATGTATAATTGTTTTTGCTTAATAACCCTTCTTATGGAAAATGCACCATTATTTGGGCATTGTCATAGGGTGTGATTAACAAGTAATTAATAAATTAAATTACAGTATCTAAAATATTTCAAAATACGTTTTTCAGTTTGATTTTGGGTTTTTAGATCAATTTAGGTGTATTTTGAGTTGAGATATTGATTTCTTGAAATTATATAATTTGATTTAAAAAGTTCTACTCTAGTTTTTCTACAACCTCTTTAACGGTTAAAAAATAGGAATCTAGGCACCTCGTCATCTACTGCAGTGTATGATAAGAATCATTTCTTGATAGTTTATATGCAATTGAATGAGCAAATGAATGATTAACCCACGAAACTTTTGTCAAGAATTTATTATAAAATAAATAAATTTTATTATGGTCATAAATTTTATTTTTATTGATTATTCATGATGAAAAAAATAAAGACAGATGCATATTAGATTCATATTTAATAGTTAAAGAAATTATGGCCAATATTTTTTCCTTAAAAAAATGTTAAGATGCATTTTTAAAATAAAGGAAAAACCAATTGTATTTAATGAAATAATATTAAAATATAATTTTATCCATAATTAAATTTAATTTTAAATTGACAAGATAAAAAGATGTCATGCATGTTGGCCTAGAAGGTTGGACTCATGCCCCTAGCCCCCCCAAAAAAAATCTTCATTTTTAATTTAATTTTTTTATTAGGCAAAGGATCATTAACTAGAGCAAAAGATGTGTGATCAACTGGCTAAGGTTTCAGCCATCAACATTAAATATAAAGTTGGTGTTTGAGTTATAAGACGCCACAAACCCATTTATTCATATTTTTTTTAGACAAAAGATTCCTATTTGATGAAATAAATTTAACGTATTTATTAGGTAGTACCAAGATAAACCTCATCAATCTACAAATTTAGACTAGAAGCTCCCAATGATTATGGCAATGAATAAGCAAGTAATTCCCTAATTCCTTATACACCAAACATAGTGGACAGAATACATCACTAGCTTTAAAAATACCCACCTAACCAAGATTCTCAAGTATTGATTTTACCTATAATAGCCATCCAACAAGAAATCTCAAACTTTGGAGGAAGCAATCATTTTCATACACCATTAAAAGAATTACATGAGCTAGGAGATGATAAAAGGCCACACCCTCTTTTTTTTTTTAAAAAAAAAAGATAAGCTCTTTGTGATCATGATAACACTTATTTTTCTTCAAAAAATTAAAAGTACATCAACATATTTTGAGAAGATATCTGAGGAAAAAATTGGGCAAATAACATATTTTGAAAAGATGAGCCAACCTGAATGGTGATATTAAAATAATATCAGCAAGGAAATTGCAGTGCTGATTGATATTAACAAGTGCAAGCTATAAAAAACATAATTTAAAGAAAAACCTTTTTATATGCAGGTTGACAATCCATTCTTATAATTGCATGTCATGATTTATTTATATTGTATCATCCATCACATGCGGTGGCGGAGATAGGTGGGCCGGCCCTGGAAGGAAAAAGAAATTTTCAAGCCTCCTTAGCAATAAACAAATGATATACACACAATATTTATCTGCAGGTTGACACCCAATCCAGGTCTTTCTTTTCTTTTTTTATCACTGGGGCCCCTTCGAGAATATAGCATTTCGTTTTGAAAGATTGTATCACTTCCAATGCCGGCAAAACAAGAGCACGGTCGCGCAAGTCGTATTGCCACAAAATTGCGCCAGCCCGATAAGTGTATGGCATTTTTTTTGTTAAATAAAAAACAGTTGCACCTAATAAATTTTTTTAAAATTTTCTAAATATTAAATTTGTTTTCATTTTTTCATCTACAGGCTGACAATCCATGTATGCTTTTATATTGATTTTTAATCATTTATTCTGCCCTATTTTTTTAATGTGATGAAATTTATCTATCGAAAAACGTATTTTATGGATTCAGTTAAATAAATAAAAACCCTTGACTGTCCCAGATAAGGTTGTCAATAACGCTCTGGTCGCCATTTTAATTTTTCTATTGATACAAAACGTTTTGATTTCGAAGTGTTTCAACGTGCCGTTTCAAAGTTGTACTGTTCATATATAATTAATAAAAAAATCATGTGAGAGGAGATTTTATCTAGGTTTTGTTATTTTTTTATTATTATTAATATGGAGACCCTTCAAAATGCGACAATAAGAGAAGTTAAATATTTTGATGCGCCTAAACAAGTTATTACACTATAATTAGACTTGGTTTTATTAGAGGTTCTGTTTTCTGCGGTGAGATCAATTTGGACCAACATGAACACACAATTTACGAGGGTAATTCTATCTCCTTCCAATACTTGAATGCAAGATCTTTTCAAATGAAAAGGAATTGTTTTTTAAAATATTTTTTATTTTATTTTATTTTACTTCAAAACACTAAAATATTTAAAAATACAAAAACAAAAATAATTAAAAAAAAAAAAAAAGACTGTGCCGCTGGAAAAACAAACATGTTTTAAGAATGGATGTTTTTATTCTCTTTCTGATGGGTTCTGAGTGGTATGGACAAGAGGAGAGTTTTGAGATATGTAGTAAATGTTTTTTATGGTGTTTTTTAAAAAATTGATTTTTTTTTTAATTTTGAACTAATATTTTTTGGTTTTTTTAGATTATTTTATATATTAACATAAAAAATATTTAAAAAAATAAAAAAAATATTATTTTAATATATTTTTAAATAAAAAAACATTTTAAAAAACAACTAAAACCACGTCATAAACATTCATATAATCAGAAAGAATAATATTTACTTTATTTGTGTTTCGGCGACTAAATTATATAATGTTAGCGATGGTTGGGACACGAGAATGTAGCTCTTGGTACGTTTTTCCTTTGCTGGGTTTATCCGGAGGAACTCTTTGCGTAAAGAATCAGTCCTGTTAATTTTATAAAAAAAATAATATAAATTATATTTTAAATTTTAATTTTAATTTTTAGTTAAGATAGTTTTTTAATATGGTATCAGAATCTTATTAATTCAATGGTTACAAGTTCAAATCTCGTTACTCCTATTTTATTTGATAAAAATCAAATATAAATATATAAATATATATAATTTTCAAACCTAAAAATCTTTCATTTGAAAAAATATATTAAAAATAATAAAAATTATATTTATGTTAGTAACTTAAACTTTTATCTACAAGATTAGTTAACAAACTTGTCGTGTGTTGGTTTGAATGGAAAAGTTCTGCATATTGAAGGTGTCTGTTCTCATTATAACTTTGAATTTATAATTATAATGGATAGTACAAACTGGGGTCCTAAACCCTTCAAGATACTATTCACTACGTACTGAAATGCATGTATCCGCCTGTTGGGGGCAACATCTCGTCGCTGTCTATGTGAAAACCTATAATCAGTAGAATCAGCTCAAGGCTTGATGCTTGAAAAGGAAGACATTTTTGAAATGGTGGGAGGGTTTGTCTCATTAAATACGTTTTAAACATGTTCATATATTACCTGTCTTTATTCCCTGTTATTTTGAAGACATTCGATTCTTTCTGTGGTCTAGAAAGGAGGAGGTATAGAAATGTGTAATGTCAAACTGGTATGAAATCCAGATTCCAAGGGGATGTATTCTGTAAAGTCCATTTGTAGCCATTTATCATCTAATTGACAATCTGGTGGTATTTGTTTTTTCTTTAATGGCCTTTGGAATGGTTAAGTCCCTCCTAAAGGGGCTTTTATTCTGGTTAGCAATTCTCCACGGAATCAACACCGAATGGTTTTAGCTTAAAGGGGCATTATTGGTGTTGTGGATGAAGTTTGTCTTCTGTCAGAAGAGTCTGTGGAACATCTCCTAGTAAATTGTCATCGTCACTGGAAAATCTGGGCTAAATTCATTGAATGGTGGTGGGGTTTATCCTACCGTTGTCCAAATAGCTTATTTGACTACGTACAACAATGGGAAGTCCTCGTTGAAGGGAAATTTCAAAAGAAGGGATGGCTGGTGTTATTATGGCTTTCCCAGAGTATATTGATTTTTTTGTCTAAAAGAGCTAGGTTTTGGTTCTTTATGTCTTCTTATTATAACCAGACTCCATGTGTCGATAAAAGCTCTCTTTCCTGACACTCCTCATTGTGCCCTGGATTTGCTTTTATCTACTGATGGATTAGTGTTAGGCGTCTTGTTGCGTGGTCTCCACCTGCTTTTCACGGGTCTTAAATGGAATGTGAATAGATCTTTTATTGGAAAGCCTGGACCTGCTGGTATTGGGGTGTTTTTGGCGATCGTGTGGTGAAATGTATGTTTTCTATGCCTGTTGGAACAAAAGAATCTAATGAAACTGGGCTGCTTGCGGTGATTAAAGCACTACAACTATCTTCCACCAGAGAAAAGTTTATGGGAAAGAGTGTTATAATTGAATCAGACTCAGCTAATGCGATTAATTGGATGTCCAATGAATCCAGCAGACGGTGGAAACTCCATCAGCTATTCATACTCGCCTCTAGATTTTCCTTAGTTTTGGGTTTTGTAAAATACCGTATGGCATATGCACTCGCTGAACAAGGCGTTGACAGAGATTCCGAATTGATGGCTTGGCTTTCACAACTTACTCGCCCAGGAATAAAAATAATCGAGTGTGTTGTGTTTGATATTGACTAAATCTTCATGGAGGTTTTCGTGCCTTGGGACTCTGTTATATGGGGACAAGATTCTTGATTGCAGTGAGGGATATAAAGTCTATAGATGAAGGGAATCATCTTCTGTTGCGTACCTGTGGAAGGCTTTGGCAAGGGATAGATCTCTACTTATCCCTAATTTCTGCTGTTAATTTTGCCTTCTTCATGCTTTAATGTTTTTGCCTACAAAAAAAAACACCGAGCTGTTTCCTTATAACGAGTTAGACTTTCTAAAAAAACTGTGAAGAATTTCTTGATTTTTTACACTAAAAATCATAATTCATGAGTATTTATAAGTGATGGGCACGAATAACTTCAGAAAAACCACGATTCTCAGAGAGAGAGAGAGAATGAGAGAGAGAGAGAGAGACGAATAACTTGAAGATTTATCAGGAAATTCATCGCTTGTTAACAAGTGGATGTTTGTATCTTTTAATTTAGCTCTTCCGTTTGTTTAAGATCTTAATTACTTCATTTAGTTTAGCAAAACTTTTAGGAACCTATTTACCTCTCTTCTGCTTTTGTTATTTGTAATTACGCTAAATGAATATTATAATTAATATTAAGATGTTACGATAAAAAAAATGTTTGCTTCTTCCCCTAGCTGTATATATATGGATCTAGCTAGATTCATTTTTTCAATACCTCAAAGCCTATGTTTGTCACGTATATAGATCGATTTTCAAATTAAACAAAAATGTCAATTACTAGTACCGCCACAATTTTCCTCCTCCTGGCCGTAGCTGCCACCACCACCTTTTGCCATCAAGAATTGGAGACATCAGAAAACTTCCGAACGCAAACTGATCAAGCTAGTGAAGCTCTGGCTTTGAATGTGAAGTCCGGTAAAGGGCTGAAAAGAATATCTTATAATGGCTATTTCACTTTTATACGGCCCCGTTCACAAAAAAATGTTTCTTTGTTTCTTAATAATAATTAAGGTTTTAAATCAGCAAATGCCTCCTTTATTATTATTATTATACTCTATGCCAAAAGCAATTTCAAAAGACGCCAAAATCCTCCAAATCCCAAACATATATGCTCGTTCTGCAGGTACCATGCATTCCGAAAATTTTGCTGGGATTAAATTTCTTTTCTGATTCTGTATTTCAGGAAAACCTAACGGGAAACTTCTGACATCATGGAATCCAGTATATTCGAAGGCGGATTACGTAGTGGCGCAGGATGGCTCTGGTACACACAAATCAATTAATGATGCCCTTGTTGCACTTGACAGAACTGGTGGTGACCGGAGAAACCGAAGAGTGATAGTCTATGTTAAAGCAGGGGAGTACAACGAGAGAGTGGTTATTAAAAAGAACATGGAAAAATTGATGTTTGTGGGCGATGGCATGGATAGAACCATCGTCACAGGCAACAGAAATGCTAAACGCGATGGATATGCCACGCACGAGACAGCTACATTCAGTAAGATCACTGAAAGTGGAGCGTATTTCAGACTTTACAATTTGATGGTAATTTTTATCTTTTCAAAGATCGAGCCCTGTTTCAACTACTAATTGATCTTCTATTTTGTGCAGGTGTATATGCAGATGGGTTTTGGGCTAGAGACATGACATTTGAAAACACAGCAGGCCCCGATGGACGCCAAGCAGTGGCACTAATGATGAGGTCAGAGCAGTCGGTAATTTATCGTTGTAGCGTCAAAGGTTACCAAAACACACTCTATGTACGATCCAAAAGGCAATTTTATCGCGACTGCCATATCTATGGAACTGTCGATTTCATATTTGGTAACGCTGCGGTGGTTTTGCAAAACTGTGACATCTTTGTGAGAAAACCAAATGACAACCAAAAGAACGTGATAGTTTCACAAGGAAGAAAGAGCCTTGATGAAAATACAGGAATTTCTATTCAAGGATCACGTATTAGGCCGACCCCTGGTTTTGTTGGCGTCAAAACCATCCCTACTTTCTTAGGCAGGCCATGGAAAAAGTATTCGAGGACAGTAATTTCTCAGACGGACATCGATGGTTTTATTGATCCGGCAGGGTGGTTGCCGTGGGACGGCAGTGTTTACCTTAACACGATGTTTTATGCAGAGTATAACAACACCGGTCGCGGTGCATCTACAGAACACAGGGTAGAATGGCCTGGCTTTCACGTGCTTAAAAATTGGAAGGAGGCCAGTCCTTTTACTGTGAATCAGTTCATAAAAGGGAGGTCATGGATTTCTCAGACAGGTGTGTCCTATCAGTAGAGTCTCTAAATGCCTTACCTCTTGTCTTAGTGAATCAAAAGTGTCCTATAAAATAAATAACATTTTTTTAATGTGTGTGGGGCTTCCAAGAAAATCGCTGATGAACAAGCCTCCATCTCTCCTTACTTTCCTGCCTCAAAAGATTTCATGCCATTTCTTTAACAGAGACTGCAAAGCTCTAAATCCGAAACTCGATGCGGAAAAAAGCTTAATAACTGACTTGTAACCGCTAACGGTCACTAAGTGTAAATAATAATACAAATTTGCTTGCTTATTTCCAGACTTTTATCCGATTCAAAACCTAATTCGATCGTTCTATAACGAATAATTTGCATTAACGAAGAAATGGGTACGGCTCCAACAGCTCACCCAGCTACTCATACTTATCCGTCGGCACGAGTTTTATAAATATACGAGCCGTAAACCGCGCTCTTAATTTTTCATCTAGATTTAACATATAATTTTATATTTTATATTCTAGTTTTTATTTTTTTATTTTTTTCAGTTTAGTTTTGATTCCTTGATTTATTCGGTCCTTCTAAGATAGTTTTAAATTTTTTATTTGTATCTATATACCTTTGCTCTTTGTTTAGATTTTTAATTTTTGTTGTTATTTTTATTTGTATTAAATGCAACTCGCATTAAAAAACATAGGAAGTTTAACTTTGATGATGTAAAATAAGAGTGAAACTCTTTTCTATGCATGTATAGTTAAACGTGAAATATTAGAAACACTATAGCAGGTGACTCTTTCATTTTGTCTTATTTGAGGCTACAAAAGCTATTTTATTGTACATTAAAAAAGTAAAATTATCGGGACACCCCACTAACAATTCTTGGTTTTTATCTTATTTAAGGGTATTATAATTATTCTACTATGCACAGAAATGAAAAAAAAATGAAAATACCTTTGATACCATGATATTATTTTAAACACATTTTACATAATAAAATAAATTTATAAAAAACTATTATATATTTTTAGAAGTTTTATGACGCCGCACGCGCCATCTGAAATGTACATGAGCTTTGAAATTGACGTGCCCGAAGACGCGCCCACAACACTGTTACAGAAAATATAATTAAAAATTAATAAATTACCAATACACCCTTATAGTCAACTTTTAAATTTTGTCTGATAGGGGGTATATAAGCTTAAGTTGGCTGAGAGACTATGGTTATAAAAAAAAAGTACAAGTAAAAGAAAACAAACAAAAAAAATAAGCTTGAAAGTACTATAGTAATCCATATTATTTAAAAAAAATCGACTTAGGAATTAGTCATGGTGTGTTTAAGCTGGTCCAGAGATTCCAGTTATAAAAAAATATATAAGTGAACAAAACAAAAATATAAAAAAAGAAAATCAGCGGGAAAACACTTTAGAAAAAAGAAAATATGGGTTCAGGGATTGTCATGGTACACATAAGTTGGCTTGAACACCCTGGTTATAAAAAAAAAAATGGATATGGGAATTAATCATGGTGTGTTTAAGACACCACGATTAAAAAAACAAAAAACAAAAAAAATATATAAGTGGAAAAAAAAATATATAAAAGTATAATGGGAAAAAAATATTTTGGGGAAAAAAACATAATAAGAAAAAAATAAAAATTATACATAATAAGGAAAAAAATGAAAAAAAGGTAAAAACAGGAAAAGGCAAAAAACAAGGAAAAAAAACACTGTAGCGAGAAAGTACTATTGCAATCAACAATATTATGTGTGGGGAGCGTTAATACTTTCTCCACGCCATTTACAATCCATATTGCTTAAAAAAATAAATTCGGTCCAGGAATTAGTCATGGTGTGCTTAAACTAACCCGGAGACACTAGTTAAAAAAAAAAATTAGCCCGATGATAAAGAACAAAAATGGATAAGTGAACAAAAAAAAGTATAAGGATACAAATTTAGAAAAAATAAATAAATTAGTCGGGGGATTAGTCGTGGTGCACGCAAGGTGGCCTAGACACCCCGATTATCAAAAAAAATTTGGTCCAGGAATTAGTTATCGTGTGCCTAAGGTGACATGTCGATCCTCGTTATAAAAAAAATATAAATAAAAATAATAATAATAATAATAATAAAAGCATAAGCTGACTCAAAGACTATGATTATAAAAAAATATACAAGTGAAAGAAAACAAAAAAAATATATAAGCATGAAAGCACTGTAGCTATCTATATTGTTTTAAAAATAAATTCGGTTTGGGAATTAGTTGTGGTGTACAAAAGCTAGCCCGTAAACCCCGGTTATAAAAAAAATATATAAGTGAACAAAACAACAGTATAAGAAAAAGCACTTTAGCAAAAAAAAAAAAAAAAAGATCCGAGGATTAGTCTTGGTACACATAAGTTGGTCTGGACACCCTGATTATAACAAAAAAAAATTAGATCCGGGATTAATTGTGGCACACTTAAGCTAGCAAAGATACCACAATCATAAAAAAAACAAAAAATATATATAAGTAAAAAAAGAAAAAAATAATCAGGAAAAAACAAAAAAAAAACATAATCAGAAAAAACAAAAAAAAAAAAGCTATAAAAAATTGGATTGGAGGATTAATCGTGGTGAATTTAAGTTAGCCCAAACACCTCAACAATATATATATATAAGTGGAAAAAGGAAAAAATTAAAAAAAATATAACTAGGAAAAAAAATTCATGGAAAAATATATAATCGATAAAAAAAACAGGAAAAAAAAGCTATAAAAAAATTGGATCCGAGGATTAATCATGGTGTGTTTAAGCTAGCCAGACACTCTGATTATATAAAATATATATATATATATATATATATATAGAAGTCGAAAAAAATGAAAAAAATATAATCAAGAAAAAAAACCAGGAAAAAAAAGCTATAAAAAAATTAGATTTGAGGATTAATCATGGTGTATTTAAACTAGCGAGACACTCTGATTATATAAAATAAATATATACAAGTCAGAAAAAAAAAAGTATAACAAAAAAAAAAATATTTCATGGGAAAATATGAAAAAAATTAATTAGAAAAAAACATAATAACATAAAAAAAAAAGACAAGAAACAAAAAAAAATAATAATTAGAAAGAAAACAAAAAAAAGTAATAATAAAAAAACAAGAAATGAATAAATAAAAAATAAAAAAACGTAATCCAGAAGTAAAATCAAACAAAAAGTAGAAAAGAAAAAAAACCGTTACAATCTAGAGTAAAATATGCAGGAACTACAATGTTTTCCCTACATATTTTAATATTTATTATAATAAAAAAAATATCTTATGTTAAAATAAGTACATGATCAAAGAGGAGGGAGAGGATTACACTGGAGCGGATATAAGAGAGATCAGAGACTTGTTGATTAGAAACGATGTCGTCAAGGAGAGATTTGACGAGTTTCCATTCTTGTAAGAAGTGTTTTGGGAGAAAACTCTCTTTTGAGTCGTGTTCCACCGTCGTATGCACTCAGCGCTTGTACACTAATGAGTTTTGTATCCACTGTTTGATTGTACACGACAGTGATGTAATTTCAAAAAGTTTCCGTTGCCGGGAATTGAACCCGGGTCGCTCGGGTGAGAGCCGAGTATCCTAACCAACTAGACTACAACGGATTTGTTGATTTGAAAAATACTTGCTTATATATCTTACTAATTATGAACAATTAAGTCAACACAATAGTTTTTTCCAACAGTTTGAATTGTTCATGTGGAGGATACGTTCTCGTCCAGAAAAAAAAGAATGATATACAAACCGGACCCTTGGGTGAACTTTGCTGCATTTGCAAATTATTGTATTAAAAGATACCAAAAGGGGTAGTGTGTTTTATCGTGGCACAAAACACCGTTAATCCTCTTGTAAATCACTCTAAATTGGAGTGGTGGTTTTAAAAACTTTTTAATTTAATCCTTAAACTTTTATGTTGCACAATTGAGATCTTTTGAGCTCAAATTATGGCACTCAATTTCATGTTTTTAGAGGAGGGGTTGAATTGCAAGATAGAGAAGTAAAGTAAAAATCAAGGGTAACATGGGTGGTAACTTTGCAAGTTATTTGAAAAGTACAGCTTAGTCCCCCATCTTTTCTTACTATCACGAGATGGGCTGTCTAATTCTAAAAAAATATATTTTCATATAAAACTTTAAAGGAGGGTGAGGAGTTGCTGGATTACAGCAAAAAGATAGAAAACTCTTTGTTAGCGACGATTTCAACCATCAAACAAGTTAAAATTGGTATCATTATATTCTCCTGGACAAACGTAGTTCTAGGTGGTTATTTTAAGTCTCAATGTAGTCTAAAAATCATATTTCAAGGATGAAATATGTATTTCAATTTGAATATGTGGTTTGGATTATTATCTTTTTGGATTTGTTAAGTTGATTTCTTGGTGCTTTATGGTTGAAATGATTTCCAACTACCATGATTGTGACCGAGTTCCAGAGAGTATACAGCACGTCATCTATCACAACAAATAAAATGTCATCTGATACTTCTTTTTTCCAATTATTATTTTTTAGATTTTTTAAATATTTTTTTAAAGAATAATCTAACTCACGACGTTGCACCTCCGTATCAATCTAATATTGGCTGAAAATGTTAATATTAGAGGTGTGTTTTTCCAGCTCCACCTATGTATATAATGTTTACTCGATGCCTTTATGATCCCCGAGTTATTGCCTCAAGTGTAGCATGCTTTTTACTAAAAATGAGCTTTAAAAAATATCATTTTAAAACATTAAAAGTGTCAAGCTACCAGATCATTATAGTTTTCTCATATGACCAAATGGATATCATGTTACCTATTTCTATGCTAAGTAGATATCGCATCTACCAGTTAATTTCACACAATATGCCGCGCATCCTTCCAAGATTCTTTTTATATAATGTGTTCAAGTAAGATTAAACTATACAGAAATTAAACAAGTTGATTTTACAGGTTCAAAAATAATTTGAATAGTTGATCAAAATATAATTTAACTAAGAAAAATCAACACATGCAATTTTTTTAAAATATTAAAACAACAATATATTAAATCATTTCAGATTAAAAATCAACTTGATCAATTTAATGAATCTAAAAATAATCCAGATAAAAAAAATAACTTAAATTAACTTATCAAACCATGTCTTGAGTTTTTTTTTTTCCGGCGAACAGTGAACTCCCCCTCTGAATTTAATTAAGTCTGTGTTAATAATAATAATAATAATTAATAATAAGTGTAGGTTAGACACATCATTTGGAGGGATCGGTGGACTCATGATGAAGGAGTAGCGAGGTTTAAGGCTTAGATAACCCGCTCTCTCATCAATAATATCATTGAAGAAAAGTAGATTTACGGGAGACTTGCTATTTTAAAATTCTTAAACCGTGCAGGGTGCAGGCAAAAACTTTTTTACAAGAAACAGGCAAAAAAAATTTTAATAATCTCAACATCTTACGCAGAAGGATGGGATTACTATCCAGTTATTATTGATTCTTAAAGGTGTTTTGTTAACAGAACCTTAAAAAACAACAGGAGAAGAAATTTTGACCTCCGAAGTTTGATTCAGAGACACAATCAATGTAGCCTCATGGCTTGTACTTTGCAGCGTACCGGTGAAACAAAGCTAACGCATTGCTAGCAGTCTGTGCCACATTCAAAACCTTGGCCATAATTATTGCCTTTAACTTGTTCACTTTCTTCCACGGCAACTCATCCACACAAATACTGGCATCAGTCATGGCGGAGGTTACCCAAGTCTCGACATTGCTTATGAGCCAAAAGACGCCATCCCCGCCCGCAGCATCCGGATGTTGCAAGCGATAGAGCTCTCTAACTGATTGGCTAAGTCGATCCACGCTATCACCAATTTGGTCCAGGCAGTCTTTTACAGCCTGGTAATCCTTATATTTCATTGCCTTGAGCTCCTTAACCACTTTCAACATGAATGTTCTTGTTTGGAGGGCCTTGTATAGGCTCACAGATAAGGCAGCTTGGGCTAGTTGTTGTGGGGTTTCTATTGTTGAGTTTGCAAAGACCGATAGGTATTGGATGCATAGGGATGGATAAAGGGTCTTCGTGCACGAAGTCTCGATATAGGCCTGAGCCCGGGAGTGTCTGGCTACCCTTGCTGGCTCCACTCTGCCTGAAATGCAAAATATGGATGGTAGCAGAAGCAGTATGGAAATGCTGAGACGATTCATTCTTGTTGAAGCTGGTGAAATTGAAGGAAAGGAAACGTGTCAAACACAGAAATGAACTTAGTTGAGAGCAGACGGGTGGGGTGAGGCTGTGTATATAAAGAGGCTGTCACAGGCTAAAACTTCATAAACATGATCAAACTTGCACCTGTATTAATCACATATAAAACTCAAATGGTCCTTGAAGGAAGCCTGAATAGAAAATAGGATTATGCTTATCCGGGTTAGTCAGATGATTAACCCTAAACCTGCATTATCGAGACTACATTGATGAAAACAAACCCTGTCACGAAGATGATACATATCAGAAACTTAACTCTTCCATATAACAATGGCAGGGTTTCTCAGGAAGGAGCACGTGCATTTTGTTGGTCAACATTAGGTTCTTTATGTTTCTTAATGACTCCGAAAGTTGGATCCATTATACAGTGGTGGTGCCGACCCCTTCCATGACATATCAAAATGGTAAATCACGTAAACTTTTTTACCAGTAACGACCTGAATTCGTAGAATCAAGAAAATTGCCTGTTTCCTGCCGTTGGATCGGTTGCACTAGAGAGGGTTCAGCGATGCCCGTGGCGACCTGTATATAAACATGACAGTTGCTATTAATTGCAGCCAACAACCATAAACAATCTAGTCAAATGCACTTCAAAAAAATAGTCTTTTAAGTCATTCAATTTTACACTTAGCAAATCATGTGCATCTGAACCTGAGTAATCTTTTAGCAAGGATCCACCACAATATCTATCAAGTACACTTTTTTTTATGATCCTGTGGATTCTTGGGCATATTTTGTGTTGTTCTCCAATAACATGATTATCTTTCATATTCTTCAATCCAGGCATCCATATCGTCCCAGAGATTATAACACAATTCCAGGCGAGACGCACCTTCACAGAAGTGAATGGCACTGATTTCTCATAACATTTTACCGATTTACTCTGGAACGTTCAAACCCAATCAAGATCATGTGGCAGAGACACAGAGAGGGGCAGCATGGATATGAAGCTCATCTCATCTCATTCAACGAGGAATACAATTACATAAATTACAGCATAACAAAGGAAACACAAATTGAATTCAAACACACCACATAAACAACACAGCAAATATTTGTTCAGGTTTGGTGATCATTCGGCAACCTTCACACCTGAGAGATAAACACGGCTCTGAATCACACTGCCTCCTATCCAGAAACCAGGCATAACCATTAGACCAACCCTAGGTTTTGGGTCATTTTCATCTAATATCAGGTTTTTTACAACACTTTCCATATAAACCTCTGAGAACTCATTTCCTCTCTTAACTTGGAAGACCTTAACATTTGGATCAAAGGAATAAGCCAGCCTGTGCAAAAGCCAGATCGACTTGGCCAGTTTCAGGAACACCTGGTAGAAGGGTGTTCTTGGATGCCCTCCCCCATTTATATAACTTCGCTGATCTAAATTTCCAAAGAATGAAGCCTCCATCTTTGGGTGAACCACCACCAGGTACTTGCTCGTGCAAAATTTCCCAAAAGCAGAATCTGGGTTCTGACCTAGCATGTCCAAAGGATCCATTTCCCTCATAGAAAGAAATTGGTGGAAGAAAGTCTCCTTTGAAACTTCCCCACTGTCTACTTTAATTGAGAAGTTCTCGTGTTGAAACCCACTGAACATTCTTTGACATATATGAGACTCAAATGCATACTTTTTGTGGGCTCTCTTTGCATAAATAACGTTGGGTTCAATGGAGTTAGCTGCAGCATCAAGATCCCACCCAGCTGCTTTCATCATGTTGATCAATGGTTTAGAAAAATCATGAATGGCTTTGAAAGCAGTTTCTACAGCAGATGTGAAGAGCTCCGGGGTTAGATCCACAGAATAAAAACCACTTTCATCTCCAGAACCCTCTGATTCTTTGGTTGACAAGCCCCTGAGTTTTAGATTCTTTTCCAGTTTTGCTCGTTTCTGATTTGCCTCCTCAATCATCTGCTGCAACTGAAGAATCTCAGAATCTTTATTCTGAATTTCAGATTGGAATTTCTTTACCATAACCTCATATGTTTTGAGCAGGCTCTGCTGTTCTTGGATCTCTGCAGCTAACCGAGAGTCCTGAGGAGAAACACATATTGGCTTGGGGTTGTTTTCCCTGTAGAAATGCTTCAGCTCGGATAGATTTTTCAGCTCGGAAATCACAACTTTGTCAGCAGCCTGTATCTTATCAGGATCATAGGGAGTATGAGCAGATTGGAGCTGGATGTAAGCTGACTTCAGAGAGGAGATGTTGGTAAATATTTTGGATATCAAGGATTCCAAAGCTTCTGGATTTTGATTTGCAGAATCTTCCATGGGTTGAGGGTGGACCTTTTGACTGTTGCTCTCGCGGGGTTGATTATCTTTCAACCCAGTGGGTAGCATATCTACTTTCAAAGGATGGGCAGTCTAGTTGGATTCCTTTAGAAAATACAACGGTGTGGCACAACCTGCAAAATTCCACAAAAGTATTAATGATATCCAAGACTATCAGCATTGAAAGAAGTCAGAACTCAAGCATTTTCCAGTAATATTTCACAGATGCAAAATCCAAAATAAGCCTAAACTACGTCCACATTAAAAAGCAAAATTTTCAGATACTTAAATTGATCTCAATTATGGCTCATGAACCATTGAACAACCAGGATAAAAAATGCTGTGTTTGCACTTAATGCAAGAGCAATCTTGCAAACAGAATTGAAAATAGAAAATCCTGCTTCTTGTTGCTTACTAAAAACTCCACTCACAAGGTGATACCCCAAACATTGTTAGGGGTCCATATAAGCAACTAGTAACAAAGGACTGAAGAAACCAAAGATGTCATGAGACATATATCAACATTATTCCAATAAGGCAAGAGAGTCACGATGCCAGTATACCTAAAATCAACCACTTCTATTTTTAGTAAAAAATTGCATTGGAAGGATTTGTGCCTAAGACTCATTCTGACCAAAGCCCATATTGAATGGAGACAAATCATTCCCTTTAGCGCTTGAACAAGAACCTAATGGCCTCTCAATCACCGAATTGATTGGAGTGAAATCCTTCTATGCTTGACAGGTGAGCCTATAAAGTCAGAAGCACAGACACAATACTTCAGCTAAAACCTTAATATAGTTAGAGAATAACGAGAACTATATAAGTCAAGGATTGACCTAGATCACAAAAAAGGCCTAATGATATATGAAAGATCTAACACCAACTCAATTTTTAAACAATCTGATTGCAGGAGCTTATTTTGGCACAACGAACTGAAAATATAAGAGTTTTTAGGGCTAGTTTGCAGAAAACAAATATAAGCTCTTTGTGTTTGCGAGCAAAGGTATGCAGGCAAAAAGGTAGAATTGAGTGGAAGAAGAGGAAAAGACCACCAAGCATCAATCAAAAAGGTCCCTTATCATAAAAAGATATGCTGTTGGCTACCACATTATAGCATCTGAAGAAAAAATCTCAAAGTGAGTCCAGCTTGAAAACAGATCAATTTTAACTAATTTCCTCAAACTTGTTTTTCTGAAACCCCAAATTTTGATCACTTTTTATCTACAAAACCTATAATGAAATGACACACTTGACTACAGTCGATCCTCAGTAGAAACTTGAAGTGTGAAGTGAAGACTCGAACTTAACATATATGCGAGCTTGTGGTAACTCACATAAACATAACTGATATGAATTCTCAGTCGAAACTTGCAAAGAAAAGGCAAATTCAAACTCTTATGTATATTACGTTCTTGAAGCAAAGACTGATCTAGGGCTCCAGACATGACATGTGCTCCCATATTACACCCAGTGACACCACTTATCAGCACTTCAACCATGCGCATATGATATAGTGATCAACTTGATTCAGAGAAAGGCAAGTCACAGCATGGAACAACAGTTAAATCATCGAAAGATCAAGCTTCGAGAACATTTAGAAGAAGCCAAAAAAGAAAAGAACACAAATAACTGGTATGATTAGGTCAAAATGTAGCCGCTTCACTCTTTCTGTATCCAAAACAAAATAAAAACTAAAACTCTTCAAAAACATTCATATAAGTTCAAATTTTCGTGCCGTATAATTATATTCCTTCTCACTTGATAACTTACTTAGAAACGAAAAAGAAAAGGTTCATCGAGTCTTGAAAGATCAGAAAGCACTTTGAGCTGCTTGCTTACCTATAAAGATCAGAAAGCACCCTGAGAGTGTACCCAGCAAACATAATACCCGTCAACCTAAAAAAAAACACTACACAACCAGTTCAGTGTCATCGATTCTTGAAAGTTCTATCAAAACCCTAACCCTAGCAGTATAGCACAAAAAAACTCCAAATTCGGTATCCATCCAGTTTAATTGAGTGCACAGGAGGTTAAATAGGGGGGAGAAAGAAGAGAAATACCTGATCGGAGATGTTTCCGGGGAGTGACCGGAGATTTGTGGGGCAAGGAATCGATGAATGTAAAGGAGAGTTTGGTAAAGTTAAGGTTTCGACAAAAATGCACCTCACCCCGGAACTCTCTTTGTTGCTTTACTATCTTTCTACTTCTGTTTTTTTTTTTTTTTACCCGTGGGTGTTTAATAAATAAATAAAATCGTTGTCTTTATTTTGGGTTTTTAATAGTGGAGGGAGTGACGTGGAATCTATGATGATGAGTCATCAAAACACACACTCCTCTGTGTTTCCATTCCCATAATATAGATTTACTATTTCACCATAATCACTTGTCTCCCATGCTTTCTTTTTCTTAGCTCACTCATCTTGCTTGGAATAATTTATTTATTTTTCAAATAAAAATTAATGGAAAAGTTAATGGTATTTATTGATACATTAGCATGTTAACGAGCCATTGATGAAGTTTATTTATTTTTTTATTTTATTTTTTTCTGTTTATTACACCTTAATATTTATTTTTAATAATTTACATTTTAATCTTAACATTAATTTCTTGTATATTTCAGCTCTAAATAGTTAAGAGATAAAAGAGAAAGTTAATGGAAAAGGAAAGCCCTCGCTCGGTCACCAAGTTTTAATTATAAATCTTCATTTTAACAATTTATTTTGATGAAAATGAGTTCAATTAAGATAATGTGATTTTCTAGTAAATCTAGAAAAAATATATCAATAAAGTTTGGGTTGGTTTTTTTTATTTTTTAAGCTAATTAATTGCATTTGGAAAATGGGGTTATTGAGGTTCTAAATATGTATTTCGATGATTTTCGGTGAAAAGGCATTGAAAATCTATTATTTTTTATTCCAATTCCTTATATTTTCTCCTGAATTAATTATTCCTTACTTCTCTCACAAAATCTTATGAATGTATTGGAAATATTATTTTTTTAGTTGAAAATTGCTTTACAAATCATTGCAAGTTTTTATTTTTTTAAAATGATTTTTATTAAAGTAGAAAAAAACTAATAAAAAAACAGAAGGAAAGTCACAGCTAAAAAAATATATGGTTTTTCTTTTAAATTAAAATTATTTAGATTTTCATAAATATTTATTTCAATTGTTCTTAGTTTTTAATTAAAATATAAATTACTATATTGTTATTTTAAAAGAAATGCATTAATAGAATAAATATTAGTTTTTACTCGGTAATTTAAATAATTTTTGCTTCTTAAAAATTATTTAAATTTTTTATATATAAAAATGCATAAAAAAACTCAAATTATAGTGCCTTCCAAACGAAAAAAGCAAGAGGAAAAAATGGATATAATTCTTTTTCTATCTTGACTCTTGGAAACCATTAAAGTGAAGTGGAGAAAAAGGAGAGAGAAAGAACGGTACCGTACCATAATCTTCCACCACTGTCAAATTCTCCTCCACCGTATGTTTCTTTCTTTCCGCATTTAAATCATTTTCTTGCCTGTCTCTGTAATTGCTTGCTTAATTAAGCAATCTAATTAGGCATTTCAGGAAATTATAATGAGTGCTGTATTGCAAATGAGTTAATTTAGGGTTAGCAAATGACTCGCTCGAGTTGTACTGAACCAGACTCACTCAGCAATCCTATGATTTTTTTTTTTTTTTTGCAGGCTTATACTGCTCGGTTCCACCATTTACTTTTTGCGGTAATGGCAACTACCATGACATTGCCTAATAATCCGATAAAATCTAAGCCTTGGACTACGAAGAGTTTGAAAACAGCAGGATTTCATAGAACTGCGTGTGCTTCTGGCCGGAAATTATATTCTCGGTGTTCTTTTGTCCATGTGGCTGAACCCTTTTTGGCGAAGAATTTTCGGTAAGCATACAACACAATTGTTTTTGAAGTTAATTATTAATATTGTTTGTGCTGCTCAGCTAAGGTGCTTAAAAAATGAGTTTTTTATGTATGGTTTAATGAGTTTATAGAGAGATAGTGCTTCAAGTGGAATGGAGAGTTGAATACCATATTTAGACTAGACGATCACTTTGTTCATGTCTAGGTTTTGGTAGATTTCTCTGTGCAGCGTATTTATTGATAGGGTCCTTAGAGTAAATGAGGCGCTCATGATAGATTTTGCTTGTTTGGGCAATCAGAAAAGTATCCTCAATGTCTAACAAATTATCTGTTGCTAACTAGTAGTTTCATGTGAATTACACATTTTTTAGCGAAGCTGCTGTAGTTTCTTTGCAACAAGAAGTAATGTTCACGTCATGTTTTGGTGTTATGAGGTCTGTTTACGGTAGTGGAATATATCAAGGTCATATTTGTCTCGATGTTATTTGTTTACGGTAGTGAAATATGTCAGGGTCATATTGTTCACATATGTCCCTTGATGTTATTAAGAGCTTCTCTTTGAATCGTTAAGCAGGAGGGTTTGGCAGATTAAGAGCAGTGTAGATAGTAGTGGATTGGATCCTACTTCCTCAAGTAGTGGTGGTGGTGGAACACGATTAGTTAGGGCAATTCAAGCTTTCCGGACCAGACTGGGTGCAAGAATCAGGGAGATAAGGAAGAATCTTCCCATGAAATTACTTTTTTTCTTGGTGGGATTTTATTGTGCGACTGCCTTTGCTACAGTTATTGGTCAGACAGGTGATTGGGACATCTTATCTGCAGCCTTGGCAGTGGTGGTTGTGGAGGGGATTGGAGCCCTTATGTACAGGGCTTCTTTTCCCTTGGTCAAAAGTATTCGGAACATCATCAGCATGTTTAATTACTGGAAAGCTGGTCTTACTCTTGGTCTGTTTTTGGATTCATTTAAATATGAAATTGACAAGATTATGAGCTTCAGTAACTTGTTCGGTGTTGAAATGGATATTGTATCTCTGTTTTTGTGAAAGTTGTCCATTCCAGATGCTCTCGGCCAATGTAGTTTGCACCTAAGCATTATGAGATGATTGTACATACAAGTCAGGACTTGATTTCACACATGCGCTTCGCAGGTTGAAAGCTCTGCAAGGTCAAGATTTCACACATGCGCTTCGCAGGTTGAAAGCTCTGCAAGGTCAACAGCGCTTGGGTTGAGGCATGCCTTATGGGATCCCTTGTTTGCCTTCCAAGTTCCATCAATAGTAAGCATGTTGAGTTTATTAACTGAAGATGATGTTCAGCAATTTACTTTGAGCCATGCGATCCTCTTATAGTTTTGATTGGTTGTACGCCATTAACATATGGCTTCTGTAGATACATGAATTTATATTATGGCTGCAAATATAGATTTTTTATTCGTTCAGTGCCTTGCATCTGACTATTCTCTCTTTCTGCTGTGGAAGTTGCTTTATGTGAGGATACTATTGGATCTGATTTCATTTCAGGATTTCTGGATAGCAAGGCTTCCCCTCTTGAAATGGGCTATGGTTTTAAATAGAGTTGTGCTCATGCCTATGGCTAAGCAACTGAGAGGAAGGGTACTTATTTCATACCAGGATGACTATAACATGGAAATTTTCCATTTGAGATAAGATAACACACTGATTCACTGTAGTTGGAATTGATCAGTGCAGATAATATTCAAATGCTTTGGTGAATCAACTCTGAGGAGAACATTTTAGATGCAAAAGTGGCAGTCCCATTGTGCCAATATTGTTTTCTCTAATTCAGCCATGAAATTCTGGTTGAGATGGTAATTCAAAAGGGGCACGCGGTCAAGCAGCGATGCACTTAATGGAAACTCGCACATCGGCGCTTCACGGCCAGATGGCTACTAGTCGTCAGGCTCTTGACCACCTGCCTCTTCATATGTTGCATTGGATGAATTGTTTAAGCAAAATGATTCAAACCCATGCCTTCTCGTAGTAACATGTATATCATGCATGAAATACATGGGCAGAGCTGTGACCTGCCTAGTGTTTCATTGATTCGTGTTCTGTATTCCGTTATATTTCACCTTCTGTGCGAGAAATACAAATCCCGTGGTGATACTAATCCAGAACAATTCTATTCAGCTTCCCTTCCAATCCAAGCACTTCAATCTATTTACACATTCAATACAGTTTATGAGGCGTCATAGATATCTATTATGCAACTCATTATTTAAGTCTGAGTTACACTTTACAACGTATAAAACAATCCTTGTTCCAGCCAATGAAAGAACAATCAGAACACTCTCGGCTTGTCTCTCGTTCCCCTCTCGCGCCCCAGACAAGCCAAACCTGAAAAAATAGAAATGGCAAAGAGGAAGAAATTATGGAGTGTCACGCAGGGGACTTTGTATAAACCTAATAATACTAATCATATTCTCCTATGAAGTTGTAACTCTTCGAAAGCTATTCTGTATGTACTTCTCTCTATGACAAAAGGCAGCTGACAGAAGGCCTGAGTATCGAGGCAAACATATTGCAATCATGCATCAGTGCTCGGGCCAGGATAAGCTGGCAGACTCATTATCCGCTTGTCCAAGACAGGGCCCCCAACAGTGAAGTGATAAAGACTTTGAAAGTTTGATCCCCTTAATCCAAGAATTTCATGCACTGCAACAGAATAAAAGCAGTTTCAAGTTTACAATTTCAGGACATATAATGCAACAATTTTACAACGGGGTTCATGAACATAACAAAGGAGAATTATTTATGGTTTAACAATCTTTGATCTAGAATATCCTGCTAGTAACACGGTACTTCCTAGAACCTAACTAGCAGATTTGAGAACAGACTGCTCTGCAATGATCTTCTCTACTAACTAAAGAATGCTGTCATGGAGTAGAATCCAAATGAGCTTCTCTTTGAAGAAATTCTTGGTATGAAAACCATTCACAATTAACAACATTTTCAACTGAGCGCCAGGATACTACATATGGTGCCAGAGAACTGGAGACCAAGGTGAAAAGAAGGTAAAAAAGAGAAACATACCAGGATCATCAAAGAAGCATCCAATCCCAGTAGCAGAAATGCCAACTGCATGTGCTTCGAGGTACAAAACCTGGCCAAGAACTCCAGTCTCCCAAAACAATCTAGGATACATCCATGCACCCTTGCTGTGCAAAGTAGGTTCAAAATGAGCCACTATACCAAGGCTGAAGCAGCCATCACTAGCAATGTCCTGCATGAAGGGAATGTGTTAATTTATCAAGAATTGAATTGTTTCAGGCCACCCACATCAGATTTTTGTATTGCAGTTTCAAATTGAAGAAACCAATACACAGAAGTGACTAAAACCTCAAAATTGTTCTCAGGTTATTGAATTACATATTTGTTTGCTGGTGATACTGGAGACAAATTGATGAAGTCCTTTGAATCGATGATAATTCAAGTTTTTTACAGTAGTTTGATGCTTGAAACTTGGAACAACTATTTCTTAATTGTTTACAGGCTGTTTGGAACCCTTGGAGTTAAATTCAAAGATGTGTAAATTTTGTAAAAAAACACCTCTTTTCCTTCGTTCTTTCTTATGATAAGTGAAGAATGCAAGGTGATCAACTTTTTTATCCATTGAAACACGAAGAGGTGCTTTTATAAATCCACAAAAAGATGATGCCTCATTTAAATTTGTTGTCCTATCCAAATTCATGTTCATAAACTAAGATTATTTGTTGAGCACCAATTTCAGTTTCATAATCACATGCTTGCCTAGCACTCTACTGATAATATTAAGAAATTGCAACAGAAAAAGTCAAGTGATGGCACACCTGATGGCACGAGAGCTGTTTAGCAATCTGCTGGCAATCGCCCCTAGCAAGTTCATACAAGGGCAAGTCAACAGGACATCCCTCTGGTTTCTCCCACTTAAACTCAGCCCTTGTGACTTTCTTAAGTTCATCCAAATGATCTTCATTCCTCACCAAAAAATACAACCCTTTCGACAATCCAACCACTCCATGCACAAACAAAATTGCATGCACCTCCGCATCCCATGAAAGTGCCCGAAATGGCAGTGCCAATTGCCTCTTTTGCTTCTCTCCACTTCCACAGCCAGAAGGAAGACAATGCAACATGATCTGATAAAACGTGTCTCTGTCAATTTTAGTAACTCCATCCATATGTGCCGCACTCCTCCTCTTCCTAGTAATTTCCCTAGCGCTAAAACCCTTATAAGACCCTTCACTACAAACCCCACTGTTCTGAAATTTATCAACTAAAAACTTATCATCTATCTTTAAGGGCTTTTTAACGGCTTCTGCAGTTACATAAATTACATCCCAACAAGCGTGCTCTTTGCTAAGCGAATTTGGATTCCCTATCCACTCTAAATTCCCAAATTCCATTATCGCCAAACTCAATTCCTTATAATTCACATTAAAATCATTGACACCATTAGGAAAAACAACAAGCACACAATCTGGATGCTCAAATTCAATCTCAGGAAACTTACCTTTAATTGGCTTATCCGGGATTCGAAACCCCTGATAAATTCCAAGCCCCATTAGCCTCTCCAACTCCTTAAACCCTAACCCATCAAGCAACTTCACATCCCAACCAAGCTCAGCCGCAGCCAATGAAATAGCACCAATAGCATGACCCACATCATGATTACAATACCTAAACGCCCTCTCTCCATATTTCCACGCCTCCCGCCAAAAAATGGACGAAACCCCTATCAAAAAAGCATTACTTGGAAAAAAATTAGGGAAAAAAGTATCTGGGATTTTCGCTCTAAGTTCTAAAGAATGCTCTTTTGGTGCATAATGTGCTACAAAAGCAGAATCACAAACAGAATCAATCGCTGGGCTAATAATATAAGCCTCTGTGGGATGCAAATTGCCACTACTGGGATTAGCCCTGAGAGACCAAGTAGAAAAGCCAGTTGTTTTCCAAGCAGATAATGCTAAAGAATCATAAAACAACTGAGAAACTGAGGATTTAGAAATGGGTTTTGGAGATGGAAGTGACATAAAAAGAGAATGATACAAAGGAGCAGAAACAGAAGTCGAATCTTGAGTATTTTCAACGGGGAAGTGAAGGAGGGGGAGGAGCGGAGAAGAAACATAACGTCTAAACGGGTTAGGTTGGTTGGCCCAGTCAAGACCACGAGGGCCTCTAGCATAGTTAGTGAAGAAGTGTTTGGTTTGATTGTGGTATTTTAAGACTTGGGCTATTAGGTTTTCAGTGTCTTTGTGTTCGTTGGGGTTGTTCGACACTGATTGTGAAGGTGAAGAAGAGAGGGACATGGTGATTGCGGTGGTGGAGATTGGTCTTTTCCTGGTGGTGAGATTTATGAGAGGAAACGAGGGAGAGGAAAACCTTGAAGGCAAGTGTAGCAATGGCATGATATACTTTCGATGTCGTTTGTGGGATATTTAATGGAACAGAAGAGGTTTTACTTTATGCTGCTTTCTTAATTCTTCTAGTAGAGTCTGTCGGTTTTCCATGGATTTTGGAGAGCAGCCCTTTGTGATGTTGATTGGTAACAGGGGTGATCACGGTCCGATTTCATCAGGTTTGGGCATAAAAATCTAACTCCAACAAGAAGCAGCGTCTTCCTTGAGAAATTTACCTGAACTGAACCGAAAACTAATTTAAACCGAACCGATTTGGTTTAGTCAGGGTTGGTTTTTAGCATTAAAAACTGAAAACGAACTCGTTTTGGTTTTTTTCAAAAGCCTTTAGAGCTTGATATCTTTTTAGGCTTTTAATCATTTTTTTTTTTTTTTTAATAAAAACCAGCCCGATTGAAAAATAAATCTCACACAACCCAATTATACATGATCAATTTGGTTTTTTTGTTTACTTGCAGGGCCTTCTATTTTTCTTGTGGGTGTGAATAAAAATGGATACTAGTCGCTGCTTTTTGTGTCAGATTTTAAATTATCATGCATTCACTACTAGTAAAATTCCTTTCATGTGTTCAAAAATGGAAAAGAAAACCAAAGCATTGATTTTTTTTGGTTTTATTACTGCATCAATACTTGTGCATGATACGTGAACTGGACCAAACATTCTAATTAAAAACAGGAAAAAAAAAAAACTTAACTCATAATAGGGGTGTTTGAAAAGTAATTAAAAAGTATTTTTTAAAAACAATATTTTTTTGTTTTAAATAAAAAAATATTGTTTTTAAATATTTTAATATATTGATATTAAAAATAAATTTAAATAAATTATTCTAAAATATGGTCGATCAAAATGATTTTCTACCTTCTCCTCCTTGACATATCTATCGCATCCCTTAATTGTTTGTTGATAAAAGTTTCATGATTAAAACATAAAATTTAAAAAACTTAAGAGTCGAAGGGTGAAAAATATGTTTAATGGTTAGATAAATGAATAATGATTTCCGAATTCACAAATACTACTATATATTACGAAAGTTTCCAAGGGGACATGATATGAAAAAAAAAAATTATGATTTGCATAGTAAATTTCGAGTTTAAATTAGGGCGTGCATTCCTTATAAAAATCCGAAACAATTAGGATTTTATTCGTTTATTTAAATTTATAAAATATATTTTTCAAAAAATTAAATTTCCTTGCATCCAAAACAAAACAAAATGATATAAAAACAATTAAAATTATGTAGTTTGTTAATAGTAAATTATCTTTTCTTTCAAAGACGTGCATTCATATTAATGATATTTTAATGAACATTAATAGGAAGATTTTTTCATGGTTAGATGATATTGAAACATCTTGATTTTAGAAAAGTAAAGATGCTAGATTGAACATGGAAAAATCATCCATAATTATAATCGATGTTTAATTATTTTCTATTAAGCTCAAATTTGATTGGAGGTCAAGGGAGGTGGGATTTTTCAAGAGTAAACTTCTAAGTTTTTTTTATTGAGGAGAAGAATTATTATGAGTGTAATAATTGTTTTTTTAATTGATGTTTTTTTAAGATTAATTTTTATCTCTAAGCAATTTGTTTTTTTATCAATATTTTTTAATTTCAAATTAATTTCTCACTATACCTTCCAAACATTACTAATAATTAAATTGTTTTTCTATCTACTTTTACTGAAACCTAACTCTTTAATTTCTAAATAAATTAGATACTCGTAAAATAAATTAAATATGTAAATCAACTTTGCAACACGTAGGGATGCGTGAGGCGCTCAGCGACGCCATTGCCATAGTCGCGAAAAAAGGTGACGCCATCTGCCACTTTGGGATTGTTAGTTCGTTCGAGGATTTGCCTCGTGACTAGGCAAAATCACCATCCTGGACGACTGACGTCATCATCCTCCTCCATGGAAAAATTGTTTTTGCTCCACCTTGCTTTTGATAGGAGCGCTCCTCTTCACTTCAATAGACCCATCTACCCTTCATATCAGAAAAGCATTTCCTCTGCTGATGTATAATCCAGCATATCAAATTAATATTATCTAAATTAAAATATTATATATAACAATGTATTAAATTAATTTACGTATAGATTGTATATTAATATATTATTTTCTATATAAATATATTAGCAATTTATTTATTTTTAGTAAAATTATATTTTAAAATATCTTATTGATATATCATTGTTAATAGTAATGAAGTGCTGTACCACTTTGGTTTTTGAGTTCTTTATGAAAGTGTATTTAATATTTTCAATGGAAAGACTATTTTGAGTTCTTTTTTTCTATTTAGAATTTAAAAAAAGATTTGATTGAGAAATAATTTTATCAAAAATATGTCCATTAGTTTATACTTAACATGACTTGATACAATGTAGCCATCACTTATTCTAAAGTGGAACACAATAAAAAAAAAGGAAAAAATTATATAAAAAGAAAAAGAAAAGAAAAGCTAAGGTGCATCCATCTTGTAGGTAGAGTTATATCAATATTCCAGCAAAAACAAGATTGGGGGGGGGGGGTATTTTATTAAAGATATAGAGACAAAAATATAATATTTTTTCATGAAATATTTTTGGAATGAATTTTTATACTTCAAAACATAAAATATATAAGGTATCCTACTTAGATAATATTTGATATTATTATCCCTAAAATATTAATATAAAAAACTTTTGATTATAAAATTACTTAAATAGGATATGTAAACACAAATGACTATTATTATAGTTTTAAAAATTGACTTGGTGTAAGTCCAAGTCATGCATGAAAGGATCAATAAAAAAAATAAACAAGTTTTTAGCTTATTTTATACCGAATGGACTTGAGTTTTTGGTTTAGTAAGTAGATTATTTATTTATTTTTAAATCTTGACTAGTCAGGTTGTAGAGTAGTTGAGTCGCAGACTAATCATTTGAGCTAATTTAAGTTTGCCATTAGAGTTATTATACTTTATTAATTTCAGCACTCAATATATATACAATAAATAAATAAATTATTTTTTTAACATGTAATTTTAATAATAATAATAATAATAATAATAATAATAATAATAAATTGATATTGTTATATTTCATCAGATCTTATCAATCATGAATCAAACAAAATTCAAATATATGATCTTATCTCATGTATCATCAAGAAACACACAAATTACGTGGACCTCTTATTTTATTTATTCCATGTCTCGTGTTTTAGGACAGCAAGAACGCACTTGCTAATGGATAAGAGCGTCATTTCATCGAAGCAACGAGCGTGTCGTCAATAAACTCTCTAAAATTTTCGTCGTAGTTGGAAAAGACGAGTGGGCGAATCACTCCCAGACATCGCTATCAAAAAATGCAGCGCAGCGTTCTTCCCTTCCTCTGAAACGGCCACTTCTCTTTGTGCGAGCGCCAATTCCCTCTCCCCATTCAATCGCTAATAACTGCCCCCTTCCTCCCTCTGTTGTTCATCCAATCCTTCACACTCTCACTCTACAAGGTAACCAAATACCTTGAAGTTTTCCTTCCTTTCCTGTTTGTTAATCTTTAAAGTCTACTTATGATTATCATTATTTGTTGCAGATATGTCAATTATAGGGAAGAGAGGAATTCATTACTTGCGAAACCTAAAAACTGCGAACATCCCTCCCGAACTGCTTGAAAGAGGCCAAAATCGCGTCATCGATGCTTCTCTCACGCTTATTCGCGAGCGTGCTAAGCTTAAGGTATATTCGTCTTAATCGCATTTAAATTGCCAATTAGTAGCATTTTTTTATTAATTTCTTTTTGCAGGGAGAGCTTTTGCGAGCATTAGGAGGTGTTAAAGCATCCTCAACGCTTCTTGGAGTTCCTCTGGGACACAATTCATCGTTTCTTCAAGGACCGGCGTTTGCTCCTCCGCGTATTAGGGAAGCGATTTGGTGTGGCAGCACGAATTCGAGCACGGAAGAAGGTAGTGCCTGGCGAGAATATTTTTTATTATTAATATTAGTTAGACCATTTTTGTTTGTTAATTGGAATTTAACAAACTAATAACATATAGTTATAGTTTTTGGAGGCTCCCATTTAGTATGCTTTGGTGTTTGGATCAACGATGATGTAAATTAGTGCTTGCATATGCTCATGCATGATGCTTGGCTGCTTGCAGGTAAAGAATTAAATGATCCACGAGTGCTAACTGATGTTGGTGATGTTCCGGTTCAAGAAATTCGAGATTGTGGTGTGGATGATGATAGACTGATGAATGTTATTAGTGAATCAGTCAAGCTCGTTATGGAAGAGGTGATTGCTGTTTTTTTTCTTCTAATTTTTCTGCTATCATTGTTCTGATTTTCCCCCCTGCATTTAAATTGACTTAAATAGTAGTATCAGCGATTCTGAAAAGAAATTCCGCATGATTTATCTCTTAGGAGTTTTAAGTTCCTTAAATATTGGAGGCTAAGAAAACGTCTGTAATCTACAGGATCCATTGCGTCCGTTAGTCTTAGGTGGTGACCACTCAATATCTTTTCCTGTGGTTAGGGCTGTCTCTGAGAAGCTTGGGGGTCCCGTAGATATTCTTCATCTAGATGCCCATCCTGACATCTATCATTGCTTTGAAGGAAATAAATATTCTCATGCATCTTCCTTTGCCCGAATTATGGAGGGTGGTTATGCTCGGCGGCTTTTGCAAGTATGTTTTCATCTTTCAATATTCTTTTTCTCAATCTCTGATGTTTTTGTGGTTAATTGAGTATATATTTCAGCTTTCGAACCATAACATTAACTTTCTTTTGTGATCTAACTTGTGTTTTTAATTTATGTATAGTTAGAACGGACTATGATATGTATAAAAATCCTATCCAAAAGGTGTAGATTGGTGATATCCCTTTTAGTGATTCTATTACAAACTCTTCTAGTTATCATAAGTTGAGGAAACCATATGCTGTTCAGCTCATTGTTTGAAAGAATATGACTGTATCTATCGTTTGCACCCAAGATTTTGAGGTGTGAAGATAGCTGGTAATTTCTTAAATGTTATATTGATCAGATTGAATGCTGAATTTTAGGTGGGTATCAGATCAATAACAAAAGAAGGGCGTGAGCAAGGCAAACGTTTTGGAGTAGAGCAATATGAAATGCGAACCTTCTCAAGGGATCGGCAGCTATTGGAAAACCTGGTCTCTCCCTCCCTCCCTCTCTCTCTCTTCTTCTCACAGACACGCGCATGCACACATCATACATGTGTATAAGTTGGTTTAGGGATTTTAACACATTATTCATGCCTGTTCTTGGACAGAAACTAGGGGAAGGTGTAAAAGGTGTTTATATCTCGGTAGATGTGGACTGCCTAGATCCCGCCTTCGCTCCTGGTGTATCACATATTGAGCCAGGTGGTCTTTCGTTCCGTAATGTTCTTGACATTCTTCAGAACCTTCAAGCTGATGTTGTTGCAGCAGATGTGGTTGAATTCAACCCACAACGTGACACCGTTGATGGAATGACTGCAATGGTTGCTGCTAAGCTAGTAAGGGAACTGACTGCGAAAATCTCAAAATGATGTTACAGTTACTGTGTTTTCTTGCATTTAAGATATTTGAAGCTTGCATTTTATCACTCAGTGAATTTCAGGTGTTGATGGGTGGATTAATTGTGTTGTTTTTATCACGAAATCTTGGTGCCAGGAGCTTACTACTTGAGTTGTCTCATACTTTCGCGCATGTTATTGGTAGTTCAGTATTGCAATCACACGTCTTGAAAACCAAAACCATTCAGTACGTAACGTGGCTGTATGAGATTGTAGTTAAAATTATTTTTAAAAATGTTTTTGGTTATAAAAATGACGATTTTAATTTTTTAGAAATTATTTTTTATATTAGTGAATAAAAATAATCTATAAACATTAAAAAATAATTTTTTTCAAAAATATTTTTGAAAAAAATCAAATTCTTTTGGTTTATCTCATGTGTCTCACTTCTCCGGGGATGAAAACATGTAGCGGTAACAGTCCCAGCTCAAGTGAGAAATCAGAGCGGCAGAAAAAGAAGAAGAATCTGTCTAAATGACCATGATTTAAATTAGGACGAACCCAACCTGGCTTCCTATTCTTCGGTGTAATTTGCTTCACCGCTGTCAAAATCAGCCTGCAGGTGGAGCTCCGATTGCTGAAGAAAACATGGACAAACCAGTGCCTGAGCTTTTCAGTGCGGCTGGCGTTAGCGAAGCAAAAAATTCCATTTGTGCTACGCCTCGTACACGAATGCTACGGACATTCCCACGAGCACATATTCCAAAATCCCTTTTCTTTGTAGATCACTAGGAGTTTAAGGCTGTGATTTTGTATTTTAATGAACAGAGGAAGAATTTGCTTGTCAAAGAGTAATGAAAAAAGATTTGCTAACAATGTCGATGGCCGTCATGCTGGCTGGAGGAGTGTGGAACTAGGATATTCTTGGGCCCATGGCAGCTCTTTGTTCCACAAGGAGAGCATTTATAAGGAAACCAAAGAGGGCAGGTTGAGCAAACCCAGATTGACAATAGCCTCAATATTGACACAACTTATAGCAGGAAAAATAGATATAGGATTTTCAAACCCTAAACAATAATAATAATAAAAAAAATGTATTTTTGGGATTTTTGTTATTGTGTTTTAAAAATATTTTAAAAAAATATTTTTTACTGGAAATTAAATTTTTTTAGTATTTTTAAATCATTTTCATGTGCTAATATCAAAAATAATTTTAAAAAAATATTTTTTTAATACATCTCTGAATAAAAAACACCTAAATATCTAAATAAAAAGTATTTTTAAAAATAATTTCAACTACACTACTAAATATGCACTATAAAAAATAAATAATTCATATACTTCTTTACTAAAAAGAAATAGCATGTAAGATTATTTAAATATGAAAAACTTTGCAATGTCATCCCCCTGAATCTCTATTAAACTCAAAGGCCAAATCATTTTTAATTATATTTTTTAGAGTGTGATTGAGGTTGCTTTTAAAAATATTTTTTGTTTAGAAATACATCAAAATAATATTTTTTTATTTTTAAAATTATTTTTCATATTAGTATATAAAAATAATCTAAAAAATCAAAATATTTTAGCTAAAAAATAAAAAAATGATTGGACAACATATTATCCGACTACTTTTTTTTCACTGTTTAGATTCCTAGATCCTATTAATTAGAAAAACAAGGGTCGTGCTCTTGTTTTTTCACTCAAAAACTCATTTTCAAAACTTTTTTTTTATCTAAAACATCTAAAAAAAACACTATAAGAACTTTGTTAAAATAATCACCTTAAAAAAAAGAAAAAAACACTTCAAAACTTGAGATCAACCTAAAACAAAAAATGATGCTCATTTATTTTCAAACTTTTCTCATCATATAAAATTATTTGACAAAAAAGTCAACAATTTTAATGACTCAAATTGTCACCAATGATAATTTTTTTCTCTAAATCAAAATCCACCAAGGTCCTCTCTCCTCACTAGAAAAGACTGGAAATTAAATTAAAAAAAAAAGAAAAGAACATTGATGTCAAAATTAAATTCTTGAGAATGAAAGGGACCGATTACTTAAAATTTAAAAAAGATAGGAGATAAAAAAAATGAACTTCTAAGATAAATTCTAAAGATACCACCCATTTCATCCTCTTTTGTTTTTCCATTCTAGTACTCTATATTTGACTTCAACTCTCTCTCCTAAAAACATGCAATTGAGTGCTAATTTTGTCTAAAAAAAACTAAATCATGTAAAATAAAAATTCAAAGTTCAAATTTAAAATTTTATAAGAACTCTTTTATGTTCTTACATTACATTATTGCTACTTTGTTGAAGTTCTCTAAAGATTGAGATGAGAATTTAATTTTTCTGTATAGATATTTAATAATATAAAATGTATATGCTTAAGAATATATCTATCTATATATAATTAAATCTTAGTTAACATTCAACTCATTTAAAAACATCCAAGAAATATAACAAGAAAATACTGATCATGTTAAGCAAATTCTCATGGTAGGGTTTTCATGGTGCCTCACGAGCAATCACATGCGATGAAGTTATCTCCTCCCCTGCGTCAGATAATGAGTTGCTATTGTCTTCTTCCATTAAAAAGACCAATAAGTTTTGGCATCAATTGACATAATATATACAATGAATAAATAAATACCTAGGTTCTCAAATTATAGGGTTTCTAGCCGGGTTATCAATCTCCTGTTTTATTTTGATCGAAACTTTTCATATCAACGAAAAAATGAAATAATATTATTTTCATCTCAATTTATATTCCAATTCATCTTAGAAGAATGCCCCGCATACGCTATTTCGGCCATGAAAACAAATAAAAAATGAATGAATTAAGTGAACTCCCCGGCACCCCCTCCATTCCATTACCCTGATCAATTTCACTCAAAATCTCAAATCAAATCCCTGACACTTCTCTTCCTCACCCGCTCCTCGCCTCGATAAATTTTGCCAAGCTTAGACTCCTCAATTCCTCAGTCCTCAGCCCTCACCTTAGCGGCTCAAACTCCTCACTCCTCAGGCCAGGAATCCTCGCCTCATGACTCATAGACAAAACGACGTCCTCCAAGCTTTCTTCTTCACTCTTCATTGTCTTCACTCTTGCAAGCGTGCAACGTCCTCTTCACTGTGTAAGTTTATTGACTTTCTTTTTCTGCAATTTCTTTCCCATTTGCTCCTGATGGGATGGATGGTGAAGGTTTGATGCTTGTAATTCCTGTCCCATTTGCTCCCGAACTGTGCCTGCTTCTTCATATGGGTCTGCCGTTATGTCATTGTTAGGTCTTCTAAGGAAATTGATGGCAGTGCCTTCAGAAACAAGTGCGAGGGAAAGTAGTATAAACAACATATTACTTTATGGATTCTTCCTTCAACTCTTTGTTAACTTGAGCTTCAGAAGATGAATTCAAAGCTGATTTTTTTAAGAATACTACAAGAGGACAATGGGCAACGCACTGAAAGACTTTCAATGCCCAATTTCTTCTTCTACAATAGTTCTGTATTGTACTCCCTACCTTCTCGACTTCGTTGTGTTTGTTGCTTAATTGGTTAAGTGTTATTGTTTTTGCAATGCAGAGACTTTTGTTATCTGAGAGCAAAATAAAATCCGCCTCGATGCATTTACAGACTGTTGTTTCTGCAATACTATATACTGAATCCAAGTTCTTGAAATCAAAGCCTGCTTTTTCTTTTTTTTATAATTACAATAAAAAAAACAACCAATCAGCGGATTGTTTAAAATATGTTCGATGAAGTCATGATAATATTTTTTAAATTTTGAGATTATATTCGTTGATTTTGTGTATGGATGATATAATTTAAATTAATTTATTTTGAATTTGAATTATATTATTAAATTAATATTTAATCATATATATATATATATATGTAATTAGTAATATATAAATAATACAATTTCAAAATAACATAACGAAGCACTTCAAAACCAAAATATTTTATACCTAATGAGAAAATAAAATATTAACTGAAATAGAATTTATAACCTTATTTTAAGCACAAGAAATCATAGAGAAACAAAGGGAAAATAAAACACCAGTCAAAATAGAATTTATAACCTTGATTCAAGCAGAAATAATAGAGAAACAAAGAAAAAACTTTGATATTTTATGAATTATTTGTAATTCAGTAATCTAAAATAAAGAAATAAAGTGGATATCCTTATTTAAATTAGTTATAAATCTAAAATTATTATAAGAAAATAATTTATTATTGAAAGTTATATGATCAATAAAATCTATCTAACGCGATGATTTATGAGCTAAACAAATAACATAAATCTTAACAATTATATATATATATATATATATATATATATATATATATATATATATATATATATATATATATATATATATATATATATATTAAAAATAATTTTATTCGGAAAATAACATCTTTATCATATTGGCTGAAGATTCCAAAGATAAAGGCCTCAGTTTGTTTTTGTGGTTAGATTTATTTTTTGTAAAAAACTTTCAAATTAATTTTTTATATTCTTAGATCATTCGGGTGTTATGATGTAAGAAATAAATTTAAATAAATAAATAAATATAATTTTGATGTATTTTAAAATAAAAAATATTTTAAAAATCAATTAATCCCATAAATGTTTTTTAAACAGAAAACTATCCATTAACAAAAGAAGTACAAAAAATGCATGCACAACAACTTCTTATTTTCATCCATGCACGTTAGGAATTTATGTATATTTAATATTAAAATGTTGGGTTATACATGTTTATATGTGTGTGTTTTTATAAAAATATAAATCTATTATTTTGAGCTAAAGTTGGTGTTCGCAAATCTAGTAGCATCGATCAGCCCATCAAAAAAGTTGTTCCATATCATGGTAAAGACTAGGTTTTTTTTTTAATCGAATATTTTAAATACATGTCTGGGATATAGTTGAGCTTGTTTATTAAAATATTTTTTATTTAAAAATATATTAAAATAATATTTTTATTTAATAAAAAGACTTCAACACAAGAAAATGATTTTAAAATACAAAAAAATTAATTTATAGTAAAATATAAAAATAAAAAAAATAAAGTTTTTCGAAAGTGATTTTGAAACCATTACCAAACAGGGTCTAAATATCAAAATTTCAATCAATTTATTTATGAATCTCTTAATTTTGATATTAAAGCATACGTTAAATATGAAAAATAGTATTTTTAGGAACCTCTTAATTCTAAAATCCATAGTTGGATTGAAAATATAATTTTAATTCGAGTATCTACACTATACAAAAACCAATCTAAGTACCAATAATCCAACTCAACCAAGAAATAGATAATTGCGAGTATGCTTGCCCACGTGTTGTGCTAAGCTTTTTTCTATATAGAAAATTAATTGATTTTTTACATATTGTAATTAGTCATTTTAATATTTAATTAGTAAAATTATAATAGATAAAATATGTAAGAAATATTTTTTTTTCTACCTAAAAGAAATAATGTGACCGAAATGGGAAATGGTTCATATATTTTTTTAATTGTAGATAAGCTAGGTAAATTTGTCTTCCTATTTTTTTATGAGTTGCCTTTTTTTCCCCAATAATATTAGATTTGAAATATTATAAATAAAAACATTGTAATTTTTTTAAGAAATAAACTTTTTTTTTGCTTCCTATAATTATTTATTTTAATATTCAATTAGTTACATTATAATAGATAAAATATGTTAGAAATGAGTTTTTTTTTACCTAAAAGGAACAATGTAATCGAAACAGGAAGTGATTCGTATATTTCTTAATTAGATAACCTACGTAAATTTGTTTATCTATTTTATTTTAATTGTCTTTTTTCCCCAGTAATATTAGATCTAAAATATTATAAATAAAAATATTGTAATTTTTTTTTAAGAAATAAACTTAAACAAAAGAGCACAAAATTAAAATTAAAAGCCAATATATATAAGATTTATTTATCATATTATTATATTAAATATATTTTAGAATACTGATATTAATTTTTTTCTTCAAAAAATTCTAGGTCTCTCTCCCTCTCTCTGTCTATATATATATATATATATATAGGTGATAATATTAAATAAACATTAAAACATATAATTAGTCTCACATATGTATAAGAAAAAAATCTAAAAATAATCATTATCATTATTTTGAATACTTTATCTAGGCTTTTTTCTATGTAGGAAATCGAACGATTTTATACTCGTTATAACTGGTTATTTTAATATTTAATAGGTAAAATTATAATTAATAAAATATGTTAGAAATGTTTTTTCTCTGCCTACAAGTGATTGAATGTTGCTACTATTAAAATTGTTTTGATAATTATTGTATTGATAGATTGCATAGTTGGAATCGAAAAATTCTATTGAAATGAACCATGTGCTCCGTCTAATATACTGATTGATTGTTATGCATGTTTTATTTGTTTAATGAATTCTTTAATTAGCAAATAGTAAAATTATAGTTATTGAATTTCAATACAGATGAGTGATTTATTTTATGCACCAAACAATTTAATTAGTGTTTTTTTTAAACTAATTTGGTAATAATTTAATTGGTAGATAGTAAAATCACAATCGATGATATTGAATAAGGATTTTTTTTTTCAAAAAAATATAGGTCACACACACATATATTAAAACGTTAATATTACATAAATATACAGATATATAATTAATTTGACATACTTAAAGAAAACAAAACTAACAAATAATCATTATTTTGAATGTCTTATCTATAATAATTAGAAAATTCAAAACCTAAAAATACTAACAAAAAAGCAATTTAAAAACAAAATAAATAACAAAATAAAAATAAATATTATTAGATTTTAAGAAAGTATTTGACTTGAAGGAAAAAAGAAAGAGAAATCATAATAATTATTAAATTTCAAATGACCACCAGCATATATTAGAATTAAACAGTAAATAAAAAAATCTTAATAATAGTGGAAATAGATAAAAATTGAAAACAAAAACTAAGAGCATATATATATATAAATATTGATCGAAATAGAAACTATGTAAGAAATATATATATATATATATATATATATATATATATAAGGAATTAAAATAAAATTTAAAATTAAAAGTATAAGGTTCAAAATGAAAAAAACACATATATAATAAATTTTGAAGTTGTCATAAATATACCACATGTTATACGATAGATATCATATGACAGACATTCGTTAAAGAAAGCAGTCAAGAAGAAATCAAAGAAGACAATTTTCTTCATGATGCTATTGAATTTTTTGAAAAAAAAATCTAAATTAAAAAAATATATATTAACCCATACCTTGCATCCCATTGCAAGTGATGTCATATTTTTTTTAAAAAAAAATTATGTGAGATTTTTTTATTATGATATAAATTTAGACAAAATAATAAATATGTGCAAAATTCCTGTTCAGTGCAAATTTTCTATAAAATATATGAATTTTAAATTGATATAAATTTGTCTATTTAGTAGATTTCAATGAATTAATCAGTATAAAATTATCATCATTATTAAAAAAGCAAGAAGATTGAGATATTAACAAAAAAATAATCATTATCATTATTTTGAATGACTTATCTATAATAATTAGAAATTTTAACACCTAAAAATATTAACAAAAAAGCAATTAAAAAAAATGACAAAAAAATATTATTAGATTTTAAAAAATTATTTGATTTGAAGATAAAATAAAAAAAAGAGAAAAATAATAAATATCAAATTTTAAATGATCACCAACACAAATTAAAATTTAAACATTAAATAAAATAACCTTCATAATAGTGGAAATAATGAAAATAAAAAACAAAAACTAAGAGCATGCATACATAAACATAGACAAAATAAGAATCATTTAAGAAATATATATAAAAACAATAAAGGAATTAAAATAAAATCAAAGATTAAAAGTATAAGTATCAAAATGAAAACGCATATGTGTATTTAATGTTATTTAAAGGATAAAATTTAGTTAGTAGTTTAATTCTCCTTTTACCTTCCACCTTTATCACATGTCATTCCCGTTTGGGAGTGTGATTAAGTTTTATTTTGAAAGCGTTTTTCGTTTACAAATGCATCAAAATGATATTTTTTAAAAAATTATTTTTGACATCACATATCAAAATCATTTAGAAAAACACTATTTTTTTCATTTAAAATAAAAATAAAAATAATTTTTTTTTCAGATTTGTTCAAAAGTGATTTTCAAATGCATTCCTAAATATTCCTGCTATCTCCCATCAGAATCACAGTTCAATTCACCTTTTCAAATAGTAATGAATAATGTAAACCAAAATTCAAATCACTGTTAATTACTGTTTGAAATTGCGATTTCCTTTGGTTATCTATAAAATAATAGTTATGGTGCACGTAAACTAGCCTGGACACCTAAATTATAAAAAAAAATTTATAAGTGGGAAAAAAATGAAAAAAAAAGTAAAAAAAAATGACTCCGAGGATTATTCATGACGCGTGTAAGCTACCTTGGTGATAAAAAAAATACATACATTAGGAAAATATCTTGTTGCGCGTAAACTAGCTTGAATACTACAATTATCAAAGAAAAAAAAAAAGGAAGCCCAATAAAAAAGGGAAAAGCATATTATCAAACACAATGACACTGAAAATTGTAAAAAAGGAAGTAAGTTCAGAGATTTATTGTGGTATGTTTAAGCTAACTTGGATACTCTTATTAAAAAAAAACCATTTCAAACAGTAATGAACAGTGAAAATCATTGTTCATTACTCAAAAATCACTTTCATTCCTAAGATTCGAATTTACACACCTCGCCTTGCGTTGACGCCGCTGTAACCACTTAGGCAAAGGACTTCTTTGTTCAGTTCTAGGATACAAATAATAATATTATTATTATAAATTTAATTGCTTCAAAAAAACATTGCTAGAGAGATTCAAACTCCCACTCCCTGCTCCGCTTAGACGCATTTTAACCACTTGATCGAGCGACTTGTTTGTTCAGTTATGATTAAACACAATAATAAAAGAAAAAAGGAGATGCCAAGTCACCACACTTAAATGACATTTAAAACACTAAATCACACATCCCAGTCTATAATAGATCTGGATGTACGTGAACAATAGTCTAGCAAGCTCTTTTAGCTTCTTTGTAATTTTCTAAAATATTTTGTTTTCTGAATTGAAAAAAAAAAAAACGAAAGGTGGAGCATTTTCCAAACTCCTACCCAGAGTCAATGGCATAGATTTTCTCTCTTTCCCCGTCTTTGTGAATCCAATGGTCAAGAAAAGAGGAGAAAATGGAAGGTAGATAACTTTCCATTTCCTACCCATACTCATCGGTCTAGATCACATCCTCCTCCTAATTTTATTTTTGTCTGTGTGCGCTTCGCGAGAAGTCCACAGATAAGTAAAAATATAAATTATTTATTTAGTCCTTGATTTGTTCAACTAATTATAATTAATCCTTCATGTTTAAAAACATATAGTTTGGTCATTAATTCTTGCTGACTGTTTTTCTTGTGATACAAATGTTGGTTTTTTATTAAAACAATCTAATTTCATCCTTTGATAATTTTGAATTCTTGGCTTGGAGAAAAACGAACTCGTGAAGATTTGGAGAAAATTAGGATGTTTTAATAAGGGAATGGCAAATTCGAATCAAAGGGTTAAATCACAAATTTTATGAACTGTATCTATTAAGTTATAGTTATTCCCAAACATTTGGAACTAAAATATAGTCTGTGTTGAATAAGAGCTGTAGTCCCTTGCCTCTTTTTTTCACGTATAAATTCAACTCTCTCTAGGATATCAACAACAGACTCAGCAAAAACCAGAGAGAGAAAGTTTCAAAATTCAAGAATGGCTTCCACTTCGTCTCTTACTCTATCTCAAGCCCTTCTGGCTAGAGCCGTCTCTCACCATGCCACTGAACGCCGCCGTGACAGCCTTCTCTCTCTGGTGTCCATTCCTGCTTTCTCCGGCCTCAAATCCACCACCTCTACAGCCACACGCGCCACAATAGCCACTAATCGCCGCCGCTTGTCTACCCGACAAGTAAGGGCGGCGGCAGTGGAGACACTGGATGCGACAACAGATACCTCATTGGTGGAGAAGTCGATTAATACGATTAGATTTCTTGCTATTGATGCTGTTGAGAAGGCTAATTCAGGTCACCCTGGTTTGCCTATGGGGTGTGCTCCGATGGGTCATATTTTGTACGATGAGGTCATGAGGTACAATCCGAAGAACCCATATTGGTTCAATCGTGACCGATTTGTTTTGTCTGCTGGCCATGGCTGTATGTTGCAATATGCTCTGCTTCACCTTGCTGGCTATGATAGTGTCAAGGTTGGCGATTTCCTTCTTGTTGCTTAAAATATTTTTTTATATAGAAACCGAGTTTCTTGAGTTGTTTTTGTTGGGTGTTTTTCTGAGGTGGATCTGGATTTTTTTGATCAAGGAACTAAAAAGATTGTTAAAGAAGACCCAACATGTTATTATTTTGATGCTATTGAGTGGTTTTCAAGTTTATTAATTATAATTATGTTATTGCATGTAGACGATCAAGCTTGAATTGTGCAAATGGAGCTAAATTATACCGCTGTTATTGTTTATTTCGACATTTGATTATTGGTATTGTTGAAGTTAATTGAGCATTCTAATTTGGTTGGATTAACAGGAAGAAGACTTGAAGAGTTTCCGTCAATGGGAAAGCAAGACACCTGGACATCCTGAGAACTTTGAGACTCCCGGTGTTGAAGTCACTACTGGTCAGATTAAAGTTTTTACTTTTTTTGACCAATTTTATCTATTATTTGCATGTTTTTACGCGCTTACCTGAATTCAAAACTTAATACTTTGTATTTTCTTTTGCAGGTCCTCTTGGACAGGGTATTGCAAATGCTGTTGGTTTGGCACTTGCTGAGAAGCACTTGGCTGCTCGCTACAACAAGCCAGACAATGAGATTGTTGACCACTACACGTATGATAACTCTCTCAGTCTTTTCTATTTTGTTAATTGCTCTTCCATGTAAATTTATTGAGCCTTGTCTTCTGTGGCTATATCTTTTCATTTGTTTCGTGTAGATATGTTATCTTGGGAGATGGTTGTCAAATGGAGGGTATTTCAAATGAGGCTTGCTCATTGGCCGCACACTGGGGACTCGGAAAGTTGATTGCTTTCTACGATGACAACCATATCTCTATTGATGGTGACACTGAGATTGCATTCACAGAGGATGTAGACAAACGTTTTGAGGGTCTTGGGTGGCATGTTATCTGGGTGAAGAATGGAAACACTGGGTATGATGAGATTCGAGCTGCCATTAAGGAGGCTAAGGCTGTGAAGGACAGACCCACTTTGATCAAGGTTAGATATTTCATCTCTCAAAAATGTGATGTGTTTTGAACTTGAGCTGGCAAAATATTTGCTAGGATGATGACATGATATGGGGAGTCTTCTGAATAGGTGCTGATAAATCATTGTAAGGGTACACTATAGACAACGTTGAAGTTGCAGCTAAAAAAATTATACATTATTTGGACGGCATGCTCAAAATTCGCTGTACATTTTATTTTCTTTGAAGGTGACTACAACCATTGGTTATGGATCTCCAAACAAATCAAACTCTTACAGCGTACATGGGAGTGCATTGGGTGCCAAGGAAGTTGATGCTACAAGGCAGAACCTTGGATGGCCATATGAGCCTTTCCATGTTCCAGATGATGTTAAGCAGTGAGTAAAGCAAGATTATGTTTCCACACACTACTTGAGTTGATTTGATATTCATAAACTGTCTGGGTTTTTCATAGGCACTGGAGCCGCCACATCCCAGCTGGTGCAACTTTTGAAGCTGAATGGAATGCCAAGTTTGCTGAGTATGAGAAGAAGTACAGTGAAGAAGCTGCAGAGTTGAAGTCTATTACTAATGGTGTACTGCCTGCTGGTTGGGAGAAAGCTCTTCCTGTGAGTAAATTCAATTTTGTTTTCTATTGATCTTTCCGGGAGGACTTCTATGTCAAATCTATATTTATATCTTTTAATATGAGTTTTTTCATACTGTCATGAATTATGGATGCTGAGTCTATAGATATTTCATTTGGAGTAAAGGTCATCTTTTTTTTATAAAAAAAAATCCAATGTTGCAGACTTATACTCCAGAGAGCCCAGCAGATGCCACCAGAAATCTATCTCAGCAAAACCTAAATGCTCTTGCAAAAGTGCTCCCTGGTCTTCTTGGTGGCAGCGCAGATCTTGCCTCTTCCAACATGACCCTGTTAAAAATGTTTGGGGACTTTCAAAAGGACACCCCTGAGGAACGTAATGTCAGGTTTGGTGTCAGAGAGCATGGAATGGGAGCCATCTGCAATGGCATTGCACTTCACAGTCCTGGCTTGATCCCCTACTGTGCTACTTTCTTTGTTTTTACAGATTACATGAGAGCTGCCATAAGGATTTCTGCTTTGTCAGAGGCTGGAGTCATATATGTCATGACCCATGATTCCATTGGTCTTGGAGAGGATGGACCAACCCATCAGCCAATTGAGCACTTGGCAAGCTTCCGTGCAATGCCCAACATTTTGATGCTCCGCCCAGCTGATGGAAATGAAACTGCTGGTGCATACAAGGTTGCTGTCCTCAACAGAAAGAGACCCTCTATCCTAGCCCTCTCCAGGCAGAAGCTACCCCAACTTCCTGGAACCTCCATTGAGGGAGTTGAAAAGGGTGGCTACATCATTTCAGATAACTCCTCTAGTAACAAGCCTGATGTTATCTTGATTGGTACTGGTTCAGAGCTCGAAATTGCTGCTAAAGCTGCTGAGGAACTTAGAAAGGAAGGCAAGGCTGTAAGAGTTGTTTCCTTCATTTCTTGGGAGCTTTTCGATGAGCAATCAGATGCCTACAAGGAAAGTGTTTTGCCAGCAGCTGTGGAAGCTAGGGTTAGCATCGAAGCTGGATCAACATTTGGATGGGAGAAGATTGTTGGAGACAAAGGAAAGGCTATTGGAATTGACCGGTTTGGAGCAAGTGCACCAGCAGGTAAAATATACAAGGAGTTTGGTATTACCGCAGAGGCTGTTATCGCAGCTGCCAAAGAAGTCAGCTAGGTGGATCAATATTCACTCACAACATCTTGTTAAATGCGCCTGTGATTTGGGTTAGAGAATGGAGTGGAGAGGTTATTCTGGGAGACCTGTTTCATTACTTGGCCTCTTTTGTGTCAATAAAAGACTGGGATTAATTCTTCTTCCTTGCTTATAAGTGGTAAGTTGAGCAACTGGATCAAAGAGAGAGTTGGGTTTATGATATCTTTGAATTTGTAACTAGTGTAGCATCTCATCTCTCTTGAGTTTTGTAGTGTTCTTTGGTTACTTTGTAATGAGTTGAAGATGAATTATTATAATTATTTCTCCTTCATGCTATTAAGAAGCAGAAAGATACTTCGCTTTAACTCTTAATTCTCAATCTCTTTTGCTTTCTGCTGCGAGTTCGAAGAGGATCATATTGCTGACTTACAGGTATTTTGTTTTTTTCACGAACAGCCAAAAAAATAAAAATGATTGGAAGGTGGTTCTCCACGACCCCCTCAAGAACAAGGATAAAAAAGGCTTGGCATTGATTTACTTGTTTTATTGTTTAGTTGTGCAGGAATACTTATTCGTGTAAAGTACTCTGAGGTTTGCTCCGGCTTTGAAAATTAGAGAGATCATAAGAATGAACGGGGAGGTGATTTGATATATGATCGTGCACTATAACCAAAACGAATTCCCTTGTAAAAGTAAAGTTTGAGATCAAGGCTTCATCGTGGTTACATGACTTTGGATATGTGCGCGCGCGCGTATGCAACTATGCATAGCTCGACCATTCAAGAAAAAATCATTTTGAGTTTTTAACTTGCAAAATTATATGGAGCGAGACTTCCGGGGTCCACTTGTGGGTGGAAGGATGGGAGATATTAGGGTGTCTGAGAGTGTGGTTATTGTTGTTTTTTAAAGTATTTTTCGTGATGAAATACATCAAAATTATGATTTTTTATTTTTTAGAAATAATTTTTGATATCAATACATCAAAATGATCTAAAAATATAAAAAAAAATTATTTTAATTAAAATAAATTTTTTTTGGTGAAACACGATTTGCACCGTTCATCCAAACAACCTCAACAATCGCAAATCTGTGGTTGTTGGAGCTCGTAATCTTAGCCTCCTATCCATACATCATCCTCTACCACCGAAAGCTCCTTTCTATATGTTTGGTCGGCACACAGGTAGGTGTAGTAGCAGAGGAATAGCTGGGCCTACCTTTACAACATCTACAATGGTTTTATGATTTTATCTGATGTCTGGTACTGTTTGTCATATGTATGAAAGATTTTAGATATCCGCAGCATATTCTCCCTTCGGGGTTTGGATCATTGCTTCATTGGTGGAGTGGCTAGATGTAGAGATCATCCATAAAGGAGCCCCAAACCGGATCTTTCTGATCTAAACGAACTGGGCTCTGCTTTGTCGATCTCTTCCAGTCATGCTCCATTCATGTCTAGTAGGTCACATAGCAATTTAAGGCCCGAACTGGTCGGCATCAGTTTAGACTTAAACTGTAGGTCACATAGCAATTTAAGGCCCGAACTAGTCGGCATCAGTTTAGACTTAAACTGTTTCAAAGCTTTTTGGTTCGTGTTTTGCATTTTCAGAACTTGAATCCTTTTCCTCTACCAAGAAGTTTTATAAGAGAAGTACAAACTATCATTGGTTTTGTTGTCATCAAAATCAAATGAGGGGTACTGATTCCCGTTTTGAAACATAAAATAGTATCATGTCTTAATGAAGTTGCCTAAAAACTTCATAAGAAATGGAATTTCCCTAACTTAATGAGTTTTGGATCTACTTTGATCATGCACAATAAGTCTTTCATGAAAACAGAGATGAGCTAGTGTTTGTAGAAATACAATTGAAAAAGTAAAATTTATAAATAGTTCCATGTATATATTATTGATGAATAGTTCCATGCATATATACTATTTATGATAAGTAATTAATAATAAATTGAGGTGAGCTAAAATAGCTCCGTCAAATTGAGTTGTGAGCTTAATTGAGTCTCAACCAAAGAAATACTCAGATGAAAGGAAGAGATAGCAGAAAAGGGAGAGAGTGTGAGGAGGGAAAGCTCTACTGGGTCATGGTCCAACCTACCTCGGGGACTCTGTTAGGCCTATCCATAATCGAGTTGTGGTATTCGGTTAGATTGAGGTCCAATCCATTTTTTTTTTATTATCATTTTCCCCTTGAAGTCTTGTAAAAATACATGCTTATAAGACTTTAAACAGTTAAAAAACAAGAGAATATACTTATAATGTATGTTTGCATAAAAATATTATATGTATAAGTATTAATTTGAGTGTTTGTTTATTCTTGAAATATTGAGATATTTTTATCAATGTTTTAAGGATAAATATCCATGATTGTTTTAAAGATAACAATCAAAGACGTTGAGAAAGTTGGTCACGAGGACCTCAATATAATTGGTTACGAGGACCTAGAAAAAAAAAATTGGTTATAGGGATACGAGGACCTAGAAAAAAAAATTGGTTATAGGGACTTAGTAACCTGACGAAGATTAATGGAAACTTTTTAAGGGAATCTCATGAAGACCTTATGTGCTTTGATACATGAAGATGAATTGTTTTTTTAATTTAAAAGATGATGATGATATATTCTCTTATATTCATCTTATTCGATGTAATGCGTATGATGATTGTTTTCTATTTGTTTATATTGTATCTTCTCATTTATATATTATTAAAGGTACCCTTCAGAGATCAATATTTCTATCTTTTTTATGAGTGCATGATATTTTTGTTTTGCGCCTATGATCGTGGTGAAAAGGACAAAACTTGTTGGTGTTGTTTGTGTTTGAACCACTTTTCATTGAAAAGGTAGATATTGTGAGAACTTTCTTTTCCTTTTATGATATCCAACATCAACATATATCATCATGAGAAATGTGGTCATGAGTTTAAAAAACATCAGACAATCATGTGTATGCCCTTTGGTTGTAAATTAATGGCATAATAAAAACTCTTCTTGTGTATGGAAATATGATCAAACTTTTTTTTTTTTTTATCACTTTATGTTATTCCACCCTAACATAACTCTGTATTTTTTAAGGCTAAAGATAATTTTATCAAAGAGTGTGTATAATATTTCTAATAAAGAATAGTTATAGACTTTATTAATCAAGACTTTGGTGACAATTAATTCATGTAGATACTTTGAGATTAATATTCCTCATTAAATAGCGATATAACCTTATGTTTTCATCATCTTATTTATGATGGCAAATAACTTTGTAGTGTTTTTTTTAAAAGAATAATGGTGCTAAAACAAGAGATAAGATTTTACACAAAGTTTGTAACGACTTATAATGGAGTTAATTTAAAGTTATGATACCACATCCAAACATACTTGCAAGAAGTTATAGGAAAAATCTTATACAAAGAATCATTTTATGTTGACACTAGCTCCACGATGTTTTGATATTTTGTATATACAATTGAGGGTTTATAATGTTATCATAATAATTCAAGTTGGCTTTTTCAATGAGCATATAATATTTTATGACAAAGTAGAAACTCTTTCACTTTTATGAAAATGGTATTCAAAAGTCAAGATTGACATTGTCTCATGCACATTGTGTATAATTTTGTTTGTGATGAGAAGCATGCAAACAAGAAGATTAAGACTTAGGAAATGATTAATAGAGATAACCATGTTTGTAGCTTAGATTTGTTGGGAGTGTTGGTTTATTTAGAGAGTTGGAGTATAAATCCTGCTTGACATTTTATTTCATGTATTTTCTTTCTAAAACTGGGAGTTGTCTTTATATACACCTAGCGTTATAAGTTGATTTTTTTTATTGATTACACTAAAAAGAACAAAGTTGTTCTTGTATAGATAGAACAATGTTGTTGAGTGCTTCATATTGAGAGATTTGTTGAATATCTTAGTAAGATAGAATCTCCATGGTAGGGCCAATCAACCCTTTTACCCTCAATTAAGACAAAAACCATGGTTTACTTGTGGGGTTGTTTCATATTTTTAAATACTAATTTGTCCTCTAAATAAGACAAAATAGAAGAGTTAGTTGTAGGGGTGCTTAGGTAATTTATCATTTTTAAATTATTATTTATAGCCGAGTATTGTGCGCACATTTGACATACGCATCGACAGTATTCCCCCGCATGCCTGTTTCAGGCAACACGTGCGGGACCTTCGACGGAGAAAAATGCCCTTCCAGCACTCACCCGATGCGCTGTTGTGTATTCTTCCTTATGATGTGACACGTCGCAGTACCAGGTGGCTGGTTGAACTTTGCTTAGCCCTTTTCTCTCTCCTCCATGGTAAAATACAGGACAACCCCTTGATTTTATGGTTGTTTTATTTGAGTCCCGAATGTTTAATTGTGTTGTACGATCCTTATTGATGTTATGTAAATTTTGATTGGTTTCAATGAGGTTCTTCGAATGAAATTGATTATATATTTAAATTTCAATTAGGTCTTTATTTTTTTAATTTCTGGATTGGTTTTAAATCCCTTAATATATTTGGTACAAAAGTTTTGGATTTTTTAATTTTATCATTTGATTGAAATTGATAATATATTTGATTTTCATTTCAGTCCTTATGCATTTAATTTTTGATATTAATTCCTTTATTTTTTATATTTATGAAATAGTCCCTATTTCCCCCCATATTTATATATGTGTGCTCTTAGCTTTGATTTTTAATTTTTATTATTTTCTTATTTATTGAGGTTTTTTTAGTCTTTGATTTAATTTTGTTTTTTTAATTATTAATGCAATAATAATAATAATTTTAGTTTTTTTTCTTATTTATTCTTTTGTTAATGTTTTTGAGTTTTTTTCTTGAGGTAATTTAAATTTTTATTATTTTTGTAGTAATAGTAAAGATAATTTTAGATGTAAAGACTTCAATGCTATTGTTGTAATAATATGGTATGTTAATATTTTATTATATCAAACTTTATATGTATAAATATTATATTATATTTTTAAACTAATAAATTATATTATTTACTTTAATTTTAATAGTTATAAAAATTATTTATGAAATATGACACAACGCAACTAGTACAATATAACTAATTGGGTCTATACAAGGAAAAAAGAGAAGGAACGGAGAAAGAGGCAGAATCAACCATCCCAAACTTTTTTCTTGTTATTATTACTTTCTTATTAGTATTATCATGATTATTATTATTATTTTTATTATTAATTTTAATTTTAATTTTTATTTTTGTGGTAGGTTGAAGTCAATTCTTCATAATATCATCTTCACTCGTCGTTGGAGGGCTACCAAACTCGCTTCGTCGTCCTTTTTTCCTTTTCTTTGGGTGCAGTGCTCGCTGTTCTGCCCATACCATTACCTACCACCATTGGAGGCCCTCGCATTTTCTTGGTGTAAATTAAAATCAAACCTACTGCATGGGTCCCACTCTGTGATCACAAGTCTACCACATTGAGCCAAACAAAGGGTTGGTGACCTGGTCTGGAGGTTGATGAAGGATTCAGATTTAGACACCTGGATTTCCAAGATCAAACTCTTCACGTACTCTCACCTACCAATTTTTGTGCCTCAAATCTCTAGGCTACCCGCGAACAAAACGTTAATTAAAAAAAAAAACTAGTGTACAATATCTCCAGAACAGGGTACAAACAATCATATCATGAAACACTGCACTTTGAAATAATAATAATAATAAAAAAAAAAGGCAGGACGAAGGAGGAAGTAAAGAATCTGAAAAAAATAAATGAAGGGAAACCTCGTTATCACCCTTGGCAGATTATGTAATTATCGATTTCAACCCGATCAAATTAATTTTATCAGTTCCATCCTAATCCTATCAGAAACCAGACAAATTTCCTTTTCACAACCAAAAAAACACGAATTAATTCCTGCAAAGAAGTTACAGAGTGTCTAGTTTTGAACATATTTGCGATGAATTTTTTTCTCGACAGGGAAGATTTGCAATGGAAAAAAAGATGGGTTAGATTGGGTATAAGATTGATAAAATTTATTGTTCGGGATGGAATTAAGACCTACGCAATATTTTAGGAATCATAGAAACTTTTCCAAAAAATAAAAAGTTGGTTGGTGAATACAACAGCAACGACGATGACGACGACAAACAGGCAACCCCACCAAAACCCCCTTAACCAAACCCATTCTCTTGAAAAAACCACAAACAGAACACAACTGTGTCGTGCAAGAGAAGAGAGAGAAAGGAGAGAAACAGAGTGAAAGCCATGGCTCAAGTGAGCAAAATAAGCAATGGAGTACAAAACACCTACACAATAAGCCATCTTTCAAAGCCCCAAATACCCAAATCTTTGTCTTCAATTTCATTTAGCTCACAGCTCATTAAAGGGTCTTCTCTGGGTTTGAAGCGGTTTCAACAAGTGGGTATTTGCAAACTAAGGGTTGAACCTTTGAAGGTTTTAGCTTCAGTTGCTACAGCAGAGAAGCCATCAATCGTACCTGAGATCGTTTTGCAACCCATCAAAGATATTTCTGGTACTGTTACTTTACCGGGTTCCAAGTCTCTGTCTAATCGGATACTCCTTCTTGCTGCTCTCTCTGAGGTAATATTAAAAAATGTATATATGATGCTTGAAGTTCTTCATTGCCTTTTCGGTTTCGGATTTTGAGCTACTATAGCAATGAAATCAAGTTTAAATTTAGACTTTTGGGTTTTGCTATTTTTTTTTAGAGTACGTGTTGTCTTTGTTACATTCTGAGATGTGAGTTAAATAGAATAAATTGAAAGATCGAGGCTTTATTGGTGGAAATCATATTTAGTTGGTGGATTGTTATAGAGATTTGAGAGAATGTATTTGAAAGGGAAAAGGAAAAACACACACACACACACATTATCGTTTAGTTTCACAAAGATAATTTCTTTGGTAGTTGTTGCTAGTAATTGTTTGTATTTTTCACTCGGAATTGAAATTGATTTATTTTTACTTTGCTGACAATATTCGGTAGATATACTATAGAAGAGAATGGCTTCTGTTAGTTACGATTATATAATGAAATTCATAAAACAAAAAAGATTATATAGTGAATGCTTTGACCTTTGTTTGTGCGTACTTTCATATAAAAAAAAACGATACTTTCAATACTGCATACATACGGGGAGTTATGTGTTTCTTGTCTCTCATTTCTAGGCCTGTTAATTTTGTTGGCAGTTATTAATTTTTTCCCTCATCTCTTTCATTCAGGGTACTACTGTTGTTGACAATTTGCTGAATAGTGATGATGTTCATTACATGCTTGGTGCGCTAAGAACACTTGGCCTACATGTGGAAGAGAATAAGAAACTCAAACAAGCATTTGTAGAAGGATGTGGTGGCCAGTTTCCTGTGGGAAAAGAAGCAAAGGTTGATGTTGAGCTTTTCCTTGGAAATGCTGGAACAGCAATGCGTCCATTGACAGCTGCTGTAACTGCTGCAGGTGGAAATTCAAGGTCTGTTCAGCATTTCTTCACTCCCAGCATTTTCTTTTTTTCCTTTTAAATAAGTTGATGCAATAAAACTTAATCCTGACCATTTAGAGGAGTTGATTAGATATTATCTTTTGATCTTTCAAAGTTGGGTGGAGGTGAACTATATGCAAACTAGATTTCAGCATGGTCTCAACAACCATCACTCTGTCATCAGAACCATCACTCTGTCATCACCATAATAAAGTTGAATTTCCAGACTATAAGCTTTAGGGTATATAATCCCCATAAGAAACAACCCAAGTAGAATAGATTTCTAAATTTTCCAGTGTTCTGTATTTTGAACGTCGGTACTTAAATCAGTGGGCCAATTTTATTCAATTATATAATGATGTTCACTTTATGAGAGTGCATTCTATGTCTTTCATATCAATCCCGCTACTTCCAGAGGTATTTACTTACAACATTTCCTTTTATTTTTTGTCGGCATTCTTATTCAACACATTACAGCTACATACTTGATGGGGTGTCGCGAATGAGGGAGAGACCAATTGGTGATTTGGTTATTGGTCTTCAGCAGCTTGGTGCAGATGTTTCTTGTTCTCCTACAAACTGCCCTCCTGTTCACGTAAATGCAAATGGGGGCCTTCCAGGGGGAAAGGTGTGGTTTTTGTCTTCTTCCACAGTGATCTTTCCTGTTGTATAACTTGTTTGATCCATCATTGTTTCCTCCTTTTGTTTTTCTGGCATTAGTTATGGGTTGCTGCAACATATTGAACAATTAAGTGATCTTACATCTTATGGTAGCATGCGATACAAGACAGGTTTAGAAAATATGAGGCCTATGTTACTGCTAACTCAACTGCTGCACCCCTCTTTAGAGAGGCATAGTGTCAAATGAGGTGGTAACCCTGGTTGGTGATAGTTGAGTGTGGCTTGTGACTGGTCAGAGTATTCTTTCTTCTGTCATTAAGAAAAATATATGCTTTCTCCCGTGTGATAAATGCATGTGCTTTCATCTAAATTGGGAAACTTGAACCTGAAACACCTATCACTTTGTTAATCACCCACTGAGGCTTCTTGAAAAGGCATATCACAACACAATATTTTTGCATTTTGAACTTGAATTTGCTATTGGGAATCAAGTTTAGGTTTTGCCTGCGACTTTGATGTAGTTTCTTGTTTAGAAAGATATCTTTGAATAAAAATCCATTGCTGTTGTCATTAATGATGGAACGAAAGTCTTCATTCTCTGTTCATGTTTCCCTTGTCTCCATTTTTCAGGTTAAACTCTCTGGATCTATAAGTAGTCAATACTTGACTGCTTTGCTCATGGCAGCTCCTTTAGCTCTTGGAGATGTGGAAATTGAGATCGTTGACAAATTGATTTCTGTTCCATATGTTGAGATGACTCTTAAATTGATGGAGCGCTATGGAGTCTTTGTAGAACACAGCGTTAACTGGGATCGTTTCTTCGTTCGAGGAGGTCAAAAGTACAAGTAGGTTTCTTTAGTAAATGCAGTACATGGATATTTGAAATAATGTTGCCCTTGAAGTAAGATTCTGAATATTCAATCAGGTCCCCTAAAAATTCTTTTGTTGAGGGTGACGCTTCAAGTGCCAGTTACTTCCTAGCTGGTGCAGCAATCACTGGTGGGACCATCACTGTCGAAGGTTGTGGGATGGATAGTTTGCAGGTATTACACTCGTCAATATATGCTGGACTTCTACTTCCTAGAATGTAGCATACATGTGCTTACCACATCCATCGCTTTTCACATATCAAAAACTGTTATATTTCCTTTTCAAAATTTGCATGAACGTCATTCAGAGACTGTCTTCCTGTTTCCTAATAAATTCCATGGGGGGAGAGAATATTACAAAATATACCTTACTATTGAATGCAGCAGACAAGTATAGCGTATCGTGTGAATACATTCAGTCTCCACACTTGTCTACCTAACTCAAGTTTCTTTTTGGTTGGAAATAAAGGGAGATGTAAAGTTTGCAGAGGTTCTTGAGAAAATGGGAGCCAAAGTTACCTGGACAAAGAACAGTGTTACTGTCACTGGACCGCCACGAGACTCTTCTGGTCAGAAACGCTTGCGTGCTGTTGATGTGAACATGAACAAAATGCCAGATGTTGCTATGACTCTGGCTGTTGTTGCGCTTTTTGCTGATGGCCCTACTGCAATAAGAGATGGTATGGTTAAACCTTTTAAGTACTGCCTTTTAGCTTTTAAGATGATTGTGAGGGAAACTGCATTATATACTAGAAACTTCATATTTTATATGCTCGTAAACTTCCAGAACTATTTCATGTTAATTAACAATGCAGTCATTAGTACTATTTGGTAGATCAGTAGAACATGCCAATGTATGGCTTTACTTCTGGCTATGGAAAACAGCAATAAACATAAGCCAACCTTATCTTTCAAAATCCTTAAAATACCAATTATCTGGCTTGAAGTTCTACAAGTCACAGACTCATCAGTGATGATTTTGATAGTCAGATTTACTTATTCTTGTTTACTCGTGCTAACAAGGAATTCTAGGATTCACAATTTTTCTCTGATAGTTAACTTTGAACCAACCTCTCACTTTCTCTAATTCCCAGTGGCAAGTTGGAGAGTGAAAGAAACAGAACGGATGATTGCTATTTGCACAGAACTGAGGAAGGTTAGATTCTAGTGGCGTTCTACTCATTTTAATCTCGACCCGGCGAAGTACTTGGTTAAATAATTTGCTAATTTTGACATTTGGTCTTTGTGTCTCAGTTGGGAGCAACAGTTGAAGAAGGACCAGATTATTGTGTGATTACTCCACCTGAAAAACTAAATGTGACAGAGATTGACACTTATGATGATCACAGGATGGCAATGGCTTTCTCTCTTGCTGCTTGTGGAGAGGTCCCAGTCACCATTAAGGACCCTGGTTGCACTCGAAAAACTTTCCCAGACTACTTTGAGGTTCTTGAGAGGTACACTAAGCGTTAAGTTGCACTCAAATCATTCAACCATGTGTACAAGAGAGAGAGAGGGGTTATCCATTACCATGAGCAACCATGGGTAGTCCTGAATCAACCCTAGTTCTTAATGTATTGCGGTGTAATATCTGATAACTTCTGCAAGATGGTTGAGGTTGTCATTGTACTGGAGACTGGTCATATGTGAAAGGAAAAGCTAGACCTGGTTCATTTATTTATTTTGACTCTCAAGAGAGTGAGTGTAGTTCTAGTCAATAAATATGAACTGAAATGGTTCTATTTGTTCTTCCATTAATCAATGAATGCTTGAAGTGACCAAATCAATAAATGCTCATGTTTTCTATTTTTCTCACTTTAGATATATCTGGGATGATCCAAGGAACAGGATTTGAGTTGAGAAGGTTTGTCCACTCGCCAGGGCTAGATTGTGAAGAAAAAGCTCATCATTTCGCCTGTTTAATTTGGCCTCTTTAAAGCGAACATCCTGCTTCATACTTTAGCTTTCGTAGCTCGATTATGCACAGCCATTAAGAGACGAGATATTCATGCCAAATGGAAATATAAAAAGAAATGGCATAAAAAGTAACCATCTTCTTTAGTCCATGTTTGATCGCAACTCATAAATAAACCGTTTGGTATCGATGATGAGATAATTGTCTTGCACTGATTTTTTTATAGCTTTTGGCCAGCCCTCCAACGCGCGTAACCTTGATGACATTCACGTGTCTTTAGTCACTAAAGAAACTGGGAAGAAGGCATTGGTCTCCATATATGTTAAATCACACCTCCAAAGCGTAGCTGAAACAGGCATGAAGGTGGCATGGAACATGTTGCCCAAGTATGCAAGGATTGAATTAATAACGTGTGCCTTGTTATTAATTTTTTTTCTTCAGAATCTCACATGGGATGGTGGGTATAGTGTGCTGCTGGTGGGTGGTGGCCATGGAAATTAACTGTTTTCCTTCGCTTTTCTTTCAAAATATAAACTGCTCGGCTAATATATCAAATGAAAAATAAATAACTAAATAAATGCCAATTCATTAGTGTCTAGCAAAGCAATGTTCTTGGCCCCTTCAGTTTTTTTGCTCCATGTATTCAAGCTATAATTAGATTAATGGATCCAATGCACATTTGCGAATGCAGTCAACAATCAAAAATCAACGGCAGAACGGTCAAAAATCACCTGATCTGTGTAATACAACGGAGCGACATTTGATCTGAGCACCATTAGTTGGAGGAAGTGAGGATGGATGGTGATTATATTGTAAGGAATATGTGGGACAAAAACTTGGATATAATCTTCTTCAATTTGAGAAAGGAAGTAAAGTGGATTTTTGTCTCGTGATTCTTCAATAATCTCTACATGACACCAATTCACATGATGCATAGCTACTGCTAGCCTAACATAAATTGCATTCTAAGATATCAAATAAAGATCCACTGAAAAGGTGCTTTAGTGCTTTTGCCTTCATTTCAAGTTTTGTTCTGCACTAACAATGCTCCCTGTTTTCGTAATAAGCCACCAATCTTTTTGATAAAAGCTTGCGCTCCATTTTTATTTTATTTTTAAATCTTTATTGAAAATTATCTTGAGTTTTTATTCTTTATGCTACGAGTGTGGTTGAGTTTCCTATTATTCTTGGACACTTTTGGGTGTGGCCCTTTAGAGTGAAACGGAAGAAAAGTGGGACGAAAGCTAAACCTGAATCCCTTTTGCGTGCATGATTTAATTAATGCAAGAAGATTGGAGCTGACGAGGAGATGCAAATGATGAAATTACTACCGAATGCTGTTACTGCTGAGTAATTAGAGTTAGTTCAAACCTAGTAGTAGATTGATTATCTACTTGGAACCTTAGTGCTACTCCACTCGTATGATAAAATTCTGTCTCAAAGCCCTATGACTGTAGCTTGGTCAGCTACATGTTGCTCTCCACATATCTTCGGTTTGAATTTTGTAAATGCCAGGGTCTCTACATGTTTATTAGGATATATAAAATTAATTGAGATATATATAAATTAATCCAAAACACTTATAAAATTAATTGAAACACTTGCATCAATAAAAAAAATCAGTCTCAAAGCCCCTGTGAATCTCACTCACATTTCAATCCCAGCTCCCTTCATAGTCAGCCTGGAACCTCAAATCTCTATCAATACATTTCCTCCTCGTCTTCTAATTTAAGAAACTCCCTCATAAGCCAACCATCAAAACAGGAAGGTTTTGCAAATTTTGGCTGTCCCGAGCTATCCCATCCAATCGAAACCTAGTCTTGCACTTTGAAATTAGATAGAAAAGTTTTTATTTTAATTACAAATCCCTCAATTCTCCATTTCCCATCCAAACAACAACAATAATAAAAAGCACTCAGACACCTATTTTAAAGCAGGACTAAAGTTAACCACAGTTTATTGGTCTCCCATTGTATAGATTTGAAAACCTCTCTCTAATAAATCTATACCTCTGTTCTTTCCGATCACCATTTTTAGCAGAAAAAATAAAAAAGGAAACTTTGCTCTATATTCTTGCAAAGAGAAAGTTACCCAACAACACCTATCCATACTTCTAGGAAACCAGAAAGAAAGAAAGAAAGGAGATTCCTTATAGCCTTCAAACCCAATATGAGAAAACAGCTAAAATAGCAAAGACCAAAGCCCCCTTCTTCCTTATCTCCTCCCCCTCCTCCACCACCAAGATCAATCAATCTACATTCCTTCAAACCCTAACCCTTACCTCTCAATACCAAAGAAAACCCACATTTTGATTTTTCAAGAAAATGTCTCATCTTGATCACACCCCGTCAACACCAGGGAAGTTCAAGATTGACAAATCACCATACTATTCAAGAACAAGGTGGCATTCCTCTGCAGCCAAACTTACTCTCTGGTCGTTTCTCTTTGTCGCCTTAATCTTTCTCTTCTTTTATCGCTCCCCATCTTCTTCATCAAACAACCCTCCATCCTCCGATCCATCACGCCGCTATCTTGCTTCCACTACTTGGAGCGGAGCTGCTTGGGAAAAGCGGGTCCGGACATCTGCCCGAATCCGGTCTCGAAATGGGTTCTCAGTTTTAGTCACGGGAGCAGCTGGTTTTGTTGGAACCCATGTTTCTTCTGCTCTTAAACGCCGCGGAGATGGTGTTCTGGGGATTGATAATTTCAATGATTACTATGATCCAACTTTGAAGAGAGCAAGACAAGCACTTCTTGAAAGGAGTGGTGTTTTAATTGTTGAAGGAGATATAAATGATGTTGCTTTGTTGAAGAAATTGTTTGACATGGTGCCTTTTACTCATGTTATGCATTTGGCAGCTCAAGCTGGTGTTAGGTATGCAATGCAAAATCCTGGTTCTTATGTGCATAGTAATATTGCTGGTTTTGTTAGTTTGTTAGAAGTTTGTAAAGATGCAAATCCACAACCAGCTATTGTTTGGGCATCATCTAGTTCTGTTTATGGGCTTAATACTAAAGTGCCTTTTTCTGAGAAAGATAGAACTGATCAACCTGCTAGTTTATACGCTGCTACTAAAAAAGCTGGTGAGGAAATTGCACACACTTACAATCATATTTACGGACTTTCCCTTACCGGGTTGCGGTTTTTTACGGTCTATGGGCCCTGGGGGAGGCCGGATATGGCATATTTCTTTTTTACCAAGGATATCTTGAAAGGGAAGAGTATTCCGATTTTTGAGGCTGCAAATCATGGGACTGTTGCTAGGGATTTTACCTACATTGATGATATTGTGAAGGGTTGTTTGGGTTCGTTGGATACAGCACAGAAGAGTACCGGGAGTGGAGGGAAGAAGAAAGGGCCGGCACAATTGAGGGTTTTCAATTTGGGGAATACATCTCCTGTGCCAGTTACTGATCTTGTCAGTATTTTGGAAAGGCTTTTGAAGGTCAAGGCTAAAAGAAATGTCATGAAGTTGCCACGCAATGGGGATGTTCCGTATACACACGCAAATATTAGTTATGCTCAGAAGGAATTTGGATATAAGCCTACCACGGATCTGCAGACAGGGTTGAAGAAATTCGTGCGGTGGTACCTCAGTTACTATGGAGACAAGAAGGCTGTTGTAAGATGAGTTGAGTTTTTTTGGTTCGGTTCTTGGAAAACATCCCTTGTTCATTATGATGCTTATAATTGTTTTCTTAACATTTCTGTGTTGTTCACTGCACGAAAATTGTCTTTCATACATGTTTAATTGATGCTGTACATCCTATGTTGAAGAGGATTGTTTGGTTGGTGGATTTTGCTGTGTTGGGCACATCCTGCACTGTGTTGAAACAAGGCCAGAGCCATCCTTCTCTTTTGTTTCCTATTTTTGGAATATGTAACTGTTTTAGTTTTGGCATTGTAGAATTGATGACTGATAGAGCATATGCTGATTGTTGGACATGTATCATTTAATAAAATAGTACACGTTAATATCACATCTATGTCTTCTTACTGGACAAGTTGAATTCATTTTTGACTATTGTATAGCTGTTTAATTTTTTTGCACAAAGGCTCGAGTCTGTTATTGATGATTTCACCCACTTCTATTTCTTTCTTGGTTGCTGTGAATGATTTTGATGGTTTATTGCTATTATTCTTTTGCCTTTTGAGACCAGCTTGTGTCTGAGTTGCATATATGCTTGATGCAAAAGTCCTCCATGCCCCTCCCTTTGTTTTTGATGTTCTGAGTGAACAATAGATATCGGTTATGCGTTGCATTTGACCTGGAGTTTTATCCTTTTCTTTTTCATACATGATATATTCCAGGATGTTGTAACGTTCTGTTGATGAATGTGAAGCTGATTAATTTTATTAAGCTCCCAGCTCTCCTAAACCAAAATTTGCCACTGCGGTCTTGGGCCAACCTTCTGTTCCTTTTAGCATTTCTAGTTATGCATTTTTTGGTAATTTCTAGTTCAATGCATGTTTGTCGAGTTTCTTTGAAATTTGATTTTTACTCATCAGAGAGAATATACAAGAGTTAGTTATTAAGCAATGAATTTGGAGGAGGTAAACCATCATTGTTTATTTTGATCTTTCCCTGAGACTGAAGTATTTCATGAAAGCACGGCAATTTTACTCTTTATTTCCTTTGCTGTATTCTGTCTATATCTTCTCATCACGCTAGGGGCTGTTTTGGTGTTGCTCTGTTTGCAATATATTCCATTTCACATAATCCAAACTTGTGCGCTGGAATAGCCTTTATTCCTTCTCTGGAAAGCATATAATTTAATATTATTCCAAATGGTATGGTTGATCTCAGCTTGGTGGATATGATTCTTTGAGTTGGAAGGCAAGAAACTTCATTGGATACCAATGAAAGGTATCCCAGGTTGTGTGTGTGTCTGTATAGATGCACTTGCTTTGTGTTTGATGCTTGTGCTTAGCTGATTTATTTGATTTCCCATTTCATCTTATATAAATCCTTGCTGTCTGCTGTAAATTGCTCTGTGATTAATACTTTCTTCTCATCAAATATTTGAGCATTTTGGATAAACTAGCATGCAGTAAGCTGTTGCAATTAGCTGTAAGACTCTAGATCAGATATTCTATAAGACATACTTCTTGATGACACCCTCGATTGTTACATGGTTTGAGGGATTGTAAATTACTAGCGATTCTGACTTCATGCAGGGGAGTTGCAGACTGCAATCCGAACTAAGGAAAGGTTTTTGGAGTTGGTGTGTGATCTTGTGGGATTGCGACCCTTTGTCCCGGCCATTGTAGCACGTGTGTCACCTAGGGCATAAGGGGCATGATGACTTGACATCATCCTCACCTTCCTCCGGCATATCATTGACAGTCTCCTCAGGGTTCCAAACTCAACGGTGGCAACTAAACACGAGGGTTGCACTCGTTGCGGGATTTAACCCAACACTACCAATCGAGTTGTCTGCATGCAAATCCATATCCTCAAAATAGTGTAATCGTGGTATTCTCTTCCCAAGAGCTTATTCTATTTTGAATTCCTACTCAATGTAGTGCACTCGGGTGAGGGAAGAGTTCGTTGCTTCCTAACTTGCCGAAGAAAAGGTATTCATTATAGCGTTGAAGGCATTCTGGAAGAGTCGATGGTATGAAGTCTCCGGGTTAGAGTCACCAAGAAAACAAGCCGAAAAGCATAGAGTCGATGTAGTCAAGCAGGAAAGACCTTAATCAACGGGAAACGGCATAATAAAGAGTATACGCAGAAGGCCAATAGCCTATTCGATGTCATCTTCCTTGTCCTCTTCTGATTCAACCTTCTATTCCAACTATGGCAGCCAAGAGCGCTGCTTATTCCCCTTCATATTTAGATGCTTCCTGCTCGATGCTTTGAATAACCCTAGTTCTAGTTAGTTTATACTACCTGCTCTCGCCTACTTGCCTGATGGCTAATGGCTTTCCTTCTCAGGATTTCTTATCGCTTGTCTTCCTGATCAATCAAGCTTTTGACGAGTGATTCTTAGTTGCGGGGTCAGGGAAGGGGCCCACTATCTACTTAACCACGAAAGGGAGAGGAAGAATGCGCGACTGACTATAGAAAATTGGAAGATAAAAGACATTCTCTTCCCTTCACTCTCGTTCTAGAAAACATTCCGTCAAGCAGCATGGGATGAAGACGATTATGTGCAAGACAATCCATTTTCGGCATAAAGAATGGAGTGGTAAGACGGAAAACTAGTCTTCTTACTGCTTCGTCGGTCCTTCAAACCAAACCCGGAAATCATATAAAAGAGTGAGCAGAGAAGTGATTGTTAATACACTCTGCGCGTGGAAAGGTTGCTTATTACGAATCATGTGCAAATGCAATAAGGCATTCCATAAAGAACCTTGCTTGCCTCACTAGCTCTATTGTTATGAGCATGTCCCGCTAGTGGATTCAATCCCTTCCTTGTGGCCTCGCTGTCCAATTTTTTTAAAAAATCCTTTCTTTCTTCTGGGCATCAATCCCATGTGAACAAAAAGGCATTTGTTGTTCCAATTCCTCCCTAACACCCTACTCTATTCCTCTTCCTGATACTGGCTTTCCCTTTTCTACTAGCTTGTACTAGAATGCTGGCTAAAAAAAATTACTATAACTAACATTGGTGAAACAACTGCTTTGACTTAAGAAATCGATGATTACCTTTATGAGTGATCATCGACGATGCCAGGTTTTTGCCAATAGCCTTTATTTAATATATAATAAAGTAATATTCAATTTAGATTTTTTCCCCTTTTTTAAGCGGGGGGCTGTTGGGAGCATAAATCCACATAGAATGAATGGATCAAGGTGCGGTGCATGGAATTTTGCTCGCCTAAAGGCGTTTGTGTGCTCGTACGCCCATCGAGTATAGATAGACCAATGATCTCATCCGAACCACCAGCGACACTTGAATGAGGAAGCATGGACTGAAGCGACTGAACTCAGAACAGATAATATCGCAAGGAGTTCTTTGAAGACAACCCATTGTGAGTGAAATGAAAAGAGAGTTCCCCCCGCTGCTAGGGAGTTTGGGAATGTAACTAGAATCCATGCATTTTCTTTTCAGTCCTTTCTGCCTTCCATTCTAAGGAATACGTTAGAGAATGGAGTCGGGGCAAGCAAGCCGGTTAGAGTTGAAGTGCTTCTGTCTTGGCAAAAGGTGGATATCCTTTATACTAGGGCTCTCAGTAACTACCATAACCACTTTTTCTAACAGCGAGATTGTGTCCACCAGTAGGGACTCTAAAAAATAGCAATAAAAGTAGCAGCGTAACGATGGAGAGAGATCTTTTAACTCTTTCTATGATACATGATATTACCAATAAACTAGATCAATGGCGGAAAAATGGTCCTGGATAAATTCTCATAATATCTAGTATAGAATGGGCACTATAACTCAACGGGGCGTCCCTTACCATTGCAACTCAAACCCCTCATTAAAAAGAATTTCTCTTGAACCACTGTTAAACATAAGGGTATGGTGATAATAGAATCTTCTCTTGCCCTTTTTTTCATAAAGAATTCTGCTTTCGTATGATTATGAGATGTGGCTGGCTTAAAATATGCAGCTTACTTATAGCTTTTCGGCAATAGAAAGCTTCTTTGGCTCATTTGACAGAGCTGCTGTCACGGTTACTAACCTTATTCCCCTTTGATTACCCTAAGACTGAAGCTAGACGGTTATTCCACGGTAATAACATGCGCTTACCTTGGCACTCAAACTTCATAGAAGGCAACTTCAGGTAAGGCATTAATCTGAGGAGTCCCTTATGAGCCCCTTCCGGGAACTACTAGGTCTACCTATGAAAAAAGATATATGATAGATAGATAAAATATAAAATAAACATCTTCCTCATTCCCCCTCAGGGAACTCGATGTAACCAAGCGAAGGGAGGATTCTCGTTTATGAATAAAATGGCTTAGCTTATCAATGAAACTACTAGGGTTTAGCAGTCACCACTGACAACTGCCATTGAAAGTAGATAGCTAGAACCCCTGCTTTCGGCTTGCTTACTCCTGCATTACCTTGAGAAGTTAACTAGCTTGTAAAGATAAGAAATCCAAGACGATGCATATGAAATAGACATCTTATCCACCGGTAGACTCATATATCTTTATTATCCGGGCATATGTCTTACCGTGCAATTGCACTATTGTGATAAAAAATGCTAGACCCTTATAAGCAATCCTACCTCCTACTACAAGTACTAGGGCGCTATGAAGTACTGCTTCCCTGACAACTCTCTCTGGTACTGGTCGCTGGAAGAGAAATAGAGCTCTTAGGCAAAGAAAGAGTCCAACTCCCACTGTATACTAGGATAAAGTGTTACCGTGGACAAAGAGACCGACTCCAATAAATGTGGAATCCCAACATTGGAAAGGACACTCTTACTGGAACTTACACTCAAACTAGATGGCTTGTATTGGCCCTTGCAGGCACTCCTACTTATAAAGTAAAGGTTCTCCAACTCATTTGCTTTTACCCTTCCTTTCTTGATGGATATGCTTACTCGGCCTAAGGCCTGCAACGAATTCACAAGTATATTTACTGGCCTGGCTCCTTAGATATTCCATATTACTTATGTATATTATCCTTATAACTTGTTTTTCTACTGGGCCAGCTGACCTAAGTCTTTTTTTCTTTAATTCTCTCACTCTCTTTCAGGAAAAAGAAGAATCTAGAGTCATCGTGGAGAGCTAATACTCCTGGGCGAATCTGGTTGTAGTGTAGGGAGAGTTTCTTTGCTCTATATTCCTTACTTTCCTGTTTTCCCTGTTCAAAACCCCTCTCCTTTCCAGTAGAACGGATTGCCGGACCGGATAAGTAGTCAGTCTATTTCCATTTCGGAATACTGTACTCAGTGGTCATGGATACATAAAAAGTTTCCTACGGAAAAAGGATGAGTTCACTCCGATACCCAACGGCCAAACCTTAGCCCAACTGAAGTCCTAGCCCACACCCAAAGTCAAGTAAAAAGGAGGATCTTTCCGCGCATGTTGCAGCCTATGTTGATGCCTAGATCCGATATTCTTCTCTCGTCCCCCGTATCCCAAAGCAAACTTCGAGCTAACACCTCACTCCTCTACTAGTTATTCTATTTCTTTATTGTTCCCAGTGAAATGAGATATGAGACGAACTAGCTTTCCGGTAGTCAAGTACCTGTCTTCAGTAATCCGATAATATGAGAGTTCTGGAAAGGAGTTTTCCGAAAGCAGGTAATTCGGTTTAGGAGTTCAGCTTCTTATTTTAGAAGAGAGGAATAGGGTGGAAATTCTTCCCGAAGCTCTATTGTGTAGTCCACAATTAGCAAATGTTCCGGTAAAGTCAACGGATTCTCCAACTCAGCATTTAGTGAAGTAGCAGAAGCAGATAACTACTCGACCGAAAGATTTTGAACACAATACAATAACAAACCAGAGTTTACGATTTCTTTTTTGAAAGCGAAGCTAAGACAACAAGGTTCGTAGTTGACCCAACCCAATAGGGGTTGAAAAGAGGGAATCAACAGAAGAAAGTTTGAATGGTTTGAGAAAGATGGGAATCACTTGTAAGAGATGGTATTATTTTTCAACCTTACTTTACTGCATTACATCATATGATTTTTATAGACAAATTACATAAGAGGGAAAGAACATGATATGAACTCCATCAACAATTGTGATGAAACCCAATAGCAATGATGGTTTAGAACCCCAAGATCGTGTAGACAAGATTGCTTGAGCCTTGACCCAACAAGATGAAAACCAAGACTACGAAGGATTGAAACGCCACACCTAGAAAACGTGAGAATCTCTCAACAATCAAGGTGATAAGTTTGGTTGTTTGAACGCCACAAGATTAACTTGATAAGTTCTACGAGTTTTGATGCGTTCCGCTACTTGATATGGTCCATCACCCCTAGGTAGGAGTTTTGAACGTCGTTTCTCTGGAAAATGTTCCTTTCTTAGGTGCAACCAAACCTAATCGCCTGATTCAAACACTACCTTCTTGCGTCCCTTGTTGGCTTGTTGGGCATACTGTTGAGTCCTCCTTTCAATATTCAGTTGTTCCTTTTCATGAATCATCATTACAAATTCTGCCTTTGTTTTGCCATCTAGGTTCACACGTTAACTCAAAGGTAAAGAAGTTAAATCCAAAGGTGACAAAGGGTTAAAGCCATAAACCATTTCAAAAGCTGAAAACTTAGTTGCTGAATGTATACTTCTATTATAAGCAAATTCAACATGTGGCAAGCAATCTTCCCATGTTTTCAAGTTCTTTTTAATGATAGCACGTAACAAAGTAGACAAAGTTTTATTCAGTACTTCAGTTTGACCATCCGTTTGTGGATAACAAGTAGCAGAACACAATAACTTGGTTTCCAACTTTCCCCACAAAGTGTTCCAAAAATAACTCAAAAACTTGGCATCCCTATCAGAAACAATGCTCCTAGGCATGCCATGTAATCTAACAATTTCTTTGTAGAACAAATTTCATCAGTTTTATGACAAGCAATGAAGTGTGCCATCTTGGAGAATCTATCTACCACCACAAATACTGAATCTCTCCCCCTCTTAGTCCTAGGTAATCCCAATACAAAATCCATAGAAATATCAGTCCAAGGTTCACTAGGTATTGGCAAAGGGGTGTACAAATCATGAGGTTTCAACTTTTGGCCTGTTTACAAGTTATGCACTTCTCACAGAATCTTTCCATATGAGGCCAAAAAAAATGATCCTGTAAAATTCCTAATGTCTTAGCTACACTAAAATAACCCATCAAACGACCACCATGAGCTTCTCCCACAAACAATTCACGTATAGAACACATCACCAAAATCAGAATCTTGTGCATACAAATCCTTAATGTATTCAAAGCCGAGCAATTTTGTATCTAAAATGGAAAGTAAAGCATACCTTCGGGACAATGCATCAGCTACCACATTTTCCTTACCTTGCTTCTATCTGATCACATAAGGAAATGTTTCCATGAATTCCACCCACTTGGCATGGTGTCTGTTCAACTTTTGTTGTCCTTTCTCAAATGCTTCAAGGACTGATGATCCGTGTGAATTACAAATTCCTTTGGCCTTAGATAATGTTGCCAATTGTCTAAAGCCCTTATCATAAGTACGGTAATTGAAGGCTGCCCCACTTAACTTTTCACTAAAATAAGCAACCGTACAACCTTCTTGCGTAAGAGCAGCTCCAATACCTATTCCTGAAGCATCACACTCAATTTCACAAGTTTTAAGAAAGTTAGGTAAGACAAGTAAAGGTGCATTAGTTAAGTTTTCTTTGATCAAATTAAAGGCCTTTTCTTGTTCTTCGCCCCACTTAACTGGCACTTTTTTTTTTATGACTTCAGTAAGAGATGTGCTAAGCTACTAAAATCACGCACATACCGTCTATAGAAGCTAGCTAAGCCGTGGAAACTCCTCACTTGGCTGATGGTTGTAGGAGTTGGCCACTCTTGGATTGCCTTAACCTTTTCCTCGTCCACCTCAATTCCTTTCTTACTAACAACAAAACCAAGAAAAACAAGCTTATCCGTGCAAAAGGTGCACTTCTTGAGATAAGCAAACAACTTTGCTTTCCTTAGAATTTCCAAGACAGATCTCAAATGCATTACATGTTCCTTCAAGTTTTTGCTATAAATTAAGATATCATCAAAATACACAACGACAAATCTGCCAATATATGCACGCAAAACATGGTTCATCAAACGCACAAATGTGCTCGGAGCATTAGTTAAACCGAAAGGCATCTTTAACCACTCATACAAACCATATTTAGTCTTGAAAGCAGTTTTCCATTCATCCTAATCTGATGATATCCACTCTTAAGATCCACTTTTGTAAAGACACAAGATGATGCGAACATCGTGATCCAGTGGTCATGCAACACACAACGAAGAATGAGAACTGATCTCGGAAAGCCGAAATAGGTTAGGAGGGTGACACAATGGAAACCTGCCCCAAGGCACCAGCACTATTGGAAGGAGTAGAATGATGCCACAAAGCCAGTTAATCTTCGATAAGTAGGATTCAATTCGTTCAAGAACTGAAAATGCAAGAATCACTCTCACATGTAAACTGAAAAAGTTCAGAATCAATTTCATCAATGGCTGCTGAAATTATCCCTAACAAGAGTTTAAATAGTCTTTTAAAACCTAACCCTAATGGACCCCTTATGTGGACTTAAATGAGGTCCACTAAAAACAGGCCCAAAACCCCAAATTAAAAAGCCCATGACTTAATCCAAACAAGCCTTGGATCCTAACTAAAAACAAAGTCTTAATTTAACGCCAAACAAGCCTTGGGCTCTAGCTAACAAAATTAAAGAAAGCCCTTCAGTCTTATATGGCCTTCCATCCAGTGCCTTAATCCTTGCTGGTGTTTTTGGACCGGTTCGCATCACAAGAATCATGCAATTCATCCAGCATATCATCTAATCTAGGAATAGGATAATGTTGTTGATGGCTCGACAGTTAACACACATCCTCCATGTTCCATCCTTCTTAGGAACTAATAGTACGGGAACCGCACACGGACTCATGCTTTCACGCACATACCCCTTGCCTCTGAAGTTCCTTGGTATCCTCGGGATTAGTCCTATAAGCAGGTCGGTTTGGAATTGATGCACCTGGCATGAAATCATTCTGATGTTCAATCCCTTGAATCGGAGGCAATCCATTACGTTCCTCTTCAGGAAGGACATCTTCAAACTCCTGCAAAAGAGAAACAATACCGCTAGGCAAATGACCGACGAGATCATTAGTACATAAAAGAGCCTCCTTTCTGTGAAAACCATGCTCTCTTGATCTCACTTTTTTTTGCAATGTAATTGAATTTTTCCTCTCTTGCTTTCACTATGGCCGAAATCCCTTCTCTTTCTTTTTCTCTCTAATCAATGTTTTTCTGTCTTTCTTTTTTTTTTTGTAAATCTTTGTTTTTCAATTTCGGCCTTCATTTCTTTTTCTTTCTTTTGGTCATTTGATCTTTGTAACTTTAATTGGTCCTCCCTGATCTGTTCTGGATTCAATGGCACATGAGTAAGAGGTTGCTTTCTATGAGTGAAAAAATACCTATTTGTGAATCCATCATGCATAAACCTCCGATCGTCCTGCCATGGTCTTCCCAAGAGTAAATGGCTTGCATGCATAGTAACCAATACTTGCCTTGTCACCTTGATCTCGCCACATTCATTCAGCCACTGAAGCTGATAAGGGTAAGGATGTTTCAAGGTAGTTAAGGCCAAATAAGTGCTAGCTACATTCGTGCAACTTCCTCCATCAATAATGACACTGCAAACATTGTTTTTGACACAGCACCGAGTATGAAACAAGTTCTCCCTTTGGTTACTTTCTTCCTCCTTAACCTGTATATTGAGTACTCTCCTTGCTACCAATAAATCTCCAACCACAACACTTTGCTTACCATCACCCTTTTGTTTACACATTGGCTGGCTATGTGTCCCCGCCCCTGGCATTTAAAACACTTAATTTCACGTGTTTTAGAACTTGAAGTTTCGGTGTTACCTACAATAGCGATGGTCGTTGGTTTGGAATTCTTAGAGGATTCAAATTTTGGCTTAATATCAAGTGTTGGTGGTAGCCATAGGATGAGCCCTCCTACCAATCCTTTTCGTTTGAATTGTTACTCCTCCTTTATGGCTTGATGCACCATATCTGTCAACCCAACATAGTGTTGCATCTCAACTATATCTGCAATCTCACGATTTAAACCGTGCAAGAACCTAGCCATGGTGGCTTCCCAGTCCTTGACGACTTTAGCCTGGATCCTAGCTACCTCCATCTCCTTGTAATATTCTTTCACACTCTTGGAACCTTGATTTAGCCTCTGCAACTTGTGATACAATCCCCTATAATAGTGGTTGGGTACAAGACGCTTCCTCATAAGTATTTTCATCTCCTCAGTAATTGATCCCACCAAACAATGGCGTAATCGGTGAATTCAATTGCAGCCAACTTAACTTTCTTTATCTCCGAGTAGTTGTGACAATCAAACACCATCTCCATTTTAGTTTCCCACTCCAGATAAACTTCAGGATCACTTTTACCTTGAAAAGATGGGATTTTAATCTTTATGTTTCCCAAATCATTATCCCTCCTAGGCCTACCCATCCTAGCTGCTCAATTCTCATTCCCACGCTGAAACCTGCCACGGAACACGCCCACCTTGCTGCCTATTGGGAATGTCATGTTGATGTCCCCTAGGAGCCTCAGCTTCTACCCTGTCCAACCTGTCATGAATAGGTTCTAATTCAGCCCTTAACATATGCCTCATCTCCCCTAGCATGGCTTGCATTTGGAGGTTTGTTGATTGTATCTTCTTGATTATTGGACATATTCAAAATCTGCAAAACTAGGTTAGAATCCTCACAGGCACTCCCTCACGTGGTTCACTCAAGAATTGATACACTTACACTCGTGTTTGCACACTAAACGGCTTTTACTCTCTTATGGTTTCACACACTCTTGCCTTTTTTCTTCCACTCTTTTGTGTCTTCTTTAGTTCTTATTCAAACTTCCAAAAACTAATTCAAAATAATCCCACAGCAATTCAAAAGATGAGAAACAACCAAACTAAAATGGCTAAAACTTGTATAAGATGAGATACTGATTGCCTTAGGAAGTTATTATCACCAAACATGTTTCCTTCGGTGATCTTGCATTCATTCTTGATAATTTGCAGATCATCAACTCTGCATGCATTGTTGTTGTTGTTAATATTCCCCACAAACTGAGCGGACGATGAAGGCACAGTTTGACTAGAAAAGAAGCAAGAGCAGCCTTGGTGACATGTTTGGTGAAGATATCAGCTACCTGATTGGCTGAAGATACAGGTTTGGTGACAAGTGATCCAACAACAACACGTTCGCGTAATAAATGGTAGTCCAGCTCAATGAGTTTACTTCTCGCATGAAAAACTGGGTTGACTGTCATGTGTAGGGCGCTGAGATTATCACAGTAGAAGACAGGTGTATTGGGTAGAGAGATACGTAGATCTTGAAGAATAAAGAAGAGCCCATGTAAGTTCAAGGTGAGGACCTTGATAGTCGAAGTTGCGTTAATGTTTGCAGTACCACACTTGTGAGTAAACTTAATTTGAGTACTGTTAAGCATATGAAACCATATAGATTGCAATGGCTTAATGATAGTGGAGAAGTGAAAGTGACTAAACAGGTTGTGGTTCCATTTTTGATTCGCAAATATGTTGATGAAGTTCTGTGCGATGTGTGGTACCAATGCAAGAACGTCACATCTTGTTGGGGAGACCATGGCAATATAATAAGAAGGCGATTCATGATGGGGTTAAAAATAGGTATACCATTGTAAAAGATGGTAAAACCATCACTCAAACCTTTATACCCAAACAGGCGTATGATGATCAAATAAAGCTCAAACATGAGCATGAGGGCATGAGGAGAGAAATCAAGGTGAGGACCAAGGTTAGAGAAGACCATTAGAGTTGGCCAGAACCCAAATCACTACAACCTATTCAGGCACACATCCAATCACAAACAAGCCAGACCATTCGACCACAGCTCAAAAACACCAAAATCTGGTCGAGAGCGGAGGTAAGACAAGAGGAGAGAAGAAAGTCAGGAAGAGTGACTAGAATTGAGTAGAAAAAGTTAAGAATCAGCCTAATTTTTATCCTAGAGAGGGTGAGGTCAGATCTGTATGTTTCATAAACGAGCCACTGATTTTACTTATGTACAAAGAGGCTTACTTTAATACTAATGATCTTGTTCATATTGTGCCTAGGGTCGCTATTTTGTTTTTGCAGGAGTTTGATGATGTTTACCCCAACAAAACTCCTAGCGGATTACCACCATTGCGGGGGATAGAGCATCAGATTGATCTTGTACATGAAGCTTCGATTCTTAACCGACCAGCCTATATAACTAATCTTGAGGAGATAAAAGAGCTTCAAAGATAAATTTATGAGCTAACAGATAAGGGTTATCTTCATGGGAGTATAACTAATCTTGAAGGTGGAGCATGTCTGCTGATTGTCGAGCCATCAACAACATAACGGTTTTGATTCGAGGTCGAATCCTTTCAAGGAGAGAGGGGATGATGCGAACCGGTCCAGGAAAACCAATAAGGATTAAGGGGCTGGATGGAAGGGTATAAATAAGACTAATGGGTTTCTTTAATTTTGTTAGTTACAGCCAAAGGCTTTTTTAATTTGTGGATTTTAGGCCAGTTTTCAGTGGACCTCATTTAAGTCCACATAAGGGGTCCATTAGGGTTAGCTTTTCAAATAGTATTTAAACTCATGTTCAGAATAAATTTGGCCGCCATTAATGAATTTTAAATCTGAACTTTTCACTGATTCTTGCACTCTTCAGTTCCTGAACGAATTGAATCCGACTTATCGAAGATTAACTGGCTTCGTGGCATCATTCTAGTCTATCCAACAATGCTGGTGCCTTGGGGCATGTTTCTATTGTGTCACAATCCTATCAGACCCATTTTGGCTTTCCTGGATCAGATCTCATTCTTCGTTGTGGGTTGCGTGACCACGTGATCACGAGGTTCACATCACGAGCTCCCACAACGCGACGATAATGACTTGGATCTGAAATGGAGGGGGCATCCGTGATTACTGTAAGTTTCGTTTCCAAAGGAGTCCCCATGGGTTTGCTAATGCAAACCGAGGAGGTGGACTTGTTGGTCATACACTCGCGGATGGGGATGAATTTGCACAACACCAGTTCTCGCTTCCAAGTGGTCCAATTACAAGACTTAGAGCTAAATTATCTAAGGAAGCACTAAATGGGCTAATCCAAGAGATTTGGGCTTATTCTAAACAACTCACGATGGGCTCAAATAATAATCAAGGCTTAGTCCACATCATCAGACCAATTGAAGAGGGTAATAAATATGCAAAAACGTTTCCAGCATGATCTAACCATCAAAGGGCATGAATTTGATGAGTTCCAAGATATTAAATAGAGGATTAAACGTGGTCTTAAATGGTTATGCACTAAATACATTGAATTTAGTTATGACTTTTCCTATCCTTTATCAACATTAGAAAAATCACAATTAACAGGAAATTGGGAGGTCAATTGACTGACAGACAATATTTTTTTTTTTTTCAAATTCTGGCACTAAAAGAACATCATACAGGGGCAGTTTTTTATCTTTTTGTTTAATGCCTGAATTTCCAGTACTTGTTATAAGTATTGAGGAGCCATCTTTGATTATGACAACATCAGAGCCAGAGTATTCATGTATATCAATTAACATACCTGGTTATCCTGTCATCTGATTTGAGGCTCCTGTGTCAGCTGTCCATTTAGTTTCAGTTGTTTAAGGTGAGTGCCGCAATAGCTTGGGGAATCACATCACTTTGAGTTGACCTTTTTGGAATCCAGCAATAGATTTTGGCAGTATGACCTATTTTCCCGCAATACTGACAGGTTTCATTGCAATATAGGTCTCGTTCTGCTGCTATCATACGACATTCTCCAGGTTGTGGTGGTCATCGTTGTTGTGTTGGTGAAGTTGAATTGCTTGAGTAGTTTTGGCCTTGATTTTGTGCTTGTTGTGCTTGAAAGCCACGACCTGAAGAGGTAAATGTGCTGATGCGATTTCTTGTCGCAGTATTGTATGGTTGTCTCTGTTGTTGTCTATAGAATGCTAGGTGTGGGGTAAGTTGAGAAAATGATATATCTATTTGATTTTAGAACCAGTTACGGCGCTCATCAAGGTTCTGTAACTGAAATCAGCTCTGTGTAGGTCGGTCTTGGTGGTTTTAGCATTGTTATTGTGAAGGTTTCATATTGTGGTCCTAAGCGTGTTAGAAGGCAAAAGACTTTTTCTTTGTCTAGTAGGGGTTTTCCTATACCAGTAAGATTGTCACACAAGCTTTTAATAGTGTGTATGTGATCTTTAATGGTTTTGTTGTCATCTTTTCTGAGGTAGATCAGTTGTTGTCGTAGTGTAAACTCTCTTTCTTGAGAATCTTGTGCATATGCATCTTTGAATGCTTCCCAGACTGTAAGTGTTATGTCTAGGCCAAATAATAAGGCCTAGTGCTTCTTTAGAGAGGGTTCCAATGATCCATCCTCAAAGAAGATGATCAAACTTTTGCCAAGCTACAAATTCTTGTGTCAGTTGTGGTGTAGTGCTTCCTGTTTCTGAGGTGTTTGCAGGTGGAATGATGTATTTTGTGGGGATTGGTATTTCTTTGGTGAGGTGATCAACTAGATCTTGACTTTCTGCTAATCCTAGAACTTGTTCTCTCCATAATGGATAATTTGATTGTGTGAGTTTGAGGGTGCGAAGTGGCCAACATTTAAGGAGAGGGAAGTCATGGCTGATTTCAAGATTGTAGGCAGGATCGTCCCTACTCTGATACCAAGAAGAAAGTTTGAATGGTTTGAGAAAGATGGGAATCACTTGTAAGAGATGGTATTATTTTTCAACCTTACTTTACTGCATTACATCATATGATTTTTATAGACTATTACATAAGAGGGAAAGAACAAGAAGGTAGGAAGTAATTATTCTGCTAATTATGTATCAGTCAAGGAGTTTCCTTTTTGTTTTGCTGTCATTAACTGAAATTTCCTTTTTGTGCATAGTTATTACCGTTGCTGATATTTTGTATTCCATGATTCATTGATTCTGCATTATGATGTAGGCCCCGTTTATTTGCTGGAAAGTGGTTTCTTTTTGGAAAGTGAATTCCGGGAAAAGTGAATTCCGATATTTGGCAGTATTATGGAAAATGAACTGGAAAACACTTTCCAGTGTTTGTTTGTGGTATGAAAAATGAACTGGAAAATAATTTATTAATAAATTATTTTTTTTTCAAGTTTATTAAAATAATGAGGAACAAATCTTACAAATTAAAAAGTTGAATGAGAATGAAATTAAAAAAAAATATAATTTCATAAATTATCTCAAATAAAATAAATAATAATCAAAATAATAGAGATCAAATCTAAAAAAAAAAATTTAAAAAAAAAGAAAGGTGAATAAAATAAAATAATAATAATTAACATTTCATAAATTATTTCAAATAAAATAAGTAACAATAAAAAAAATGAGGACCAAATTTGATAGATAAAAAATTTCAATAAAAAAATGATAAGAAAAAAGCAAATAGCAATTATAAAATTAAAGACCAAAATTAATATAAAAATTAAATTTTAAAAAATAAAATTGAAAAATAAATATTCAAAACAAATTATATATAGCAATCAAAAGTTTGAGGATCAAATTTGATATAATTATAACTTCCGGAAATTGTTTTCTGTCCAAATTTTCCGAAAAACATTTTCTTGAAAACCAAACCAAATTTTTCTTTGACTAGAAAATATTTTCTGTTGATCAATTTTCTAAAAAATAAACAAAAACAAAAAATTTTAGAAAGTGATTTCGATGAATTCCAATAAACAAACAGCCATACATTTTGTTGCCTCAGTAAGTTATTATCACCAAACATGTTTTCTTTGCTGTGCTGCATTTGCACCATTTCATGATCATCAACTCTGCATGCATTGTTGTTGTTGTTAATCAACCAAAGATTAATCAGAGAAAAAAAAGAGTTAAAACTCCGAACTAAGAGACAATAGCTGAAGCAAAATAGTTCCTTGTGTGTGCTGCCTTAGGAAATGGATTATAATAAGGGAAGCCTCACTACCAGAGAAAGAAAGAAGAGAAGCATCCACCTAAAGACCAAGGGCCTGTTCGTTCATTCTCACTCTGGGTCAGAACTAGAAGTTCATAGATAGGTCAGGGAAGTTTCCACTACAATCTTAAGGGTTCATGACCTTTTTTCAAAAGCAAAGATTACCACAACATCAGCAACCTTCTTCTGTTGAGGCTTGGAAACTCCTATCGTCAAGTCCCTTTACGATCTTCACTTATTCTATCTCTCAACTCACTCCTATCGTCAAGTCCCTTTACGATCTTCACTTATTCTATCTCTCAACTCACTCCTATCGTCAAGCCCTTTACGATCTTCACTTATTCTATCTCTCAACTCACTCCTATCGGCAACATCCGCTGCAACAAGTTACGAAAGCTTTCCTAAGAGAGCGGCCTAACTCTCTTCTTTACTTTATAGGTTGGCCCAGATTCCTCCCCTTCCATGCAGTGCCCTTTCCTTGAACCACCATGCCCTGCCGACATTCGTTCCCTCCCTTCCCCCTGCCTGTTGATCGATCAAAGAAATATCCTTGCGCAGTCCCTTGTTGATCGAATAGCAATCCTTTGGACGACACCGTTTTTTATCCTCATAAATAAAATAAGTAGTAAGTTCTACGCCGGGTATACGCGCGCGGAAGGACCAACTTATATCCGTAGCAATACGTTACTTATTCTTTATTTAGTTATAATGCTGACCCCACCCACATCATAGCGTTGCCGACCCAATCAATAGAACCTATAGATTTACTCAGCTTAAAATGTCATAGATGATCAGATCAGGGTTGTTTATCATGATCAAAATCATGATCCAGCCTAAACATTTCATGCCACTCATTGAATCGAGACAAGCAAATACTATTTTTATATTGGTTTATCTATTTTAAATTTCAGTCAAATATTAATATTATTTTACCTTGTACACATTTCAAGTGCAATGGATATTACCGTCCTAAACCCTACATTCTATCTAGATATTTATATTTATAATCACTTTCTACTTTGTATTTATACATAAAATTCTTTGTCTTGTCAATTATTTATACGGCGAGGGATAAATTGAGTGAGTTTAAAATAGAAACACTTTCTAAGTTGAAAAATATTTAAAATGAGACAAATCTTGTCACGGGCCACTGTGGTTGTCCTGCGAGAGCTGTCCACGTGGTTGCTATTGATAAACTCTGCAGTGAGTGGTCAAGTGGGCAGCAGACATAATGGTCTAGTTGGTGCAGTGTCGTTGGGTATTTAGTTGGAAGTAATTAGTCCAGTTACAAGTTTAGTTGGTAAGTTTAGTGGGTTGGGTAGTTTATTTCATGTTATTATTATTCATATGGTTACGTGTCATTGTAACTAGTTATGAATAGGTCAATAAGGATCAATGGTTGAAAATCAGCTGAGTATCAGAGTTGTATTACTGGGGTCTAGGAATCCGGTAATTAGTTTTTTTTTAATTATTATTTACAATTTTCATAAATTAAATTTTAGAGGTTTTGGATTCCTCAAAAATCTATTTATTATTCTCTAAAAATTTAAGAATCGTAATAAATATGTGAAGAAAGTAATTTGTTCGACGTGAAATAAATTGTAAATTGTTTATATATTAAAAAATAATAAAAAAATATATATTCTAAAAAAAATGCTGTGTTGATTTTATATAAAATATAAAAATTATATTTGATTTTTTTTATATATAACAGCATTCCAAAATACTATGCAATAGAAATATTTAATATTTTATATCAATAAAAAAACAAAAAACAAACCAACAGTATTAACAAACTTTGATCACTGAGGCTGAGTCGGAGGCGTGTAAAAAAGGACCCTGTCATTGGGTACGAAGTAGGCAGATTCTACTGCTGAGGACTTGACGCGTAGTTGATTTATGCGTGGATGATATTATTTTTTTTTTAATATAAAAAATATTAATTATATATATTTTTTCATTGTATTATAAATTTAGCTAAAATAATAAATTTGTGTAGAAATTATGTGAAGTGTAAGTTTTCTATAAAATATATAAATTTTAAATCGTTATAAATTTATCTGTTTAGAACTTTTCAATGAAATAACCAACATTAATTTATTATCATCATTAAAAAAGCAAGAAGATTCGGATATTTCAATTATTAAACTTTCTGCATTCAGATTAATTCATTTTATAATTCAATTTAAACCAGACTAAAACAAAATATATATTGTGAAAATACTTGTAATAATCAAATAACAAAAACAAATAGTTAATTTTCTATTAACAAAAAGTCAAAAATATAAATTGAAAATTCATTCCTGCATTATTTTCATTATCATTGCTATCACAATTAAAATTATGATCAATATTATTATAAAAAAAATTAAAATAAATAAATACCTTGGAAAAAATTAAAAATAAACAAAAGATTTTTATAAAAAACAATTAAAAAAATCATAACAATTATCATTATCATTATCATTGCGTAAATAGTAAAATAAAAAAAATCATCTGATCCAAATAATAAATAGAAATAAGAGAAAACAGATAAAAAAATGAATAAAAAAAGGAGCAATATTAATTTTAAAATGATTACCTATATCAATTAAAATTTCAGACCTGAACCAATTAAAAATAAAACCCCGATAAAAAAACAAACACTAAAAACATAGATGCATAGAGACGAATAAAGAATAAACATTATCTAAGAATTAAAAAAATAAATAAATGAATTAATACTAAATAAAAATCTGCAATAATCAAATAAACAATATAAATAGTTAATTTTCTATCGATAAAAAAACAAAAACATAAATTGAAAATTCATCCTCACGTTATTGTCGCTATCATTGTTATAACAATTAAAATTATTATCAGTATTGCTGTCAAAACAATCAAAATGATTAAATTGACCTGAAAAATCATTAAAAAAAGAAAAATATTTTTATAAGAAAAAACATAAAAAGTAATCACTAAAATTATCATTATTATTGCGCAGATAGTAAAACCATAAAAATCATCTAATCCAAAGAGAAAATAAAAATAATAGAAAAAAATCAATAAAGGGAGAAAGGAAGCAATATTAATTTAAAATACTATAACAATAGTAACATCGGAGTCTTAATATCTAAAATTATTATTGTTGTTACCATCAAAGTAATAAAAATTATAAAATTATACCGAGGAAAAAAATAAAAAGCATAAACAAAATAATAAATAGGAAAATAATTAAATTATTATTATTATTATTATTATTATGAAAGAATAAATAAATGAATGAAAGATTAAAAAAATTGTAAAAACTACAACAAAAGATAAAAAAAAAATACAATAAAAACTAAAAATTATCATTATTATTACTATCAAAACAATAAAAATTATCAAGTTATTCTGAGAAAAAAAACCCTCAAAAACATTAATAAAAGAGTAAGCAAGAAAAACAATTAAATTATTATTATTATTATTATAAATGAAAGACTAAAAAAATTATAAAAAATTTAACAAAATTAAAATCATAAAAAGAAATCAAGGGATTAAAATATAAAATTAAAGTATAAGGGCCGAAATGAAAATCAAATATATTATCAATTTCAATCAAAAAAATGAAATTGAAAAAATTAAAACCGCTGCACCAAATAAATTAATATTTTTAAACTCAATCCAGAAATTAAAAGAAGAAGGACCGAAGTGCAACATTAACATTTAATTAATTTCCATCGAAGAACCCAATCAAATTAAATGAAAACTTATATAACAAAAATCAAGACCAAAAACAAAATTGAAAGTCTAGGGCTTGAACTGAAAAGTAACAGGGGACACTCCTGCAGTTTTAAGTGCAGGAGAGAGAGAAAGGTGGCCATCGGCTTTAGCTGGCCACCGCTGCGCCCATGACTGTCCGTTGCCAACACGCGTTGCACCGGGAGGAAGACCACGCTGAGGCGCCGCAGGAGAGACTCCGAAAGCTCATCTTTGGCCTCCGTAGGATGCCGCACGCGCCTCCTAAACAGGGCGTGAGGTGGAAAACGATCTAGCGTGTGCCTCTCACGCCATGACAGTTATGGAAAGAAATAATAAAAAAAATATGGTCAATTACCGTCTTGCCCCTGAACCCAGTAACCTTTTTTGTCTTATTAGGGGCTAAAACCGTATTTAGCCTATTTCAAAAAATAATTAAATAAGAAGAAGACCGGCGGGCCGACCAGACCGTTCTGGTCTGATATGCGCAATGACGACGGTGCCCCTAATTCTGGTGGCTTTTTTGTCATTTTCAGAGGGTAGAATCATTAATACATTATTCATAAATGGGAAAAAGAAAAAAAAAAACGGTGGATATGCACGTGTGAAGCACCGGATCAAATATACAATCCACATTAATTACACTCATAGTCTACAATGCATGAACAGCAAAACATCCACACCTATTTTTTGTTATTTAATCTGAAAAAAAAAGTGGTCGTGCATTTGAACCTGAGTCGAGAAAACTGCTTCTCAACTCGTATTATCTCGGAGGTGGGTTCTTGACAACATATGAAATGCCGTTCATCCAACCCATATCAATAAGAAATCTTGGGTCTATATAGGGGTTGTTTTCTTAGCAATTGTCCCGCTTCATGGCAGTAATGAGAGATTCTTATATAATATGCAAGCAGAAAGAAAGCTTCAATCAGACACCTACCTTTTCGACCTGATTATACTATTATGCGTGCGGAGAATATAGCCCAGCAAGATTCTTCAATAAGAAATCCGGGTTGGATAGTGACCCCTACCATGTCATTGCAAAGAAAGGATAAATTTGCCACACACTCTCCAATGCCCAATACAATATAGAGATCCGTTTCGACCTTGTTCAAATGGGAAGGTTTCGGAGTTTTGATATGGATATCTCGTGTTCCGCATCAGGACCGCGTACAAGTTACAGTAATAAGGAAGGGATAAAGACTTCTCCATCAATCAAAGTGGATCTTCATTCCTTACCAAGGCCCTGATCTACTAAGGTAAGGCTCGAGGGTCCATAGGTAGGAAGGTGTGGTGCGTTGCTTCTGTTCAACTTAGCAAGCTTCGGATATAATGGTTTATCCCAGCTCCTCTTTGGTGCTGCGATTCTTTCATGTTCTTAGTTATTTCGGTAACTAGAGGCTACCTAGGCCAGGGATAGAGAGGTTCATAAGGGCCAAAAAATGACACTTCCCCGTATCATGAAACCACTACTTACTCCACTCATCCCTTAAGGCGGCGTTAGTTAGGGAAGAGGCACCTTTTCATGTGCCCTAAAAGACTTTCCAAGAGCCATTAAAAAAAAGCCAAAAAAGAAGTAAAAGCAAAATGGAAACGCATTCTTTTAGACCTGAGGAATGGCAATCTTTTTCCGTCCTGGCCTAGTCTCTTCTCTCTGAAGGCTGTTCCTATTCATATTCAAATTGATAGATAGTTTCTATCTTTCAGTTTATATCTTTCGTTCTCCATGTTCGCAAGTTTCAATCCAGATGTAATGGATTGTGTTTCACCCACGCGATAATATCTATATGGGTAAATGCTTGACGAGCTATCCAAAACGAGTCGTGTCCATGCGATTTTCCTCTCTCGCATAGAGCCAACCTTATTCTATGACCTTATTCTATGTGCTGTCCCGGGTGGGCTACCATCCTTTTCCATTCCACTACCTTACATGTTAGCTCGTCTCTGTTTTTGTCTTCGTGTCTACTGTTTCAATTGATGCTGCTTGTCTGTCAGGATGGCTCCCTGTTCTTATTCCTAGTTCAACCTTCTTGACATAGTTTTCGTCACTTGAATACCAACTTTCACCGGGGTGGATTGAGCGGCTGCAACGTCCGAAAGTTATGATTTAGTAGTAGATGCCCCCTTCCATTTGAAACGACTTAAGAACTTGGTCGGTGAGAAGAAAAGAAACAGGGTATGAAATCCTTAGTCCACCGTGCTAAGCATACGAGAATTGAGACTGCTACACGCCCCGGGAATCCCCTAATTGTTAGTTTTGACCATAGAACGTATAAGGTACCTAGAAATGACTAGGAGCCCACATGAACCCATATCAACCCATCTTCAATCATGAGGTCCGGAACTAGCTGGAAGATAAAAAGAAGCAGATTAGGATTTTAGCATTAGCTGGAGGGGAACTAAGAGACAATTCAGCACGAAGTGGTATGATCCTCGTGATTAAGTGGTCAAGCAACCCACAATCACGAATTAATGAGTGTGATACAATAGAACATTTTTCAAGACACCAGCAGTATTTGAATAGATAGAATAACACCAAGAAACCAGTTAATCTTTGATAAGTCAGATTCGGTTTGTTAAAGACTGCAAGAATAACTCTCACACTTAAAACTGAAAAGTTCAGAATTAATATTTTTCAATGGTTGCCGAAATTCAGTTTACATGAGTTTATATAGTTTTTGAAAAACTAATTGATGTGAACCTCGTGATCAGGTGGTCACGCCATCCACAACAAAGAATGAATGAAGAAGTAGAATGACACCATGAAGCTAGTTAATCTTCGATAAGTCAGATTCAGTTCGTTCAAGAACTAAAGAATGAAGAATCACTCACACATAAACTGAAAAGCTCAGAATCAATTTCATAAACTGAAATTTAACTAACATGCGTTTAAATAGACTTTTAGAAACTAACACTAACAGACCCCATATGTGGACTTAAATGAGGTCCACTCAAAACTATAAAAACAAAGTCTTAATTTAAGCCCAAACAAGCCTTATACTTTAGCTAACAGAATTAGAGAAAGCCCATCAGTCTTATTTATAGCCATTTAATCCTTACTGGTGTTTCTGGACTGGTTCGCATCATCTCCTCTCTCCTCAAAAGGATTCGACCTCGAATCAAGTGCGTTATGTTGTTGATGGCTCGACAATCAACACACATCCTCCACATTCTATCCTTCTTAGGCTTGAGTAGCATGAGTACAACACATAGACTTATACTCTCACGACTATATCCCTTATTAGCTCATCAACTTATCTTTGAATCTCTTTTATCTCCTTGGGATTACTTCTATAGGTTGGTTGGTTAGGAATTGAAACTTTAGGTACAAGATCTATCTTATGCTCTATCCCCTGCAATGGTGGTAATCAACTAGGAGTATCTTTGGGGAACGCATCATCAAACTCATGCAACAAAGAACCAACAACACTAGGCACAATCTGATCAAATCATTAGTATTAAAATAAGTCTCCTTGACACAAGTAAAATTATTCGCTTATAAGTGAAATATGAAGATGTAACCTCACCCTCTCTAGCATAAAAATTAGTTTTTCCACACAATTCTCATCACTCTTCCTGACTTTCTTCTCTCCTCTTTTCTCACCTACACTGGCGACCAGATTTGGGTGTTTTTGAGATATGGTCGAATGGTCTGGTTTGTTTGTGTTTGGATTGGTGTTTGAATGAGTTGTAGTGGTTTGGGTTCTGGCCGAATCTGATAGTCTTCTCTCCCCATTGTCTCATGCTCACGTTTTAGTTTTATTTGATCACCATAGACCGGTTTAGGTGTAAGAGGTACAAGTGTGATGTTTTTACCATCTTTTACAACGGTATACCTATTCTTAACCCCATCATGAATGGTCTTCCTGTCATATTGCCAAGGCCTCCCCTACAAGATGTGACTTGCTTGCTTTATTACCACATCACACAACACTTCATCAACATATTTCCCAATCGAAAATGGAACCACAACACGTTTATATGATTTCACTTCTCCACTATCATTCATCCATTGCAATTTATATGATTTCGGATGCTTAACAGTACTCAAATTCAGTTTACTCACAAGTATGGCACTGCAAAACATTAACGCAACTCCCACTATCAATAATTATATTACACACCTTACTTTGTACGTAACAGCGAGTATGGAAGAAATTCTCTCTTTGTTGATTAGATTCATCTTCCCTGACGTGAACCTGAAGTTTGTGCCTTATAACTAAGCACTCCGCAACCGGTAATCCTAACTCATCCCCATCACTATCCTCCAATGGTGGCATACCTTCACAGTAAGATTTGTCACTTTCAGATTCCATATCACCAAAATCTCTAACTCCGAAGCATAATGTACATGCCCTTGAGACCTGAAACATTGAACATTTAACATTACCTTTGGCGTAGGGACATTAATTTTAGCCATTGTAAGTTCAGTTTTACAAGGAACAAAGGATCTTGGCTAGACAGTACCCTCACTCTTCAGATTCGTCTTCCAAGATGACGAAGATCCTGAATTAAATCCTGGCCGAACATGTCCCTTCATAAGTTCTCTCTCCATCTTCATAACCATGTCAACCATGCTCCACATAGTGCTGTAGCTCAACCACATTGGCAATGTCGCTCCTCAACCCATTAAGAAATCTAGCCATTGTGGCTTCTCTATCCTCAACAACATTGGCCTGAATCATTGCTTTGTGATAATCATTAAGTCCCATTGCCTTGATAATCATAATCTCCATCTCTTTATGATAATCATTAAGTCCCATTGCCTTGATTCAGACCATGGAGCTTCAGGTATAGGTCTTAGTAATAGTGGTTTGGCACAAATCGCCTCCTCATTAAGACGTTCATCTCCCCCCAACTCTATACGAGTCACTCCCCATTACAATTCAATCATCACCACTTTCATGTTTTTTTTTTTTTATGTTCCTAATAGCTATGAAAGTAAACAATTGAATCTACTTTTTTCTCCCATTCCTCATAAGCCTCAGGATCATTTTTTCCTTCGAAGTTAGGAATTTTTAATTTCATGTTGTCCCCATCCTTATCTTCATAATTCTCCATGCCACGGAAATTCACATTCCTCCTAGCTCTGTTCGGTACAAAATCATAGTCATTTTCGTCCACATATGCGTTTTCATCAACATGCTCGTATTTCCTTGGCGATCAACCCTACAATGCTATTGCCTTTTTGAATTCACCTCATCTTTCAGACAACAACTCAAGTTGCTGATCCATGGCTCATAATTAGAATGCTATGTTAGCGTTTTGTGTCGCTGATTCATTGCAAAAAAAAAATGTATATCCTCATAACTCAAATAAGAATACTTTTCATTCTAATAAGCTCACTACGTCTTTTACCTCTCAACTTCCTTTCTTTTGCTTCTTTTGGAACAAAAATCAAAGTCAATATGCTTTGCAGCGCACTCTAATTATGATTTTCAGACTCAAGAAGCTATAAAAATAATAATAAAAAAAAGCAAAATTATGATTGCGATTTCGTGAATAGCAAGGCAAATTCGTATGAATTCTGGACGATAGTAGCGACAAGAATTACTTGACTCCTAGAAAACCCAAAATAGAATAAAAAAAATGAATTGAACAAAAATAAACAGTATGGATCACATTTTTAGAAGGGGGAAGAATCTAAACTCTTACGCAGAATAACCCAGACCAAACAGCCTTGAAATAACCCAGAATTCAATATTTTTGATTTTAATACGAACATAAAATAAATACTCAAATTATAGGTCGTTCACGTACTTCTTGGTACACAACCCCTTGTGTTATCAAATTTCGGCACAAACAAACCTCCAAATGAAAACTCTAGTATATGATTTCAAAATAAGCACAAATTCAATATGTAAAGTTTCACTTCATACTAAAGTGTTTTGTTAGGGTTCCCTAAGGTGGTGTTTCTCGGCAGAAATCAAATTAGACGAATCTCAAATTTGACATGTGATTCTATCCCAACCCTAATCAATTCCAAGGTGGTTTTCTTATGTTTCCCCCGAGTTGTGTTTTCTGCTGCAAAATTTCATCTAATGGCTCTGTCATCCAAGGTGGTTTTCTTTTTTTCTGTTTTTTTTTTTTTTAACTATACTGAATCTGTTTTTTACCGAAACGACAACACAAAAAAAGCATGAAATATAAGCTTTGTTTTGCTTTTTTTACTATATCACGCAAACTCGAAGAAAAAGGATATGACCTTGTTCCTTGGCCTAGCTCTGGCCTCGGATGTTTTTTTTGCTTTCATGACACAGACACGAAGAACAAGGAGATACACGCCATTATGGAACAGGAAATCTAAATACCTGAGTTAATATGTTTCCGAACCTAGCTCTGATATAATTTGATACGAAACTCGTGATCACACAACCGATAACCAAGAATGAGCTCCGAACTTCGAAAACCAAAATACCTTTTAGGAGTATTCCACGATGGAAACCTGCCCCAAGAAACAAGAAGTATTGGAACCAGGAAGGCAATTAATCATTGATAAGTCGGATTAAATTCGTTCAAGGAATGCAAGAATCACTCTCCCCTAAAATCTTGAAAAGATCAGCATTCATATTCATCAATGGTTGCTGAAATTCCGTTTACATTGGTTTGCATAGTTATTGAAAAACTAGCCATATTGCAACACTTTAGGAACAAAAATCAACAAATCAAAGTCAATAGCCTTCGCAACGCACTCAAATTACAATTTTCTAACTCATGAAGCAATAAAAATACTGAAAACAAAAGCAAAACTAGGACCGCAATTTCACAAGAGGAATTCAAATTTGTACGAATTGTGGATGAAAAAACAGAAGCAAATAGTAGCGAAAACAATTACTTGACTCCTTAGATTACCAGAAATAGAATAGATACAAGTAATTGGACGAAATTTTTCAGCAAGGATATATGTTTTGAGACTTAATACCCAAGCCAAATGATGTCGAAATGACCTGAAATTCAATATTTAGGACTCGAATACTAAATGCTCTAGAAAACTCAATTCATAGATCATTCTCCTGTTTCTAGCTACCATACTCCTCACGCGATCAGTTTTGCTTATTGATCACTGCGGTAGTATTTCTGCGATAGAAATGAACCTCGAAATAAAATCCTTGAGTAAACGAAATCCGAAGAAGCCCATACTTGACACATTTTGACATCTCACCACCAGTAGACCGAATATGAATGTTGAATCGATTCTCGAGTGTTTTGCTGCTGTTACACCAGCGTAGAAATGTATCTTTCTTTTCTCTCTGACTGTAAAAAAGATGTATTCTGACCTCTTTTTTTTTGCTTTCGTGATGCAGACACGAAGAACAAGGAGATAGACACAGACCCCCAAATCATTATCGAACAGGAAAAAAAAAACGAAAATAGCTCTTCTTGATTATTGGACAATGTTAGAATCCCTACAAGCACTCCCTCACGTGTTTTACTCAAGAATTGATACACTCGGGTTTGCACACTAAACTGCTTTAACCCTCTTATGGTCTCCCGCACTCTTGCCTTTTTTCTTCCACTCTTTTGTGTCTTCTTTAGGTTTTAATCGAACTTCCAAAAACTAATTCAAAATAATCCTATAGCAATTCAAAAGATGAGAAACAACCAAAACTAAAATGGCTAAAACTTGGATAACATTGAAATCAAGTTTTTCTAGTGCAATCATATGTTGTTTTTTTTTTTATTTTCACGATTTCCTTGTTGAACTTGAATAAGGTGAGAAACAAGATTGAAAAGAAGTTTTCCTACCTGAATCCTGCACCATTTTTTTCCCGTATTGTTTGACGATTTTTTTTGGTCTTCTATAAGAGGTAACAGTGTATACAAGAAAAAACAAAAATGAAAGCACCCTATCAAAGCTCTGATACAAAATGATATGAACCCAATAGCAACGATGGTTTAGAACCCGAAGATCGTGTAGACAAGATTGCTTGAACCTTGACCCAACACCTAACAAGATGAAAACCAAGACTACGAAGGATTGAAACCCCACACCTACAAAACGTGGGAATCTCTCAACAATCAAGATTAACTTGAGAAGTTCTACGAGTTCTTTTAAGAACGAAGAGGAACACAAGGCCTCACAAAAATGAGAATTTGCTGAAAACATAATCTGTTTATTCATTTCGAAATTCTCATCTATATACTTGGAACAACCCTCCAAGAATAGTAAAAGTCATAACTAAAACTTTAAAACAGCACAAACATCAAAATAAACAACTCCCCACGTTTTTAGGTCTGTTGGACTTCTAGAGGCAACCATAAATAGCTAAATTCAATGTATTTAACATCACCATTAAAGACCATGGTTAATCCTCTATTTAATATCTTCAAATTCATGGCCTTTGATGGTCAGATCATGCTAGAATCGTTTTTGCATAATTATTAGCCTCTTCAATTGCTTTGATGATGTAGACTAAGCATTCATTATTATTTGAGCCCATCGTGGTCTGTTAATTGGATCACTTGGAAGTGACGACAGGTCTTGTGCAAATTCATCCCCATCCGCGAGTGTATGATTAACAAGTCCACCTCCTTGGTTTGCATGAGATTGTACTTCCCAAAGAGGTCCATTATGGCTAGTTTCTGAATAACTATAGAAACCCATGTGAGTTTCAGCAGTCGTTAATGAATATGAATTGTGATCTTTTCAGGTTTTTGGGTGGGAGTGATTCTGGCATTCCTTATTTCTTGAACAAACTGAATGCGACTTATCAATGTTTAATTGACTACGTCGTGTCATTGTTCGCATTCCAATACACCTTGTGTCTTGGGGCAGGTTTCCATCGTGGAATACTCCTAAAGGACCTATTTCAGCTTTCAGCGACTGGATCTCATACTTGGCTATAATCTATCCTCTTTCGCATCATGTTGTATCTGAGCCAAGCTCGGAAACAAGGTAGTTATTTTCGTTTTTTTTCCTGTTCCATAAAGGTTTGTAGTGTCATGCACGCAAAAAACAAAAGAGGTCAGAAAACATCTTTTTTACTGTCTCATCGTATTGGTACATTCAAACAGGTGAGATTTGAAGGGTCATTCAATTTTTACCGCAGGAAAAATAACTCCGGTGTAACAACCGCAAAACACCCAAGAATCGATTCAACATTCGTATTCAGTCTATTGGCGGATAGGCTTCTTCGGATATTGTTTACTCCAAGCTTTCACTCTAATAAGCTCATTACGCCTTGTACCTCTCAACTTGCTTTCTTTTGGTTCTTTTGGAACTAAAATCAACAAATCAAAGTCACCATGCTTCACAGCGCACTCTAATCATGATTTTCAGACTCAGACAATAAAAATACTGAAAACATAGCAAAACAAAACTACGATTATGATTTTGAGACTAGAAATGCATATTCACACAAATTATGGACGATACGAAGACACGAAATAAAGCAAAATCAAATACTAGCGAAAACAATTTCTTGACTCCTAGAGCACGAAAATGAATTGGACAAGACTAAACAGTAAGGATCACTTTTTGAGATTGACCAGAATCTAAACTCTTACGCAATTTTCGCGCAACAGAATTGAAACCCTAGGAATAACCTTGAAATAACCTCAATTTAAATATTTAGTATTTTAATACTAAAGTAACATCAACACTCAAATTATAGGTTGTTCACGTACTTCCAGATACTCAGCCCCCTGTGTCATCAAATTTCGGCAGAAACGAACCTCCAATTGAAAACTGTAGTATCCGATTTCCCAATAATCCCAAATTCAATATATCATTCTATATAAACCCTATGACACAGAATCTAAAGTTTTAATGGATTCTGAAGTATTTTTCTTAGGGTTAACGAAGGTAGTCTTTCTGCGGCAGAAATGAATTTGGAAACAAACCCTTAGGAAATCAATATTAGAATGAGCCCAAATTTGACATATGATTCTATGTCGATCCCAATAGACCGAATATGAATTTTCAATTGATTCCAATGTGGTTTACTTATGTTTCCTCCCAGTTGTGTTTTCTGCGGCAACACTTCATCTAATACCTCAATCTTTCTTTTCTTTTCTTTGTTTCTCTCTTTTTTTTTTTAAATAGACTGCATCTCCTTTTCTTTTCTTTTCTTTTCTTCTTCTTGTTTTTTTTTTTTTTCCCTTTTTCCCATATTTTGTTACTAGATCATACAGACACGAAGAACCAGGAGATGGACACAAACACTGAAAATAACAGAATGTGAGATTCCATGTTTCGGAGCCTAGCTCTGATACCACGGGATGCGAACCTCGTGATCACGTGGTCACGCAACCCACAACGAAGAATAAGATCTGATCCTCTAAAGCCGAAATAGGTCTGATAGGAGTGTGACACAATGGAAACCTGTCCCATAGCACTCGCACTATTGGAAGGAGTAGAATGACACCACGAAACAAGTTAATCTTCGATATCATTCATCAATGGTTGCTGAAATTCCGCTTACACAGGTTTGTATAGTTATTGAAAAACTAGCCATAGTGGACCTCTTTAGGCACTAAAATCAACAAATCAAAGACAGTAGCCTTCGCGGCGCACTCAAATTAGGATTTTCTGACTCAAAAAACAATAAAAATACTGAAAACAAAGCGAAGCAAAACTACAATCGCAATTTCACGAGAGGAATTCAAATTCGTACAAATGATGGATGAAAAAAACAGAAGCAAATAGTAGTGAAAACAATTCCTTGACTCCTTAGATAACAAGAAATAGAACAGAATTGGACGAAATTTATCTGCAACAATATGTTTTGTGACTTGACGATAATCTAATGTCCAGTGCAGGACTGAATACCCGGGACAAATGATGCGAAATGACCTGAAATTCAATATATAGTACTCGAATACTAAACAAACTATAAAAGTCAATTCATATATCGTTCTCTTGCTTCTAGGTACCATACTCCCTGCACGATAAGTTTGCGGCAGAATTGAAACCTCCAATTGAAAGCTCTAGCGCAATCTCTATATGAAAATGTGGTGCTACCTCAACGCCAGTACACAGTATTTTGCGTTTCAATTGATTCAAAGCTGTTTTGCTTAATGATCACTGCGGTAGGGTTTCTGCGGCACAAACGAACCTCATATAAAAACCTGGAGGAAACAACATCCGAAGAAGCCCATATTTGACACATTTTGATATCTCACCACCAACAGACCTAATAATGTTGAATCGATTTTCGGGTTTTTTGCCTCTACGATGTATTTTTCTTTTCTCTCTGACTGTTTTAATTTACGGATACGATGAGACAGTAAAAAACATGTATTCTGACCTCTCTTTTTTTTTGCTTTCATGACGCAGATATGAAGAACAAGGAGATAGACCCAGACACTACAAAAAAAAAAACGAAAATAGCTACCTTGTTTCCGAGCCTGGCTTCTTTGTACCGTACTCCTTGCATGATCTCAATGCAAACGAAAATAGCAACGATGATTTAGAACCCCAAGATCATGTAGACAAGATTGCTTGAGCCTTGACCCAACACCTAACAAGATGAAAACCAAGACTACAAAGAATTGAAACGCCAAACCTAGAAATCGTGAGAATCTCTCAACCATCAAGGTGATAAGTTTGGTTGTTTGAACGCCACAAGATTAACTTGATAAGTTCTAGGAGTTCTTTTAAGAACGAAGAGGAAAACAAGACCTCACAAAAAAATGATAAATTTCTGAAAACATAATCTGTTTATTCATTTCAAAATTCTCATCTATATACTTGGAACAACCCTCCAAGAATAGGAAAAGTCATAATAAATCTTTAAAACAGCACAAACATCAAAATAAACAAGTCCCCACCTTTTTAGGCCTGTTGGACTTCTAGAGGCAACCATAAATAGTTAAATTCAATGTATTTAACATCACCATTAAAGACCACGTTTAATCCTCTATTTAATATCTTGAAACTCATCAAATTCATGGCCTTTGATGGTCAGATCATGCTAGAAACGTTTTTGCATAATTATTAGCCTCTTCAATGGGTTTGATGATGTGGACTAAGCATTCATTATTATTTGAGCCCATCTTGGTCTGTTTAGAATCAGCCCAAATCGCTTGGATTAGCCCATTTAGGGCTTCCTTGAAATGTTTGGCTCTAAGTCTTGTAATCGGACCACTTGGAAGCGACAACGGGTCTTGCGCAAATTCATCCCCATCCGCGAGTATATGATCAACAAGTCCATCTCCTTGGTTTGCATCATTTTCTGTGGTAAAAACTGGAGGCTTCAAATTTCAACTATTTCCTCTACTCTCTCTTTCTTTTCTGTCTTTTTTAGTGTACTGATATGATGAGACAGTAAAAAAGATGTATTCTAACCTTTTGTTTATTGCTTTGATGATGCCGACACGAAGAACAAGGAGATGGACACAAACACTACAAAACTTTATGGAACACGAAGAAAAAAAACGAAAATAACATAAGGATATTACCTTGTTTCGGTGCCTAGCTCGGATACCACAAGATGCCAACCTCATGATCATGCGTTTATATAGTTCTTGTCTTCAGTTTTATGTGTGAGATTGATTCTTGTATTTTTTTTAGTTCTTGAACGAATTGAATCTGACTTATCGATGGTTAACTGGCTTAGTAGCATCATTCTACTCATTCAAATAGTGTTGGTGCTTGGTGCAGGATTTCATTGTGTCGCACTCCTATCAAATTGATGCACAGACCTATTTCAGCTTTCCAAGATCAAATCTCATTATTGGTTGCTGGTTGCATGACCACATGATCACGAGGTTCGCATCACACTAGCTAAGATTAAGGGTGTTGCTCCCCATTGACTGGTTACACCCGCCTACTTGGTTGTCTTGTAATTGTTGCTAGACCAACCATTTGCCCAAGAGTTAGCATTAAGATCAGAAAATGCTGTCAGTTTGAAGAGACCCTAGGAGTTGCTCCACGGTGCATCCGTTTCCCCCGGCAGCCATCATTTTCAACATACATTGAAGTGATAGTGGAATTATAACTAAAATCCTTGCCATTGTCTTCAGTGATCCCCTCGAGAATGTTCTTATTAGTCAAATAGAGATTACACTTGTGTATAGAGACAGATGTAGAGTAGCCCAAACTCACTTCATAGCTGGATATTATTTAGTTTTATTAATGAACTTGAATTTGTATTTTCTTTATTGCACAAATTTTAAGCTTAAGTATGATTCTAAATATCTAATTAGAATTTTAGTATTTATTTGTAATTGTTATAATAGTTGATGAAGAATCAATGAAAAGTTGAGTACTTTTGGTTTTCCTTAATTTTTCCTCTCCTCTTCTTCAACTCTTTTTTCTACTTAATTACATCTATATGTGGTTAAAAGGACTGCTTCTCTTGTTTTCTTTAATTCATCAACAATTGGATCTTCATGAAATAAAGAGGTAAAATCAACAGTTGGATCTACGAAAGGATCTCTTTGGATGGATAGAAAGAACTAGCAATGAAGAGTGGGGCTGAATCAAATTGGTGAGTCTAAAACTACTGGAGCATAGTTAAATACCAATAGAATCATAATACTTTCACAAATACAACAAGAATACTTTTTGAAGACTAGAGCTGTTATAAATTGTCTCCTTAAGGAGGCCAAGATTCTCCCCAAAAAAGGTGATCAGATTGCATTTGCAGTTGTGAAATTAGACTCCACACATTACATCTTCTGTAAATTGTCATATAAAAAAGCAAATTACTTGTAGCTATTAAAAGGAAAATAAAATTACAAGGCACCTGGAAGTAAGCAATAAAGCAAAAAATAATCTCATATAAAAAAGAGTGTTGGTGATGATCATCGACTAAACAACTAGAACTTGTCATAAAAAAGACACTCTTTGTATAAGCATGAAGTGTTTCCTGATAATGAAGTTGCTTGCATGCTGCAATATTTATAATTCAAAGAGATAATGTACAAGGCAAGAACCCAAATAAAAGTCATCGAAATAGCTAGATGGTAAAGGAGCAGTTACTGGCTTCACTTATATATTTCTGTCGCTAAATGCAATATTTGCCATGCAGCTTTTTCTTGTACGGTTTTTTTGGAACAATAAATTAGATAGTAGTGGCATACTGCAGTGCCATGCAGTCCTCTGTTTAAATGAAGGAGAAAAATCAAAACCAAAGCAAATATGCAATTTCCAGTTTCCATGCTATCAGTCGCATTTGAAGCCAGCAAAGATGAATTTGTACCAGAATGAGTATTTGAGCTTTAATCAGTAGTGAATCGTAGGTACCCAGAGAGCAAGCCCGACAAGATGAAATACAGCATTCATCTTCAGTACTTTGAATGAAATCAAATACTACACCCAGTGACATGATGCATGCAATACTTAAACCATCTAAAAAAATCGTACTTTGTTATCCCACTCAATAAAACAAGGCATAAAATAAAATAAAAAAATGTCAGCCTGCTTGGAAGAACCAAGCAAGTTGCCGAACATAAATCCAATCTATAATTAACCCAAGAGCTTCTTTTTCCTTTTCTTTCCCTTTTTTTGTTGGACCAAATGACAGGGATTTAAACCTCTGTCAGTGATTAAACTGATCATGTTTATGAATTACCTTGACGGCATGCCATGAAATTGGCCTGCCCCACGGGAGGTGTCCAATAATATGTGGTACATGGTAGAAATAGCACTGAAGCACCACTAAAATTTTCTAGAAAAGTAAGCTTTGCTAAATCACCTCAAATCAAATGCATGGTCAGGTTTTACAACCCAGGCAAGAGCTAACCGATGTCCAAGCATTCATAAACTTGTAACTGCAAACTTTATAGCACGTGTTGAAGGAAAATCTTTGCTCTGTATTGCAGTTATTTTACAGTAACTGATCCCTTTACATTTTATGGTTTGCCAAGAAACTGTCAGGAAAAAGCATGGAAAGGGACACCAATCAACACTTAATTATTTATTTTGACTTCTGAACTGGAGGAAAAAAAAATAAAGCAAACCAGCATGCGAGGAAAAAAAATCTTTATACCTTCCCCCATCAAGCCTATACTAAGTCAACTTAGGTTAACCAATTGAACATTATTTCTCATTCATAAAATCAGGATAACCTAATAAAAATCAAATTAAAACAAATTATAAAGTTTAATTCCGAATCAAACACAATATTAAATGATGACATTGGAGGAAGAAGTAAGGGAAAAAAAGTCAGCTAGATTAATTTGTCAAACTCATGATCCGAGTCATGTGATAAAAACCCCTTAAAAAGAAAAATTAATGTTGAAGAACATATGACTTGGATCATGAGATTGAAATAACTTTTTACGAAGAAAGAAATAAACTCAATTTAAACAAGGTTAAGACACCAAAACCTATGACCTGACCTTGATCATAAGATGAATATACTCCTATAAAAACCAATCAAAATAGATTATAAAGATCAATTTTCAATTAACTCAATGTTAAATGATATATTAAAAAAAAAGTTAGAGAAAAAATTAAAAAAAAAAATCAAGTCAACCAGATTAACATATCAAACTAGATTAACTCGTCAAATTATGATTTGTATCATGAAAATAAATGACTTGATAAAAAACAAATTTAATAAAAAAATACACTACTTGAACAAAAAGTGTTATTATAATGAATAATATTTTATGATGAGAGGTACAACAAAAATAACAATAACAATAATATAAACAGATAGTTTGACAAATGGGTTTTATTTAGAGCATTCATGTCAGCATTGTCCTATAAAAAACAAAAAATATATATATGAACAAAATCTTTTATAAGAGATTCAGGCTTATATATATAAATCAATAACTAACTGACATTCCAAGTAATAGGCCAAAAAAAAAAAAAACATCTTGTAAATATGTTATAAATCAAATAAATAAAATAAAGTTTTAATGAGAAGTTTGAACATGTTAAGTAACTAATTTGATCAAAACAACTATAATTTTTAATTTAATTGTTGAATTATGTTTAGATTCTACCAAGATGATTTTCATATCTAGTAGTGTTGTAACCCGTCAAAATTAAATAATTCTCAAATTAGGCCTAGAATTGTTCTCTCTCTCTCAATTTTCATTGCATATTTATATAACATGTTAATCAAAGCAACGTTTGAGGGTTTTCAATTCCTGTTTGTCTTGAAAATTTTGGTAAATCATTCATCTTATTTTAATACCATTGACAAGCAAATATAAACGTAACATAATATCTCATCCAGATGAAAGGTTCGGCTAGATTTTTTCCATCACCTTCCTTTTGTTTGACACAACATATTAACTTACAATAGCATCATCTGAATATATGCCAAGTTTGCATGCCAGCTGAAGATCTAAGCCTTATCAAATGTAAACTGCCATCTTAAGGGTCAAAAGGAGTACCTCCTACAATCAAATTTAGGTCGTCTGGAAGGGTATAGACCGTCTATCAGGCCAGGATTCTATTCTTTCAAAATACTTGACAGGTATGATGCCGTCAAAACCTTCTGTCAAAATCACCCTGTTGTCTGAAATGTAAAGCTTCATTCCTTCTGAGTTCAAACATAATTGCAAACACGGAACAAAGAATCAGTTATCATCCAGGCTTGCCCGCCATAATACTAAATTTTGTACTCAACATGTAAACAGATTTTATCTGACTTGTTATCTGGTTGAAAAGTTCAGAGGTGTTGATGTTATACCTTCAAGTGCTTTTCTGACATCAAGAAATATCAAAACATTAACATCCCGTCTCATACCTGAGATGAAAAGTCAAATATATCATACAAAGCCATCAACTATCTTAAAATTATGCTATGTCATTTATCACTTAGATTGCCTTGCTTCATTGAACACGGGCTAATCAAGGTTCAGATTTGAGAAATAATTGCAACAGGGCACAAACAAAACATACTCCCAGCTAGCAACTAAAGTACTCCCTCCCTTCTTCCATCGCTGGCTTTCTTTCAAATTAAGGCTACAAAAGGGTATTCTTGTAAACATTGGAGCACTAAGTATAATCTATTGATATGACATGCCATTTGTCACCACGGGCAATTTTCCTTTTTTGTCATGTAGATGCTGGCCAGTAAAATTCAGATCCGCAAAATTTTGGTAAAGGCTTGCTATTTTAGGAAGAGTTCATCCTAAACAGATAGGCTGACTCTATTGTCCCCACCCTAGAACACGAAGCCACGAATGTCAAAAGAACTTCTTCAAAAGCAAGTTTCCTCATGTAACTTACCGCTAATCACTTGACCATCTGTTGGCAAACCACTGGAGAAGTGAACGTGCAATCTTTGCATTGTCTTCAAGCCAGATTCCAAAATAGAGTCCAGATTCTTCTTATAGGTCCCATGTACACACACTGCATAAGGGGAAGGAGGTAATGAACCAGATAATAACCTGAAAAAGAAGGGAAATGGAAAAGTCCTATTTGCTAGGATGCATGTATAGCATAGTAGTTACTTTTACCTGTAATTTCATCAGGCGAAAGAATTGCTTTTAACAGATTTTCAGATTCAACTGTCTGCACATGCATAAGCAGACCGTTCAGACTAAACCAATGCACATCCTTCTTTTGAGAAAACATCATAATGAATGACACTAACACCCTAATATACAGAGAACTGAGAGTAAACTAGTTTCAACATAAATTCAAGTGGTACAAAGAAAAATAGTGAGACCTTGAGTAGTTCAGAAACAAACAGTTTGATGGTCACAGGCATGAGGAACACAAGTCAAAGTTAAAGCATAAAATTTGTAAATAAATATAAATTTCATAAAGAGCATAAAATGTTCTCATTGTCTGTTTCCTTAATCCTGAAGTGAATATTACAGATACATCCCAAGTTCTAACTTGACAGGATTAACATTTTCATCCAGACTGATTTCAAGATATTTTCCAGATATTTTAAGCTAATTATTTTGCTTTGCTACTAGTGCACTAAGCAATCAATAAAGGCATAAATATATTAAGAATTATCAAAGATGCTGAGGCAGCAAAAGCAATGAGAACCAATTTTGTTATGTTATTATTACAAAATCTCACTCTTTAAGACACATAGTTGAATGTCCAGGTATTACTCATAATCACAAGGTAATCACAAAGATAACATACCGGGATGAATAGAATGCTGTTTCACAGAAAATATCTCACCTTTATCGTGTGGCCTTGGTTAGCACGTATCAGAAGCTCCTCACCTTCTTCCAGGAGGCTAAATCGCTGCTTATTATCTTTTCTAACAGCCTGAATTTGCAATAAAAAAAAATATGTTATCTCTAGGCAGTTTATTCAAAAACAAAAATAAATAAAGGTATAGAACTTCATTGTACGAATACACAAGTTTCAAAAAATATGAGCTCCAGGTGTTAGGTAAGTTTTACAGAGAAGCCAAACCTATAAATTTAGCAGTAGTAAAAATCATATTTTCATTAACAACCAGATACAAATCTGGTGAAACAGAATAAAAATACATGTATCTTTTATCCATCATAAATGTTCTTTCCTTGTACATAGACAAACAGTAGCCATCAACATTACGAGAGTAGGAAAGTAAATAAACATGCCGCTAAACTTAAGAACTTACTATTTAATGGTGCTTTTATGGTTGAAAATTTTGTATTCCAAAAGATGGTAAAAAACCAAGTCTAAAAAATTAAGTGCAGTTATAAGATCTCCTAGGAATTTACAAACATCCTTGCCAATCATTCGTCAATCTCTGCCAGACACTCTTCGAAACATCAAAGTAAATTTTCTATCAGAGCAGGAAAAAAAATGATACAATAAGCGTAATGCAAGCTATTTTCTCCCTCACCCCACATTGTATTCCTAGGAAAATCATTTCTCAATCAATAGTACCACAAAAATCATTTGCCTAAAGGACCAAAGATGCAAATGTATGAAAAAAAAAGTATTTACTGAACCAACCTCTTTGACATCATCTTCAGTATGTGATCTTAATGGAACATTAGCAAATGTTTTCATGTTGAGCTTTAGTAAATCCTCAACTTTGACAAACCCATCAGTCCGCATATTCAAGTTCAACTCTGAAGCCATATGACGCAAGATTCGTGTCCTGAAAATGTTCAGTTATGTGAAAAAAATCTTAACTCAAACACTTAAATGGTTAGATCAGATCATAAGATATAATTTATATTATTTTTTAATCCATCTCTCTTTAGACTTGAAATTTGCCCATTTTAATACTAGCAAGGCTTAATTAATATGTCAAAAAAATAATACAAGTCCAAAAGTTTTATATTATTTTCCAACAAATTATACACAAAATCAACAAAATTGTTTCACTTATTCATAATTTGCTTCCACTAAAAATTATTAATCTCAACAAAATTCAAAACAAAACAACGACAAAAAAGGTGTAACGTTCAAGGTTGTGCTTACAGTAATCTGCCAAGTGCATCAATTCTATCCTTACTGGATCCCCCTCCTCCGCGGCCTCGGCCTCTAGACTTTTCTCTATCGTTTTGCATCTCCAAATCTCTTCCTCTGCCACCCATGCCCAATTTTGTATTTCAGAAGGAAAAAAAATCAAACAAAACCAAGTGAAAAGAAGAAATTATATCGGGATAGAAAAATAAGAAACGTACCCTCTATTGGAATGAGAAAAAGGAGAGCTCATGTTGCTGTTTATATTGTTTTTTATGGAAGCAGCAAGAGCAAAAGAAGGAGACCGCTTATGAATCGTAGAGGAGTTTAAAGGATAGATACGACAGCGGCCTAGAATTCGAATACCGCTTATAGAAGCCCACATATCAGAGCAACTCCAACGCCTGTGCTATTTGAAGAGGCAAAGGCAAAAGAGTGTTCTTTTAACATTTTTGTATCTTCAACGGAACAGCCATTTTAATAGCTAAAAATGGTTGTTCCTACATCATCTGCTATTTGTAACAGCTTGGAAAGAAAAGCCATAAATTTCATATTCCCATTGAACACACTAATCAACATAATTAAATCACCCCGAAGTAGTTTTGTTGCTTCATCACATTTGGAAACCACAAACAAGAAAATGTCCAAGGTGAAAGCACCTCATAGTTCAAACCCACCATAGTATCAATCAAAGAACATGAACCAGACATTATCATATCAACAAAGACAAAACAATAACATCAATCTCAACAAATCACAAGAGTTTCAAAGTATAAATACAGCATAACAAATATACTCCAATCCAGAACCTGAAAAATCCTTGCTCAATACCAACTTTTAACTACACCTCACTGGAGAAATGATAGAAAAACCAAATGGGCATTCATCAAATCTCAAGAAAAAGAATCCAGCTTCAAAAAGAAATAATCTTGAATGAAAATGTCAAGATTTTTACAATTACACGAACTTATTGGTTGATGATGCAGAGACTGGGAGAACATACCGTTTTTAATTCATTGAGTAGATAATTTTGAGAAGGAGTAAGACTCTGAGAGATTTCTACGGCGATGGAGAAGAGAAATGGACGTGAATTGAAGATAAAAGAGATAGGAGTTGGTTGAGAGAGAGAGAAAGAGAAAGGCAAGTCTGGAGAGCATATAATATTTTAGGTTAGTTTTTTATTTTAAATTCGATTTTTTTATTTAAATATAATTAAAATATTAATAATTATAATGTTAGAGGTTTTTAATAACAATTATTTAATTATATAAATTATTTATATTGATTATATGATTGTAATATATTATATAAAATAATTGTAATATATTTAAAATGATATATAAAATATAACTTTTATCATTAAAATATATATAAATTAAAAAACTATATTTATACTATTTAAAAAATTATTTTATGAATTTAAATCCCTATAATATCTTTTTGAATTAGAGATGCTCTCGTACATGTCGTATGGAACTATGGAAGCAATGCTCTCAAAATCATTTTTTTAACATGAAATGAAAATATTTTTTGTTGTTTATACATAACAATTCCAGTAAAGTATTAAATAATAATATAATATAATAAAATAAAAAATGAAATAAATATTTGAAAAAAAAAGTTAAACATCTTAAAAATTCATACATTATTTAAATAATTTAAAAATACTATTCAATGTTCATAGACAACAATTGGATTAATCAAATAAATATTTGCTGTGAGGGATTCTGAACCTGAGCTGGAAAGAAAATGGATGGTATAGGATGCCAATTCAGCTACTGTTAATTGGAAAAGTTATGTATTATACCAAAAAATAACTATAGATATATGGACATCTAACAAAATATTAAAAATAAAACTAAGTCATTTTTTTCATTAAAATTAAGTTAGAAAAGACTTCTTTTGTATTTGTCATTTCATTTCGACAAATATTTTAATTATAGTTTTAGCTAAACGGAGATACACTGAAATTTTTAGCTTAGCATAGTTTTTGCAAGCTGTTCTTGGTATAATAAAAAAAGAAAAGACAAAAGCAAATCCACTGATAAAGCGATTGAGTTTTGAGGATTCGTCTTAAACTTTTTGTCAGAATATCTCAGAGATTATTGTCTGATTAGATTATTATGGAGAGAGAACGTCGTATGGAAGACCATTTTAGATTCGGTTCTATTAAAATAACCAAATTATATATTTTTTTCAAAGTGAACCGAACCAAACTGATTATTTTTAGTTTGGTTCAGTTTTATGTTAAAAATTGGGCGGTAAGCGAAATTATTTTATGGGCTTTTATGAGCTTTACTATTGGGCTGTGCTTTCTTATAGGCTTTCTTTTGATGGGCTTTTATATAATTATCGAGTGAAACTAATCAAAACATATTAAAAATATATATTTTAAAAATTTAGTAAATTCACAATATAGATATATATAGATATAGATATAGATATAGATATAAACACATATTACAGCGGGAGCCTCTGACCTAAATTTAAAAAAAAATTGTCTTCTAAACAATCTTTTAACAAACTCAAGAAATTGTCTACACCCAACAAACTTAGATAAAAATCAGTGCAGTTACCTGATTCGACAAACTCGTTCCTTGACTGTAATTTCAAATCAAAATCTTCTAAACCTAATCCGCACAATATAGAGCAATTGAGAGGTATACATGTAGCACCTCAAGGCAGGAATTAAGAATTTAAGATAGCGAACGACCTTCCTCGACAAACCCTCAAAAATCAACCTTCGTCATTCACTTTCCTAGTATTTATTTATCACAAGCGACACAGAAAGCAGCTAGCTGGCTTTTAACTGTAAACATGTCGTCCATTTCATGATTTGAAAATGAATAAAACTCCATTGTAGGCCGACAAAAACAAGAACAACCAAGAATTGCCTATTAACCATACACAAATCTCATGGCCGAAAGAAAAGTGAACAAAGGATCTGAACACCCCCATCTGTGGACACAGCTTTAGTTTAGTTATAATCTTCTTATTAATTACTAAATCTATCTGCGTGTGTCCTGTTTGATGCATCACATTTGTGGTCTACCATGTCTTTAAAGAAACACACAAGACCCACTTGCAGATCCAACCTTGTCGTTCGATCTTAGGCCTTATGCGGGGCGTGGCAATAGCAGTATAACATAGAAAGAAGAAGAAGAAAATCCACTAACTCATCTCAGTAGCCTAAATACAATACTAGATGAATAAGTTTTAACAGCAGAGGAATAAACTTACCGGGATTAAGAGGAGATGGCTAAAGAGGAGAAAATCGACAGGTTTGGATGTAGTTGCAAAGGGAGTGAAGGGGATAGCTGCCGACGGAGGCATAAGGGGCGGCTGCTGGCCCGGTAGTGCTAAACGAGTAGGTATAAATAAAATAATATATTTTTAACTTTTTTTTATTACTGTACATGCCTCAATGGAAGAGCCATACACGGAGCTAAAAATAGCTACTCCTCAACCTGATGCTATATATGGTTGCAGATAAAAGAGAAGGCAAAGGACATTTATTACCGTTGCAACCCATTTGAGATAAATCACCCTGAAGCTGGAAGAGAAGCTCAATTGAAACCGAAGAGAACAACCATTTTTGTTTTCAAGGATTTGTTAATTAGTGAAGAAGAAGAAGAAGAAAAACAGAAGGTTGAACAAAAAGGTTAGTTTTTGAAACCTTTTCTAATTTCGAACAACCATTTCATGGATTGCTTGAGTGTTTCATGTATGCATGCAACTTGATATTTCTGGGTGTATTTTTTTTATATGAGGTTTTGATTTAAGTTCAAAAAGGTGATGTTTTACGGGAATTTTGAAAAGTTTTTTGTGTTTGTGGTTGAGTTTTGGGGATTTTGATGGCTGAGAAAAATTAAGGTTAGGTTATGTATGTATCGAAATGAATGGAGAGGGACTCAGTGTTGAGAAACAAGAACAAAGTATGTGTTTGTAAAGAGGGTTTTGTAGAGGAAGGATTTGAGGGGAGAAGTGGTAGATAAGGGAAAAGGAAAGCAGGAGTAAAAACAAGTAGAGAATTGGAGACGACAACGAATGGAGAGGGAGGGAGTTACAGCTAGTCAAGTTCACAATGAATTCCTAAAATCTAAACAAAAACAAAAGGAAGAAATCATATGAAACCCACCAAACTCTGTTTTTGTGCATGAGGGATAGAGAGCTTACACAATTAAGAGTCTTCATTTTAACGAAACAAAAAAGCAGCAGCAGAGGTCCCAAAAGATGGAAAAAAAAGGAGACCCTTTTTTTATTTATTTTAAAAACTAAAAAGAAAAGAGAAAAAGAAGCCCTGTGTAGTTGGGCTAGGCAACATATCTAATCCTTTTAAGCTTTGATTATGATAAAAGGAGAAACTTTTTATACCTTCGAATTTTTTTATGTGAATATGGTACTGATTGGTGTGCTTTTCTTGGTTGTTCATGTTTATATTACTGGACCCTGGCATTCAGCTAATGTTGTCTCTGTTTTAGAGCCAATTTATGGATTTGCTGCTATGAAAATGAGTTTTGAGTTGTTGAAAGGGAAGATTCGTGTGGCTGGTGTTATTGTTTTCGGGTACTTGTCTATTTGTGGATTGGTTTCTGTGATTTTTTCGACTGTTGTGGCTCATGGTGGAGATAATCATGGAGTGTTTACAAGGATTATTGTTGGTGGGTTTTTAGTTGGGGTTTTGGTGATTGTGTTCGGGGGGATTGTTGGTGCAAAGTGTGTTTTATTATGTTTGCAAGAGCTATCATCATCAAGAAATAAACATGACGATATTATGTTGCTACCGTCAAGAAAAAAACTCTGCACCACCTATCACAAACGAGCACTTATCCATCTTGCAGCAAAAGCATCTCCTACTGGTTAACCTGTACTTGAATGCATACAACTATTTGAATATTGAGAACACATGCTTGCTTGTTTTGTAGAAGATTGATATTCTGATGCTACTGTCATCAAATGTAGTATTATTTGTTCATGCACCAGTTAAGAAAGAACCTATGATAACGGAAGATACTAAAGTTGGCCAAGAAATGGACTTCTTGTTTATAATACTTCAAAATTGAACAGAGAACACTCATGCTCACTCAAAGACCAAACTTCATAGCTACTGAACACTCATGCTCACTTATTTTGAGTGGAATTTTTTAATATTTTAAAATTTTAAATTTAAATTGTTGTGAGATTTTTAATTTTAATTTTTTAATTTAAATATAATTAATTAACTTAATTATTTAATCATATAACTTATTCCTATTAATTGTATAATTAATTACATAATTAAACTATATACAAAATAATTATATTATATTTAAAATAATATAAAAAAATGGCTCTCTAAAATGGTTTTTACCAATGAAACACACATCACCAAATACGTCATATATACACTATTCAAAGAGTCAATTTAGAGATTTAGCTCTCTAAAATGGCTCTTGCCATTAAAGTTGCTTTTAAGGCTTAGAATTAACTATTGCATCTCAAAAATGTTTTAAAAAAAATATGAAAAAATTATATTTATTTTTTATCTCAAATTAAAAAATATTATGTTATTAGATTATTTTGATATGGGAATGTTATAATATTTTTTAAAAAATAAAAATATATAGTTTTAATTTATTTTTAAATAAAAAATACTTTAAAAAATCATTATTATCGTATTTTCCAAAAAATACTAAGTAAGGAAAAGAAATTAGAGCAGAAAAGGTGTCATTTCATTCTAACTTTTTTAACCGATTTAGTTTTTCTAATTATGTTTTTTAATTTTCTTAATTTAATCGGCTGAGCAGTATTTTTTTCACCCCTAACAAATAGGCAAAGCGAAGAAGAAGAAATAAAAGAAAGGTAAACAATTAAAAGATTAAAGGAAAAAGTTTTTTTCACAACACGATTTAGCTTCTTTTTTTTTTAATCTTTAATAAACGAAATTTGGTCCTCCTCCAAGATAAGAATCTATAGCATTGTAGGCAGTAGGTATTTTCAGTTTGGTTTCAAAACTATAAACCCAATTTTTTTATTACTTTTTAAAATATTTTTTATTTATATTTTAAAAAATTATTTTTAATATCAATGTGTGTGTATAAAAAAAAAACTATTTTTGAATTACAATATAAAACATCTGCGAACATGAATTTCAGAATGAAAAGTTTATATTTAAAATTGAATTGAAGTCTTCAGACGCCTTAATGGGTGGTTTGGGCTGTAGAGTTTTTAGGAATTGTTTTCTGGGTGTTATATGTAAAATAAGATTTTAGGCTTGAAATTAGGCTCACTTATAAATTTTATTTAAGAAGACTCGGCCTATGAGCATGGCCTTCAAGGTCAGTTGACTCGTTTTACTTCGTTTTTTTTATTTTTTTGCTTACTTTTATTATTTCAAAATATAATATTTTTTTTGTAAATTGTTTTTAATGAAATTTCAAAATATATCCAATCATAACATACTTTTCATATAAGAACAGTTTTTCTATGGTAATATAATCAAAATATAAATTTTTATATAAATCTAATGTGCATTTTTTTAAAAATACCCATAAATATTTAGTGAAAATAAAATACATATTTTTATTTGTTTAATTTTTGAAAAGTTAGTTAAAGAAAAACTTTATACCTTTCAAGCAAAAGTGTTTTTTATATAGTTTATGTTATATTAAATATTTGTTATTTTTACTGAAATAACATATAATATGATCAAAATATAATATTTAGTTATTTCAAATCTAAAAATCATTTAAATAACCGTCACATGAGTTTTTTTTTTATAGATATGTGATATTTCCATATAAAGTTAATTAAGTATGCATCTCAAATAATAAATATTTACATATTAGTTCCAACTATATCTTATATCTCAACTTATAAGAATGATTTCCTTTCATGAAAAAAATAATGATGATGATGATGATGATGATATATACATCAGTTTCAATAACTTTAATAAATATAAATATTATCTCCTCATTCTTTTTTATTACTATTTATTTTATTTAAAATTATTTTATTTTATTTTATTTTCAATTCCATATATAAGAAATACTCGTTATTCTAATAAACTTAAAAAATAATGATACATTAATAAATAATTTCACCTTAATTTTTTATTCCTATTCTTTTGATAAAAATTTTAAAAAATCAATAAATAACTCAGATTATTTCTCAATTTCTTGCACTTCCCAGAAAGGAGCTTATATTTAATTTATGAAAAACGCTTTCTAGAAAAGTTTAAAATAAACATAAAAGAGAAGGAAATGGCGAAATATCGTCTTCAATTGTTCTGTCATGAAACAATTAATCCGTTCACTTTTTATTAATCCATGGTAAATTAATTATTGACGGACACAGGAGAAGGTGCAGATACCATAGATGGTAACTTCGTTGACCAGCTCAATTGAATTCTCAATTCCAAGTTCCCAACACGAAGAAAAATCTAGTAAAAAACAGGTCTTCACCGAAACAGTTAAGCTGCCTTGAGCACTTGCAGGAACTAACAAGCGGCAGTTTCTCATTCGATAATCTGAAATGTGGTTCACTTCATTAAGTTTACAGGCCAGTTCTGTAGATCCAAACCTTAATAGGCATTAACAGGCAGGTTTCAGATTCTTAGAATGTTGACAAGGGTTAACTTAATTCAGTATCTATTCAAATTCAGAATCCCGACATAACTTGCGGCATCAAAAACACAAAAACAAAAGCTGAAGTTACGAAACATAAAAAGCAACATTCTCTGACTATCGAAGCATCTCACAATATTTCATGAGCAGGTTCTCAAAAATGAGAATAACAAAAAATATCAGAATGCTGAGATCAGTTCATCCAAGATTAACTTCAAGAAAGTCCCGACAACCAAGAACCAAATATATCTTGCCTAAGCCACAAGAGTGCTGGCGGTGGAGGATTCACTGCAGGAAAAGAAAAGCTTAATCAGCAATTCAGACGAAAATAATGAAGCTACAAATACTACACTGTAAGTGTGGTTTATATAAGCTAATGCAACCATTAAGCTTACCAAAAAGACTTTTGTGAACAGAAATGACAATAGCACTAATTATTTCTCCAAACTTCAATCATGCCAGCTACTTTTATTACTAGGTAATTGTAGGCACGCTGGACAACATAAAATCACTCTGAATATCAATGATTTACGTTGTCATTCTTGAAGGATAAATATTGAACATCTTACAGAAATGCAGCGTTCAGCCACATCTTTCCAAGCATGCAATAGCATTTATGAGCTAGTAACCAACTATGATAACCATTAATATCTTTCCATGCATGCAGTAGAATTTATAAGCTAGTAACCAACTGTGATAACCAAAAACAGAGCTAGTGCCCAATACCATTATCACATTTAATATTAAAGGCATAGAGCATAATTCACCCAGATAGTTGCATATAAACTCAAGCCAGTTCGGAAGAGGGCAGCACTAAACCAAATTGATATTTAAAGGGAAAAAATAATAATAACTGCTTCTTTGAATTGGATTCATGCCATCATATTACCAAAACACATCCTGTAAGTGTTGGACATATACACCTACTTGCATATGTTAGGACCCAAATTATTGTGCTAGGTGAATCCATGATAACAAATAAAAAATAATGAATAATCCCAATAGGATCGGCATTAATTAGAAATGAAAAAAGAAAGCATGTACTCACTATTTCCAGACCGGTGCAAGCTTCTTGGTCTTCTTGTAGTAGCGAGCAAGGCGGTGAATCCTGCTCTCAACCAAAATCAACCTGAACTTGGAATCTTTATCCTTCCTGTTCCTCTCTAGATGCTTCCTAATAGCAACTGCTTTCTTGATGAGGTGATACAAATCCTCAGGAATTTCAGGGGCAAGGCCTGACAAATGGACGGTAAACAATCAGCTGTTAAAAATAAATGTCAAAACATTTCTTACCATACATCAGTGTCTTGCTATGATAGAAAGCATCAGTAAATATGTACCATGTGCCTTCAATATCCTCAAAATCTGGTTGCCAGTGACAGCTTTCACCTGAGCAATACCGTGAGAATCACGAAGAATAACACCAATTTGAGATGGTGTCAAACCTTTCTTGGCAAACTTACAGATGTTGTCGTCAACCTGAGAGACTTAAAAGAACACTGATTAGATGCCTGACTGACAAATATACAAATCCAATCGCAACCAACTAATGACCAAGGCTAAAAACTTGGAAATGTTAATTTTCATATTTATTGTAATACTATTGTGACAAAACAATTGAACAGATCACCAAGTAACATGATCCTATTTTCAGAAGAAAAAAAACAGTTGTGATTGTAAAAAGAAAATGGGATTGCATGCTCACAAATTTAATCTCAATTAGTGTATGCGAGGAAGCCATACATTTCAAAAATACAATAAGAAACAATCAAAGAATTAACAGAATATAGCAGTGTTAATGAGGGTTACTCACATCTTGAGGAGAAATCTTGAGCCAACTAGGTGGGGTTCTCTTGTATGGCAAAGCAGACGCTGAAATACCCTTACTGCAATAAATAAATAAATCAAAAGGATTATTGAGTTAACTTTCAAAGTGGTGATCATGACATTGTCTGAGGGAATAGGTCAGGGAATTGAAACACACCCTTTACTGTGCATACGACCCATGGTGACGGACTTTGGAGATTTGCTGCTTCTATTGCAGTCACCTAAGCGCAGCTTCCCGGTGTCTCTGTGAAGCCCTAGCGAAAGAAGACAGGGTGTGGGTAGGGTTTTATAGTTCCGTTTATTTGCTTTTTACTCCACGGTAGTTTTCGTTTTTTGTGTTGCGGGCCCTTTTAGACTGGGCCAGGCCAGGTAGTTTGGGCCAGGCCTTCAATGGACCGAGACTACAAAATCTGGAGCGATGCTCTGCCAAAATTTGGCACCTTTTTTTGTATTTAGTGGAGGAAAAATCTGGCACCTTAGGCCCCGTTTGTTTGCTGGAAAATGGCTTTTTTTTGGAAAGTGAATTCCGGAGAAAATGAATTCCTGGAAAGTGAATTCCTAGAAAGTGAATTCCGATGTTTGGCAGTGTTATGGAAAATGAACTGGAAAACACTTTTCAATGTTTGTTTATGTTATGGGAAATGATCTGGAAAATAATTTATTAATAAATTAATTTTTTTTTCAAGTTTATTAAAATAATGAGGAACAAATCTTATAAATTAAAAAGTTGAATAAGAATGAAATTGAAAAAAAATATAATTTCATAAATTATCTCAAATAAAATAAATAATAATCAAAATAATAGAGATCAAATCTAAAAAAAAAATTAAAAATAAAAGGTGAATAAATTAAAATAATAATAATTAACATTTCATAAATTATTTCAAATAAAATAAGTAACAATAAAAAAAATGAGGACCAAATTTGATAGATAAAAAATTTCAATAAAAAAATGATAAGAAAAAAGCAAATAGCAATTATAAAAATAAGAACCAAAATTAATATAAAAATTAAATTTTAAGAGATGGAATTGAAAAATAAATATTCAAAACAAATTATATATAGCAATCAAAAGTTTGAGGATCAAATTTGATATAATCAGCAAATAATGACATTTCTAAATTTTTCACAACTTCCCGAAAGTGTTTTCCGCCCAAATTTTCCGGAAAACACTTTCCTAAAAACTAAGCCAAATTCTTCTTTGACTGGAAAGTGTTTTCTGTTGACCGGAAAGTGTTTTCCGTTGACCAACTTTCCAGAAGACAAACAAACACAGGAAAGTTTGGAAAGTGAATTCTGGGAAACAAACGGGGCCTTAATGCGAAAATTAGTCGTGGGATCGGGGATGGTCATGAATCGGGTTAGATTTTTCTCTCCCCCGAAACCTATCGCTATTTTTGGTGGATTTGACTTTATTTACATCTTAGCTATGGATGGAACCGCGTCTTGTCGCAGTCTTTTTTTTTAATATAAAAAATATTAATTATATTTAATTTTTTTATTATAATATAAATTTTGATAAGATAATAAATTTTGCAGAAATTTTGTGAAATGTAAGTTTTTTATAAAATATATGAATTTTAAATGGATATAAATGTATCTGTTCCATACGTTTCAATAAAAAACCAATATAAAATTATCATTATCATTAAAAAAAACAAGAAGATTCTGATATTTGAATTATTAAATACATTGTATTAAGATTAGTTCATTTTATTTCAATTTAAATTAAACACAATAAATAAAATATAAATTATGAAAGAACCTATATTAATCAAATAACAAAAATAAATAGTTAATTTTCTATCTCCAAAAAGAAGAAAACATAAATTGAAACTCCCCCACGTTATTATCATTATTATTATTATAACAGTTAAAATTATTATCAACATCACTGTCCAAACAATGAAAATCATTAAATTGCTCCGAAGAATTAAAAAACCATATTTTGTAAAAAAAAATAAAAAAAACAATCACTAAAATTATCATTATTATTTTATAAACAATAAAATCATCTTATCTAAAAATCAAATAAAAATAACATAAAATAAAAAAAAGGGACAAAAAGAAAAATATAGCAATATTAATTTTAAAATGATCACAAATATAAATTAAAATTCTAAAATTGAACCGAATAAATAAAATCTCAATAAAAAATAAAATGACATAAATTCAAAACAAAAATCAAAAGTATAAATTAATGAATATGAATAAAAAATAAACATTATCCAAGAAAGATCAAGAGAAAAAAAAAGGAATCAATGCTAAATAAAAAAATATCAAAATGAAAAATAATATATATAATTAATTCTAATTGAATGATAAAATTACAACAAATCAAAACCTTGGGAACGGAAAACAATAAAGAAATTTTTAAAAATAAAATACAGTTTAACCAACATAATTAAGTTTTCAGAATGAAACATAATAAAAATAAAACCCTGACAAAAAATAAAAACAAAATTTAAAAGCACAAATGCAAAAATATGGACAAAAAATAAACACTGTCGAGGAAGGACAAAAAAACAAATGAATTTACACAAAAACAAAATTAAAAGAATTAGTGTTGTATATATATATATATATATATATATATATATATATATATATATATATATATATATATATATAAAATTCCTATTGAAAGATTAAAAATGAAACAAATCAAACTTTGGGACAAAAAAACAATGAAAGGATTTTCAAAAATCAACACAGTGCAATTATTGAACTAATTAAAAGAATAAGAACTGAAATGAAAAGTAATATATATGATCAATTTCAGTTCAAGGACAAACTTACAACAAATTCAAACTTGCATACCAAAATTATTAAAAGAACCAAAAACAAATCAAAAGATAAAAGACCAAAATAAAATTTACTGTATATAATTAATTTCAATTAAAGGGTATAATTGAAAATAATCAAAAGTTCCATTAAAAAAATCAGTAATAAAAATGAAATCAAAAGATCAAGGACCGAAATGAAATGTATACAAATACGAGAGACTATCTTGTACTTCGCCAGCAGTATGAGAGAGAAAAAAGGAGGGAAGAACAATCGTCCACCGGAGATCACATGGTCACATTTGAATGACAAACGTCGCGCTTGGTGGCATAGCACATGGCGGCGAACCATATGAGACAGCAAATACATAGTTTCCATTTCCCACTGACTGAGTCCACCGCCCCTAAAAGGTGTGTGCTTGCAAAATATTGTTGGCGCATCCGAATGACACCCCTATAATGTTCCAGAAAAAGAATTAATAAAAAAATTGATCAATTACTCATACACCCCAGACCTATCTATACTTATGAAAAAATCGGGGTGAGAGTACTTCACTACCCCTGGTCCCAGGTTACGGTTTTTGTCATTTATGGGGGCTGATTGAGCATTTTATTGTGCAACAAATTCGGACATACCGTCCCTTAAAATTCAAAAATACTCCCATTCCTGAGACTTAAAAATTTTCAGCCCTAGAGACAAAGTGATAATTTTACTGTCACAATAAATAGTAATCTAAGTCTAAACGAATAGAAGAATTTTACACAATAAAAAAGAGACGAGATTTATATTTTAGTTAATAGCTCGGTGGGATTTGTATTTTTTGAATTTTGAAATAAATTTAAGTTAAATATCTTCATGTGTGATAAGAACTACTGTGCGTTTTTTAATACAATAACTTGTAAAAATCAACTAATATTTAAAAGATAAATTTAAATCAGGATAAATATAGTTACAAAAAATATTCCATGTTTGTGTGTCACTAGTATAAAGGCAACTATTCACGATAATGTTGAATTATATTTCCAAGACTATTTCTAAATTACAAGCAGGTTATTCCTCCCAAAAAAAAAAAAAAACCTACTTGCTTTACAAAATACTAGCTAACACACTCATGTCTTGTTGCGAGAGGTACTATATTTTTTTAATGTAAAAAAATTACTAATTATATGAGAATTTTTTTTCAAAATATAAATTTAGATAAAATAATAAATTTATATAAAATTCTTTTTAAGTGCAAGTTTTCTATAAATATATATGAAATTTAAATCGATATAAATTTACTTAAAAAAAAATTCAACGAAATAACTGGTATAAAATCATCATCATCATTAAAAAAACAAGAAGATTCGGATATTTGAATTAATAAATTCACTACATTAAGATTAATTCATTTTATAATTCAATTTAAATTCAATATAAAAATAAAATATAAATTATGAAAACACCTCCAATAATCAAATAACAAAAATAAATAATTTATTTTCTTTCTTAAAAAAAAAAGAAAACATAAATTGAAAATTAATCCCTACATTACCATTATTACAATCACTATAATAGTTAAAATTATTATCAATATTACTGCCTAAACAATTAAAAACATTAAATTTTCTAGAAAAATTAAGAAAAAAGCAAAATATTTTGACAAAACAACAACAACAACAACATAATCACTAAGATTATCATTATTATTGCATAAAGAATAAAATCATCTTATCCAAAAAACAGATAAAACTAACAAAAAAAAAAAAACAAAGAACAAAGGGAAAAAGGGAGCGATATTAATTTTAAAATGATCATTAACATAAATTAAAATTTAAGAACTAAATAGAATAAAAATAAAACCCTAATTAAAATAAAATGACAAAAATTCAAAACAAAACCAAATGTATAAATAAATAATTATAGACAAAAAACAAACATTGTCCAAGAAAGACCAAAAAAAAAAAGAACTAATACTAAATAAAGATTTAAAAGAATAAGGGCCAAACGAAAAATAAAATATATAGTTAATTTAAATTGAATGACAAAACTGCAACAAATCAAAACCTTGAAACTGAAAAACAATAAAGAGAGTTTTTTATATAAAAAATAAATTGAAACCAACATAAATTAAAATATCATAATGAAATCAAATAAAAATAAAACCCCAATAAAAAAATAAAACGTCAAAAAAAAAGGAACAAATGCATAAATATGGATAAAAAATAAACATTATCTAAGAAAGAAAAAAAACTTAAGGAATTAATACCAAAAAAAATTAAAAGCACACATTCGAACTTGCATGCCGAAAGTATTAAAGGAACCAATAACTAACAAAAAAAATCAAAAGATGAAGGAGTGAAATGAAACTTACCATAATCAATTTTAATTGAAAGGTATAATTGAACATAATCAAAATTTATATTGAAAAATCAGTAAGTAAAGTAAAATCAAAAGATTAAAGATCGAAATTAAACAACCATAAATATGAAAGACCACACCATACTTTCCTGCAGTAGGAGAGAGAAAAGGGGGTGGGGAAGAAAACCATTTACCAGAGATTACACAATCAAATTAAGATGACAAGCACCGTGTGGGGAGGTAGAGGACATGGAGACGCACTTGGTGACAAGACAAAATCCTAGTTTTCACCGACTGGACACCGCACGTGCCATCCGAACAGCACGTGTGGCTGGAATACTGCTATCTCGATAAAAAAATAATAATAAAAAATTAGTAAAAAATAATACACCCCTAGACCCAACGATATCTATGAAAAAACTAGAGATGGAAATACTCCAATACACCCAGTGCCAAGGGTGTTGTGTTTGTCATTTATAGGGGCTATTTTCGCTATTTTACAGTGCAAAAAATTCAGAAATACTATCTATATCCCTTGAAAAATTCAAAAATACCCCCGATCCCAAAGACTAAAAATTTTCGGACCTAGAGACAAAATAATAATTTTACTGTTTCAATCTACAGTGAATTATGTCTAGGTGAACAATGAAAAATTACTGTAGAAAATGCCCATGGCTTTTTATATTATAAGTAATTTCTAAAGCAAAATCAAAATACATTTCAAAATATTATATCCGTTGAAAATTATATTTGTATTTGTATATATAGGTTTAGGTATGTTTAGTCTACATTTTGTAAGCTTGTAAAAGGTATGTATGATGTAGATTTTCAACTATCTACAGAATCACAAATTGGTTGAAGATGGATTTATCCATTTTAAACAAAAATTTCTAACCAACTCTTTCAAAAATGATATTTCCTCCCCTTTTCCATTTCTTTTCAAAGTTTTTTTGTTCCATATGTATGTTCATGATCCCATGACTGCAATCAATAAGGACAACCAGTTCTTGTATGCGAATTCAAAATCAAATGGTGGGATTCATTTGTAGCACAACTGAAAAGTTCCAAAAAATTGTATTTTAATGGTTATATAGAAATCAAAAGGTCTCCATCATCGATCATCCATAAATCCAAATTCCTAGCTCAAAAAGCTCAAACAACAACCTTTCTAGCTTCTACAAAGACTAAGAAAAAGTACCTCAAATCATACAAAGTATAGTTCAAAGCCAGGACCCCAAACCAGCTCCTCGTAAGCATCATCACCATCTCTCTCTCAATTTCAGAGATGAGAATGAAGATGATTGTTTTGGTATTTTTTTCACCAATTTTTAAAGCACAGAAGACTTTACAAAAGTGTCGACATAAGACGACAAATCAACTTTAAGTATAAAGTAAAAAAGCATCAACAATTGATTCTCACTTATAAAAGGGTGATCCCCATCTATAAAAGGTGCCACCACCTTTAAAAGATGCTTTTTTATTAGTGGATAAAAAAGCATTAATACAAAAAAAATAACAAATATTTTTTTAGTGGATAGATCCAACAACTCTTGGAATCCAAAAAAAGAATTCTCTTTTTTATAAAGAGGTAGACATTCATTTCACAACTTAGAGCTTATGTGACATATAATAGAACTTGTTGTAATACTAAACTTCTCTACAAAAGAATAGTTGACACTTTCCTCTCTATCCAACTATTCAAACACTATAAATATAAAGCACCATCTACTATATAACATCTCATGTTATCAATTCAAATACAAGTAATTTCTTCAAACTTATTTCTTTTACATGCTTTCTTTATATTATTTGCAAAATTAAATATGCTATGTGAATAATAAGGATCTTGATATTTATTGGTCTTACCTTGCTCATCTCGCATTAGAAAATAGAGAGCGATTAGTTTGTGTAATGGTTGTTTCCAGTCAAAAGGATGGATAATATTTTGGATGGTAGAAGTGGAGTAACATGGTTGGGAGTGGTCAAAATACCTTCAATCATAAATATTCTATGGGCCTGTTTGGGAGAGCTGTTGCGGTAGCTTTTCAAAGTGCTTTTCGTGCCGAAATATATCAAAATGATATTTTTTTTTATTTTTTAAAAATTATTTTTGACATCAGCACATCAAAATAATCTAAAACAATAAAAAAAAAATTATTGAAAAAAAAAAGTAATGCACCGCAGCAAACCTGCGATGCAAAAGCTGCCCCAAACAGCTTTTATATCATATAAATACACCAAGAAAGTCTACATCAAACATACTTTCTACAAGCCTATAAAATGCATATAAACATTTTGAAGTCAAAACACGCTATATTAATAAGAATTTTTACAAGAAACAATTATTTTTCATTTGTAAAATACCTTGTAATTAACTATATTAAATAAGAATTGTTTTTATCTAATTGCACAATAGACAATTATGTATTGTATTTGTTTGGGAATATGATTGGTGATGCTTTTGAAAGTGCCTTTCGTTCAAAAATGCATTAAAATGATATTTTTTTAAATCATTTTTTACCTAAACACATGAAAAGGATATAAAAACTCCAAATTTCTTTAATTTAAAATAGAAAATAAAAAAATCTTTTTTTTTCAAAAGTGCTTTTGAAACGCAGTGTAAAACACCGTCTATATTAATAAATAATTTATATAAGAAACAATTACTTTTCATTTGTAAAATACTTTGTAATTAACGATATTAAATAGGAATTGTTTTTATCTAATTGCACAAGAAACAGTTATATACTATATTAATAAATAATTTGTACAAGACACAATTACTTTTCATTTGTAAAGTACTTCGTAATTAACTATATTTAGTTACTGAATAAATATGCAGATTTTTTAATAAGCGAGGTGTTGATTCTCATGTTTCGTTTTACATTTGAGAGACTCTCCTTGATGCATAAATATTAATTCTATTTTGTTTGTGGAAAAAATTATATGGTGTGATACAGCGCTTAATTTCTATATTTTAAAATAAAAGCTGCTTTAAGAAAAAAAAACAATTATGCATGATGGTCCCTTAGAGTGTGAAAGGGGATAGTTCGTATTATTCATTGATCAATATTTAAAATTATAGACATTAAAGTTGAATAAAAAAAAAAAAGCACATTGGAAAAGAAAAAACCACAAAATAGTTTTGTCAACCTCTTGAATGTAATAAAAATCACTAGCACATACAATTTCATTTTTCAACACAATGGGTTGATTTTCCTATAAGCTTTTTCTCTGTTTTTTTTAAAATGATAAATATATAATTGCACTATATTCGTGAATAATGAATTTACCTCTTGTTTTAGTTATTTGATAATATATCATGTTATTTTTAAAAGTATTTTTTTTATTTAAAAATGTATTAAAATGATATTTTTTAATTTTTTAATTTTTTTTTATATCAGTTTAGTAAAATAATCTTTAAATATTTATTTAAAAAAAAATAAATTTTTTTTTCCTTCAAAAATATCATTCTAAACATAATGCCAAATAATCCAAAACGAGAAGACACCAAACATTATTTGATTCAACCTAAGAAGGTTGGCTTACCATCCCAAAATATTAAAAAAATTGAAGCGCATTAATTTGTCTCACTTATGCGTTGTGTGTGTGGAATGGGATCCAAACCCTTAGCCCTGCAACCCCGTGACGAGTTATCATCGAATCTGCTTTTTTTCTTTTCCTTTTCTTTTATGAGAGTTGCGATGCAGAGATGTAAAGGAAGACGGAGAGCTGAAAAGATAAGACAAGGAGAAATGGTTCCAGATGGGACCAAGTGAGCAATATTCCAGCTAGGATGTCGAAGAAGCGTCGCTCGGTGGTTTCTTCATAAACAAAAAATTGTATGAATTGAAAAGCATCAGACAAGGATTGTTGTGATTTTAACACACCCCCGAGTCACGAATCGAATCATGGCTGTCGATACCCTTTTTTTATTATTATTATTATTATTATTATTCATTTTGATATCAAGTTGGTTTATATATATTTTAATTAATTTTATAAATTTTAAAGTTTATGATTATATGTCTGATTGAGAGTGTTATTGTGGCTATTTTTAAAAGTAATTTTTATTTAAAAATATATTAAAATAATATTTTTTATTTTTAAAAAATTATTTTTGACATCAACACATCAAAATAATATAAAAACACCAAAAAATTAATTTAAAATAAAATAAATTTTCAAAAGCATATTTTAAACCATAGTATCAAGCATCTTCTATGTAAATGTAAATTTCCAGTAATCATTATATTAATAACTACATAAATCGAATACAAGAACACCAAAAAATAAATCTCTTATCATTCATTATGCTATCTAACAGATAATTCTGTCAATCACAATTTGTATCATGTGGTAGGTAAGGAAACTTTTCTGCATGGAGTTCGCTGGAGTATCATCGCTAGCTATGTCTGATCTTCAAGGGAATATATAGCTAGTGATCATAGCATAAAAATAATTGTGGATGGGTGTTAGAAATTTAGAATCCCTTGTCGAGAGTGGATGGTTGGTTCTCGGTGCTTAATTATGAGCACCAACACTCCGAGCTTTTCCGTGTTTTTTTTTTATTTAAATATAATATTTAGATTAATCATGAGAAAAATAACAATAGCTAATTTAGTTGGTATCATTTTTATTACATGATGACATCTTAACCATTTACCTTGAATTTAACAAATCAGATTTAATGGCTATAATATGTAAAAGCATAGAAAAAAAATTCCAAATGTTCAACGGACACGAAGGACAATCACTGCTCCTCATTTATGCTTTCTCTTTTCAGATATAACAAGCAATTTTATCAACAAAGATAGTCAGCATTCGATATACACTTAAATCTAGGACTGTCCTTGGAATTTCATTCATTTTTCTAAACATTATGCTGCAATCTTTAACCTTGATTTCTGCCATGTCATAATCTTGTGAAGTAAATATTTTATCTAAAAAATTTAAATTTATAAATGAAATTCTAAATATAATTTATATTATTTTTTAACATAATCCGTTAGGTGAAAACTTTTTAGATTTAAAACTTAGTCTATGTTACTCTGTGCTTGATTTTTATTAAGTACAATAAGAATGATGAAATTCAAACTCATAATAATTAAATTAATAAGATTTTGATATCATGTTAAAATTATTTCATTCAAAAATTTAAAATTATAAACGAAAATCACATCTGTCCCATCGGACTGCTTGTTATGAAATGGTTTCACATGCTCTGATAGAAGGAGATTTGCTGCTCTTGTTGGAGCCCATGGTCAAGGCTGTCCAACCATGCCAGTTCACTTGAGATCAGTCACCATCTCAGACCAGATATATTTTTTGAACAATTATTTGTTCAAGCAGCATAAAATTTGGATTTCAGGTAAAGTTTAATTTATTTTAAAAAGAATTACCTCCTAATAGATTCAATAATCATATTATTTAGAGATGTTTTACGCTATATTTTATAAATATTTTTGAAAAAAATGAATTTTTTTAAATTAAAAAAAATAGATTTTTAGATATTTTCATATGATGATATTAAGAATAATTTAAAAAAAATATTTTTAAAAATAATCATAACTATACTCTAAAACAGATATTTATTTTTAATATTTTAACGTTAGAAGTTGTTTTATATATATTGAATCGTTAATTCGAAGCTATGGTAAAAAAACTCGAGTTCTTGGTGTAAGTTTTGATCTCCTTGTTCTTGCCAAAATATATAGAAGTAGTACAAGAATGTCCTGCCTCTGTGGGATGTCATTCTTTAACAGAGGCATCAGAATTCTGAATTCTTACACCTGGGATGGTGGGTCTGAAATGCTCCATTGATCTGGATCTGTATCTGTATGATTAGAGTTCTCTTAATGATTGATATTGTTTTTATTTTTATAATTGAGATTAAAAAAAATAGTTTTATAAAAAATATTTTAGTTGTGGTTCGAAATAATTTTTAAAATATTTGGTTAAAAATATAATTGAATTTGAGGTTAATAAAAAACAGTTTCAAGTGTTTGGTTATCAAGTTTTTTATATCACTTTCAACTTGTGAAATTATATATATATATATATATATATATATATATATATATATATATATATATTATTTTCTAAATATTTAATAATAATAATAATAATAATAATAAGTTAAGTAAACTAAACACTTGTTTTTATTCTCTTGTCAAACTACTTGTAATTTCATAACGAACTATAAATCTATATATGAAGGTATCTGTGATTCTAGAACAAAATATAGTAAACTATCATCTAAAATAAAATTAGAATTGTAAGGAAAAAATTATATTATGATCTCTTTCTAATATATTTATTTATATTTTAATTAATTTTTAAATTATTTTAATATTAAAAATACATTTTTTATAAGAAATATAATAAATAATAAACATCTCCATGTAAAATATAATAAAGCCCTCCCTACAAAATAAATATAATAAATAATACTTCAGGCCCCAACTCACGTAAAGTAGTAATTTACTGTTTTCCATAAAATTCTGGTTAATAATATTTTTTGGTGGGACTCACATGATTTTTTTAATTTATCTATATTTACCAAATATCAAAACAACTTTACATACACTATTGATCATAATACACTCCCAAACACCCTCTAAGTTTAATTGTGCCACCGCTATCATCCTGGTTGTTGTGATGTGACATCTATTTTTTTTTTCTTCAATAAATTTTAATATATTTTTAAATAAATATTATTTATAGAAATATTATTTTAAAATAGATTTGATTTTTTTATTATTTTAAATTATTTTTTATATATTGTCGTATTATTCTGCTGTGCATGAATAAAAATATATTATTTTAACATATCTAAAAATAAAAAAACTTAGAAAACAACTAAAACCATGTTGAAAAACAGTCCAAAGCAAAAGGCAAAATACTCCATCAGCATATATGAATATTGTATTCCTCGAACCTGCAGGACAGATAATTTTGACTCGCCTAACACTACTGGTGTAATAAATCTGTTTTAAAATTCTGGTCAGGGACGAGTTTGGTATTGGGTAGCGGAAAACGTGATAAAATAAAATATCCCGATGGTTAACAACAAAACAAATCATTGACTTTTGTCGATGCGCTTACGTAGATTTCATGACAGCTACCACCTAAATATCACAATTCCGATGCAGAAGCGAGTGAGACTTTGTCGGTGCAGAGCAGCTGTATTTTTTTATATATATTTTTATGAAAACTTTTTTTACAGTAAAAATAAAGATCCTGTAAGTTTTTTCCTAACTATAGCATTGGTAAATTTATAAAAAAAATTTAATCTGTATATATCACTTTAGCCTTCGTCTATTTATCATTTGTCTATTTATAATTGTCTTTTTCTTATTTTCATGCATTCGTTGTTTGTATTTTTTTCTTTGAAAATTATTATTTTACACTTGGATCTATTTATCACTCTATATCCTGTCTATTTATGACTGTTATTTTTGTTTTTATATTCATCAATTCATTATTCTGTTTTTTATATCTAAAAAAATTCCCACTTTCATTGTGGCAATTATTGTAGAAATGACAAATCCTTTTCTTTTCCATTGTAGCACTCACGACAGAAAATATAAATCTCTAGTTATTTTATTTTATTTTTGTATATTTTTCTTTACACTTGACCTTTTTTCTTTTTTTTTCCTGATCTTCATTCATTCATTATTTGTTTAATTATTTTTCCCCGCCACCTTCATTCAAGATTTTATAATTCGATTAACTCGAGCGGCTAGATTCTATGGGCATGCTTTGGTACAAGCAATAACGGTTTTGCTCAGTCAATATATATATATGTCAATATATATATATATATATATATATATTTCCATGCTAAACTTAACTTGTGTTTCAGTTTCTTCCTTTAAATCCTATCTCAAGATCTCGAAAATTTTACTAGACCTAAATCATTAATTATACGGAGAAGCAAAACACCTTAGTCAAGAACTCTTATTATTATACTATTTATTAGATAGTTTTTCTTATTCTCTTGTAATTAAGATTGTCAATTTTATTTTGTTATATCTGGAATAGCCGATATATTTTGTTCTAATTCAAAAAACAAAACAAAAGAGTAGATTTTATCTCGCTCGGTATCTCAGCCAGTTCTGAATATTCTACTTGAATTATGGCCAAATAGTATTTTTTTAAAATATTATATAGTTTTATGATATTAATCATATATCTTAATATAAACGCTAGATGGAGATAAAATTTTATGACAAGTCTCTTATATATTTATATATATTATATTAAAATTTCAGAGCAATCAAAGAACATAAAGACCTTGTTTTTTTTAGATTATTTCTTTCTCAATTTTACTATTCAACAACGAGTTTATTATTAATTGAATTTTATAATTTGATTTGATTTGTTTTATTTAAATTTATCATGATCTCATAACGCCTGTCATATATTTGAAAGGTTAACTCGGGTTGATTCAAGTTGATTCAATATTTTTTAAGATGTCAACTTGATTTTTTCTAGTTAAACTATTTTTTCATGTTATCTTTGAACTCATCAAGTCAGTCAAGTTATATCAATTTAACTCTAATTTCTTTTACTTATGTTTGAAATTTAAATTATAAAATTCTAAATAATTTTATTTTTAGATTTGAATTTTTTTTAAAAATAATATATTTAAGTATATATATAAATATAAACAATATAACTCTAAAATAGAGCATCAAAAATATTCTATTACAATTAAAAAAACAAAACACGAAGCGGAATAGAATTGATGGCCATGATTTTGATACAAAACTATGCGCATCTACAACCAAAACGTAGTATATTTTTAATATGCAAATAAAAACTTTTATATAAATTACAATTGTTATAATTTTTGGCACGTGTTCTTACAAATAGTCGTAATAATATCATCGATGGAAAATATTTACTTTCTAATTATCCAACTCTTACAATTTAAAATACTATAATCTACCCCGCAACACAATAAAAAAATTAAAAATTTGCATGTTATATTAAAAAATATTGTAATGTATAAGAACACAACCATGCATCAATTTATTTATCAAATATACACTGTATTAGCAGTGGGATGATCAATGACTTTGTCATCTTTAATTTGTTGAACTTAATTAAGCTTAAAAAAATACGTGAAACTAAACAAGTTCTTAAAGACTGTATAAATCCAAACATTAAATAATAGATTTAACTGGAGAAAAAAAATGGTTTTGATATACAAAAATTGACTAAAAAATATCTTATTATTATTAAAGTAAAAACAAATAATTTCTAGATCTCATTCCGTGGACTAGTTATGACACTGAGTAATTCCAAACATTAAACTTGGAAAATAAATATTTTTAAAACAATTTTTATTTTATATTTTAAATTATTATATTTTGATATTTTTAGATTATTTTCATATGTTAATATAAAAAACATAATAAAACATCAATTTTATATTTTTTTAAATAAAAAACATTTTAAATAACAACCTTAAACAAACTAATGCTATTAGTCTGTTGCCTGTTGATTTCCCAACGGTTTCGAATAATTGGTTTCTTCGATTAAAAAATATAGGGTGACATTATTTTCAAACCTAGAGTTGTCTGTCCAGTGACAAGAACTTCAATTTGATATCACCCACCGTTGCGTCGTACATGGAAAAAACAATTGCTTTCCAAGTTGACGCACCCATAAGAATCTAACAATTTCTGGTACATGTCCTTTCTCCAGTCAGAAATCTTGAAATTTCTCTGGTCTCTGGTGGTTCTGTAGACCGGTCCCGGTCGGGCAATCAAATGATAAGGGTCTACTTGATTGAGTCACGGCGCTTTGAGTTCACAATCAAGCCGAATCTGAACCTGATGACTCAGTTTTCTACACTCATCCATCGGTTGATATCCACTGGATGTTACCCCGCCCTTTCAGTAGAACGCTTGCCCTAAGAAAAACCTTAGTATATGTAAATTCCGTAGTGTCTCATTTCGGTTCTTGAAGCGGTAAAGGATCAATATTTTGAAATATAAAAAATACTTTGGATAAAAAGTAGGACACGGTTTCGGTTTTTATTTTGTAGAAAAACTCCATTTTAAAAAGAATAAAATATAGATTTTTTAATTTACAATATATAAAAATATAAAACTATTACCTTGGATATAATTATAAACAAACCATACAAGTTTTCTCTTAAAAACAACCCCTCATCACCAATTTTACCCTACATAGTGTAAAAATCTAATGAAATAAAGAGAATTAACACACATTTTTGTAAAGATACAATTCTTTGTGTTTATAGACAGTTTGGTATTGCAGAAGTAATTATTTTTCATAATATGTTTTACCTAAAATATTGTTTTTTATTTTTAATAAAAATTTAATAATCTTTTTAAAAATACTTCTAAAATTCCGTGAATCAATTCGTTAATTGTGTTGGAAGTCATTGATGACGGAAAAGGATCATGTTGGAACTCTAATAATTGTAGAGTATTGACTAGTCTTTAACTTCAAGGGCATAAATGAAACATCATTGCAACTGGAAAGACTAAAATATATTTTATAAAAAATAAACCTCGCCCGCAAAAACATTTCACTAAAAAGAACGAAAAACTTTGTCACTTGAACTAGCAACGAAGATACTAAGCCCTTCACCCCCTCCCCCCCCTCTCACCCCACTTCAAAATCACCACACTTTCCCTCACTTTCTCCCCAACCAAACATGAGGCTCTTCTTCTATCTCCTTCTTCTCTCCCTCTCCCTCTCACAAACTCTCTCTTCACCAACAGAACATGAACTCCTAATGCAAATCAAGGTTTCTTTAGACCCACAGAACAGGTTATTGACTTCATGGCAGCCTAGCGAAGACCCATGTAGTGGGGCCTTTGAAGGTGTGGTATGCAATGAACAAGGCCACGTTACTAACATTTCCCTTCAAGGGAAGGGTCTTTCAGGCCAAATACCAGCAGCTTTGGGTGGCCTAAAGAGTCTGAGTGGTCTGTTCTTGCATTATAATGCATTGAACGGAGTGATACCAAAAGAGATTGCCGAGTTGAGTGAACTCAGTGATTTGTATCTCAATGTCAACAGTTTGTCTGGAGAGATTCCACCCCAGATTGGTAACATGTCTAATCTTCAAGGTAAGTTTAAAAGTTTTTTTTATTAATGGAAATATACCGGGAATATTTATTGTGTGAAAAGCTTCAATCTTGTAGTATAACTCATTCCATTTTCATCCCCCCCCCCCCCCCTCCCCCGCTATTTAATTGTTTTCAAGGTTATTTTTATCTCAGCATTTCAAAGATTGAATTTACTTCCTTGAAAGCTAACATCATGTTCTCTTTGAAATATATAACTTACTTCCATTGGGTTTCCATTTTGGGGCATATTGATTTTCTTACTTTCTTAATTAAAACGAAACAAAGGTTTGGTATTGATATCTGATTATGGCCTGTTTATTTTCTGAATTCATCAACACGTCAATGTCCTCCTTTATCAATAACAGAAAGCAAAGAGCCAAAAAAAAAGTAGTTCCCCTTCCATTTATATGTAAATGATTACTTTGATAGCTAGAGAGAGTGAGAGGGATGGCCAGAAGTTATTGCTTCTCTCCCTTCTAAAGATTCATTCCTGTGGCTTATGGTGGGGTCTGTGTTTTTGAAACAGTGCACCTGAATCTGGAATCATTGTTCTAACAATTGATATCTCCCGCTCTACCGTTATAACTTGTAGAAAACTTCGAGTTTGTTTCTTGATTTATTGCTTTAGCACATCTTATCATAAACTACCTTGTGGAATTTCAAGTACGCTACTGCTAACAAATGGGGATTCTTTGCAACTGAGTATCAATTTTGCTCTCTGCGTACAGTTTTGCAGCTTTGCTACAATAAGTTGACTGGGAGTATACCAACACAACTGGGATCTCTGGAGAAGCTCAGTGTCCTTGCTCTGCAATATAATGAATTAACTGGTGCTATTCCTGCGAGCTTGGGGGATTTGGAGTTCTTGTCAAGGTTGGATTTGAGCTTTAATGGCCTTTTTGGTCCGATACCTGTAAAATTAGCTAGAGCTCCTCGGCTACAAACTCTAGACATTCGTAACAATAGTCTCTCCGGGAATGTACCTCCAGGTAAAATGGTTTCTTTAACTATAGCATATCCTAATGTGTGCTTTCTATTACTCGTTTGTTGATGTCAAAGGAAAGTAAGGGTAGAACTGACTTCTGATTTGACTTGTTTTTTCTGTTTTTGTGGCTAAAAATGAAGCTTTGAAGAGGCTAACTACTGAATTTCAATATGGAAACAACCCGGACTTATGTGGTGTTGGGTTTTCTAACCTTGAAACATGTGTGCCTTCTGATCCTAATAGACCTGAACCTTCCAAACCTAATGTTGCTGTGCCAAAGGACATCCCAGAGCCTGCAAAACCTTCTAATTGCAGTAAAAGCGACTGTTCATATCTGACAAAAACCCCAAGATATGGTATCATATTCGGGGTGATTGGAGTTTTCATTGCCTTGTCTGTCTCTGGGTTTCTAATGTTCTCATGGTACCGTCGCCATAAACAGAAAATTGGAAGCGATTCTGACACTTTGGATAGCCGGCTTAGCACTGACAAGGCCAAGGAGGTTTACAGGAAGAGTGCCTCCCCGCTTATTAGCCTAGAATATTCCAATGGGTGGGACCCCTTGGCCATTGGTCGAAACAAAAGTGGGTTTTCTCAAGAAGTTCTTGAGAGCTTCATGTTTAATTTAGAAGAGGTGGAGCGTGCAACTCAATGCTTCTCAGAGGTGAATTTGTTGGGGAAGAGTAATTTCTCAGCTACCTACAAAGGGATCCTGAGAGATGGGTCAGTTGTTGCTATAAAATGCATCACCAAAACAAGTTGCAAGTCTGATGAAGCTGATTTTTTGAAGGGGTTGAAGATATTGACCTCATTGAAACATCAAAATCTGGTGAGATTGAGAGGTTTCTGCTGCTCAAAAGGAAGAGGGGAGTGTTTCGTCATCTACGATTTTGTTCCAAATGGAAATTTGGTGCATTATCTTGATGTAAAGGATGGCAGTGGGAAGGTTCTTGAATGGCCGGCTAGAATTTCTATCATAAATGGCATCGCTAAAGGCAAGTGTATCTTCTTGCTTGAAGAAGTTGCTGTGATTGTTTCTCTCTCTCTTTGTTTCCTTCATTTTATCTTGATGTCAGCTTGACTTCCTGCTAAAGTTTTAGAAGTGGCCACTACTAATGTCTTTTCAAGCATGCTATGGTATATGATGATTTTAGGTGGGTTTGGACCTTGGAGGCAATCGAGGCAAAGGCTCAGCTAACCATATGATTGACATGGATTATGGAGGCTGTGATCCATCGAGATAGATCGCAAACCTTGTTGAGACATGCATTTGTTGAAGCTGCACTTACTGTTATTTTATTGTCATCTAGATCCAGTTAATGATCATTCTAGCTAGTGGCCATTACAAATGATTTTTGCATAAAGTTGCAAAATACGTGCCTGTGAAGAACTGAGCACTGAAGTTTTTTCTTCTTCCTATCCAGGTATTGCATACTTGCATGGAAGTGAAGGAAATAAACATGCTCTAGTTCATCAAAATATATCGGCTGAGAAAGTGTTCATCAACAGACCGTATAGTCCCTTGATCTCAGATTCAGGCCTTCACAAACTACTTGCAGATGACATTGTCTTCTCCATGCTCAAAGCCAGTGCTGCCATGGGATATTTGGCTCCTGAATACACAACCACTGGCCGTTTCACAGAAAAGAGTGATGTATATGCATTTGGCATGATTGTACTTCAAATCCTCAGTGGAAAACGTAACATCACCCAATTGATTCGCCATGCAGCTGAGTCATGCAGGTATGAAGATTTTATTGATGCAAATCTTGGAGGAAACTTTTCAGAATCAGAGGCAGACAAGCTTGGAAGAATAGCTCTTCGTTGCACCAATGAATCTCCTATTCACAGGCCAACCGCGGACACTGTGGTGCAAGAACTAAGCGAATCTATTGTCGCTGCTTAATTTATTTGAAATTATGGTATTTTTGTCTCAACTTTTGAACAACAAGATGGAAGCTCTAGATGCGTCACTAACCACTAGCTGATGTCGAAACTCTTTCACTGATATCTAACTGCACGGTGTTGTCTTGAGGACTCAACTTCCCGTGAACGTCGTCGTATCTGTGATCTTCGAGCCAATATCTTAAGGGGTTGTCTGAAATGAATTTACTCATGTAACAAGTGAGTATCTGTTTTCTTAAAAAGCAAGACTAAGTTTATTTTAGTTGCGTTCAAATTTTTTGCAGGTTTATGGTAGTCCGTGTTGTAGCGCACGAGAATTGAGAAACCCTTGCTTGCATGTGTCTTTGCCTTCAAACCCTTGGTTCTCATCCTCTACTCCAGGAATCAAACACCAATGACAAAATAACCTGACCTTGCATAGCTACTTATTCAATCTTATATCTTCTTTGCAAAGGTACTGTTGGTTTTCCATAGAAGGGTTATGGTGGGATCTGTGTCATAGATTATACAGCTCGATTTATCACACTCAAATCAATTTTATTGAATTTTTATTTGATTTTATTATTAGAGCTGATTAAAGAAATTGCATGCATAAATTTTCCCTCTTATCTTCTTCAATACCATCTTCTCTCTTCATCTCCTTTTCTTCTTGTTCTCCTTCTCCTTTTCGATTCACTGTTATCCCATTCACAACCCTAGTCTAGTTCCTTGTAACAATTAAACAATCTTACCCTAGAACGCCAGCCCCGCACCTACCAAGCTAGGCACCAATATAGTAGCCTTACGTACACCACCAATGACCTGACAGCTTCCTCTCCTTTTTTATCTCTGTCACGGCAACCACCCATAAACACACCCCAGCTTAACTATGTTAGAGTTCAACAATCCATGTCTCTCACCCATCTGTATGTTAGAGTTCAATGATCCATGTCTTTTCTTGTTAACGACATCATATCTTATTGCAACTCCAAAACCTTGTACGAATATATGTTATCGTATTATTTTATTTGGTACCTATTGTCTTCAAAGGATATTATATAAGATCGATCTCTTCTTATACGTGTATATAAGAAGAGTATACGCAGAAAAGAAAAGAAGCATAGTATTGTCACCATTATCGATCCTTAAGCACAATGTTGAAAAGCAAATAAATAGTTTCGTGGCGAGGTTAGCTTGTTACACGTGGCTATACTCTGCGAGGATGACAGTAACATTGGTGGCAATTATCTCTATTTCGTTGCTTAATCAGCAAGGAAAAAAACAAAGTCTTATCCCCCTAGTCTCAACAACTGCCGTGAGCTAGCAGTGATCCTTATTAGTTACAAGGATGCGAGATCATGAATGCAAGATGATGATGATGATAGTTTTTTATTTATTTTTATTTCAGCTATTTGCTAATATTTAAGCAATTGCCAAAAGTGGGAATTTTATATTATATTGTTGGATTGTGTAATGCTAATTTTGTTTTTGGGGTTAAATTCCAATGCGATTACATAAGCCTAACCTATGCATATAAGCTGTGCAACAGCAAACGTGGACGGTTTTTAGATACTGACAAAATTTTCTCAGACCCTTTTAAGACCTCACGTCTCTACCAGAAACAGTCTCTCAAATCTCATCACCCGACAGAAAGAATACCAAGTGCCTGTTTGGTATTGAGTTGCAAATCAAAATTTAAAAAAAATTATAGTTTTGTTGTTTCGTTAAATAAAAAAAAGTAGATTTTGTGATCATGGGATCCACATAAAATTAAATTGAAATGCAGGTTTGGAAAAAACACTCATAAACTGCTTTGCCTGCGTTTCAACACTCTCAACCGATTATTTGGGATCTGTGTCCTGACCACTAATTAATAACAAACAATTGCTCTCATTTTTCTTTTCGATGGCCATTCATGAGTAATGTAAGAGAAAAGAAAGGACAAAAGAGTAGAGAAATTAGTGGATACAAGACTGGGATCGAATAATTTCCTCCATTTGTCAAGCATGACCACTATCTTGTATATATTTTGAAGAGCAGATAAATAATTTCCTCCATATATCAAATAAATATTTAAAATATATAAATATTTATATATTTTGAATATTTATTTGCTATACATTATTCAAGTATTATTTATTATTTAATATAAAATAAAATGTGTTTGTATAATGTTAATATTTAATATGAATATACTATATTGGATTAAAACACAAAAATATTTTATCAATTTTAAATTCAACCATAATTTTAACCAAACACTTTACTGCTTATTTTGAATCACAATAAAAATGCTTTTTATAACACTGTTTTTTTTTCAACGTCAACCACAACAGCAATCGCAATACCAAACATACCAAAAAACAGAAGAGAGAAGCTGAAAGAAATACTAGGAGATCAGAGTAAAAGATCGTTTGGACCCCAGAAACAGCTTTAAAAGCTTATGTTTGTACTGTCAAAACAGTAAAAAAAACCCTCCCTTTAACGCACAACTCCATTTTTTTTTTGTCTATTCTCTATTCATTTCATTTTTAATTTATTTATTATTATTATTATTATTATTATTATTATTATTATTTACTTTTATTGCAGTGGGAATTCTCAAGAATCCAGTGTAGCTGAATTTCTCTCGACCATGGCTGCCGGTTGGAACGCAAAGCTAATAGTTGAATCATGGTCGAAGGGTGGCCCGACGAGCATCGGGCTATCCGTGGCGGCTAAACATACGTGTGGAAGAGCAGTCCCAGATGAAGGGTCAAGATTGGAGTACGTAAAAGCCATGCATGACGCCGGCATGCGAGAGACAGAGATACTGGTAGGAGTAGCGGAAGAGGTGATGGCAAGAATGCCTTTCAACAGTTCGTTTCTGGGTTTAAATGGCACAGGGTGCTTGAGAGAGGGACACGTGTTGTTAAATCCGTGTATTTACCTGTTGGGCAAGGATTGGATATGGCTCATATAGGGAGTAATGGTGGGGGTGAGATTTAAAAGTGGTCCTAGCCGTTGGATTAAGCATGTCGATCAACATTCCGGCGGGGAACATCTCTGTCGTGATAAAAATTTGATGAAATTACGGGAAACAGAAGGGTTGTGACGGGAGTAAATGAATAAATAGCTCCCAGAACCTCAATGGAGGATGTGTGTACTAAAATAAAATATAGCTGTACTTCAATACTTGATGAGCATTGATATTATAATGCCTTGGAGCTTTTTTTGGAGTGGTCATCCATTTTGATGCAAAATATGCCTCCTCTCATTTCATTTCTTGCATGTTTGCAACGTGTTTCATAAATATATTATTATTATTATATATTAAAGTAGTTTTTTAGTGTTTTTATATTATTTTGATTTACTATATGAAAAATATTAAAACAAACAATATTACTTTGATATATTTTTAAATAAAAAATATTTTAAAAAATAATTTTAATTACATTCTCGAAAAAAATCTTCATTATAACTCTTATTGATTTTGAAAATCAACCCCTATAATTTTCATATACACTTCTATTTGGTATTGGGTTTCAAAAATATTTTTGAAAAAAAATAAATAAATATTTTTATTTTAAATAATGTTTTTCATGTTTTTGATTATTTTATGTGTTGATATATAAAATATTTAAAAAAAATAAAAAAAAAATTATTTTAATATATTTTTGAATAAAAAATATTTTAAAAAACAACCTCAATCTATTCTCTCAAGTATGCTAATTGATCTTGAGTGGTTAAAACTAGTATTGTTATTTTATCCTTAATTGAAATTTTATGCCCTTTGACTTTGAATTCATCAAATGTGTTAATATATATTTTTCTCATAAATAAATAAATAAAATGCGCAAGTTTAAATTTTAGTCACTACGTTGCAGGCGTGGTGCGGGAGGAATAAATAATTTTTATAACTGTTGAGATTAAAATTTAATATTTTAGTATGTAAAATTTGATATAATGAAAAAGATCAACATCCTCTATCATAATAACAATAACATCGAAGTCTTAACTTCTTAAATTATCATCACTATTACTGTTAAAACAATAAATATTATTCAACAAATCTGAGAGGGAAACAAAAAAAATATAAATAAAAAAGCACGTAAGAACAAAAACTAAAATTATTATTATTATTCTTAATATTAATATTATTATTGTTTTAATAACGGGAAGGAAATGAAATTAAATCAAAGGCTTAAAAAAAACCTAAAAACATTAACAAAAGAGCAAATATAAAAATAAAATAAATGAAAAAAAATTATTGAGTTGGAAAAAAATTACTTGAACTGAAAATTAAAAAAAAATTACCACACTACGTTGCGGGCTAAGTAATTTTTTTTATAATTATTGGGATGAAAGAAATTAATAGGATATGTGGGTCCAAAATTAAAATATAATATTTAAATATTTAAACTTTAATATAATAAAAAAGATCACCACACCTTATTCTAAAAATAAGAACATCGAAATTTTAACATCTAAAACTATCATTGCGGTTACTGGCAAAACAATAAAAAAACATCAAATTATCCCTAGAGAAAAAAATTGAAAAACATTAACAAAAGAGTACATAAGAAAAATAACTAATTTTTCTTCTTCTTGTTGTTCTTCTTGTTCTTGTTCTTATTCTTCTTCTTATTGTTATTATTATTGTGTTAATAATTAAAAAAAGAAAGAAAGACAAAAAAAATCATAATAACTTTAACAAAATATCAAACAAAAAATTCATTTGACTTGAAAATAATAATAATAAAACAATAAAATAAATAACAGAAAGAACAAATAAAATAAATGAAAAAACAAAAACAAAAATTATTAACTGAAAAAAATATCATTTGACTTGAAAATTAAAAAAATAGACTGCACTACGTTGCGGGCTAAGCAAGCAATTATGATAATTGTTGGATTTGAAGTAATTTATAGATTTCACTAATTTAAAAATAAAATATAATATCTACACATGTAAAGTTTGATATGATACAACACATCAATATACACTACTGTAACAACAATATCTAAACTTTGACATCAAAGAGACGGAAATAGGTAATTGCCTCGAAAGTTTTTCAAAAAAATAAAATTGGAAAACATAGTTTTTTTCCAACATTTATATTAACCTTTGTGATGTTGTCGGTTTGCACTACGTCACGGGTCAAATATATAATTTTTATAACTGTTAAGATTAAAAGTTTGATATAATAAAACAGATGAGCATAGTTTATTATAATAAATATAACATCGAGGTCTTGATATCTAAAATTATCATCACTATCATGGCCAAAATAAGAACAATTATTAAATTACCCCGAGAAAAAAAAGTTAATAGAAAAGCAAATAAGAACAAAAACTAAAATTATTATTATTATGATTATTGGTATTATTATTGCGCTAATAATGAAAAAAATAAATCAAAGAAAAAAAAACTTAAAAACTTTAATAAATGAGCAAATAAAAAATATAATATATAATAAAACAAAAATAAAAATTATTAGCTGGAAAAAATCATTTCACTCAAAAATTAAAAAAAAATTATCCACCCTACATCGCGGGCTAAAAAAATAATTTTTATAAAATTTGCTGGATCAAAATCAAAATATAATATTTATATATACAAACTTTAATGTAATGAAATATATTAACATATCTTATTATAACAATAACAAAATCGGAGTCTTAACATCTAAAACTTATTATTGCTATTACTATTAAAATAATAGAAATTATCAAATTATACTGAGAAAAAAACATAAACAAAATAGTAAGTAAGAAAAACAATTAAATTATTATTATTATTATTATTATTATTATTATTATTATGAAAGAATAAATAAATAAATGAAAGACTAAAAAAATCGTAAAAACTTCAACAAATATCAAATAAAAAATATCATTATTATTATTGTCAAAACAATAAAAATTATCAAATTATCATGAAAAAAAACCTAAAAAACATTAACAAAGGCGTAAGCTAGAAGAACAATTAAATTATTATTATTATTATTATTATTATTATTATTATTATTTTGTGTGTGTTAATAATGAAAGGAAAAAAATAAAAGACTAAAAAAATCCTAAAAACTTCAATAAAACGTCGAATGAAAAAATAAAAATTATCTTAAAAGAATAAAAATTATCAAATTATCCTGAGAGGAAAAAAACATAAAAAAACATTAACAAAAGAGTAAGTAAGAAAAAAACATTATATTATTATTATTATTATTATTATTATTATTATTATGCTAATAATGAAAAAAATAAAATAAATAAAAGACTAAAAAAATCATAAAAACTTTTATAAAAGATCAAACAAAAAAAATTATTAGGTAAAAAAAGTCATATGACATAAAAATAAAAATAAAAAAAACAAATAAAAAGCTAAAAGAAAGAACAAATGGAGAGAGAAAAAACACAAATATCAATTCCCAAATGATCATAGATACAAAATAAAATTTAAGAACTATTTTTTTAAAAAAATATCACCTTAACAAATAAGAAAACAACAAAAATTGAAAATCAAAACCGAGCACACTTATATATACATGGATAAAAGTCAAGATTATTCTAGAAATAAAAAGACATATAGGGATTAAAATGAAAAATTAAAAGTATAAGGTCTGAAATGAACATTAAATATAAAGGGATTAAAATCTCAAATTAAAAGTATAAGGGCCAAAATAAAAATCAAATATATCATCAATTTTAATTAAAGGACAAAAGTGAAGAAATTGAAACCACTGTACCGAATAAATTTACCATTTTCAATCAAATCCGGAAATTAAAAGGAGGACTGAATTGAAAAATAGACACTGAATTAATTCCAATCGGAGGACCCAATCGAACTAAATCAAAACTTATATACCAGAAATCAGGACCAGAAAAGAAATTAAAAGTGAAGGGATTGAAGTGCAAAAGTTTAAAATAAGGGGGACTCTCCTGCACTTTTACGTGCAGGAGAGAGAGAAACGTGGTCAGCAGCTTTAACCGGCCGCTGCCGCGTCCATGGATATTTTTAGGTGAAACGCGCCTCCGCGGGAGGAAGACAACTCGGAGGCGCATAGATTGAGACGTCAAAATAGCGTCTCCAGCCACCGTATGACACCACACGCACCACCTAAACAAGGCGTGGGGTGGAAACAGGCTGGCGCATGCCGATTAAGCACTGACAACAACCAAAAGAAATAATAAAAAAAGAGGTCAATTACTGTCCTACCCCTATGTCTAAAGTCACCGTTTTTGTCTTATTAGGGGCTAAAAATATATTTAGCCAATTTTGAAAAATAATAAAATAAGCAGAAAATCGGTGGGCCAGGCCGGACCGGTCCGGTCCGATGTGCATAATGACCACGAAGCCCCTCGGTTTAGCGGCCTTTTTTGTTGTTTTCGGGGAGTTTTTTTTGTTACGTCACTGTTCAAAACCGGGAAAAAAAAAAGACGTCTATACACGCGCGAAGTATATTTTACAAATTTCCACTCTACAATAACCGTTTGATTTGTTTTAGTATATAGGATAATTTCTTAGCTGATGGAGTTCATTGACAAGGGATTTCTTTCAATTTCGAGCTTTTATATCTAATTATTATATTTGGTGTTTATAATTAATTTCTTAGCTGATGGAGTTCATTGACAAGGGATTTCTTTCAATTTCGAGCTTTTATATCTAATTATTATATTTGGCGTTTATAATTAATTTCTTAGCTGATGGAGTTCATTGACAAGGGATTTCTTTCAATTTCGAGCTTTTATATCTAATTATTATATTTGGTGTTTATAATATTGATAAACTTGTCCTCTTGATTAAAATTATTTGATTTTTGTTTGACATTGCAATTCAATTATGCTTTTAATTTCTTTTCAAATATTTTTTTAGTGTTTTTAAATTCTATTAATATAAAAAAAATTAAAAATATAATATTTTAATACATTTTCAAATTAAAAAAAATACTCGGAAATGATTCTGATAGCAGGGTCCAATACAGCATGCATGCTGCTATTTTCAATAATTTTGGTGGGAGGTTTAGCAGCTAGACCTCATTTTGGCTTTCAGAAAGAGGGTGCCCCCCAGCCCCAACCAAACACCGTTATAGTTGTTTCAACAGTTGAAACTATTTGGAAACAATTTATCCATATTTACTCAGTCTGAATAAACCGCAAGGCATCGACGATCCACATATAACATGAGAACCTTCAGTTAAGATATGATCAGTCTCTGGCTGTTATTTACGTAGAACCTTCAAAAATCACAGCATACGATGACAGCACAGAACCTCAAATTAGTTACAGGCTCAGAGTGTGATCCCATTCCTCCAGCTTTCCATGATTGCCTTGTGGATGGAATTGCCTAACCTCCCCAGGTTCCTATGCCCTTCTGCTCACTGGCTTCAGAACCTAGATTATGATTAGCTGCAAGAGGAACATAGAAGGCTGGTGCCAAGAACATGGATGATGACCCAATCAACCAGCTCGAAATGAAGTATGACATAAAACACTCAACAACTAGCACTGTTGTGTGTGCATATACTGACAAATGCCATCATACAAGATTTGTGTATTTGTTAGTGAAGAGGATGCAAGATGTGGCAACCTGAAACAAAGATGTATACTGAATGACATAAACATGCTAACCTCGTGTAAAGTTTCTCATCGTTCAATATGAGATGTTACCATTTTCTGACTTTCGTGCAGGATACACATTTTGGAATGACTGCAGTTCAAAACAGATGGGAATTTGCAGTCACTTCTCGACCAACAACAGGTGACAGCAGATCCAATAACAATACTACATTTTAAGCTAAATACAAACATTAACCAGAGAGACTTGCGATGATTGATGAAAAAAAAGTTAGGATCCATTCAGATTCAAAGCGCACAAGATTCATTGACAGTGTAAACTTGAGTGAAAATATATTTGACACACGCAAATGCAACAGGACACTTGGAAGTCACAATGACTGCTAAACCTTGAAAACAGACCCTTCATGTCAGAAAGAGTTTCAGCAAAGTGTTTTTAGTAGTTTAAAATCACACCGTTCAGCATCCTCTAAAAGGTGTATGGCATCACAGAGAAGATAATCACCTTATTGTTTATTCCTCTTGAGATCCCGTGTGCCCGGAAACAATGTACTTACTCCATCGCCGCCTGTCCTTGTGGTCCTAGTGGAAGTAAAATATGCTCCATATATTGTGAAGAATTCTGGTGTTTAGGATGAATTAGCAATTTATTGAATATGAAGATGGCCCTTATATAGGCTTTACAAGAAAAACAGAATACTGGAAATATGCAGTCACACTCTGCATAATGTGTGTGGAAAGTAAAACAGAAATGGAACAGTAAAACAGAACAAATAACAACAATTAAACTTTCCTAACAGTTTTGCTAACTGACTACTAACAGACTGCTAATTCAACTAACTTTATCATCCTCCCGTAATCTTGATTGTGCCAATAATCAAGTTACAGTTAATGAACAAATTCCCATCAATTCACGCATCTTCATGAATGCAGCAAGCTTCAAGGGTTTTGTCATCACATCTGCAGCTTGTTCTTGAGTATCACAGTGAATTAATTGAATTGTTTCATCCTTTGTAAGATCACGCAGAAAATGGAAGCGAACATCAATGTGTTTGCTGCGTCCATGCATCACGGGATTCTTGGCAAGCTTAATTGTTGAACTATTATCACAGTAAACAATTGTAGGGCTGTTTTGTGCGTGTCCCAGACTTGCTAAAATCTTCCTCAACCAAACTGCTTGACAAGCACATCCAGCTGCAGCTATAAACTCAACCTCTGTAGTACTTAGGGACACCACGGGTTGCTTCTTTGACAGCCAAGAGACTGCTCCTGCACCAAATAAAAATACATATCCCGAAGTGCTCTTCCTATCATTCAAGTCTCCTGCATAGTCACTGTCTATATATGCAATAAGTTCTTTGCTCCCTTTCTTCCTGTAATGTATGCCATAATCAATTGTGCCTTTCAGGTACCTCAGTATTTTCCTTGCTGCCTGCAAATGCATCTTTGTAGGGTGTTCCACAAAGCAGGGATTCTTTTCCAAAGGCCAGTACATGGAAAGCATCTCAAGTTCTGCAGCTGATTCACTCTGACATATGTGGTCCAATCACACCTATGTCAAATAGCAATAAAAGGTACTTAATAACCTTTATTGATGACTATAGTCGCAAAACATGGGTCTATTTTTTGGCAGAAAAATCACATGCTTTTGATACCTTCAAGAACTTCAAGAGTCGAGTAGAGAAAGAAACCAGCAAATTCATCAAGGGGCTGCGAACTGACAGAGGTGGGGAATACACCTCACAGCAATTCAATGAATTTTGCTTGAAGAATGGTATCAATAGACAGTTGACATCTGCGTACACACCACAGCAGAATGGTGTTGCGGAGAGGAAGAATAGAACCATTATGAACATGGTTCGTAGTATGCTTTATGACATGAAGATTCCAAGAAGTTTCTGGCCTGAAGCAGCAAATTGGGCAGTTCATGTGTTGAATCGGTGCCCAACACTTGCAGTAAAAAATGACCCCTGAAGAAGCTTGGGGTGGATTAAAACCTTCTGTGCAGTATTTTAGGGTCTTTGGATGCATATCTCACGTGCATGTACCTGCTGTAACAAGAAACAAGTTAGACAACAGAAGTGTGAAGTGTGTTTTGCTTGGTGTAAGTGATGAATCCAAGGCAAATCGGTTGTATAATCCAGCTACAAACAAGATCATTGTGAGCAAGGATGTTCGGTTTGAAGAAGATTAAAGCTGGATTTGGGATGAAAATCATGAAGCAACTCTAGCTGTTGACCTAGAGTGGGAAGATGAGACTGCAAGCAATGATGCAGCAGCTGATGAAGAATGTGATGAAGCTGATGAGACAGCAGCTATTGAGCCTCAAGACAGAGTGATGAGCACTGGGGCAGTGGCTATTGAAGGGGCAGCAGCTCGAAAACATGGGGATGCTACTGGTAACAATGAAGCAGTAACAGTGACTGCTGCTATAAGGGATGATTCTGGTTTGATGAACAATGACAGAACTATAGTTCCATTTAGCAGAAGACACAGACAACAACCTGTGTGGATGAGGCACTATGACTGTGGGGAAGGACACAGTGGGGAAGGAGTTTCTAAAGAAGAGGAAATCTCGACACTAGCAATGTTTGCTAGTGCTGATCCCATTGCATTTGATGAGGCTGTCAAAAGTGAAAAATGGAGAAATGCCATGGACTTAGAAATACAGTCCATAGAGAAGAATGAGACGTGGGAGCTGACAGATTTACCAGTGGGAGGAAAAATGATTGGTGTAAAATGGTTATATAAAACAAAGCTCAATGAGCATGGGGAGCTAGAAAAATTCAAAGCACGTCTCGTTGCAAAGGGATATGCTCAACAATATGGAGTGGATTACAATGAGGTTTTTGCACCTGTAGCAAGACTAGATACTGTTCGGTTGATATTGGCACTTGCAGCTCAAGAGGGCTGGATTGTTTATCAATTGGATATTAAATCAGCATTTTTGCATGGTGAATTGAGTGAAGAGGTGTTTGTTGAGCAGCCACGTGGATATGAAATCAGAGGGCAAGAACAGAAGGTTTACAAACTGAAAAAGGCGCTCTATGGACTGAAGCAAGCCCCTCGCTCTTGGTACAGTCGCATAGAATCATATTTCATACAAGGAGGCTTCGAAAAGTGTTCCCATGAACACACATTGTTCATCAAACAGAATATACAAGGTAACATTCTGATTATAAGCTTGTATGTTGATGATCTCATTTTTACTGGCAATGACAAGTCTATGTTTGCTGAGTTCAAACAAATAACAACAATTAAACTTTCCTAACAGTTTTGCTAACTGACTGCTAACAGACTGCTGATTCAACTAACTTTATCATATATAACTCCACGTGTGACTTTGCAAGTCTGAAAAATGGAACTGCGGATTTGTGGCTTTGTTCCTTCTATTCCGTTACAATCACTCCTAATACTCACACTCTTGTTTTCCCTCTCTAAGAGACAAACCACAGTTGCAATCATTGATACACAAGCACAATAATTCGCTAGAAAAAAGAAAATATAAACCAAAAATAATTTTTATTTTACCATCAGGATGCTCAACTGATGGCTCTTTGCTTGAACCAATGTTGTTTTGATGGTCACACTTCTCATCCCCAGTTTGCACATCTTCTTTTTCACCCTCATCACCAAACACTAATTCTTCTATCGCTAACGCTTTCGTTCTATCAGTCTGTAATACCTCCCGCTAATAGAACTTGGAGAATCAAACCTGGTAGACTCAAACATGCTACCAAATGGGAGAGTGGAGAGCGAATCATCAAACCTCCAACAGGTTCGGCATCAACCAAAGCCCCAGAAATTTCCAAAAGGATCACCCATGGCAAAGAAATCATTTCTACCTAGCCTTTCCTCTGCATTTTATATGGTCTATCCTCCTAAACACTGGAAAACACAAAATGGACTCTTGGTTTGGGTGGTCTTCAGAACCAAGCATAAAAGAAAAAGGTCCAAGAACTGGACAGCTCAGCTAAATAGGAAGTGAATTCAGAAAAGCCGATTGAATGTTAGTGTTGGAACAGGAGCATTAAAATAATTACTCTTAGAGCACTACAATTTCTACCAATGAAACTGTTAAATGAATGTATATTCTAGAATATACATGATGGTAGCATATGGTATTTGAAATGTGTATATAAATATGCTAAACACACGGTATGTGTGGGCAGATATATTGCAACAGAATAAATTCAAAATTTCCTTCTCTCTCTGAACTCTCTGTCTCTCTTCTTCTCTGCACAATTTCTTCACTCTTCTACTAATCTCAACAGAAACAAGGGGCAGAGAAACACAAGATTTTTGCATTTCTTTTCTCATGTAGAGCAAATGAAGTTCAAAACCTTTTCATGTGAAAGATAAATAAGAACAAAATTTAGATTTTAAGAAGCTCTTCAAGATCCAATTTTAAAAGGAAAAAGAATTAATCAATCGAAGCACAAACCATCATAAACCATCAAACCTCTTATGCCAAATACGCTTCGATGCTGTTGCCAATATAACAATTCTCGAATTACAGAAAGAAATGTCACCAATCATTTAGCACTTTCAAACTCACTTAAAGAAAGCCATTTTTTTATATATCTGTGATGAAAGATAAGAAGAGAAGCATATGGGTAATGCTTCGTCAAATGCCTTCACAACATTACTGAAGTAACATACGAAGGATTGAAAAACAGGGATGAAACGACTTTCTGAGGTGCTCTATTTTGCAGCATAAAACGGAAAAACAATGGAACTTCAAATGCTCTGATCACAAAAGTATATCAAAATAACAAACTGAAAGGCAAAAGAAAAACTGTTTCCCGCTTAAACATTGCTATAATATCTGTGACTAGTGCAAGGACGTGTTACAATGTTTGTCAGAAGGGAAATTGAAGGAAAGTGGAAGAGACAGAGTGAGAGAGAGAGTGGGGGGGGGGGATCTGGAAATGAAGCGATTTAGATTTTCTGAACCAGAATGGGAGAGGGAGACAGCAGGAACCCAAAAGGTCTAGGTTCTGTGTTTTCGCGGTGAGAAATTATAACTACCGAGAACTGGACACGTGCAACTCAAACAAGAATGGGTTACGTACTTAGTTTCTGTTTTCTTCCACCCAGAGTTTTTAATCTCTTCCAGTAGTGTCAAGACCGGGTTATGGGTTTTAAATAGAACATTAGGCTGATCTGATCATCCGGTTGATTTTATTTTTTTTATAAATTAAAATAATATTGTTTTTATTAAAAAAAAAATGGTTAAATAAATCACAACCAAGTTTTTAATCGAATCTTGTGTTTTTTACTTTTTATTTGAAACCTAGTCTAGTTCTGATCTTTCATTAAGCATTCCCAATGAACTATCTGATCAAACTGAGTTTTACAACTATGCTTCCAACAACTTAGAATGTTCTGCCATCTGTCTGAATTTTGAAATGCGAATTTTCCAGCCTCTTCGAATTTATTTTTTTGGCTTTTTTCTTTTTTTATCCCTTTTTTTCTTTTGATTTCTGTCATACTACGGATTTATTTTTATTATTTATAATTTTAATAGCTATGATGTTCTCGGATCAAAATATAATCATCAGAACTAAATTTTTCTAGACGATCTTTAGATATCTTATAAACTTTAAAACTCAATGCTTGAAATCAAGAACAAGCTGTTATTCACACCCTATGATACAAAATTTAATACTAAATCCTTGTTCCTATGTTATTATTACATCAAATCTTTGTAGCAGATATATATATATATATATATATATATATCCATCTAGTGGTAAGTTTCTGAATCACAGTTCTCTTGTTTTATATTTTTTTACAAATAGCTTGTAGCCAAACGATGGAACCATCAACCAACATTTTCATGCTGATGATTTTATCAGTCAATGGACACTCTTAAAAAGAGTCGGGTTAGACACCCTCTATCAAACAAATGATAGACAAGGAAAAACATTATTGCAACTGCAATCACCAATGGTTCTCACACTATAAATTTGACTGGGAAGACTACATATTTCACATAAGCCAGAAAGATGACAAATCACTGATCCTCCTTTAACAAGGCCTAGTTCATCATGGCACACAAGCACAGCGTTGAAATATATTTTCCATTTAAAACATAGCATGGAAAGATATGGCAACGCAAACCAGACTAGTTTATATATTTCCATTCAAATAGTACAACAAAACTGTGCAGAAACATCAGCAACGCGCCACGCGCTAAAAAAATTCACATTCCTTATCTTACAATTCTCAAGCTCCTGATAATCAGAACAAGATATAAAACATCAGCCATTCATGCCATCCCCACAATACCATTACAAGCAACCTAGGTATTGCTTCACCTGATCAGCTTCTCAATGCAATGACCCCCACAATACCAATACAAGCAACCTAGGTATTGCTTCACCTGATCAGCTTCTCAATGCAATGCACCCCCCCCCCCCCCCCCTCTCTGGTTATTTCTACAGTATGTCCGTGGGAATGAATGGTTAGCGGCATATTAGCAGCTGCAAGTTGTATGATAGTTAATTTGTGATCCAACATTTAGTGGGGCTCTTCATCTATTGTTATAGAAAAAAACCCTGGTTCATGGATGCACAACTGCTGCCTAGAATTCTTGGGAATCAAAATCAGGTTTCGATGGATAATCAAGACCCTGAAGTGCAGGCATTCGCCTTATATCTTCTTCTGAATAAGCTGGAACGAGCCAGTATCGCTTATCTGCTCCAAACACCTGAAACAAAGGCACAACACATTCAAGAATATTCAGCAGATAGGCAGGAAACTGTGGGAGGGAAAAAAGAGAGGCAAAGTTGGGCACGCTAAGCTAGATAAGCTGGCAATACATCTTGAAATAAATGAAAGATGATTGTAACAGCTTGACATCCCACTTCAACAATTTATTAGGCCACATGAATGCCTTTTCAACACAGCTTCACAATATGCACGATAAAGCGATAAATATCAAGCACACTAGGAACAATTTCCTAAGATAACTGCAGACCTTGAACACATTCCTTAAAAGCTAATAGGCCTTTATCATGGCTACATAACATTGGCATGCTATTATGATGTTTTTTTTTCTGATTTACAGTGAAAGAAAGCTATGATATTGATTTTTGACAACGTAACGAGATTGTTGAGTATGCTATGAGTATTGTATTTTATAGCCATCCTGCCAAGAGGATTCTCACATCTTTCGCACATTAATCTTCCATATAAAAAGTTGAAAAGGAAATGACATCACATGTTCATTAAAGCAGCAACAGCATTAATTTTTACACTTTCTCAGCCTTCATACAGGCATGAAAGAAAAGAAACAGACATAAAAAATACTGTGGAAAGTACTAGCCTGCTCAAAATTCTTCTTTCGACCAAGGTCATAGCGCCATTTTGGGGTTGTCTTCTTCTCATATGCCTGAAAACAGGTCAATAGAAGTTCAATCAGCAGATCTTCAGCAGAGATGGCAGCAATTCTATAACATACTTTCAACTATTATGTGTATCAGGAAATCCACACAAAACCAAGGAAAATGAGTACCAGAGCTGTGAACATTCACAAGCATGGGGCAAAGCAACACATTTATGTGATATGAAGACCCTCCAGTGCAGTATTAAACTATTCCACAAATACCGGCTTGTCTACAAAGTTTTATTAGACAATGACACTGCATAAAGAGTCATCATGGGTTCTTATGCCACGTCCACAAAGCATGGAAAGGTTTTTATTAGACATTGACACTACATAAAGAGCCATTGTGTTTTCTTATACCACATCCACAAAGCAGGCAAAGAGACTCGCCAAATGCCACAAAACCAAAAAACATAAGCTGACAAATTGATATCTGGTCTAAATACACAAACTTAGGTGGAAAAAAAAAAATACCTCAATAGTTGTTGTATTGGCTGATACGAGAGATATGTGCATGATCAGAAATCCCAGAACACTCAATGCAAACGCAAGATTTAAGACTGTAACAAAACAATGATAGTTTTATAAAACTTCAGACTTCACCATTAAGTAGGTTAGAAAGCTAAGCTCAGTAGAACTTACCAAAGGCAAGAAATGTAGTTGCAAGAGTGCCTGGAGTGCCAGGAATTTCTCCATCACTAAAGAATGCTATAAAGTGTGGTAGAAGAGATAAAGTTACAAGACTTGTCTCAAGAAATGTATAGAACTGCATAGAAGATTTAAGATGGAAATTAATTAGATATTCTAAGTTGATCTACCAACAATTTGGTACAACCTCACAAATAAAAAGGAACATATACTCAAAGCCAAGTCTCTTTCCTTGTGCCAGAAACTATTTCTTATAGCAAGGATTTCTATCTGATTATATATTTCTCAAAGCTTTAAAAGGTGAACAATGTTTTAAAATCCAGACAATTTCTTTGCCTTTGGATTTCAAATGAAAAAAGAAAAAAAAAGAAAGAAAGAAGTGAAAAAAGAAAACAACACACTCATAAATAATAACCACTTAGTCATCAGGTTCAAAAGGTATACAGTGAGATTAATGATGCTGGTATTTGGCTGTCCACAGAAAATCTTGTTTTCTAGGTTAAACCATACTTTAAATCGGAGCATTGTCAAACAGCCTAGGCTATATCATCCAAGTTATACAGGAAAGGAGCACGTTGCTGGTCTGATCACATAATTTCTCGCTAAAATACGCATAGATTGTGTGCAAACATATATACAGGCAGGCAGGCAGGTCAAATTTTGTCAAAACTCAATGCACCAGGATCATATCTAGCCAACTACAGTATGGTATGGTAAGATATTAGTCACTCGTTAAGTCCCAAACTTTCTATATGGTAGACAATATGATATGGTAAGACAGCATATTTTCAGCTTCATATGATGAGCCCCCGATGAAAACTTGGAACCACAGATATCTCCCTCTGCTACAGATTCATCAATTAACTCCAAACCACATTTATGCTTACCATTTAAACAAACACAGGAGTCTATCTTCATTACAATAAACAGCTCCCTCATAACCTAAGGGATACATCAACAATCAATGATAAAAAAAACCAACATTTTGCCAAAAGGCATTGAAAGAAGAAAAGCACATTGTTTCAGTTAAACAAGAAATTTGAAATAGGAAACTTCTGTGGGGGTGAGGCAGTAGAGCCAACTTACCAGAAATAGAAGAAAATACTTATAATTTAACGCCCCAACACAATTTACAACCCATACACAATGATGGTCCATCTTTAGCACACACCTCTCACCTGAAAGAACACAGAACGTCAAATCATTTTCTTTAGTGAAAATACCAACCAAAGCTAAAGAATGCTACAGAAGAAATCATAGCATGGAAACTCACAAACAGAACAATGATGGCACCGAGGTGGTTTCAGCTGGCTGCACTTCTTGCAATACCGGATTCTTTGATTTAATTGGTCAGACTGCACTCCACTAAATTCCGACCCGTTGAACGGGTCGGCCTCCCCTCTTTCCTCATCATTTGCAGGCCTCCAATTAGGAGGCACACTACCAGGATCAGTTAAAACAACAGCGAAGTAGCTCCATAATAGCATCACTAACTGTAAAATTCAGTCAAAATACTCACATATGCAACAGCTATAACGAACAAATTGCTGTTTTTACACTATTTTAAGCTGAAGATTTAACCTTTTTTCTCTCCAAGTTTTCTCAAGAGACCTCTATTTTAGCTCTGTCTCAATTCTCTGAACTTATAATTTAAAAAGATAAAGAAATCCTAGCATCCTTGAAAACCCACTTTTCGAAATTCAAACAATTAAGGGAAAAAAGCACAAATCTAAGAAGCAAAAGAACTCTACAAAACAAACATGTACATCACTTTTCTTGATAAAATCTTACCAAAGAATGGAATGGGATCAAGACGGTAAGCGAAACGAGAGAATCAATGCCACCATCATACAAAGCAGGGCCATAATTATTCAAAACAACAGCATAATATGCGACAGCAACAACACCAAGCACCAACAAGATCATGATCGACCCTAAACCCCTTAAGGCCGTACAAAACTTGAACACATTCCAAGCCATAACAGCTCTAGATCTATGCATACTAATAATAAATATAAAAAAAGACTCAAACTTTTCAAGTTCTCTTTGATGGGTCTTAGCAGACTGAATTTTTAAGTGAAATTAACTTAAAAGATAAATCTAGACAGGAAACAAAAGGAAGGTTTTTTTGGCTTGTGGGTTTTCGTGTAATTTTTTGTGAATTGTTATATGGTTTATCGAATTCGAGATTTTGAGGATTCCTTGTACAGGTAAGAAGTGGAATCCATATTTCACATGACAGAGGAAAGGATGGTTGTGTTATGTGAGGGAGAGGCGAGACAGCAAAAACTTAAAACTAAAATTAAATTTAATCTTTAAAAGTTATTATTTTATTCAATACACTAAAAGAGGTAATATGTGAGTTAACGTTTACTGCGAGATAAATCATTATGAATTATAATAATATTGTATAATTTTTGAGTAAATTCGGGTCATCTAGTTTACTGGTTTATTGGTTTTTTTTCATAGTTAAATGATAATTTTATCCCTTAAAAAAAAAAAAAGTTATGGAATGAGAGGTTCTGCAATAATTGTATATTTTTTGTTCGGTTCGGTCCATTCCGTCATATTTTTTATTTTTTATATTCTTTACACAGTAAAATAACTATTGTATCCCTTGAAAAGAACAAAAATGGGCTCTAAGCGAGACAGGTGCCACGAGAATTTTATATTTTTTTAAAATAACTAAATACAGATATAGTCCCGAATAAGACAAAATTGATGATTCAGGTACAAAGGTAGACCGGTAATTGATCATAATTATTTACTATTTTTCTCAAAATATTGTTGGACGTGTGACGCATGCAATTGATAGTATTCAGCCTCACGTTCTGTTTTGGCGGTGTGTGGGGACTGTTCAGGTTAATGGAAATGGATGTCTGGTGTTTCCATCAATGTGCTGCCGTATGGTCTTCTTCACGGTGCAACGTGTGTTGGAAAATGGTGGTTGTAGCCGTGATGGTAGCCGGTTAAAGCTTTTTTCCATGTTTTCTCTCTCCTACATGTAAATGTACAAGAGAGGCTCCCAAATTTATTGATGTTTCACTTTTGTCTTTATACTTTTAATTTTATTTATGGTCCTGATTTCTGTTATATAAATTTTGATTTAGTTCAATTGAGTCCTTCAATTGAAATTAATTACATATTAAGTTTTCACTTCGATCCTCATTTTTTTAATTTCCGGATTAGGTTTAAATACTTTAATGTATTCAGTACAAAAGTTTTATTTTTTTCAATTTTATCGTTTTATTGAAATTGATAATATATTTTATTTTCATTTTGGTCCTTATACTTTTAATTTTTTATTTTAATCCCTTTATTTTTTTATATTTATGGAATAGTCCTTATTTTTATCCATGTATATATAAGTGTGCTCTTAACTTTGAATTTTAATTTTTGTTATTTTCTTATTTGTTAAGGTGGTATTTTTTAGAAAGAAATAACTCTTAAATTTTATTTTGTGTCTATGATTATTTGAAAATTGATATTTCTGTTTTTTTCTCTCTTTGTTCTTTCTTTTAGTTTTTTTATTTTCAAGTCAAATGATTTTTTTTACCTAATAATTTTTATTTTAGTTTTTCGTTTGATCTTCTATTAAAGTTTTTAAGATTTTTTTAGTCTTTCATTTATTTTTGTTTTTTTTAAATATTAACACAATAATAATAATAATAATAATAATAATAATAATTTCAGTTATTTTGCTTGATTACTCTTTTGTTAATGTTTTTGAGTTTTTTTTCCCTCGGGATAATTTGATCATTTTTATTGTTTTGATAATGATAGCAATGATAATTTTAGATGTTAGGACTTCATTGTTTCTATTTTTATAACAAGGTGTGTTGATCTGTTTTATAATATTAAATTTTGTATATATAGATATTATATTTTAATTTTGGACCAACAAATCCTATTAATTTCTTTAATCCCAATAATTATAAAAATTATTTGTTCAGCCCACAACGAAGTGCGGTCAATTTTTTAATTTTCAAGTCAAATTATTTTTTTTTAGCCAATAAATTTTAGTTTTATTTTATCATTTATTTGCTCTTTTGTTAATGTTTTTAGGCTTTTTTTAGTCTTTGATTTGATTTTTTTTATTATTATTATTAATGCATCAATCATCATCATCATCATCATCATCATAATAATAATAATAATAATAGTTTTTGTTCTTAATTGTTTTTTTGCTAAAATTTTTGTGTTTTTTTTGGGTAGTTTAATCATTTTTATTGTGTTTTTATAGTAATAGTGATGATAATTTTAGATGTGTAAGACTTCAAGTATGTTGATATGTTTTATTATATCAAACTTTACATGTATAAATATTATATTTTAATCTCAACAATTATAAAATTTGTTTGCTCTGCCGCAACGTAATGCGAGCAGTTAACTAAGACAAAACTAAATCTCAACTCGTATATTTTACTATACTAAAAGTATATAAATTAATAGCAAAATTAAATTTTCTAAAATACTATATATTTATTATTTTTTATAGAAATATTTTAAAAAATTAGATGAAGTGTATAAAAAATAAAATAAATCGAATTCACTAAATTGAATTTTATCTTAAATATATGAATTCATTTTATTTATTAATTAAATTTAAAACAAATATAATTATAATAAATAATTTAATTAAGTATTTTTTTAATACTTTTATTTTAGGCTTTTCCATCTACTATAGTTTAATTATTTTATTTTATTTTTCTGAAAGCAAGTCGTTTCTGGAAAAAAATGTATTCGGGTCATAAAATTATTTTAGCATCCTCATTGAGGTTAGGATTTCAACCTAATAAATATTTAGACTTAATTATAGAGTGGACGAGTATTAAATAAATAAAAATAAATTTTTATTATGAATACCTTAATATGGTTTTGTCTGAAAGGGTAGTTAATGCTTAGTTTAGATGTTTGTTTAAGGTTGTTTTTTAAAATAATTTTTATTTTAATATATATTAAAATGATATTTTTTATAGTATTTTAAAATTATTTTTTGATATTATAACATAAAAATAAAATAAATTTAATATAAAAAATAAAAAAAATGTTTTTTTTTTATTTTTTCTAAAAATAATCTTAAAACACAATATCAAAACCGGTCCGTAATCACAATCCAGAAAAGCTGATCAAAGAAAATTTAATTCTTAAAAAAAAAAAAAAAAAAACGTAGAAAGGATGAAAAATGGATCCAGCACCGTTTTCCTAAGACATCGAGAGTTTTGTTTAAAATTGATTGCATCAAAGGGGTTCGGTCCAAGCACACAATTATATAATATGCAAATTCTCAAGTCCAAAGCCCGCGCCCTCCGGCAATCTCTGGCGGCCGTCGGACCGCCTCCCCATATGCCTCGTTTGCTACATGCAAAAGGGAACATTTAATAAAGTTGTGAAAAAAAACCCATTTCAATAGCAATGGTAAATATTATCATGATCATATCCTATACATTTCGGGGGTGAGTTTCCTTCTAACTTTATCGGTTATGATATTTATTTGAGAAAGATATTTCTTCGAAGTTAATAATTTTGATTTAGATAATATAATTAATATTTAATAACGTATGAGAGGAATTTAGTTTTAATAGGCAAAAAAAACATTTTTAAAAATAACATTGCAGTTCAACTACCTATTATATGTAATTAATAATGTCTGAGCTCCGAATATACTTAAGAAATCAATCTTGAGATGTGTGACTCAATTGGTTAGACTCTGAATTTACTTTCTAAAAATCACCAGTTCAAATCTCATGTCAATCAAGTCATTAAAGGTTTTTATTGATCGTTAACTTTATAATTTATAAAATTAGTTGATGTACATGTAAATTAGTAAATTAGCCTGAACATCTATTGAACAACAAATTTGGCACACCTTAAGAAGAACCTCATCAACAATCATAGGATAAATCCTTGCTACAATATCATTGGAGCATTAGAGATATTCCACAAGGACATTAACTAAAATATAAATTTGGTCCCATTTTTATTGTTTAATTTCACATTGTTTACCCAAACATGATTCGCTATAGATCGCTACAGTGAAAATATCATTTTGCTCTTGGTACCGAAAATTTTTAACCCCAAGACCGGGGTTATTTTTGAATTTTTCAGGATACATGAATAATATTTCTAAATTTATTGCATAGTAAAACTACGCAAATAGCCCCAAAAAACAATAAAAGAAGACACCCCAAAACGAGGGTATTTTTGCAATTCCCAGGAGATATGGATGATATTTCTGATTTCTTTGCACAATAAAACTATGAAATAACTTAATAAAAAGTAAAACAAGACAAATCATGAAATTTAATTCTCAATCAAATACGATATTAATTGATACAATTAAAAAAAATCAATTAAAAAAAAAGAGTCCACTAAGTTAAATCATCAAACTCGAAACTATGGTTATGAGACGAGGATAAACCAATAAAAAAAATTCAATGTAAAGAGATTCATGATCCGAATTATGAGATTGAGATACTCTCTTAAAGAGAAAGAAAAAAGCAACCTTATTTAATTGAGTTAAAATATCAAAGCTAGGGACACAATTATGGGACTAGAATACCCATATAGAGAATAAATTAAAATATATTATAAAATTCAATTTCTAACCAATCAATGTTGAATATTAAAAAAAAAAAAAACAACCACCAAAATGAACTCAGATTTATTCTTTAAATATTATTCTCGAGTTATGAAACAAATATGACCTAATAGCAAGCAAACAAAACAAATCCTAATAATTTATAGCAAAAAAATAATGCATTTAGAATTCATATTTTGAATAGTTTCCTGAATGTAAATTTAATCAATCAAATGAAGCTACAATGCTAAATGTCAGCTTTTATTTATTTATTTATTTTCATACCTCCAATTAAAATAGATCACGGCTCGCAGAATACAATGTATCTCAAAAGCCCGATTGCAAGATATTAGAAAGCAATGAGTCTATCTTGTGCAGCCGCCTCTTGCGTTCGTCTCCAAATATGCATTTTTTTAACAGAAGGAAAGCAAAGCGAAACATTCCATGATCAATGCTAAATATTATTATAAATACCTTTAACAATTATATATTACTTTTATCTTTCACTGAAAATACTTATTTTTTCAAAAATTAAAGAGGAGATCTTCTGATTTGCGAATTAAATCCTATTAAAATGAATAATGAAAATAATATTTCAAAAATACTCATCACAACTATTTTCTCAAATGAATCGCTGCCCACCTCTTATTTTGCTCTGTTCTTTTGATATAATGATTTCATTCATATTAAATAATAATAAACTACAAATCAATCATTATTCTCTAATTATCACTTCCAGATTTAGAAAAATTCTTGATAACATTAACAATATAATTCGATTTAGTCTCTTTTTAATGATGTGAATAACAAAGAAAACTCTCGAATTGTTTTTAATTTAGCTTTCTTTATAGAATCAGGTTGTATTTTATGCACACAACAACAGAATGGATCATATTACTAGGCTACTTAATCTAAGAATTAAAAAAATACTGATCATTGTTAATCAGCCCAGCCCAAAAAAAATCACTAAATTTTTACTATAAAAAAGAAAAAAAAATTAATATTTAGATCTGCATGTGTTCCTACTGGGGATCTAGCTATTTTGTAGTTGCAATTGATGATTTTCCCAGGTTAATTACTCATCGTTATATCTACTAAAACATGGACCATAAATTTATGAATAATCCAAGAGAGTTTGCTGATAATTGAAAAAGAAAAAAGATTGAGTTTAGAGATGGAAAGAGGGAGAAAAGAGAAAAGAGAGTGAGGATGAAATTTGAAATTTTATTGTATTGATTGCATATATTTATTGTGTGTATCTTTTTATTTATACACATATTTCATATCATTTTTTATATTTTAGATTATAAATACAATATTCTAGAATATATTTTCTATATTCTAATATTATGTACAACTATTAATTCTCTAAACGTATTAAAGTGTTTTATTCTAACTATAATGTGAAATATAAATAATCTTAATTTATTTTTTTATTCTCAAGAGTTATGGTATTGCACCCAGAAATCATGTTTAAAAACTTTCCAACAAAACAGTAGAGCTGAGCGTATATAGAAGAGGCATTAAAGCATCTGCAGCGGCATAGGTAAATGAGAAGCTAAAATTAAAAAAAAGAATTGTTTGCCTCTTTTATTTAGTTTTTGACACTCCGGCGGGAGTACAAATACCTCCAGCTGCATGAGCTGCTGCTATATATATATATATATATATATATATATATATATATATATTAGAAAATAATGTAACTATATCAAAATATTTATTTTTATTTTTATTTTTATTTAAAAATATTTCAATAAAAGTAAAAAAATTATATACAAAATTAATAATTATATTGTTGAAAGGTTTTTAAAAATAATTATTTAATTATATAACTTATTCCTATTAATTGTATAATTAAACTACATATAAAATAATTGCACTATATTTAAAATAATATAAAAAAATAAATGGCTCTCCAAAATGGCTTTTACCATTAAAGCACACATCAACAAAAAAATCATATATATACTATTCAAAGATCTATTTTACAGATTTAGCTCTCTAAAATGCCTATTGCTGTTGCAGATGCTCTTACTTCTATTAGCTTTTTTTTTCCTGAATCTTTCGGGAAGGAAGTTTTTTTTTCCAATAAATTATTTCATCTAAAAATTTAAATTAATAAGAGAAAATATTGGATATGATTTATATTATTCTCTAATATTCTTTCAAGTAAAAACTCTTTGAACTTGAAACTTGCACGCACACACACACACACACACACACATATATATATATATATATATTGTGCTTAATTTTTATTAAATAAAATGAATATGATAAAATTCATAGTCATGACCAGAAAGTTAACAAAACTCTAATATTTTGTTAATGAACTACCTCACATAAAAGCTCAAACTATTAGATAATGATCTATGATATGATTTTTATTATTTTCTAATATTCTTTTTCAAGTAAAAATTTTTTGGACTTTAAACTTGCACAAGTGTCCATATTATCTTTTGTTTATTTTTTTATCAAATAAAATGAGAATAATGAGATTCAAACTCGTAACTATCATATTAACAAAGCTTTAATACCTTATAAAAAGATTATTTTATCTAAAAAATTAAAATGTTAGATGAGACAAAACACCTCACCACATATTTTCAATTACAAGATGGAAGGATATGATTTACCAACAACACATTGTTATTGAATATGGACGTAGCAATGAAGGAATTCGGTGTAAAATTGTCATTGACATCTAATTGTATATATAAAAAAAACGTAATGGTAATATACTAGAATATTTATTTGCTGGCAATACATTGTTAAGGGCGATGAAAAATAAAATGTTCAATACACTATCTAAATCCATAATCGATCCCTTTCAGTATTTGTTTAATTACTATTTTGCATTCCACGCAACTATTTCCTGTAATGCACTGAATCGGGACAGGCCCACCACGCACGTTATCAATGCACTAAATGGGGACAGGCCTAGATGATGTGGCATCCAATAGCTTTGCAGAATTGGGTTCCACTTATACAAATATGGCATGTCCTGAATTAAATATAAAAAAAAATTAAAAGCCACTTCTCATCATTTCAAACATGCCAAAAAAGGCTTATTAACTAAAAGATAATTGTCATGGGTATTTTATTGTTTTGTGTACTGTGGATTATGTGTTAAATTACCATGGACTGAATATTTTCTCTAATATTTTACGTGCGTACGTGAGTATTTTTTATCCCGTTTATAAATAGTATATTAACGAATTTGTCCCTTGCAAACGATAAAAAACGCCGCTTGGACTAAGGGGCTCTGCAGTCATTTGGCATTTTGGTCTGACATGGTCTAGTCCGGCTTGCCGCAATTCCGATTTTTTTTTTTTAATTTTTTGGAATTGGTTAAATACGGCATAACCCCTAATAAGACAAAAAAGATGAATTCAGCACAGGGGCAAACCAGTAATTGACCATATTTTTTATTATTTCTTTTGGTATATTGTCAGCGTGTGCGGAGCTCGTGATGACAGTTTTCCGCCTCGTTCCCTATTTAGATGGCACGTGAGGGATCATACGGTGACTGGAGATGGACTACTGAAGTCTCTCTTGATGCGTCTCTACGTGGTTTTTTTTCCAGTGCGGCGTGTTTTGGCAACAAATGGTTGTGGACGTGGTGGTGGTCAGTTATAGCCGTTGGCCACGTTTCTCTCTCTCTCTCTCCTGCAAGTAAAAGTGTAAGAGAGTCCCACGATTTTTTTTATTTTTCACTTCGGTCCCTAGACTTTAAATTTTATATATAGTCCTGATTTTTGTTATATAAGTTATGATTTACCAATACAGGTGAGAAACGATTGTATCATCTCCATATCAAGTAAAACGTGGTAAACACAAATGATGTAGCCAGGGCATATGTAATCCTGCTTGAATCCTCTCATGCAAAAGGAAGGTATACTTGTTCATGGGAAGAAATATCCATTAATGAGATGTTTGATTTTCTTTCTGCTAGATACCTAGAATTTCAGATTCCCACAAAAAAAGTAAGTTGCATATCCCGAGCCTTATTCCCTAGCTAGTATTCTCCGGAAAAATTAAATGATTAACAAATTTAATTAAATTTCTATGTTAGTTAATTTGACACAAGATTTAAGGAAAACACGGTTAATTGGATGAAATTCAAAGAATAAGATCAAAATTGACAACACAAGTATACAACTGAATATTGGCACAAACATATGAGCAAAACAAGAATTGTCAAAAAAGAATATTAAAAACTCCTATCTATGTATTTAGTTTTGTAGAGTTGTTTTTTTTCTTCCATGTGTTTCTAACTTATGTATTTGGACGTAATTCTTTGAAGGATATTAAGAGGGTGTTTGAAAGTACAGTGCAACAGGAGGTTGCGAAAAAATTGAGAGTATGAGTGTTTGGTTAATTGTTAGAAATTAAGTTTTGATCATGGGGTCCATTTCTTTTTTTTTCACTGTAGAAACCAAGTTTCATGGAAAGCAACAAATCGATGCAATCTGTGTATTGCAATTGGGGGGCTATATATATATATTTTTTTTTTCTTATAAAAATATATTTTTAATATTAAAATAATCTAAAAATTAATTACAATAAATAAATATGTTAGAAGAATATCATAATATAATTTTTTTCTTGCAATCCTAATTTTATTTTAGATGATATTTTATTCTATGTTGTTCCGGGATAACAAAAGTCTTCACATATGGATTTAGTTTGTGATGAAATTACAAATAGTTTGATGGGAGAATAAAAACAAGTATTTAATTTACTTGAATTATTAATTATATTTTATTATTATAATTATTAAATATTTAAAAAACAATACACACACTTTAAAGTAATTTTATAAGTTGACAGCAATATAAAAAAATATATTAATCAAACACACGAAACTATTTTTTATCAACCTCAAACTCAACTAAAATTTTAACCAAATACTTCAAAATTTATTTTGAACCACAGTTAAAATACTTTTTATAAAACTATTATATTTAAATTTCAATTATAAAAATAAAAATAATATCAAACATACCATTAAAGTTTCAAAATGCGTAGCTCTCGCCCAAGAAGCTCTTGGATTGTGGATTCAAATTTGGGTCCCGTTTGTTTGCTGGAAAGTGGTTTCCTTTTGGAAAGTAAATTCCTGAAAAGTGAATTCCGATGTTTGGCAGTGTTATGGAAAATGAACTGGAAAATACTTTTCAGTGTTTGTTTGTGTTATGGAAAATGAACTGAAAAATAATTTATTAATAATTTATTTTTTTTCCAAGTTTATTAAAATAATGAGGAACAAATCTTACAAATTAAAAATTTGAATGAGAATGAAATCGAAAAAAAATATAATTTCATAAATTATCTCAAATAAAATAAATAATAATCAAAATAATAGAGATCAAATCTAAAAATTTTAAAAAAATGAAAGGTGAATAAATTAAAATAATAATAATTAACATTTCATAAATTATTTCAAATAAAATAAGTAACAATAAAAAAAATGAGGACCAAATTTGATAGATAAAAAATTTCAATAAAAAAATGATAAGAAAAAAGCAAATAACAATTATAAAAATAAGAACCAAAATTAATATAAAAATTAAATTTTAAGAGATGGAATTGAAAAATAAATATTCAAAACAAATTATATATAGCAATCAAAAGTTCGATGATCAAATTTGATATAATTAGCAAATAATAATATTTTTAAATTTTTCACAACTTCCGGAAAGTGTTTTCCGCCCAAATTTTTCGAAAAACACTTTCCTGAAAACCAAGTCAATTTTTTTTTTGACTGAAAAATGTTTTCTATTGATCAACTTTTCAAAAGGCAAATAAACACAAAAAAATTTAGAAAATAATTTCCTGAAAAATAAATTTCAAAAAACAAACACAACCTTGAGCACGGTCTTGTAGACATGTTTGATGGGGCAATTCAGTCATGCAAGGAGAAGGGATTTCTTTAGATTCATTTTCGCACGTATGCACGTATGCGTAGTGATGAAGTTGATTGCTTAACCTTAGGCTGTTTTTCCTGGTTTCTTCTGTTGCAATAAAGTCCAGGTCGTTCCCAGGTATCATACCGTGATGAAAAATATTTTATGATATGTGTAAATTTTGAATTCAAGTTAAAATTTATATTTTTTATAAATATATAAAATAATTAGAATTTTATTTATATATTTGAATCCATAAAATATATTTTTTGAGTATGAGATTTCTTCACCACTAAAATAAATAAAATAAAATCCTGGTATCTAGGGTTGATGTTATTTGTATTAGTCTGTGTTAGATTTATGACGTTGCTTAGTCGTGAGCTATTTTCCCGTTTGTGTAAAGGCTAATTAAGCCGACTCAATGTTTCAATAAACTGAGAGGAAATTCAGCCAATTTGGGTAAGCTTACGAAATTGATTCATAACATTTAGTTTTCATACTATATATACTGTTTGTCTGCCATCGTAATTAGCATTTATTTTGCTTCTTTTTTCCCCTATATATGTATATATCAACACACAATTTTGCGCCAACCTACTTATTATATCATACTCCCTCTACTGTCTTTTTTATGTTTTTTGTGATCTTATTGTTTATTGTAAATGCCTCAAGAAAAATTCGTTTGGAATAGGAGATAATTAAAAAGTCCATTCAATTTAATGGTTTAAGTCAGAGGAACCAAATGACTTTTCTTTTTCTTGCATGTTTTTATTCAATTGGCCTCGTTTTGCTAGATGGTTGATCACCAGTGCAAAGTTGAGGGTGGTCTAATCAACTTTTTATTTTGATAATTATAGATGTCCAAGTCATTTTGTCTATGTTCTGATTAATTTAATAAATTCTAAAATTAATTTTTTTTTAATGATTATTGTATTATATTAATAGTCATGTAATAGTATTATAATGCTCGAATCTGATACCATGGGAGAAACAAATTTCATAATTCCAAACTTATATCACAAATTTCATAATTCCAAACTTATATCACTAGGGCACCTACTAAATGGTTAGGTCTAATCATTATTTTTTTTTGAAATATCTAGTTGTTTTCAATGTATTTTTTTAGTAGAATAAATGAGAGCTATATGTTGTATCAATAACAAAAATTATATAACTCAATTATTTTTTTAATATATTTAAAATAAAAAATATTTTTAAAAACTACCACTGCCATTCAATTTATCTAAAAGATAAAACAAAACATGGTTTGGTTATTGTTGACAGTGAGATAAATCATTATGGACGATAATAGTATTGCTCAATTTTCAGGTCAGTTCGGTTTGTTTGCTTCGTCAATTTACTGATTTTTTTTTGTTATTGTACAGTAAAATAACAATTTTGTCTTTCGGAAAGACAACAAACAGGTCCTAGCGGGAGGAGTTTCACGGTAATTGCATATTTTTGGCCCGATTCGATCTGGTCTTGGCCACCAGTTCATTGAATATTTTATATTTCTTTGCACAGTAAATTATTGTAAAATAATCATTTTATCCCTAAAAAAAAAGACAAAACTTAGCTCTGGCCAGGATGGGTTCAATGTGATTTTTATATTTTTTGAAAATGGAAGGATACTAATACACCTCCAATAAGACAAAATTGAAGAGTTGATTGCAAGGGTATCCCGGTAATTTTTCTTTTTTTTTTAATATATATTCTGACACGATATTGTTGGCGCATCGCCGAACACGCCATTTGTTTCCACTCTCACAAGGGCTTCAGACGACACATGCAGCGTATTCTGTTATTGAAAAAATACCTTACCGGCGTCTAGAATTATTTTCCAACATGTTCTCTTCCTCATAAAGTGGTGTGTGGTGGTCTAACATGGGCGGAGACGTGCAGGTGGTCGGTTGAACTACCCCCGTCACAAATACACGTTAGGCCTTGTTGTTTGTTTACTTTTCATTATAGTCCCTGAACTTTTGATTGTTTTGTATGATCCATATTCCAGTAATATAGGTTTTGATTTGTTTCAATTTTACCCTTCAATTGAAATTGATTATATATTGTAGTTTCATTTTAGTTTTTAGTCTTTTAATTTCTGGTTTGGAGTGAAATCCTTAAGATTTTCGGTATCATAGTTTTGATTTGTTTTAATTCTATCTTTTTATTCAAATTGATTATATATTTAAGTTTCATTTCGGTCCATGTTCTCTTAATTTCCGGTTTTGTCTTAAATTCTTTAATTTTATCGATATCAAAGTTTTGATTTGTTTAAATTTTATCATTTAAATGTAATTTATTATATATGTATTTTTCATTTTGACCCTTATACTTTTAATCTTTAATTTTATCTTAATTCCTTTATTTTTTTATATTTTTTATAAATAATTTTTTATTTTTTTCATGTTTATATGTACATGCCTTCAGTTTTGTTGCTAATTTTTATTATTTCCATTGCTATTAAGGTTTTAAATTTTTTTATGTGATGCTTAAATTTTGATTTGTGCTGATGATCATTTAAAAATTAAAATTTATTATTTTTTCTCTTTGTTGTTTGATTTTGAATTTTTCTTTATTCTTCAGGTCAAGTGATTTTTTAAAATCTAGTAATATTTATTTATGTTTTGTCATTTACTTTGTCTTTTAATTGTTTTTTGTTAATATTGTTAGTGTTAAAATTTCTAATTATTATAGATAAGACATTCAAAATAATGATAATGATTATTTTTAAAAATTTTTCTTATAAATATGTGAGACATTTATATATTTTTATATTTATTTAATATTAGTGCTGATATATATATATATATATATATATATATATATATATATATATATATATATATATATATATATATATATATATATATATATATATATATATATATATGACCTAAGATTTTTTGAAGAAACAAATTAATATCAATGTTTTAGAACACATTTAATAAAATAATATGAAGAATACATCTTATAAATAAAAAAATTACTTAATTTCTATTGCTAACAATAATTATAGTGCTATCGATAATATAAGCAATAATAATTAGAATATGCATTATTTATAATAATATTTATAATAACATCTACAATAATTATGATAATTTATTAATCATGATAATAAAAATCACAATAATAATCAAAATCATTCATTAGTTGATGTTATTTGTCTTAGAAATTGACAAAAAAGGTCAAAAAATCAAAACAAATTATCTATAATTAAAAAATATACAAGCCAATGGCCCTACATTTCACTGTAGCTACAAACAAATTTTTTAAAATGCAATAAATGTTAAGGGTTTTAGATTTTTTCTCTCTCTTCATAATACTATATATATTAAGGTGTTTATATTAAAAATATAAAAATATATAATTATTTTTAAGAGGAGAATCCTTAAAAATAATATTTATCATTATTTTAAATGTATTTTCCATAATAAAATGAATATATAAAAACTTCATATACAATTATTTTTATTGTAAATGTTGTAAATTTTTTTGCTCTAATATGGAAAATGCGTTTAAAATAATGATAAAGATTATTTTTAAGGATTCTTCTCTTAAAAATAATTATATATTTTTATATTTATAATATAAACACCTTAATATATATATATTTATAAATTAAGTAAGTTTGAGTTTTTAAATTCTCAAATTAATTAAATCTTAGTATTTTGAAATACTTCAAATATAATAATATGAAGAACAATTCTTGAAAACAAAATTGATCTTTTTTATAACGATAATGATAGTAAAAGCGATAATATTGTCAATAATGATTAGAATATTAATTATTTATAATAATTGTTCCATTAACAGCTATAATAACTGTGACAAATATCATAAACTTCTTGAAGATATAAAAACTAAAAATATCGACCTTTTTGAATCATTCATTGTTGGAATATTGATTGAAAACTTCATAACTCATGGAATGATTATAAGCAGCAACTTAAGCATAAACATGAATAATTTTTATTAATTAATTTTATCACACACATTGTCATTGAAAACATAAATAGAAAGAAACTATAAGCTCTCAAGAAAAGGGGACATGACCATCGAAACAAACTTCATATAAAGGAAAGAGAATAAATTTGATAAAAATAATGATGATAATAGATGATCTTATCGTGAGTTTGAAGCCTTTTGGAAGGCATTGTACATTAAAAAGATAGAAAATTTTGGAAGGCATTGTACATTAATTACATATGTATTATTATTATCCTATATACTAAAACAGATCAGTCGGTTATTGTAGACTGGTGATTTGTTAAAAATACTTCGCGCGAGTACAGGCGCTTTTTTTTTTGTTTTTTTCGGTTGTGAACAGTGTATTAATGATTTTAGCCCCCGAAAACGACAAAAAACACCGCCAGAATCAGGGGCTCCTTCGTCATTGCGCGCTTCGGACCGGACCGATCCGGTCCGGCCCCTCGGTTTTCTGCTTATTTTATTATTTTTCGAAATTGGCTAAATACGGTTTTAGCCCCTAATAAGACAAGAAAGGTGAATTCGGGACAGGGGTAGTAAGGTAATTGGCTCTATTTTTTTATTATTTCTTATCGGGCCTGTCAGTGCGTGCCTAACACGCGCCAGCCCGTTTTCCGCCCTACGCCCTGTTTTGGTGGCGCGTATGGCTTCATACGATGGCCGGAGACAAGCTACCGGAGTCTAGAGCGATGCGCCTCCTCATGGTCTTCCTCCCGCGGCAGCGCGTTTCTACATTGGATGTACGTGGACTCGGCGGTGGCCGGTTAAAGACGCTGGTGACGTTTCTCTCTCCCCTGCACGTACAAGTGCAGGAGAGTCCCCTGAGTTTTATACCTTTACACTTTGGACCCTTCCATGACATTTAATTTTTTATTTTAATACCTTTATTTCTTTTTATTTCTAGAATAATCCTTACTTTTATACATGTACATATAAGTGTGCTTAGCTTTGATTTTTAATTTTTGTTATTTTCTTATTTGCTGGGGTGGTATTTTTTTCCAAAAAAATTACTTCTTAAATTTTATTTTATATCTATGATCATTTGGAAATCGATATTTGTATTTTTTTTCTCTGTTTATTCTTTATTTTAGCTTTTTATTAGTTTTATATATTTATTTTTACGTCATATGACTTTTTTTGCCTCATAATTTTTATTTTAGTTTTTTTTTTTTACCTTTTGTTAAAGTTTTTATGATTTTTTTAGTCTTATATTTTTTTTCATTATTAACATAATAATAATAATAATAATAATAATAATAATAATAATAATTTAATATTTTTTTCTTCCTTACTCTTTTGTTAATATTTTTTAGGTTTTTTTTCCTCCGGGGATAATTTGATAATTTTTATTTTTTTAACAGTTATAAGAATGACTATTTTTTTTTTTATGTTTTCTTAAAATTTTTAGGATTGTTTTTAATATTTTATTTTTTTCTTTTCATTATTAACACAAACAAAAATAGCAATAATAATAACAATAATAATTTAATTGTTTTCCTATCTTATTCCTTTGTTAATGTTTTTTAGGTTTTTTTTTCATGATAATTTGATAATTTTTATTTTTTTGACAGCAATAATAATGATATTTTTTATTTTTATTTTATTTTTTTGTTTGATCTTTTGTTGAAGTTTTTGCGATTTTTTTAGTTTTTCATTTATTTATTTATTCTTTCAAAATAATAATGTTTTAATTTTTTTTATTTACTATTTTGTTTATGTTTTTTTTCCTGTGTATAATTTCCGGATTGTATTGAAAAAGATGAATTTATTCGGTACAGTAGTTTTAATTTCTTCTTTTTTATCATTTGATTAAAATTGATAATATATTTGGTTTTCATTTCGGCCCTCATACTTTAAATTTTGAATTTTAATCCCTTTATATTTAATGTTCATTTCAGCCATATTACTTTTAATTTTTAATTTTAATCTTTTTATTTCTTTTTATTTCTATAATAATCCTTACTTTTATCCATGTATATATAAGTTTGCTGAGCTTTGATTTTTAATTTTTGTTATTTTCTTCTTTGTTGGGGTGGTATTTTTTTCCAAAAAAATTAGTTCTTAAATTTTATTTTATATTTATGATCATTTGAAAATTGATATTTGTATTTTTTTTCTCTGTTTGTTCTTTCTTTTAGCTTTTTATTCGTCTTTTATATTTATTTTTACGTCATATGACTTTTTTTACCTCATAATTTTTATTTTAGTTTTTTTATTTGATCTTTTGTTAAAACTTTTATGATTTTTTTAGTCTTTGATTTTTTTTTCTTATTAACATAATAATAATAATGATGATGATGATGATGATTTAATGTTTTTTTCTTTCATACTCTTTTATTAATGTTTTTAAAGTTTTTTTTTCCTCTCGAGATAATTTTATAATTTTTATGACTATTTTTATTTTAATTTTTTTTGGGTGTTTTGTTAAAAATTTTAGGATTATTTTTTTCTTTCATTATTAACACACATATAAATAATAATAATAATAATTTAATTATTTTTCTATCTTACTCACTTGTTAATGTTTTTTAGATTTTTTTTCTTCTAATAATTTGATAATTTTTATTGTTTTAACTGTAATAAGAATGATAATTTTTATTTTTATTTTATTTTTCTGTTTGATCATTTATTGAATTTTTAATATTTTTTTAGTTTTTCATTTATTTATTTATTTATCCTCTCATAATAATAATGTTGATAATTTTTTTTAGTTTTTCTCGGTATAAATTGATAATTTTTATTATTTTGATAGTAATAGCAATAATAAATTTTAGATGGTAAGACTCCGATTTTGCTATTGTTATAATAGGACGTGTTAATCTATTACTGTAAATTAAAGTTTGCATATATAAATATTATATTTTAATTTTGATCAAGCAAATCTTATAAAAATTATTTTCTTAGCCCGTAATGTGGAATGAATAATTTTTTTTAATTTTCAAATGATTTTTTCCAGCTAATAATTTTTATTCTTATTTTATCATATATTATATTTTTTATATGCACTTTTATTAAAGTTTTTTTGCTTTTTTTAGTCTTTGATTTATTTTTTTTCCATTATTAGAGCAATAATAATATTAATAATCATCATAATAATAATTTTAGTTTTTGTTTTTATTTCATTTTCTGTTTTTTTTTTCTCAAGCTAATTTAATAATTTTTACTATTTTGGCCATGACAATGATGATAATTTTAGATATTAAAACCTTGATTTTATTTTTATTATAATAAAGTATGCTCATCTATTCCATTATATCAAAATTTTAATCTCAACAGTTATAAAAATTATATATACAACCTGCGATGTAGTGCAAACCGACAACATCACAAAGATTAATGTAAATGTTGGGAAAAAACTATGTTTTCCAACTTTTTCTTTAAAAAAACTTTATAGGCAGTTACTTATTTTCGTCTCTTTTATGTCAGAACTTAGATATAGTTGTTACGGTGATGTGTATTGATGTGTTGTATCATATGAAACTTTACATATGTAGATGTTATATTTCTTTTTTAAATTAGTTAAATCAATAAATTACTTCAGATACAATAATTATCAAAATTGCTTGCTTAGCTCGCAACATAGTGCAATCTATTTTTTTATTTTTCAAGTCAAATGATATTTTTTCTTGTTAATAATTTTTTTTTGTTTTGTCATTTATTTTACTTATTTTATTTGTTCTTTCTGTTATTTATTTTATTGTTTTATTATTATTATTTTCAAGTCAAATAATTTTTTTTTTCTCATAATTTTTATTTTATTTTTTTGTTTAATATTTTGTTAAAGTTATTATCATTTTCTTTTGTCTTTCTTTCTTTTTTCATTATTAACACAATAATAATAATAATAAGAAGAAGAAGAAGAAGAAGAAGAAGGGAGAAAAATTAGTTATTTTTCTTACGTACTCTTTTATTAATGTTTTTCAGTTTTTTTTTCCTTGGGATAATTTGATGTTTTTTATTGTTTTGCCAGTAACTGCAATGATATTTTTTTATGTTAAAACTTCGATGTTCCTATTTTTAAAATAAGGTGTGGTGATCTTTTTTATTATTTTAAATTTTACATATTTAAATATTATATTTTTATTTTGGACCAACATATCCTATTAATTTCTTTCATCCCAACAATTAAAATTATTTTTTACTCGGCCCGCAACATAGTGTGGTAATTTTTTTTTATTTTCAGTCCAAGTAATTTTTTTCCTAGTCAATAATTTTTATTTTTTTTCATTTATTTTATTTTTACATTTGTTCTTTTGTTAATGTTTTTAGGCTTTTTTTTAAGCTTTAAATTTAATTTCGTTTTCTTCCCGTTATTAAAGCAATAATAATATTAATATTAAGAATAATAATAATAATTTTAGTTTTTGTTCTTACGTGTTTTTTTATTAATATTTTTTTTGTTTCCCTCTCAAATTTGTTAAATAATATTTATTGTTTTAACAGTGATAGTAATGATAATTTAAGATGTTAAAAGTTCGATGTTACTGTTATTATAATAGAGGATGTTAATCTTTTTTATTATATCAAATTTTATATTTTAAAATATTATATTTTAATCTTAATAATTATAAAAATTATTTGTTCCGTCCGCACTATGTCCGCAACATAGTGTGGGCATTTAACTAGTATTTCACTAAAAAAGAATAGAGTGCTATCCACTTTGGTTATATAATTTCTTGAACATTTAATTTATCGGCTTCACAATTTTAACAGCACAATGCTGAACCAGAAAAGCCGAGAAGGATCTGTTCGAGAAAAGACTACGTGCCCGTTTGGGGCAGCGTTTGCACCGCAGGTTTGCTGCGGTGCAAACTTTTTTTTTTTTTTTTTCAATAAAAATTAATTTTTTTTTTTGTGTTTTAGATCATTTTGATGTGCTGATGTCAAAAATAATTTTTAAAAAATAAAAAAATATCATTTTGATATATTTTGGCACGAAAAACTTTTTAAAAAGTTTTGAAAAGCAACCGCAACAGCAATCCCAAACACCCCGCATGCCTGCTACTGGCTGTCTGGATGGTATTCTGTTCGGGTCTTCTATAATCCAAACAAGCTTCCTCTCGATGGGCCGGGTCATGTTTATTTGGGCTTAAGTCTAGATATATTTCCCTGGCATAACTGGGCCTGGATCCTTTGTACCAGGTAGATTTTCCTCGACAGAGAACCAAACTGGTTTCAACTGTTTCTACACCATTTTCTCTTCTAGTTCTGGAGAGGAGTGAACAAGCGAAAGACGCAAAAAGGAGACCCGTATACCCCCTCCCCCCCTCCGCCATTTCTCATCATTATCTCCACAATCAAAACCCTAAAAGATTCAGAAAAAATGGACCAGGTCCTCCCAATTGCACTTATCTCACTCCTTCTTGGTACTGCATTCGCTCTTATTTTCTTCAAGAACTACTTCCTCAAAAGAAAATCCGAAATTGGATCCATCTCCAAACCCGAACTTCATTCGGATCTTCATAAGAAACCTCCTAAACCTACTCACCAATCCAAGAAACCTCTCTTCAAACCTCACTCCCATGTCTCCTCCGATAAGGTAAAGAAAATATAAATTTGAGTTATTATTTTTTCTTATATGTGAGTTTTTATTGTTTAGATCTCGAAATGTGCAGGATCATAATAAGAAACATCATCCATTGGATTTGAATACTTTGAAAGGTCACGGTGATTCTGTTACCGGCCTTTGTTTCTCTTATGATGGACGCAGTTTGGCTACCGGTAATTTATTTCAACTATGATTATTATTTATAATTGTTAAATATTTATGAAAATATAATATCTGGTTGATCCTTACGGATTCAGTTAATATTTTTTTTTTTTGTAAAAAAACAGCTTGTGCAGATGGAGTTGTGAGGGTGTTTAAATTGGATGATGCTTCGAGTAAAAGTTTCAAGTACGAAACCGAAGCTTTTCTTTTTCAGATTATGTGACCACTCTTTTATTTTATTTCTTAGTGCTGATAATTAATTCGCAGGTTTTTGAGAATTAATGTGCCAGCTGGAGGTCACCCGGTAGCAGTGGCGTTTTCTGATGATGCATCATCTGTAGTAGCAGCGTCGCAAACAATGTCTGGTTCGTCTTTATATATGTGGGGAGAGGAAAAGGTCAAAGCTGCTGATGACTCTAAGCAGCAACCAAAATTTCCATTGCCTATTATCAAATGGGAACATCACAAAATTCATGAGAAACGGGCTGTTTTGACCCTGGTTGGAACTGCTTCTACTTATGGAAGTGGTGATGGAAGTACAATTGTGGCCTCTTGTTCGGAAGGTATATGATGATTTCTTTTCCTGGCTTAGATATTTAATCCTCGAGTTCTAATAGTACCATATAAATAAGAATCAATGAGTTGATGTAAATGTTTGGCAAATTATTGAAATGGTTTGAATGCTATGATTCTAACATTTTACTAACCTTGGTAGACTAGGAAAGGTTGCCTAAAATTTGGATTATGGTTGCAAACTATGTGATTGTAGAATAGTTATGGATTTGAAATTTGAAGCATGCCTCAGAAGTAGTTCTTACGAGGATCATTGGTTGGATAAAAGTTAATTGTCAGGAAAAACACAAAAAAATCATATAATTGACTTTAGTGGTTTCTGATGTTTTGGATTTTGGTATATTTGAAACCAACTTCTTTTTTTCTTTGGCCTTACAAAATTGAAATCAGTTTCATCCATCCACGCGTTCAACCTTAATTCTCCATCACTTGCATTAAGGACCAGACTCCACTAGTGTCTATACAGGCTTGTGGATTCTGGTGACCAATCTACTACTTGGAGAGTGATATTATGATTATTTGTTTTTCCCATTACATTATAGAACTGCATAACACCATTAATCTTAAAAGAGTTGCCCATCAAATTTGCAATTTTAAATTATCAAACGGATTACCTGGAGCAGAAAAATCCAAACTCTTTATATACACTTCTGTTGTAATTGTTTTTCTTTCTTAGTTTTCAGAAAGCAACACTTATTATATATATTTTTATTTTGCTTTCCAGGTACTGATATCAAAATTTGGCATGGAAAGACAGGAAAGGTTTTGGGGAATGTCGATACAAATCAATTGAAAAACACCATGGCTACTATATCCCCAAATGGACGATTCATTGCTGCTGCAGCTTTCACTGCAGATGTGAAGGTTAGCATCTCTTAATTACTTATAAAAGCATGTTCTTGGGACTCTGTAAGTGATATCCTTAGTTTGTGCTTAACAACAGGGAATTTATTCACACAATGCACCATATGATTTGATTCCAGATAGAGTATATGATCTTGTAGATTCTTAGGCATAAAATCTTACATCCTTTGTGACACTCCTAAGACTCCCCAAAAATGATTTAATTACTCATTTGTGCATAAATTTTCTTAGAAAGATTTAGCATGTAATATGTATAGATGTGAGCCTAATGGTAATCATAAGCCATCAGTTAGTATTGCTGCAAAATTTTGTTTGATGACCTGAAGAAAGCTTATTAGTTTAGGCATGTTTACAAGTTTGCTTGAGTCAATATATCATGTCATGTCAAGAGATTATCCTACCTCTGATGAAATACAACAATGTTGTAATGGGTCAACACGCAGATTAAGTCTTTATCTTCAACTGCAATGTTGTTATCTGCCACCACATATGGATTAAGTGTATTATCTTCAATAGCAACTGTTATACAAAAATTATTTTAAGAGGCGCTAGGAATCCAATTGCATGCTTTAAATTTGACATTCTGGTATCAGTTGAAAATTGACCTGCTATTCTAGTTCTAAATTTTATTTGGCAGGTATGGGAGATTGTATATTCAAAAGATGGTTCTGTCAAGGAGGTTCTAAAAGCCATGCAACTTAAGGGGCACAAAGTATGTGATCTATAAAATAATTGAACACAATTCCATCTATATCTTATTAAGCTTTGTTGTGTATTTTTTGATTTTTTTCCATGTTCTATTTCCCTTCTTTCTTTATTTTGTTTCTGAACTTCATGGATATGTGTGTAATATTTCTATTTAGCATAAAAATAGCTACGCAGTTTAACTTATAATGAAATCTATGATTGGACCTGTTTGAATAAAGTTGAATTTTTGAACTGGGACATGCATTGGTAAGCAGTAATAAAACAATGGTAACAATGACTAAATTATTGTGTGATATGGTGTCATACAAGTTTATCCTAGCAGATATATTCATTCTTTCTGTAGTTGCTAATATGAATTCTCCTTTGAATGGAAGGATCTCTTTTAGCATTATTTGAGCCTTATCATTTGTACTCCATTATACTTCTAGTGTTATTATCATGTTTCTCGCTCTTAAATATCTAGGATTTGCTTGTTTTCTCTCATCTCAAGTTATTTTGATGTTTAGAGTGCAGTAACATGGCTATGTTTCACTCCAGACTCAGAGCAAATCATCACAGCCTCCAAAGATGGTTCGATAAGAATTTGGAACATCAATGGTATGTCCAGTGAAAGTGAAAAATCTTTCACTATGTAGTAGATGTAGGATTGCCTTAAAAAGTTGAAAATTAGGGTTGTTCAATGCTTATTATAGGTGGGTTTGGCCTTCTCAATTTTTGGATTTTAGATCATGGATCGTGACAAATCAAAGATGATTTCTAGAGAATAATTGAAAACCTAAGAGCATGGTGAACTGGCAGTTCAGGCTTTGCAAACTTCTATCTTTGGATGTCATGTAAATTTTATCTAAAATAAACCCCAATCAGCACTTTAGTCTGCAAAATCTATGAAATGAATGATCCGTGAACATTTGTGTTTTGTCAATAACTATAATTGCTTCCTGTCAAAATAGCTCTTAGGATTGTCTGAAAATTATATCTTTAGCTTTGATTTCTGTATCATATATAGAGATTACAAGGATGTGTACATGGAAAGTAAATCAACATGATTCTAGTCCTATATATGTAAACTATAAGCTGTCATATATATAAAATAGGAAATATATTGAAAAGGAAAATAAATGTGGATATGTAAAATAGGAAAGCTTGTTGTTAGCAAGCTTTCCATTGACAGCTCCCCTCAAATTGATGTGGGATGATCAATCAGCATCAATTTGCTACTTTGAAAACAATGTCGATGACGAGTGAGTGCCTTGGTGGAGATATCAACAATTTGTAGATCAGTGGAAATATGAGGAAGTGTGATAACACGAGCGTCATAAGCTTCGCGAATGGAGTGTTAGTCCACCCCAATATGCTTTGTGCGCTCATGAAACACAAGATTAGCCGTGATCTGAATAGCATTCGTATTATCGGCATGGAGAGGTGTAGAATCAATCACAGAAAAATCAAGCTCAACAAGCAAACCTTAAAGCCAAATGATTTCAGAACAAGCTAGAGACATTGCCCTATACTCAAATTCCATAGAGGACATAGAAACTCTGTCTTGCTTTCTTACTTTCCAAGAGATCAAGGCATCTCCTAAGAACATACACAATCCTGTGACTGATCGACGGGTAATGGCACAACCTGCCCAATCTGCATCATTTTAAGCAGTAAGACGAGAAGGATTGTTCACAGGAAAAAAAAGCCACGAGCCACGGTGCCATGAACATAGCGTATGATCCGATGAACAACAACCAAATGAAGATGTCAGGGAGTTTGAAGAAATTGGCTAACTTGTACGACAAATGAGATGTTCGGTCTAATGATGGTGAGGTAAGCAATACTGCCTACCAATTTCCGGTATAGACTGGTGTTAGTAAGTCACCTTATTCTTTGCGAAGCTTGATATTCATCGCAATGGGAGTATCAACTGAAGTAGCCTCTTGTAGACCTGCTGTAGACACCATGTCACTAGCATACTTATGTTAAGGAAATGCCCGAGGAGCTATGATGCATTTTAAGACCAAGAAAATAAGTGAGAGACTCAAGATCTTTCATATGAAAAGCCTATGAGAGATGAGTCTTGAGCTAACCAAGGAGATCCGAATTAGAACTTGTAATGACAATATCGTCAACATAAACCAAAAGAACTACAATATCCATCACTGATTTCTGAAGAAATAAGTGTCATGCTTGCTCTGTGTGAATATGAATTCTAATAACGTGGTGCAGAATTTATCAAACCAGGCTCTCAGAGCCTGTTTAAGACCATAAAGAGAATGACGAAGCTTACACATATGGGAGGTCGGGGAAGAAAATAATCCTGGAGGGGGCTTCATATAAATACATTCTTTCAGATCCCCATGAAAAAAGTCATTCTTGACATTCATTTGATGTAGCGACCAATTATTAGAAGCCATAAGAGCTAGAATTGTACGAACAATAGTCATTTTAGCCATTGGAGCAAGGGTCTCCTCATAATAAACCCTATGTTCTTGATTATTCCTAAGTGCAATAAGTCGGGTCTTGTAATGATCCAAACTACCATCAGATCAAACTTTTGACTTAGTATACCCATTTGCAACTTGGAGGAACAATAGTAGGTGGACAAGGCTCAATGTCCCAAGTGTGATTAGCCTCTAGAGCATCAATTTCTTCCTGTATAGCCTGTCGCCAACAATCATGCTTAACATGTGAATAGCCTGTGGGAATATCAAAAATAGACAATGCAAAAGTAAGAGCTGAAATAGATTTACCAAATCTAAGTGGGAAACCCATACCTATCCAGGGGTAAAACACTCGAGATGAGTGACGTATCAGAGGCTCGGGCTGTGTCAATTGACTAAATCTGGAGTGCGGGTGGATCAAATATCGAGTGAACCACTGAAGGAGACTATGGGCGGGAGTGTCTTGTATACACAATACCAGGTTTAAAACGAGAGCTGATTGGACAAAGGTTAGATAATTGGAACTCAAAGAAGGGAAGGATCACAGTAGAAGGAGAGGATACAAAAGACACAGGAAAGAACTGCTAATTTACAAAGAAAATAACATTCCTAGAAATACATGTACATCGTAAAGTAGGATCATAGCAAACAAAGCTTTATTTGACACACTATATCCCAACAATACATATGTAACAGATTGAGTAGATAATTTATGTCGATCATGAGGTGGTAAATGAATAAAACAGACAACCAAAAAAACGAAGATTATCATATTTAGGCTGTTTGGCAAATAAACAGAAATAGGGAGACTCCATGTGCAAGACTTGAGAGGGTAAATGATTAATCAAATGAGTAGTAGTATTTAGAGCTTCAACCCAGAACATGGTAGGAACAAATGATTCTATCAAGAGGGTGCGTACCACATTAAGAAGATGATTTTTATGTTTGGCTACTCTATTTTGTTGAGGAGCAGCAGGACAGGAGCATTGGTGAATAATACCATTAGAAGCCAAGAATGCCTGAAACTTGGTAGATATATATTCACCACCAGAATCTGTGCGTAATGTCTTAATACTGGCGGAAAATTGATTAGTAAAATATGCTGAAAACTCAGTAAAGGTACAAATGACTTCATATTTAGAGCGAAGACAATAGTTCCAAGTAAATCTGTTATAATCATCAATGAATGTCACATAGTATTTAAATTTTTCATGTGAATCAATGGGAGAAGGTCTCCAAACATCACTATGAATTAAGATCAAAGCAATGAGAAGCTCTATTAGCATGCAAAAGAAATGGAAGAGTTTTGCTTTTACCAATTTTATAAGAATCATACTCGAGAGATAAGAAAGAACTTTCTTTATTACTAAGAAAACTAGAGTTTAATACATGAGATAAAATTTGAGTATTGAGATGACCTAAACGATGATGCCACACCATTCCAAGAGTAGGAATTTTATTACAAGCAAAAGACTTGAAAAAGAAAAAGGTTGGAACAAGTAAAAATAGTGGAAACAAGCGCCCCACTCTAGGTCCCCTCATGATCAGCTTCCCCGTTACCTGGTCTTGTACAACACAACCAGTACCAAAAAAATAAACAACACAATTATAATTAGCTAACTGTCCAACAGAATTAAGATTCGTGGCAAGTTTAGGAGCAAGGAACACGTCAGTAAATGTAAAAGATGCATCACCAACAATGATGGGCAAGGAGTTGCCATTGGCTATCTAAACGGCCAATTGGCCATCATAGAGCCGAACATGACATAAGGCAGTAGAAGTATTTGTCATGTGATTTTCAGTACCAGAGTTGACGTACCAAAGTTTAGTGAAATTTTTACCTTGAATGCAGAAATGAGCATTTATTGTACCATTTTTGGTGTACAATAATTTCCCGCCGAAGGTGCAAGGGTAGAGGAAGAACTTGAAGAGAAGTAATGTGCGTCAGACCTTGCGGTAAGAGGAATTGTAACAAAAGTTTGGAGTGCTAGGGCCTGACGATTATGAGGGCAGATACGATATTCTCTGATAATGTGCCCCTTGTTCTTGCAATAAGAATAGAATGTCTTAGGACAATTGGCAACATTGTGCCCATACTCCTTGCAATAGAAACATTGCAGATTTTTAGAGTACATAAAGGGTCCTTGGTTGTGAGTAGCATAAGCCATAGTGGCTGTCTCGGAATTGCCATGAGAATGCTCCAGAATAGCTTGAGTACTAAGTCTTTGTTCTTCGCTAAGCAGCTTACCAAAACAAATATCAAGAGAAGGAACAGGAGTTCTGTTCAGTAAAGAGGACCGAATTGATTCAAACTTCGGGCGCAATTTCATAAGAAATTTAATCACGCCTGCTATTTGCATGAAGATTTGAATAGTGGAAAGAGCGACACTGGGAACATCCGCTATGACCACCTCAGTATATTCCTACCAAAGGGTCAAGAATGACTAGTAATAGTCTTGAATAGAAAGACTGCCATGTTGAAACATGGCAATTGCAGGTTCTAACTAAAAGCGACGAGCATCATTAACTTGATGATACACTTTCTTCAGGTAATTCCACATGCCTTAGGCAGTGCGATGAGCCCATAGATTGGTCACAATATGTGGTTTAACCAAATCAAGAAGTCAAGACAATTCATGCATCTAGTACAGCCCATGAAGTAGAGTCCTTTAAGTTCTTTCAATTTATCCGTATTTGATTTTTAGGCAACATTTGTGCCATTAATATGTCCTCACAGATCTTTTCCTTGAAGGAAAAACTCAAACTGAAATGTCCATGTAGCATAATTTGTGCCCGAAAATTTGACAAACATAGGTGCTGAATCCTTCACAAATAAATATATCCAAAAAATAACACCCCAAAAAAAATGAAGAGAAACCTAAGCAAAGGGATGAAGAACCTGGTGAGACTCTTTGTTGCTGGGAACAAAAAGAAAACCAAAAATAGCCTTGGCTTAAGATCCTGAGAGGTCGAAAAAAGGCTGAAAAATGCTAAGATGCCGAGGGGCTAGGGGGCTAGGAGACTAGAAACCAGAAAACCAGCTGAGGCTTAGAAGCAAGAGATTGCCGAGAGGTGCTGATTTGTCCAGAAAACCGGCCAAGGCTTAGAAGCAAGGGATTGCTGAGAGGTGCTGATCTGTTTGTTAGATTCAGAAGTTGCCAAGATTAAGACCAAGAGAACCAAAATTACTGAGATGCCGAGAGCCTTGTTTCTAAAAAAAAGCCCAGAAACCAAGACTGCCAGGAACCGAAAAAATCAAGCCAAAGTTCAAAATTGATAAGATGATTTACCCAGCTCTGATACCATATCAAAATAGCTCGAAGGATTGTCTAAAAATTGTATGTTTCGCTTTGATTTTTGTATCATATATCATATATAGACATTACAAGGATGTATACATGAAAAGTAAATCAACGTGATTCTAGTCCTATATATGTAAACTATAAGTTGTCATATATACAAAATAGGAAATATATTGAAGAAGAAAATAAATGTGGATTTGTAAAGTAGGAAAGCTTGCTGACAGCAAGCTTTCCGCTGACACTTCCTGCTTCAATAATTCTTCAAAGTTCTTGTAAAGTATCTAACCTATAATATAGGCAAGACTGCCATAGGAAACACTTGGATACTGGTAATATATTTTGCTTTTGAGTTCTGGAATAGTTTTGGATACTGGTAACATATTTTGCTTTTGAGTTCTCGAATAGATTCGAGGCATTTTAATTCTCTTCACCTTGAATGATTGCAATCATTTTGCAATGTGTGTGTTTGTGGGGCGTTTGTGTTGGTAACCATATGATGAAGATCATACTGAATTCTTTTTTATTGATTTTCTTCAAGTTCGTTATCATCTTGATGAGGATCCGAAGACTTTAAAGGTGTTTATGATTCCACTTCATGATTCAAATGGTGCAACTTTACATTATGATCGTCTCAGTTTATCCCCTGATGGAAGGATATTGGCTGCAACACATGGTTCGATGTTGCAGTGGTTATGTGTTGAAACGGGAAAGGTTTTGGACACAGCTGACAATGCTCATAATGGTATATTTTTGTTTCCTTTCTGTGACTTTATTTTAATATGTTCCTCCGCAGAGTGGTTGAAAATGTAAGACCTTATTCTTGTCTTAAATATATCAATTATCTTAGCATGAATAAATGTCGATGGATACTGTGATTGAGATCTTGATGTGGTGGCAGATTTGTCCCCAGTGCCCAGAAGTCTTGCTCTCATTTGGAAATCTGAGTTTACATTCTTAACAACTTTTGTTTTGAGAAATTGTTATTAAGGCTTTTTTTTATCAGCATGTTGTTTGTAGTTCGGCTTTAATTCATGATCATGAAAAAGATTTCATTATGAATGAATTTATTCACTATAGATGTTCCACTGCATCGGAACTCCTGTCGCATGTTTTCCAAGGAGTCAGACTTGGCATGTTTTGTAGTAAATAAGCATGGGTAATATCCTGGTGAATATTATACTAATATTAGTTTATTATGCAGGTGACATCACATGGATTGCATGGGCGCCTAAAACTATTCCAGCAGGTGCTCATTTAACAAAACATCTGTGGTTATTCAGATCGTTTTTCACTACCCTATGCCATGCATATCTTTTTAGTTTTCTTTGCATTTCATTCTAGGAGTATATAGGAGAAACAAAGCTCTAAGTAATCAGAAAGATCCAAGGGTTGGAAATGTTCCCAACGATTCCTGGACCAATTTTTTGGTTGTAATTGCGTATGATTGGTAACCACTTTTAGTGGCCTCCAGGTGATGGACAGACCTTCGTTTTGGCCACAGCCAGTGTGGACAAGAAAGTGAAGTTATGGGCAGCTCCACCACTTAAATCAGCATAAAGAGATAATTTATTCCAGTGATAGATATGAAGCATGTACAAGAAGCTCATGACGTAACACACTCTCATTGATTAGCCTTAGCTCATGAGTTGAGCAGTATGGTTCGATCAGGTTCAGTAGCGTTAATTACTTCAAGAGAGAGAGTTGAATAGAGCAAAAATACCAGCAGAGTGCCTGGGCGCTGGATGCAGGACAATGTTTAAAGTTTTGAAGCTGAGAAAACTAATTATTCTATGGCTTAGCTTTATCTAACTGAAAATTTTTGGTGACCAAAATGATCTGCATACAAAAATAGGTCATGGGTTTGAATGTATGCTTACTATTATTATAGCTCTTCATCATCTCCTTTCTGATATTAGTGACGGTTTGAAAAAGGGAGAGCTCCGTTAACTTTTGTCACTGCGTTTTTTGAAGTGATTTTGAAAAACAAAATTAAAAATATATTTTTAAAAGAATAAAAAAAATATTATTTTGATTCTAAACGAAAATCACCTAAAAAATCAATCTTAAATCCAGGCTATTAAAACAGGGTTGTTTTTAAAAAAAACGAAACGCCCACCGTGGGGCTCGAACCCACGACCACGGGCTTGTTGCAATGTTTTAAGCTGTTTGTTATAATTATTATAATAATCCTGGTGATGCGTGCCGAATATTGAATATCTGTGTCTCGTGGTGATGAGTTCTCCTGGCCACGGGCATCTCGAGGAGAATTAAAAATATCTATATGGCGTATTACAATTACAATATACCTAAAATAGAATGAATTATCCTATATACTATAACACGCATCAGTCGGTTACTGTAGCTTCTATATAAAGTTATTGTAGATTGGACATTTTTGATTTATATTTTGTGCATGTAAGTGTGTTTTTTGTTTATTATTTTATCCGGTTTTGAACAGTAAATTAACGAAAAAATCTCCCAAAAATGACAAAAACACCGCTAGAATCAGGGGTTCCTTCGTCATTGCACACATCGGACCAGACTGGTCTGGCCCGCCTGTCTTCTTCTTATTTTATTATTTTTCAAAATTTGTTGAATACGGTTTTGACCCCTAATAAGATAAAAACGGTGACTTGGGAACATGGGCAGGACAGTAATTGACCTTATTTTTTTTATTATTTCTGCCCATGGCTGTCAGTGCGTGCGGAGCACGTGCCCCACGATTTTCCACCTCGCGCCTTGTTTAGGTGGGGCGTGCGGTGTCATACGGTGACCGAAGAAGAGCTTTCAGAGTCTACAGCGATGTGCCTTCGCATGGTCTTCCTCCCGTGGTGGCGTGTTTCGCCATCAGATATCCATGGACACGGCGGTGGCCGGTTAAAGCCGCTGGAGACGTTTCTTTCTCTCCTGCACGTACAAGTGCAGGAGCGTCCCCCGAGTTGTTTGCTTTTTCACTTCGGTCCCTGCAGTTTTAATTTCGTTTTTTTTCCTGATTTCTGTTATATAAGTTTTGATTTTGTTCGATTGGGTCCTCCGATTGGAATCCATTTTTCAATTCGGTCCTCTTTTTTTAATTTTAGGATTGGATTGAAAAAGATGAATTTATTCGGTACAGTAGTTTTAATTTCTTCAGTTTTGTCCTTCGATTAAAATTGATAATATATTTGATTTTCATTTCAGCCCTTATAATTTTAATTTTTGATTTTAATCCCTTTATATTTAATGTTCATTTCAGCCCTATGACTTTTAATTTTTTATTTTAATCCCTTAATTTGTTTCTATTTCTAGAATAATCCTTACTTTTATCCATGTACATATAAGTGTGCTTAGCTTTGAGTTTAATTTTTGTTATTTTTTTATTTGTTGGGGTGGTATTTTTTTTTTAAAAAATTGGTTTTTAAATTTTATTTTATATCTATGATCATTTGGAAATTGATATTTATATTTTTTCTCTATTTGTTATTTCTTTTAACTTTTTATTCGTTTTTTATATTTATTTTTACGTTATATGAATTTTTTTACCTGATAATTTTTATTTTAGTTTTTTTGTTTGGTCTTTTGTTAAAGTTTTTATGATTTTTTTAGTCTTTTATTTTTTCATTATTAACATAATAATAATAATAATAATAATAATTTAATGTTTTTTTCTTACTTACTCTTTTGTTAATGTTTTTTAGATTTTTTTTCTCTAGGGATAATTGGATAATTTTTATTCTTTTAACAGCTATAACAATGACTATTTTTATTTTTATTTTTTTTTATGTTTTGTTAAAATTTTTAGAATTTTTTGTCTTTTATTTTTTTCCCTTTCATTATTAACACACACAATAACAATAACAATAACAATAACAATACTAATACTAATACTAATACTAATAATAATAATAATAATAATAATAATTTAATTGTTTTCCTATCTAACTCCTTTGTTAATGCTTTTTAGGTTTTTTTTTTCTCCTGATAATTTGATAAGTTTTATTGTTTTGACAGTAATAATAATGATAATTTTTATTTTATTTTTTTATTTGACATTTTTTTGAAGTTTTTGGGTATTTTTTAGTTTCTCATTTATTTATTTATTCTTTCATAATAATAATGGTAATAATATTTTAATTATTTTTCTTGCTTACTATTTTGTTTATGTTTTTTTTTCCTCGGTATAATTTCCGGATTGGAATGAAAAAGATTAATTTATTCGGTACAATAGTTTTAATTTCTTCAATTTTGTCCTTTGATTAAAATTGATAATATATTTGATTTTCATTTCGGCCCTTATACTTTTAATTTTGGATTGTAATCCCTTTATATTTAATGTTCATTTCAGTCATATTACTTTTAATTTTTAATTTTAATATCTTTATTTTTTTTTATTTCTAGAATAATCCTTACTTTTATCCATATACATATAACTGTGCTTAGCTTTGATTTTTAATTTTTGTTATTTTTTTATTTGTTGGGGTGGTATTTTTTCCAACAAAAATTGGTTCTTAAATTTTATTTTATATCTATGATCATTTGGAAATTGATATTTGTATTTTTTTTTTCTCTATTTGTTCTTTCTTTTAGCTTTTTATTTGTTTTTTATATTTATTTTTATGTCATATGATTTTTTTACTTGATAATTTTTATTTTAGTTTTTTTTTTATCTTTTGTTAAAGTTTTTATGATTTTTTTAGTCTTTTATTTTTTTTCATTATTAACATAATAATAATAACAATAGCAATAGCAATAGCAATAGCAGCAACAACAACAACAACAACAATAACAATAACAATAATAATTTAATATTTTTTTTCTTACTTACTCTTTTATTAATGTTTTTTAGGTTTTTTTTCCTCTCGAGATAATTTGATAATTTTTATTCTTTTAACAATTATAACAATTATAACAATTATTATTTTTATTTTTATTTTTTTGTTTTCATGTTTTGTTAAAAATTTTAGGATTTTTTTTGTTGTCATTTTTTTTCCTTTCATTATTAACACACACAAAAATAATAATACTAATACTAATAATAATAATAATTTAATTGTTTTTTTTATCTTACTCCTTTGTTAATGTTTTTTAGGTTTTTTTTTCTCCTGATAATTTGATAATTTTTATTGTTTTGACAGTAATAATAATGATAATTTTATTTTTATTTTATTTTTTTGTTTGATCTTTTGTTGAAGTTTTTGCGATTTTTTTAGTTTTTCATTTATTTATTTATTCTTTCATAATAATAATGGTAACAATGTTTGAATTGTTTTTCTTGTTTACTATTTTGTTTATGTGTTTTTTCCTCAGTATAATTTGATAATTTTATTATTTTGATAGTAATAGCAATAATAAGTTTTAGATGTTAAGACTCCGATTTTGCTATTTTTATAATAGAATATATTAATCTATTTCATTACATTAAAGTTTGCATATATAAATATTATATTTTAATTTTGATCCAGCAAATCTTATAAAAATTGTTTCCTTAGCCCGCAATGTAGAGTGGACAATTTTTTTAATTTTCAAGTGAAATGATTTTTCCCAGCTAATAATTTTTATTTTTATTTTATCATATATTATATTTTTTATGCACTTTTATTAAAGTTTTTATGCTTTTTTTAGTCTTTGATTTATTTTTTTCCATTATTAGAGCAATAATAATATTAATAATCATAATAATAATAATTTTAGTTTATGTTCTTATTTGATTTTATGTTATTTTTTTCTCTCGAGGTAATTTAATAATTTTTACTATTTTGGCCATAATAGTGATGATAATTTTATATGTTAAAATCTTGATTTTATTTTTATTATAATAAAGTATGCTCATCTGTTTCATTATATCAAACCTTTAATCTCAACAATTATAAAAATTATATATTGGACTCGCGACGTAGTGCAAACCGACAACATCACAAAGATTAATGTAAATGTTGGAAAAAAACTATGTTTTCCAAATTTTTTTTTGAAAAACTTTCTAGTCAATTACTTATTTCCGTCTCTTTGATGTCAAAGCTTAGATATTGTTATTACGGTAGTGTGTATTGATGTGTTGTATCATATCAAACCTTACATGTGTAAATGTTATATTTTATTTTTAAATTAGTTAAATCAATAAATTACTTCAAATCCAACAATTATCAAAATTATTTGCTTAGCTCGCGATATAGTGCTGTCTATTTTTATAATTTTCAAGTCTTTTTTTTATTATTAACACAATAATAATAATAATAATAATAATAATAATAATAATAATAAGAAGAAGAAGAAGAAGAAGAAGAAAATTAGTTATTTTTCTTACGTACTCTTTTATTAATGTTTTTCAGTTTTTTTCTCTATGGATAATTTGATATTTTTTATTGTTTTGCCAGTAACTGTAATAATAGTTTTAGATGTTAAAACTTCGATGTTCCTATTTTTAGAATAAGATGTGGTGATCTTATTTATTATATTAAATTTTATATATTTAAATATTATATTTTAATTTTGGACCAGCATATCCTATTAATTTCTTTCATCCCAACAATTAATTTTTTTTTTTTTACTCAGCCCGCAACGTAGTGTGGTAATTTTTTTTTTAATTTTTAGTTCAAGTAATTTTTTTCCCAGTCAATAATTTTTATTTTTTTTCATTTATTTTATTTTTACAATTGCTCTTTTGTTAATGTTTTTGGGCTTTTTTAAAGCCTTTGATTTAATTTCGTTTTCTTCCTGTTATTAAAGTAATAATAATATTAATATTAAGAATAATAATAATAATTTTATTTTTTATTCTTACGTGCTTTTTATTAATATTTTTTTTGTTTTCCTCTCAGATTTGTTGAATAATATTTATTGTTTTAACAGTGATAGTGATTATAATTTAAGATGTTAAGATTTCGATGTTACTGTTATTATGATAGAGGATGTTGATCTTTTTTATTATATCAAATTTTAGATACTAAAATATTATATTTTAATCTCAACAGTTATGAAGATTATTTGTTCCGCGCGCACTATGCCCGCAACGTAGTGCGGGCATTTGACTAGTATATAGCTAAAATAGATGAATATTTTTTACTGTTAATTGCACTATTTACACAAATCTCAAAGTAATATAAGAACAATTTATATACTAAAATGGATCAAAGACATGGCTTCGACCGAGTGGTTAAGGAACGCGCGTTCATCCAAGGCAGATGGGAATTCGAATCTCACATGCGACGAAAATGGTTTTAGATTTTTGATATCATATTATTTGCATTATGTATAATTTGTATATAAAGTAAAACAATCAAATTACTTTGGTCGAGTGGTTCAAGACTCCGCCTGTACGAGAGAGTCCGGAGTTCGAATCCAGGGGGCCAAAAAATTGAATTCTTTTTTTTTTAAATGTTTTTTTTTCTAACCATGGACAGGGACAACTTATGCGCACCATGATTAATTTTCAGATCTATTTTTTAAATATTTTTTTATTGTTTTTTTTTCTCTACTTATACATTTTTTTTAATTTTCTAATAACCGGGGTGTCTGTTTTAACTTATGTGCATTATGCTTTTTTCCAAAATTAACAGTGATTTTCACTGTTTATTACTGTTTGAAAATGTGCTTTCCCCTGACTTACTTTTTTTTCTTAATTGCTTTTTTGTTAATATTGTTAGGTGTTGAAATTTCTAATTATTATAGATAAAACATTCAAAATAATGATAATGATTATTTGTAAATTTTGTTTTATTTCAAATATGTCAGACTATATGTATATATATGACTTGGGCTTTTTTGAAAAAAATAATTATTTCATTGTTCTGAAATACTTTTAATATAATAATATGAGGAATAAATCATATAAAAATAATAATAGATTTTTTTCCTAATAATAATTATGGTCTAACTAGTTTTTATTATTTCCGCTGTTATTAAGGTTATTTTTTTTAATGTTTACAATTTAATTTGTGTTGGTAATCATTTCAAAATTTAAGGGGCTGATGTTGTAATATAAGTGCTAATCAATTATAAGGGGCTGATATAATGGTAAGAAAGGCATGTGTTTACTTGATGAAATTTGGCTGACATATAGGTTATATTTTTAAAACCACTCAAAACAAAATTAATATCAGTCAATATTTATGCAAATAATGGGAATCACACCAATACAACTAAAAAAAGATTTAGTTCTTGAATACACTGATATTTAAAGTTTAGTTTAAGTTTAAAGCTGCTAACAATCTCCAGAAAAGATCAGCATTTCCATCCATTGTTCTTTGGTTTCCCGCCCCGTTTAATCTTTCCCCTCGCAATAATACTTTCCGTTTCCATTCCATGTGCACAGATCATCGGAGTAGCGATAGTGTTCACTTGATCTTCCCTGGTCCCACCATCAGGATATTTAACAGGACACAGTGCATCTGTAACAAGACAGAGACGATTCTTTCCTTTTTTTGCCAACAATAAAATAATCAAGATCTAACCAGGCCATGCACTAAATTATTAAATCATTGATCGGATTAATGAAGCATTTGCCCTCGGATTATTAGGCTTTAACACAGGTAGTTCTCTAATACAAATGAATGCAGGTGTCAGATGAGAAGGGCATGTTCTAATAATTCAGCCAGAGGAAAACATGTTATCAAAGCTCATTTCATTCTCTATTTACAGAAGAAAATCCTCAGGAAGTGCTAGAAAAGGTGAAGAAAAAGACCCCTTCTATTGAGCTCAAATGCATAGAGGCAGGCATGCCAAGAAACAAAAGGTCAACACAAATAACAAAAACACAGGGAAAACAATTCAAATCACTCACACAGATCATAAATTCCCAAAACAAGTATCATAGAAAAATCCATGGATATAGTCTCGAGGGAGCTTGACCCTGGCCAGCTCAGAAATACTAGTAAGGATCCATTACACGTTTAGAAGATTGATTTACAGTTTTGAAGGTTTCAACCAAGTCAGAATTACAAAGACCATTGGAATATCAAGAAGAGACCCAAATATATCTTATTTAGGTGCAGGAGGGGCCCAGTACAACCTTATTTGGGCCATGAAGTGAGGACAACAAAGAAAATAAATGAATTCTACTACAACTTGAAAATAATATGGGTGTTTACCTTTTTCTTTTGTTTCTAGGATTAATGGGCTGAATGGAAGGTTATAAATAAGACTTACGGGCTTTATTTAATTTTATTAGCTACAACCCAAGGCTTGTTTGAGCTTAATTAAGATTTTATTTTCAGTTAGGATCCAAAACTTGTTTGGATTAAGCTAAGGGCTTTCCAACTTAGGTTTTTGGCTTAGTTTTGAGTGAACCTCTTTTAAGTCCACATAAAGGGTCCATTAGGGTTACTTTTTCAAGAACTATATAAACTCATGTAACCTAAATTTCGGCAGTCATTGATGAATATTATTTCTAAATTTTTCAGTTTTATGTGTGAGAGTGATTATTGCATTCTTTAGGTCTTGAATGAATTGAATCTGACTTATCAAAGATTAACTGGTTTTGTAGTGTTATTTTACTCATTCCAATAGTACTAGTGTCTTGGGGTAGATTTTTATTGTATCACACTCCTATCAGATCTATTTCAACTTTTCAGGCTCAGATATCATTCTTGATTATAGATTGTATGAGTACTTGATCACGAGGTTAGTATCATAGCTCTTGAAATGAATCAACAAGATCACTATTAACAACCTTGACATTTCATAAAGCGACAACATCCTCGTACCCACCAATTTCTTTCGTCACCACGTTGTCAGTCTGTAAGAATTTATTTATTTTTTTAAAAAATAGTTAGTGATAAGACGATTCACTGTTTCAAGCCATTACAGAAAGAGTAAAAGCTTGCAGCTAAGAATGAAAGTGAAAGTGTGTGGATTCGTTGGCGATTGTTTTAAAATGTGTGTGTGTGTGTGTGTGTGTATTTGAAAATATTTTTAAAAATGACATAAAAACTCTAAAATAATAGTATGTGGCAGGCTTGTAAATTCCCGTTCTGTTCCAGCCGAAACGTTCCATTCCATTCAAAAAACCGAGATGAAATAACGTCATTTTCGTCTCAGTTTTAATTCCAGCCTGTTCTGGAAAAACAGGCTGAATACCATCCGAAACGCCTCGGTACCGTTTCGAGCGTTCCGTTTTGGCATCAAAATCAAAACGACGCCGTGGTGTTCGTCTCACATTGCTTAAAACCTTAAATACACACACCCCCTGCACCCAAATCAATTTTCCATCAGCTCTGAAATCTCAAATTCTCAATCCCTAATCCAGTAATCCCTCAATGCAAAATCTCAATCCTTAATCCCTGGTGGACTCCTCTTCTCCATCTTCTCCCTCCTTTATATACCTGAAGTCTCGAAGATTCTCCCTTTCTTTCCTCTCACTAAAAAACCTTTTCCAATCCTAAAATTTTCTCCAGCTCCATCACTACCACCGTATCTCTCTCTATTATTTTTTGTTTTTTTCTTGACAAACAGAAAAAACCCATTTTTTTTTAAACTAAGGAAATGTTTCGGCATTGAATTTTCTCTCAGGTAAATTGTCTTTTGTCTTTGTGTTCTTTAGCTCTGTAGCTCTCTGATATGTTGTTTTTATTATAGAGAAATCATCAGTTAAGTGTATTGCTTTGTCTTGATATTGATGTGATGTTGATGGTGGTGGTTTATTGCTCATTTGTTCTCTATGATCTTGGGTTGCTTTTTTTTTTTTTTTATTGAGTTTCAATCATACTTAACTTATATTCAAACTTGAAATGGATGAGTATAGAAAGGGTAATTAGTGATTTGCTTATTGGAAATAGTGATTGTAAAAGGAAAAAAACTAAAATAGAACAAGCTTTGCCAAGTTGGATACAATAGAATGGACAAAAATAAAACATTTGAGTTACTGTTACAACTTTTCTCTGTATTGATAGTTGAACTAGTTCTACTTAAGGTTTTTGTTCACTTTCATATGATTTCACCAAACACGTCTCTAATCATGTTGTTAAAACAAATTAACATCTAATCTTCCATCAGAACTTAATCATATGAGATGAGTGTTGCTTAACGTATATCTGTTGCCTCCCCAGATGAAATGTTTTCTTATCCCTGTATTAAATAACTTCTGCTAGAATCTCAATTCTTGTTATTACCTTGACATGAACATCAAAGTTGATGGATCATTTAGTTGCCAATTAGAAACATGATATGTAGGAGCTTTCAAGGCAATATATTGAACAAGTTTTGGTGCTTTGTTTATAGTTATTGAGTGCTTTGGAATATTGTATTTTAGTGTCTCATAAACATCTAAATATTAGAAATTTGACAATTTGCTGGAAGGTGATTCTTGTGATGCTTTATAGAATGACATGATAAACAACTAAAAATAAAAGAGAACACACTTGTGTATATTGCATTGTTTACATTATGTTAAGATCTTTAGAGCAGTAGTTTATTTTAGCACATAATATGGGAAAGTATATGAATTGCTGGATGATAGGTGGGTTCCTGAGTTTTTCACTTTTAGCACTTTTGCTGGATGATAGATTATTCAGGAGGGATCCATATTTTTTTTTCTTTCTTCAGATTAAATTACATGGTTGAAAACTCATCTAGTGGTGGGACTTCCATAGCTTCAGCTCCAGCAAGATCAGATGATCCAGCATGGGCTCATGGACAGGTGGTTGTTGGTGCAAAGAACGCAAGTATATGTATTCATTGTAACAAACAAATCAATGGTAGTGGTATAACTCGTTTGAAGTATCACCTTGCTGGTATTAAAGGCCAAGTTGAATCTTGTAAAAGGATCCCTTTAGATGTTAAATGGAAAATGAAGTAATGGATAGAGGACTTAACAATGGAGAAAGAGAAAAGAAAGAGACTTGGAACTGATATTGGAAATTCTTAATTAGTTTCGAATGATGAAGTTGAAGAGGGTGATGATGCAAATCCTCATTTTGGTGATATGAGTTCACAAACAAATAGAAGAGTGACAATGCAAGGAATAAGTACAACTAGAAAAAAGATGCTTTTATTTGCTCCATGAACCACCCTAGGTTCGCAACCTAGTATTAGAAGTACAATGGCTTCTAAAGAGAAGGAACACAATGCAAGAAAAGTCATAGCAACATGGTGGTTTGATTCTAATGTACCGTTTAATGGTGCTAAATCATACTATTATCATCCAATGATAATTGCCGTAACATTAATGGGACCTGATTTTAAAGGACCATCATATCATGATTTAAGGGGATCACTTTTGAAAGATGTAGTTCATGATGTCCATGAATATCTTTTAGAAATAAAGGTTGATTGAAAACTATATGGATGCTCTATTATAGTAGATGGGTGGTTAAATAGGACGAATATATCAATTGTGAATTTTCTTGCTTACTCTTCTAGAGGAACCATATTCTTGAAGTCTGTTGACAATTCAGGTCTTCAAAAAGATAAAGAGACATTGCTTGAGATGTTTGATGAAGTTGTCAAAGAAGTTGGACAAGAAAATATTGTCCAATTTGTTAGTGGTAATGAGGCTGCATTTAAAGCTGCTGGGAAAACTTTGCAGCCAAGGTATGACACCTTTTTTTGGTCTCTTTGTATTGCCCATTGCATTGATTTAATGCTAGAAAATATTTGTAATCCAAAATATTTTTCGATCATTGATGAAGCCATTAGAAATACAAGAAATATAACCAAGTTTATAAATAATCATGGATGTGTTTTAGCTTTGATGAGGAAAGAATTCACAAATGGAAATGATTTATGTCGTCCTGGCATAACAAGGTTTGCTACCCATTTTTTAAGCATACAATGTTTACTGAAGTTTAAGAATGAGCTTCGATAGATGTTTACTTGCACAAAATAAGTTGAATCAAGTCATGACAAAAGTTGGGTTGGAAAGGAAATTGCTGCTATAGTTTTACAAGATAAAGACTTTTGGCCGAGATGTGCACATATAGTCAAAGTTAGGGAGCCTTTAGTACGAGTTCTAAGGTTAGCAGACAATGAAGAAAAACCAACAATGAGATATTTATATGAGGCAATGGATAAAGCAAAAGAAGCCATCAAAATAAGGTTGAAAAATAGAGTATCTCAATATAGACCATATATTCAGGTACTTGATGCTAGATGGGATAAGCAACTTCATGGTTCATTACATGCAACGGGATGTTTTCTTAATCCTGGAATATTTTTTAGCCTTCTTTTTCAAAACAAAAGGAGGTAACTCGAGGTATGCTTAGCACAATTACTAGAGTGGTTCCTGATTGTGATATTCAAGATATCATTAGTGCCCAAATTGAGGAGTATAAGAAAGCAACTGGTGATTTTGGCATGTCCCTAACTATTCGTCAAAAAGAAAAGTTAAATCCAGGTAATAACTTTTATTTTTTAAAATATAATATTTTTTTTTATCTATAATATTTGATTTATTTAAATTTTTTATCTAGTTGCATGGTGGGAGCAATTCAACAATGATACTGAAGAACTTCAAAAGTTTGCAATTTGAGTTCTTAGTCAATATTGTAGTGCAACTGAGTGCGAAAAAAATTGGAGTGTATTTGAATTCATCCGTTCCAAAAAGTGAAATAGGCTTGAGCACAAGAGATTAAATGATTTAGTATTTATTCGTTATAATCTAAGGATTCAACAGAGATAAAATATTAATACTATTATATTAATAATTATTTTCTATTACATTGATATTAATTTTTTAATTTCTTTCATGTTTATTCTTTGTAGGAATTTGAGCAAAACAAGAGATGCTTTAGATCCTATTAGCCTTGATAACATTGATATATTAAATGAATGGATTTGTGAAGAACCCAATCTTCTTGATAGAGATGATATAAGTTGAGAGAGTATCGAAGCACCTTTGTCTACTTTAAATTTAGATGATGAAGAGACATGTTTTAATGACGAGAATGAGCTTGGTGGAAATGACTAACTATTAGAATGTCTAGTTGATGACTTTTCTTATATTCCACCGCAAGATCAAGATCCTTATTTTTATATTAATGATATAGAATATGTTTGATTTATATTTCTTTTATTTTAGAACATTTCACTTTTATAATATTTTAGAATTTTAGAGATGTTTCTAATTTTGAGATTATGTGTGTTTGACTTTGTGTTTGTATTGTATAATTTAAAGTTAATTTATCTTGAATTTTAATTATGCTTGTTAAATTAATATTTTAATTTTTTTCATATATATATAGATATATATAATTAATTAATTATATATAAGCAGTACAACCCCGAAACGGCACGCCGAAATGCTCCGAAACCGAAACATTCCGTTCCAATAGAAAAACCGGAACGACGACCAGAACGGTATTGACAACCCTGGTATGTGGCCTGCGGCTAACTGGAGTGGGATAAGAAAACAATTAGTTGTCTTAAAAGATATGAGCTTCAATTTTTTTGAGCTTTGATTTTTTTTCCGCTAAAATGCGATGAAATATTTTAAATGAGAAATAAAAACTTGATTATTTTACCATAACAAATTAACCGACCATCATAAAAATTGATAAAAAAAATAAAATTGGCATCTCCCATTCAACTTAGCAAATTAAGAGTAAACTAATATCCGTATTCAAGTGGGGATTTGGTTAAAAAATAAATAATATTTGTGCATTTTTAACTTTGCTTCCTCAAGCTTAATGTAAAACCAACAAATTATTAAATAACAAAAATAGGCTAGCGAAATTAAAAGACAATAATATATTGTGTTATTTTGGATTAACATGTGAATTTTACACCTCATGCAATGAATGCGATTATAATGAGTTAACCTAATCGAATATTTTTTTCTTTTTCTTTCCTAATTCTTTTCTTGGTGGAGCTGTCGTGATTGGGTCTTAATTAACCACCAATTGAATTAAATATACAATTAAATCAAAGAGTTATACAATAATATAAAATAAAATTTTAAAAATATATTATATGTATCGATCTCTGTCAACTTGAATTAACCAGCAAAATTTACAACCAAAGTGATGGGCATGATCTCAATTGAACATTATTTTTTTTTGCATATAATTTAGTCCTTATTGTTTTATGATAAAAAAATCTCTTGCATTAGTCATCCCGAGTTGAGAAAAACTTATCATCGAGTTTATACATGATGCATTCTATTATGGGCCTCCTACACATTTATGTAATCTATCTTATTATGAGTTCCCAACAAAACACCTTTGTATAAGTTGTTCTGTATGAATATCTAATATAAAACTTTTGTGTGGATTGGCGTATTGTAAATTCCACCACTATGATTTGCAATAAATAACAAACTAGTTTTGTGACATATTTTTCCCAAAATAAAATTATTTTTATCCTCTTCACACAAGCATATCTTGTTTTATTATCTTTTTCCAGTTATGATTATTCAATAACACACAACAATTGACTGACAATAATTAGTGAGCTTCGATACAAATAAAAATAATAATATAATTACACAAATAAAAATAAGAAAATATTAAATTAACTAAGAATATTTCTCTAAAAAAGATCTTGCATCACTAATAAGTGAAGGATCTCTATCAACAGTTAATTATGAACTTTATCCATGTAAGTCATGCAACAATATGTGAAGGATGTAATGATCTAGATCAAATTTTACCAAATTGAACACAAAATTGGAAGCCAAGGGATAGTTTTATGAGCAAGGCATGCCGCACGGGTGAAGAAAAGAATTTCAGGGTCCTAACAAGTTACTCCTAATACGACCAATACATATTATTAACTATTTTTAATTAAATTCAATTTGAATTTTGATTGAAACTTAGACCGTCAATAATTTCAAATTGGTCGGTGAACGCCCTGGTCAATAAAAAAGAACTGCCCAATCTTACCGTCAACACGGAACGGGTCATCTATAAAGGATAGAAACGTCTACAAATTGTGCTTGCGTGCAGGAAATTTGGAGAGCAAACACGGACACAGATCTTGAGTTTGGAGAACATGGGTTCAGTGGCACCACCAAAAGCCTATCCTGGCTGTTTCTGTAAGAAGACTCGCAGCATCGAACACCACAGTGGGTTCACTCGTCCTCGTACCCTCTTCTGTCAGCAGCAGGACAACGACAACAAACCCCAGCATCAAATTGCTCGAAGGTACTAAATACTAAATCCCTTATAGACATGAAAATATATTTGCATCGAATGTGTCTATCCAATCAGGTGGAGAGGTTCTGATAAAAAAAAGTATATAAATTTGAAGGGAAATAGTACTAAGGAGCAGTGAGTTAGCAGTAGCTGGTGCCATTTTCAATCTCAGGTATCGTCCCTTTTCTTCACCCCTCTGTCTCCTTATCCTTTTAAAGCCTCCCAGTCGCAAAATATCAGTGAAATGTTACAGCTGGGAGAGCCGAATTCTCCCATTCAAAGTATTGTCTATCGTCATGTGGGTTTTTCTCGTGAATTTTCATATACTCTACACATTAGAGAGGTGGGGGGGGTGGGGGGGGGGAGTGAATTTAGTATTAATATGCGTAAAATGATACAAGAAACTGATAAATATTTAATTAATCACTTAGAATTATACACTGAAAAGTATTATTAATTTTTTTCCAAGGTTTTACGGTTAGCTATCCTCGATAATTTATATTTAATTTGGGATTTCTTATTTAAAAAAAATCTCATATGTTAGACTAACACAGGTTCGATCTGGGATGTGTTTACAGTGGGAAGAAGCCTGAATACCTGGGGGTGCAAAAGAACCAGCCGTCATTATCTTTGTGTCCAGCCACGAAGAATTGTATCTCAACTTCGGAGAATGTCACTGATCTTACCCACTATGCCCCTCCATGGTAGGTGCTCGCATAAAAAATCTCGCCGACATCATTTTAAAATGTTTCTGACATGTGAAAGCATGTCCCAAGTCTCCACTAGTGCTTCTCGTGGTCGCCGATAATGACTTGTCAAACTGAGCATGTGCTGGGCTGAATATTTTGTGTGTGTTTCCCCCCCTTCTTCTGCTGTAGGAACTACAATGGTGGTAGAAAAAAGCCAGTCAGCAAGGAAAAGGCAATGGAAGAGCTTCTTGATGTGGTAAAATGTCTATTCAAATTCCTTAGCATGATGAGCAAAACAGAGATGCGATACAACAATTCCAATGCTTCTTGATAGTAGATCAAGCTTTAACAGCAATATCAAATTAAGTTGAACCTGAATAATTATTATTTGTGCAGATAAGATCAACCAAGCCGGAGAAATTTACACCAAAGATTGTAGAGAGGGATGATGATTATGTGCACGTGGAATACTCCAGTCCCATTTTAGGGGTAAGTTAGATATCTTCCTCTCAAGAAATCGCTAGTGGAGCCTTTGAATTGCAATGAAACGCTTAACATTAACGTCCTAATTTTCTTTCAAACAGCTAGTCGATGATGTTGAGTTTTGGTTTCGGCCAGGCAATAACCCGATTGTGGAGTATCGGTCGGCATCGCGCTTGGGAAACTTTGATTTTGATTACAACCGGAAGAGAATTAAGGTTAGCTTTTCTAACATCATGGGGTCCTTTCCATCGAAAATATCTTCACTCACTTAGCAGGACCTTGGCGTTCACTGCAGATTTTGAGACTAGAGCTGGAAAAGAACGGCTGGGCATCTGCAGAGAGTTTCTGAAGGGTCCTTACCTGATAGCCGCGGTGTTAATTTAGAACATCAACAGCATTCATTGATGTTTGAAAAAATATATGTACCAGGAAAATTTTACATCAACCCAGTTGTACCCCATGATTTTTTTCGTGGTGATCTAATAATCGGTGGACAGCAGTCAAAACTGATACTCTATTTGGTACAGGCCGTTGTAATAATCTCCATGTGTTTACATCAGGAGTCCTTTACTCTTGATGACAAGGGACTAGGGAAGCTTGAACCCTGAATCCAATTCTGAAAGTGATGGGACAAAGTGCAATTAAAATTCCTATAGCATCGTACATTGTTGCATTGACGAGACCAATAGCAATATCTTGAAGCCCGGCCCCTTCCATTCTATAGCAAAGAGAAACCGTGAGAGGACGGTAATTATTTCATGGTTGCCTAACCACAATGCTATGTTCGTTACACTTGTCAGTTTCACCTTGCTAGCAGATGCTCATTTCTCAAGCCCGTGATGTTAACTCATTGCTCAACGTCAAAATTTGAAACAGGAAAGATGCCACTCGTAGAGAAATTACTAGACCAAATAAAGAAATAATGAGCACTTCAAATCATATACAAGACAAGGCACACGAAAATTAAAAACAAGCGAAGAACATAATACAGCAAAGCTAGGTAAAAATAGTTAAGCAGGATTAGAAATCCATTTCCAGAGATTTATTTTTAAATATCATGAAGACCACATGAAATGCATCATCTATCAAATCCAATACCCATCACAAAATGATGTAGATAACAAACTTGGCTTAAATCAGTTGCATTGATCTAAATTACATGAGAGTTCTCTACGTTGCAAAAAATTCATCACGTAGGAAGTAAAATTGTTCACGTTCAGGACTGATTTAGAAACACTGTAATGGGAGAAATCATAATAAAACGAAGATATGGTAACGACAACTATCACTTCAACTTCCAATAAGTCCAGCAGAATGATCATCTGAGGATCAATCTTTTCTGAGCTCTGCATACTCCCTACGAATACCATCAACATTTAAGATGACAATTTCAAGCTTGTCTCCCTGCAAAACAAACAAGATGCATTAAAGAGTATGGTAAATGAACTGAAGTCAAAACATGGACGTAGACATAATGATCCCGTTTGGCTACGCGGCAGAAACGCCGTTTAGCCAAAATTCAATTTTTTTTGCATTTTAAATGAAATTTTTTTAGTATTTTCAGATCATTTTAATGTGCTGATGTCAAAAATGTTTTTTAAAAAATAAAAAAAATATCATTTTAATATATTTCGGCACAAAAAGCACTTTCAAATGCTACCGCAACTGCCCTCCCAAACACCCCTAATATCTTGTAAGGGTAAACGTAATAGCATACTTCCCCCAATCTTTTCCTTGCGTAAAAGTAATTATTCAGGGAGGGGGGGGGGGCCTTCCTCCAGATACTAAATATAATTTAAAGATGACAAAAAAAAAAAAAAAAAGGGAAAGAAGAAAGAAAGGAAGAAATTATTTAAAGGGAAAAGGCTGAAAGAAAACAGGAATTTACAGTGTAAATATCTCTCTCAGTTGCAGATGCAAAAACATCTTTGACCACATCAATTGCTTCTGCCTCAGAAAGTGGAGTTACAGCGTCCTATAATAGTCACAAGTTTTTTAGATAACCAGATAAAAGACAAAACACCCCAGAGAAATGACCAAGGAAACAACACAAGCCAAGGAGAGCATACCTGTGCAGGTAATAAAAGAGGGCTGGGGGACTTCAGCTGGTTATCTAGCACAGGCATGATGAGTTTAGCGCCAGAACCTTGCGCACTATACCCAACCTTTTCATAGGAACCGACAGCATCAAAAGTGTAAACACAGCCCTTTCCTATATTTTTAAAAAGAAAACCAATTCATTAGCACCAATCAAAAGCTCAAAACTGCATCGTTGACTTGTATTACTTACCTTCCTCATCAAAGCCAACCAAAACGTTGAAGGTATAATAAGGAAAGAAACGTTTGTAGTAGAGAGTGTTGGAGAGCAGTCGAGCCATGGCAAGGCAGCTCATCTGCTTATTGTGTTGATGTTGATAGATCTTGTAAGTGATTAAGAGCAGATATTAGATTCCGTGCCAAAACAAGAAGTAAATTTCTTTTCAAACGCAACAGAAGGGAGTTCATTAGACCACAGAATCATAGATATTTAAGAGCACACACTTCTAGATGCTCCTATGTTACTTCAAAGTTACTGCAGTACAAAACACCACCATTCTTAACAGGTATACCGGTACACAAATTACATAGCTCTTGGAGTTTCTTTGTCCCTCTCCAACTACTTCCATGTGGCAATCTTTACAATTTTCAATTTGGCCTATAATCCTGAAAAGACTTGGGGCATACCAACCTCCACACTTTCCAAAACAAACACTGAAAAATAACGAACACACTAATAAAACTTCGAAGGAAAAATCTCAAGATATAGTAAGATTTCAAAGGAAGGGAACTAATGTAATCTCATGGACACATTTAATCAATAAAAACATGCTTCTAATATAATTTAGGTGGTAGAAATTCTGCAGAACAAAAGCATAAAATTATTTTATATTCAATCAATTTGAGGCGAGAGTCGCCTTGAGTTAAATAGAACTAACAAATGTATCAATTTTGTTTTCATGAAACCTCACCAGGTGCTTAGCCCCCAAGACCTTTTGTAGGGCTCTCACATCAGCTTGAAAGCCCGAAGAGGCCATCATACATTTGTCCGCTCTGACATCAGTGAAGCACAATCAAGTTAGTCTTGTTAATAAGTAACTAGGAAAAGAACAAACTTCATTAAGAAGCCGGATAAAGGATGCAAGTACTTCCAGATCATTATCAAAATTGATTCAACGAAAACACCACCTATCTAGTGAGCACTAAGTTCCATACTTTCAGTTTGCCAAAAGTATATAAAGGTATTGGCAAGCATGTGCAAAGACAAGTTGGAATACAGATATCTCTAACCTCGTATTTGTCATCATTTATTAAACCTTTCCAATAAAATCCTCAATGAATAAAAACCCCTAATTGAATTATTGTTGCATTCATTTGATCCAAAGATGAGATGAAACTCAATTCTTACCTGTTCCCTCGTGCAAATTCATCCTCTTTGAAAAAAGCACAAACTTTTTCAATTCCAAAAACTAGACCGATTCCACAGAGTGCTTTACACCAGCATCCAATTTTACAGTGGGTTTGTTGAAATTAAATGAAACTATAAGCCCAGTTGTAGAAACCACATTTATCAGTCAATTTCACTCAACAAAGCCTAAATTTCCAATTGGAGTACAAAGAACGAGGATATCCAAAATGAGAAAACCCACAAACTAATTCAAGCAATAAAAATAAAAATAATAAACGAGAGAGATTAGAAGACATACAATTTATAGATTTTGGAGTAATCGCGAGTAAGAATATTGTATCCGGTAGACATCCGAGTATCGGCGGCGACTACACAGTAATCAGCTCCAGCAATCGCAACGCAAGTCCTTCAAAAAAAGAAAATCAAAATCAAACACATCAACAAATAGAGACATAACTTACTGAAAGGGGAAGGGGTAGAGGATTACCCTCCATTAAAATCGTAGGGTTCAAATCTGGCTTGTTGTTTAGTCATTGGGTGCTGAGAGAGAGAGGGTTGTTATGGCTTAGAGAGGGTGGAAGGCTTATAATTGGAGAGGGCAGGTTTCGAATGTTTTAGATCTCTCCTTGACGGGTCAGTCTTGCAGCGTACTTCAGATGTTTCAAGGGGAGAATAAATTCTTCACAAAAGCACCTAAACTATGATTAAAACCGATTAGTTCGTAATATCTTCTTAATCATACTATTTGGTTAAATTTATTTATTTTTTTGTTCGTAGAAAACCATTGAATTCATTGACATCCCGCTTTTATCGAAAAAAATTAACATAAAGTTTTATATTTTCTATGAATCATGGGCTTATTTTTATAAAAAAAAAATTAAATTTATACAAGTTTAGTAATTATATTAATTAAAACTAATGAAAGGAAAACAATTAACTAAAAATAAGTCCTTAGTCATTAATGATTTGTAATGAATTTAGCACCCTTATGATAAAAAAGAAAAGAAAAAAGAGTTAGGGTATTTGAATTTTTTAAAATTTTAAATTATAGTAAAAACGTATAATTGTCTAAAAAAATAAAATATAGATGTACGAGACTTAGTATGGTTTTTTCATTAATTTCATAGTTATAGAGATAGTTTGATCTTTTATGTTAATTAGTTAATGCAATCACAAATGTCTTTTGCTGAATTGAATTCATGTCTTTTTTGGGGTTTTTTCTATATATTTTTTTATTACTAATCTTTTTTTTTTGTTTGAAATATATTATTTTGGAAACTTAATTACATGAAAAACATTTTATATATATAAAAAAATTATATTCGACTGTGATAGGAAATTAAAAAAAAAAAAAACTTTCTTTGATGTTTAATGTATACTTATAAACAATTGTCCTGTTTATTAAATTATTTTTTTATAGAATAATTGAAAAAAACTAGAATTAAATAAAAGTATAAAGAGAGTGATTTATAAGTTTAAGTTCATACCAAGAAGTGATATAAATAGATTGATTTTTTCACATTAAAATAATCAAAATTTTAATCTCTTATTTGATTAAATGCAAAAGTTGATTTGATCAGCTTGCTCCTAACATCTGATTTTAATTGTTCTTATGTTGAATTTTATTTTATTTTTTATTTTGTTTTGGATATTTTTTTATTGTATTTTCTCTATTCAATTTTGTCCCTTGTAATTTTTAATTTATCTTTAATTTGACTTGAACTTCATTAAAGTCACGAGTTTCAAAGGTTTACATGGTCAACTTTGTTTTGCTTAGGTCATTTTATAATATTATTTTTAATTCTTAATATTTTTTATTTGAAATTGATCTTCATATTTTTATTTTTATTTTTTTTTCTATGAAATTATTCTAATTTTATGTTCATGGTCTTAGGATTATCAGATTAACATGAGTTGATTTCATTTTTTTTCTTATTTATTATTTTTTTAGTTCATCACTCAATAATTTTATATTAAGAATTTTGCTTTATTTTTATTTTCTAGGTTTATCTTCTATGCAGTCAATTAATCCAAGTCTCATGATCATATACACGAATTTTGAAGATTAACATAATTTTAATTGATTTTTTTTTCAATTTTATTATTCATTTTTTTTTGGAAATTGATCTTCTTGATTTTTTTTCACTGTCATTTCAATTGCTTTTTTTAGTTTTAATTTTTTACATTGAGTTGTTTTATAGTTGGATTTCATAATTTTATTCAAGTCTCTTTTAATTATTCTTTTTCTTCCCTTCATTAACATGGATAGTTTGATTAAATAAAAAAATTATTCTGAAATACATAGTTGTTAAATACAACTAACTAAGTAAATGATCTGTATTATTAGATCAAATATGTAAATACTAGTTATCTTTTAATTAAATATTGTTTTATATAATGAGGTGCATGTATAAATATTTTGATTGAAAAGCATATATATTTTCTTTTTCTTCTAAAATACCCCACTCGTTGTGAAACGCAAGTCATATTGCATCTGATTCCGTAGCAACTATATCCTATCCCTTCTTATTTTCCTACATATAATTTTAGAAATCTCTGTATCCTACCCCTTCCATAGCAGTATCTAAAGATTGGTTGTGTGGCCAACCAAGAAAATCCTAGAGCTGTCAGCCATGTAGCAGATATGAGCTCATAGCAACTGCTTCTCCTCCATTCATTATTTCTATCTATTTATTTCTTAACTGACTGGGTGTTAGTGCTGGATTTTTAACCCTATCTAGGTGGCTGCACCGGCGATCCCATCAAGCTTTGGTTGTCTCCCTGAACTCCCTCTTGGTTCCATCTCTATTTTTAGCTACGCTCCACAGTATATAAATCTCTACTGCACAAACATCTCCTGCATCCTTTTCCTCAAACCCTAAAAATATTAAGCGTGCCATCGGGTATATTATCCTTTTCCTGCATCGTTTTTATATATGGTGCCTTTTGATTGTATCGTTTCTAATATTGCAGATTAGTAATGGCAGTAAAGATAAGACAACTTTCTATGAAGCCAGCGTGGATTGAGGTTCCACCATCCCTCCTCGGATTCACTTTCGGGCCTTCCAAGTTTCCCAGTTTGGAGACTTATCGAGAAGAAAGAGCTGAAGGCTATGAGGATGAGAACGGTGATGATGGTGATGGTCGATGCCTGTCTCTGTCCTTTTGAAAATAGAGTTTTAGAAGCTGTCACAAGAAAGATGAGATGTTGGCAGCTGCTAAGATGGTCCATAACATACATATTTGACGCAGCATATGTTTTGCTGAAATGTTCTACTATATATCTGTGCAGAGAAGTGGGAATTCATCTTAGGATATCGCAGGAGATTAGGTGCTGCTTCACCATTTTACAACTACGTGTTCCGCAATTGGTTGCAGATTTGAGTTTGGGAAGACCTGCTAACGGGAAATTACTAGGAGCCCGGCTCACCATGAACCTACTCACATAAATTAGGCGGGATAATTTATGTGGGGATATTCACGAAGTGACTCTTGGCAACACTTTATGAATATAGGCTAATGATGAGTCGGGCTCAGTCAGTGATGCCTTCGTGCTAGCATATGAATAGTGTACAACAATATGATGAATTTTATTTTATTTTTCAATCGTTGCCTCTAAGTAAATAACATCTTCAATGCTAATTGTATCCATGCATGCACTGCTGGATAATGGCTGATAGTAAGCCTAAGGAGAGGTTTTCAACATCTTTTGAGCTAAGAAACCACGACCCTTGCTGCCTCCCAAGTCCCAACCCTCTGCTATAAGGTTACAGGACTTCATTACGTACCGAGTCGTTTATATCATCGTGCAAGCAACAAAAGAACATCGAGCCAGTCTTTAATTTAAGCCAACTTTGGAAAAAGAAAAAGAATGTGGGAGTTATTCTTGGAGTCATTCGATCCGATTAAAAACAGGTTATTTACCGGAGATCTATCAGTAATATTTATTGACTAATACAAATTGATGATCGTATATCTTTCATCACCGATAATAATATCTCGTTGGCTTATCAGCCAGTGTTTAAATCAACAAAGAAATGAATGACGGATATGAAATCATCGATGTTACACTATCCAGCAACATGACTTTTTCGGTAAATTTGCGTTTTAGCGAAGAAAACACAGCTTGACATCAAGAGTCTTGTTTAAGAATTTGTCTCGTAGGAGCATCTAGATTACAAGCCCCACCAGCTAAGCAGATGAATTCCTTTTAGCAAGACAAATTTATTAAAAGTATAAATTCATATATTTCATAGTTGTTTTTCCATTACAATTAAGAATAAACTTATAGACACTACAAGAAAAGAGGGGTGTTTGCAACGGATTTTTGCCGTTGCACAAATTGCAACGGGGATTTTGTTTAGCAACGGATTTTCCGTTACTAAACAAATTCTGGAAATTAAAAAAAAAAAAAAATGGGTTGCAACGGATTTTTCGTTGCAAATTTAATTTGCAACGACATATCCGTTGCAATTTAAAACCATTTGCAACGAATTATCCGTTGCAAATGAAAATTACTTTATCCATTGCAAATTAAAATTTAAAACCATTTACAACGGATTTTCCGTTGCAAATGAAAATTACTTTCATCACCCCGCGCAAGAATTGTTTTTTTTAAAAAAAACTTAAATATATATAGAACCATTCTTCTCTCTCTCGTTCTCTCATTTATTCAGAACAAAAGCAAACACTCATTTGTTCAAATGTAATCAATATCCATTCTTCTTCTCTCTCGTTCTCTCATTTATTCTGAACAAAAGCAAACACTCTCCATCTAGCTTTACTTCCGGATCTCCACCTTGCCGGCGTCGATCTGCTTTCGGTGTTGCCTGCACGCATGGTATGGTCAAATTTCCATTTTTTAAATTTTCGGGTTTTCTACATATAGTTTGATGAACATGATGGGCACTCTCTCTGTTTACGCTGCTATATGTAAACATGAAGGGATGCCTTTACTATTCCCTGGGACTAAATCTGTTTGGAATGCTTATTCCATCGCCTCTAATGCAGATTTGATTGCTGAGTAGCAAATTTGGACAGTTGTGAATCCTAATGCACAAAATGAAGCGTTTAACATCCACAATGGAGATGTTTTTAAGTGAAAGCATTTGTGGAAGGTTTTGGCTGAACAGCCTGAGGTAAGAAAATATGGGTTGCCTGAGAATGGGAAGACAGTGAGCTTGACGGCGTTGATGAAGGATAAAGGGCAACAGTAAATATGACATAAGCATTGGGCTAGTGGGGTTGCAGTATTGAGACCAAATAAATAAAAAAACTTTCATTTTAAATCAAATAAATTTAAAATTAATTAACAAAATTAATTCTACCTTTGCAACGGAAATTCCGTTGCAATTTACAATGGATTTGCAACAGATTATCTGTTGCAAAGAATTAATTTGCAACGGAAATTTCGTTGTAAGTGATTTTGCAATCTCCTAATTGCAACGGAACATATCCGTTGCAAATTCCGTTGCTAATTAATATTAGCAACGGATTCTTTTGGTGTTTGTAACGAATCTGTCCGTTGCAAACAACCCTTTTTTTTTGTAATGAGAATAATTATAAAATTAATATAGCTAAAAATAAACACTATTTTATCTTTACTTGATATAATTTTCATAACTGAAAATTAACTATCATCTATATTTTAATAAAATTCAACCGGAAGAAATTTCAAGGAAAGATGGCATGAATGATGGGGTGCGAGAGTGATGCCAATGACACTTTAACTCAAGTTAAATATTATGTTTTTTACGTGATCGTCACGAACCACAGTATTCACCGGCCGTCGCATCACTTTCCTTTCAATTACTACTTGATAATTTATTTTGTTTCAACAGAAAATCTTGAACTATTTACGTGATAATTGAAATGAATATTTTTCTTTGAATCATTTTTCGCATGCACATGTTCACATTTATATCAGCACATATAATTATGATAAAATATAGGAGGGAAATTAGGAAGCACATAGGCTCCAGAAACGTTTATATTTCGATCCTTGTCAGGCATGTATTCGATTCGGATACGTGCTAGAAATGACACGATACATATGAGATTCGAGGAGATACGGTAAGCTAACAAATTTAATTTTTTATTTTTATTCTTTAATATTATATTATTAAAAAATAGAATTTAATATCATAATTTCATATTATGGATTATAAATTTAACATATTTGACCTAAATTATTCAATATATTATTATTTTAATATTAAAAAATAAAACATCATTTTTTTAATGAAACTATATATGTTTGCACAGAGTTAATTTTGAACATCTGGTTATGATGCAGATAATTATTATTCATATTCAATTCAAAGGAACACGCACATACTCAGCTTACCGTCCTTGTTACACTGTCCTTGTAAACAGTGTAATCAGCCATCGAAACTTCAATAGAAAGCTCAACACACCCTCTCCCACCCCTCTCCATTGACTTCATAAATCAGAGGTGAAGAAAAAAACGTGATATACAAAAAGAAGGAAAATTCAAACTTTACATGTTTCCATTTATGCATCTCTAAAGCTTGGGAAGCTGACCAACTTGCTAACCAGCAGTTATACAAAGAAGCCTGTCTCCGAGAAACTCCTCCCTCCTTTTCTGATAAACCTTGGCAATAAAACCCTCTATTTTTTTCTCCAACTTATTATCATATTCTTCATCATCTTCACTGTCTTTACCTTCTGTATCATTCGCATCATCGTCATTATCTACATCGTATTCACAGGAACCATGAGAGCTATCGTCATCACAATTATTACATCTCTGATCACCATCAGTGCTGAACGCTGGAGGAGCGAGAGAAGAAAAGGAGTAGTCAAAACTTTCTACTGATGGCTTGGAGCTTCCTATAAAGATGGTCATGGTAATAAAGTAGACCATGACAAACAAAGTTAAAACTAGGCTAGGTTTTGCCACGATAATGAAGTCATGGCTAGAGAAATGAAAGCTGTTCTGCTTAGAGATTGAGAGTAACACAGAGAAGATGATGAGACATATGATTGCAGGCGCTCCAACAGTCCTGATCATCTCCAAGTGGGTTCTCTGCTTCTCTCCCTCCCTCTCCGTGCAGAGCAGAATCTCCCTCTCCAAGTGGCCTTTATATATATAGCCTTCTCGATCGAGTCTTGATGACAAAAGCTTAAATATTAATAAAATTATACATCGTAGAGGTTTTACCAAGAAGTTTCCTAAAGTCTGCTAAATGATGAAAAAGAGGATGGTTAATTATATAATAATATGATTTTATATTACCTTGGCGTACATTTTGTCAAACAAGTGGTGGCCATGCGTTGCTTCTTGTGTAAAACCCTGGAAGTTACGTAGGTTTAATCTCTTCATCTGATTGCATCTTTCTTGACTCTCAAGAAAACCATAAGAAATTATAGAAGAAAAATGCTTATCATAACACTACAGGGATAGACGTGTTTATCTTATAATCATTTTTTACCTGTTCTCTGATTATTATTTTTATAAAAACCAGAAAGATTTTTTCATAAGCAGGTGACAGGAGATAGTACAACTAATAAGAGAGTGTGAGAAATACACCAATCGATGATGACTCGATCCAGATAAATTTCAGAGTTTATTGTTATTAAATGATAAGAAAGTATCAATATTATAGATATTGTGATTTTTTTATTGAAAAATAAAAATATAATATTTATATGAATTAAAAAGTTAATGATAATTAATAAAACATGTAGTTGAATCATTATAGTCAACCTCACAAAATATTATTAACTTTTATTAAAAAAAAATGCTTTTCAATTTTATAATTTAACAACTTAATCGCATTCTTCTTCTTTTTTATATATATTTTTTTAATTCATCATTTACTATTATATTTTTACAAAATTATGCTTCATCACTTTTATTTTTGTTTTTGTTTATATTGGATTTCTATATTAGTCTCATGAATTTATTTATTTTTCTTGATTTTAACGTTCAACATTAGATTTATTGAAAATAGATCCTTATAAAAAAAAAATATATTTTCTTATATATGAATTTACTATAATCTTATCATTCAGATCACGAGTTAACTTAAACTGATCAAAGTTATTTTTTTTTCTAATTTTTATTTTATTTTATTTTTCAACATCGAATTATTTCTATGAAGTTATCTAATCATATAATCTGAGTCGTAAGTCTGACAAGTTGCTATTGGTTGATTGTATACATTTTTTTTCCTTTTTAAATTGATTTTTTTTATTGAAATTCAAATACAAATTATTTTTTTATTAGTCATCCCGATCTTATTAACCAAGTCATGGGTAAGTTAACTTAGGTTAATCTAGTTTAGTTTTGGAAAAAAATTAATTGATTTTTTTTTTCAATTTCACCCTCCAATAAATAGGTTTTTTTTTATTTTTTTTATTTCATCATTCAATATTATCTTGATGAGAATTGAGCATCATGATTTTCTGAATTTACTTTCTTTAGAGTTATCCCCTATCTCATAGATTTAGTTTTTTCTCTTCTTAATTTTATCCTTTAATATTGAATATGTTGGAAATGAAGTTTCATTTAAAAAAATTATTTTTTTTAATAGGGCATCATAGTTTTATGATTCACATCATGGATTTAACAAGTTAGCTTGAATTGACTTGGATTATTTTTTTTATAACTGAACATTTGGTTGCTTAAAAAATGGACTTTGTACTTTTATTTTATTTTTTTCTATGGAATTATCCCAATCTCATCACCTAGGTCATGAATTTGGTAAGTTGATTAAAGTTGAATCTATTTATTATTTTGGGTCCTATTTTAATTGAATATTTTTTTAATTAAGCTTCATGATTTTTTTGGTTTGTTTTTTTAGCTTATCCTAATCTCATTACCCAAATCATAGAGTAGGTGACTAGGATTGATTTGTTTCATTTTTTAGGGTATTTTTTAATTATTTTTTTCAATTTCACCCTCTAACAACTCTCAATTTTTTTTCTATACTAAGTTATATATGAATTAAGCTTTGTGATTTTCTTCAATTTGCTTTATATGGAGTTATCCCAAACTCATATATTTTGTTTTTTATTTTATTTCATCTTTTAATATTGGATATGTTAGAATAAAGCTTCATGATTTTTTATTTGTATTTTTATTCATGCAATTCTCGTGATCATGTAGTCACGTAACCCACAATCAAGAATGAAATTTGATCATGGAAAACCGAAATAGGTCTAATAAGAGTGTGACACAATGGAAATTTATCCCAAGACACTAACATTATTGGAATGGGTAAAATAACGTCACGAAGCCAGTTAATCTTCAATAAGTCGGATTTAGTTTGTTCAAGAAATAAAGAATGCAAGATTCACTCTCACACATAAAATTAAAAGTTTCAGAAGTAATATTCATCAATGGCTGTCGAAATTTAGGTTATATGAGTTTATATAGTTCTTTTAAAAGTAATTTTAATGGACCCCTTATATGGGCTTAAATAAGGTCCACTCAAAACTGACCAAAAACCTTAAATTGAAAAGCTCATTACTTAAACCAAACAAGCCTGGGCTATAGCTAATAAAATTAAATAAAGCCAATAAGGCTTATTTATAGCCTTTTATCCAGTCCATTAATCTCATGTTTTCAAATTGTAGTAGGATTCTTTTGGCTTGTTGTCCTCTCTTCATGGCCCAAATAAAATTGTGTTGTACCTCTCCTGCACATAGATAAGATGTACTAGGATATTCTCTTGATACTTCAATAGTCCTTGCAATTCTATATTGGTTGAAACTTTTAAAACCACGAATCAAGTCCCTTAACATGTAATGAGTCCTTACTAGTGTTTCTGAGCCGGTTTGCATTATTTATGAAGTTATTCAAGTTTTATGACTTAGGTCACAAGCTTAGCATGTTACACAAACTGAGTTGTGTTATTTTTCTAGTCATTTTTATTTGATTTTCTTTTCAATTTTATTGTGAACTTTGGGATGGTTGGAAATTAGGCTTTGTATATTTCTTTAATTTGCTTTATACTGGTTTATCTTGATATCATGATCTAGGTTGCAAGTTTTGTAAGTTAACCTGAGTTAACTTAAATTGTTTTATTCTTCATTATTGGGTTGGTTAGGAATTAACATTCATAATTTATTTTGATTTGTTTTCTATAGGGTTATCACTGTCTCACAATTCGGGTCATATTTGACAAGTTAACTCGGATCTATCTGATATGATGGTAGAATATGAAAAAAAAAATATAAACCACATGTTTGGCTAATTAAATTTTTTTGAAGGAGAAAACATGATATTTTGCATCGTTTTTCTTTGAAAGATCTGCCATCCTAAAAACTGTAAATTAAGGATTTAGTTTTTAATATCCTAAAAAAGTGTTTTTTTTTTCAATATTTTTTCACTTAAAAATACTTCAAGAGCACTCTAGGAACCTAAAAAAACAAACTCATTCTCAACCCCAAAATACTCTCTAATATCTTAAAAACAACCTAAAAACATCAATAACTCATATTAACTCCAAAACACTCTAAAAATAATAAAAAGAAAAAGGAATAGGAAAATTCTATAGAACTCAATCTACTTTTTTTTTAGCATGATTTAAAGGCAATATTACCTCCATTGAGCTTTTCTTAAAAGATGAATCATTAAATATTGAAATTATTTTGTTTTGTGTGGCTTAAATGTGATTATCATAACACTTTCTCTTTTTAACTTTTTCAATAACATTCTTTCTTCTTTCTCAACATTTAAAAATAAAACATGAAAATAAAAAGTTTGGAATGAAAATATAAATTTATAAAATAATAAGGACCAAGTAAATACATAAACTGAATTATAAGCATGTAGCTAGGTTTTCCACAATATTATACTATATATTAAAAGAGGTTAGGGTTCGGTTACTAAAGCATGTAAGACAAATAACTTTGGATTACAATAGTGTTGCTTAGTTTTTTGTTCAGTTTGGTTCGGGTCATTCGGATCGTTGTTTTTCTGATATTTAGGTATTCTTGCACAGTCAAATAAAACAAAAGGTCTGTGATTCAATGGAAAATAGGCGCGCCAATTTCTAAGGAGGGCAGGGGTTCGACCCCTGCCTAACGTGAATTATGCATTAATGTTTTTGCTTATAATTTTATTTTATTTTTCATTTTTTGTTTGCTTTTTTTATTTTATTTTCACTTATGATTTTTTTTTTCATTTTTTTTCTTTTGATTGTTTTTTATTATTTTTATTTATTTATATTGACCTCAAATTATTTTTTTTGCTTATAATTTTATTTTTTCATTTTTTGTTTTTTTTTGTTAAAGTTATTGATCTTTTTTTTCTTTGAATGAATTTTTTTCCATTATCAACACAACAAGAATAATAATAATTTTGGTTTTTTTTCTTGCTTCCTCTTTTTTTAATGTTTTTGATTTTTTTTCGTCAAGATAACTTAATAATTTTTATTGTTTTAGCAGTAATAGTAATAATATTTTTAGATGTTAAGATTTCGATGTTCTTGTTGTTATAATAGGGTGTGTTGAATTATTTCATTATATAAAACCTTGCATGTATAAATGTTATACTTTATTTGTTTTTTTTTACAATTTTTTTATTTGATTGAAATTGATAATATATTTGATTTTGTTTTCAGCCCTTATACCAAATGACATAGGAGTAAAAAACTTGAATAAATGGCATTGGTCACACTCATGCATGCATCTACACACACGTGTAGAAAGACCCTCCCTTAATGTCCTCAAAGCTGAAACTTTGTTCCTTTTTGTTTTCAAATCATAACTCACTTTCTTTTTTCTCTTCCTCACATCCTCACCATATTGTTATCATTATTATTGTGCAAATAATAAAATTATAAATTCATCTAATAGAAAATCAGATAAAAATAACAGAAAACAAAAATGAGAACAATGATTTTTTTATTGATTTAAGAGTAGTTTAATGTTAGAAACAAGTTAATTTGGGTGTTTTTCAAATGTTTTTAGATAAAAATAATATTTTTTATTTTTTATTTCAATTCCTTTAATTTTTTATTGTTCTTAAATAGTTCCTAATTTTATCTATGTTTATATATATGTTCCTTTAGTTTTGGTTTTCAATTTTTATTATTTTCTCTTTTGTTGAGATAACATTTTTTCCAAAAATTTTGCTCTTAAATTTTAGTTTGTGTTTATGATCATTTGAAAATTGATATCTCTTAATTGTTTTCCTTTGTTTTTTCTTTTGTTTTTTATTATTTTTTCTATTTTAACATCAAATGATTTTTTTAGCTAATAATTTTTATTTTTATTCATTTTTATTTTGTTTTCTCTTTTCTTAAAAATTTTAGGCTTTTTTATTCTTTTATTAATTTATTTTCCCATTATTCAGGCAATAATAATAATAATAATAATAATAATAATAATAGTTTTAGTTTTAGTTTCAGTTTTTTTCTTGCCTTCTCTTTTATTAATGTTTTTGAGTTTTTTCTCCTCGGAATAATTTAATAATTTTTATTGTTTTAGCAATAATAATAATAATATTTTTAGATGTTAAGCCTTCAATATTGTTGTTATTATAATAGGACGTGTTAATATATTTCATTATATCAAACCTTGTATTTATAAATGCATATTTTATTTTTGAATTAGTAAAATTTATTAATTATTTCAATCCCAAAAATTATAAAAAATATTTGGTCGGCCAGCAATATAGTGCGGGCAATTAACTAGTCAAAATTTAAATGGAATCTTTTTTTTTTTTTTTTTTTGAAGAGAAAAAAGAAGGTGGCCATCCTCTTTCAAAGTCTCATTTGGCAAAATCATTTTTTAACTCATTCTAGAATATCCCTTGATATTCTGTACATGCAATAGCATGCAGATTGAAAGAAATCAAAACACATGATTATACTTGGAATGATAAAATTGCAAGAATAAGATTTTGATAACTGAGAAACTTAAGCATTTGTTTATATGAACTGTAGTCTACAGTGCACCATTACTTTTCTTCAGTCCTTTTAGTTTATCACCAATTTCACCACATCTCGAGCTTTTTTATATATATCATCAATTCAATTGTCAGGTACTTTTTCAGTTCAGGGTGCCATATATCAAAATGAATTCCATTCGGTTTAGCTTTTGGTGAATCTGGGTATGAGTTGTGGCTGTTGAGCTTGTAAAAATGGTATTAAAATGCTTTTATATAGTGATATAATCAAAAGTCTATCATATATTATGGCTTTTGGTTTATAAATAGGCTTTTAGAATGTTATGAAATTCTTTGAATTTTGGTAAATATCTCCTGAAAACAAGTGCTGTGTTATCATCACTCTCGTCAAGAAAGAATCTAAGGATTCACGAAAAATATCGCAAACCCGAGCTGTCGAAGTACCCATTTACCAGCCATAGCCATGCCAACCAGCATGGTTTGGAGCCCCCCTATGAACATACATTAATATCCACATGATTTCTCTTGGCTATTGTGATATGCTGGTTTTGGAATGTCCTAGACAGAGGGCAAATGCTGTCTGCAATTTATATATAAAGGATGTATAGTTTGATAGAAACTTTGCTATTATAAGAATTTGGCCTGGGGTTTAGGAGAAGCGTCATAAATTAACTCGTAACCAAGGCAAATCAAATGTGTTTACAACCAAATACTCTACCCACAACAAACCAAAGAAGCCTCTACTTTAGATTAGCCCTAGTAATCAGATATCCGTCTGAGCCCAGCCAAAAAGTATGCCATTCCTAACATCATCCTAGTTATTCCAGAAGAAATATTCAATAAAGCAAACAGAATCTGATAAGAGGAGCTACTCTGACTCCAGGATGAGCAATCAATATAGTCAGTAAGAGATGCTTTGACTGGGACTCTCAAAATTAACCTTCTGGCAATGATATGTTGATATCGGTTCCCGAGTTTCTCACATCCTGCATGGAGTGCATGGTGGCCCAGTTTTCTTTTTGGAAGGAAGAGGAATTTTGCTGCCCCTGTGGAGTGCCCACACTTTCCTCTCTCTCCGCAGTAGACACAACAGGTATTGCAGGGGCTGGTGCAAAGGTTGCTGGTAATGAGTCAACCTTTGGCTTCTTTGGTTTCTGCTCTTGATGATTTCCAGCCAGGAAACTGCCTACCACGACCTGATAACATGTTAAAAGCAAGTATTTCAAAACTTGATTCATTTGAACTTTTGTAGGGGAATGCATTGGAACACCATGTGCAGGAAGCTGCAAATCTGTTTAAATTTGCACTCCATGAACCCACAATTGATTATACTAATGCAAAACCAGTGAAGATTAACATCTATCTTGGTGCTTGGCATTCTGATTCCGACTGCTCTGAAATTAATAACATCAAAGCCCTTAACCACCTCTTCTTAGTTACTGCACTCGTAGTTGGTACTGAAGGGGAGAAGCAAAGTGGAGTTTTCGACCTTTCATTTCAAATGAAAGAAAAAAGAGAGAGAGCTTACCTGCACAGGACTAGCAGCCACTAGAAGACCAGCAACACTGCCCCCAACAACACGACCATCAGGGCTTGCCAAAGAGACACTCATCCCACCTGATCTGCTCCTTGTTCCTTGATTCTCGGTAGGCATAAATGATCCAGACAAGGAAAGTATTTCAAAGCGACCCTATAAAATATAGAAGAGATTAAAATCTCCATACAGCATCCAAACCTCGTACAATCAACATAGTCATTTATGTTTTATGAGTTTTATTTTATGTGTCTAGAGGTTAGAAAATAAAAACAAAGCCATGCGTGGTTTCAAAAAAATTGTGTTGTGTGGGCTGAGTTGCAGCTAACTGGTTTTGTGAGTTTTAAACAAATTGGTGTGCACTGTTAGTGAGAGGTGTTTAATCAATAAAGCACTAGTTTGGGTATTTTAATTTCCAAAAATCTCTCTTCATATTACTAACAACAATTACTTAGACAAGCCAGAGAGAAGTCAACACATATGAAAAGAGTTGGCGACTCTGCTATTTCCACAAAATTGACTATTCAGCATCAGCTGATATCCATCAACTGTCAGACACAGCGTCTCAATTTTGACATAATTTACAGTATACTCATGTTCAACTAGGTTTGTTCTCCAGTGGAGCAGTACAAGACAGCAACAGAAGTGCATTGATGTTGAAGTTACCCAGAGGAATGGCACCCTCAAGGCCTTCTTCATCTTGGACATTGTATTATCAGAAAAACCCTATGAACCTTGACTTGTTTTTCTAAATTACAAAAAAAGGAGCTTTTTACATTACATGGATTATATGAGATTACAAGTTTCCTGATAAAAAAAATGGATATTTGAACATGTACTGGTCTGACCAAAGTTCCAAATTTCTCAAAATAATATATATTCTAAGATTTCCCAACTTGCTAACATATCTTTGACCAGAGAAACAAATTTGCAGAAGATCACTTTAAAACTCCAAGACAACCTATACTTTTACGAAATCAAATCCATGCAAATGTAAACTACAAGGCTAGTTCATTATAAAGAGAGCTAAAACAATAACAAAACTGGTTGAATATTATATGTAGAAGATGCATTCATTTTAATTGTAAAGTTAACATGAGTTATTTAAGAAATAGGATGGAATGAGAGAATGGCAGACCTCATATGTCAAAGTACCCCCAGAAGAATCAGGTTGACGAAGAGTGACATTTGAAATTACACCATTAGCAGATAGGATGCAAATAGCACGAGGCCCTTGTTGTGAAAATGATATCACCTTCATGGTAACATCCTTAAGAATCATAGAAAGATTACAAGTGAAGTGGACTTTAAAGAACCAAAGATCACGAGTGAAAGCTAAAATGAACAGTCATGCAGAAGTTAATTTGCAATTTGTCATTTCATAGGGGGGGAAAAGAGTATTATTGTAACTCAATCACATCCATAACTAATCCAATGAGTGACCAAATTAATTTTGGCGAGCATTTCAGAAATGCCAGTGCTGAAGACCAACAATCAGTTACCACCCACCAAAACAACTTGCAAAAGAAGGATGATACATAAAATAGAACTGGAATGTACCAAAATCTGGTTCTTAATCCTTTCAAATATCCATCACGATTTCTCTGATAGCATATATATCTCCAGTGTCATATAAGATCAGTTAAATTGAAACACCATGTGAAAAGTTGGATAGCAGACTTTCAAGTGAATCAAATTACTAAGAAGCATCATCCATCAACATAATTGAAAAAAAAAATCTAACTGATAAAGAAAAACAGTGCATGCATGTCTCAGAAAGATGATCTGCTTCGATGGAAATGACTGCTTAAATGGAATAGCTCTGCACTGAAATCTGACAGTCAGGACATAGGATATAATTTTTTTTTGTCGCTGTAAGAGGCCATTCATGCTGCGTGTTTTCTGAAAATGTGTAAATTAAAGTTCACAAAGCAAATAGAAATTTATTAAATAAAAAATTGAAAATGCAAACAATTTCTATATCAGTGTAATCCAAATGGAAGTTAAAATTTGCCTCTCTTCGGTCAAGCATACCTCGCCAGCATTAACAGTGATGACATGGGGTGTAAAATTTGTGCCAACAGAATTAGAAGCCCATTCACCTAAAATAGTAACCATCAAAAAACACCAGTGAATTCAAAATAAAGTCAGCAATTTTCCCCTAACAAACTTAGCCTTTTTTTCTGAAAGCATATGTTCAATTTTCTTCGATTTACTACTTTAGAGCATGGTATCTCAAAGCACATTACCCTACTTTAGCCTTTTTTTCTGAAAGCATGTGTTCAATTTTCTTTCATTTACTACTTTAGAGCATAGTATCTCAAAGCACATTACCCCACTCTTTAGAAGACAAGGGAAAATGAAGGATAGGAGAAACAAGTACAGCATTATATAAAGTTCAAGTTGGACAAATTAAAGGAAACAACTTTCAGACAGAACTTAGTACAATTACTAACAAGTCACACATTCTTTTTTACATCTTGAACAGTGAAAAACTTCCCATAGTCAATTCAGTCTCATGAAGAGAGGCTTAAACAGCTTAAAAATATCTCAAATTGATTATCATTGAAGTTGAAGCAAAAAACTTCCATATTTTGATAACTGGATATTGTATTATGGACAGCATTTCTCAATGAGGAGATATACCATATCATTAAGTGAAAATTCATGTGAATCATATGTACAGACACATGGAAGGACATTATGCGTTATAGCTCAGAATTCAGAAAGTATCTGTAAAACACTTGTCAAAGCTGGTGCATAGGGCTTCAAATCCCCTAGCTCCAGGCAAATTAGTGTTCCAACCACCAATTTGCACCTGGAAAGCCTTGGGCTGCTTATACAGGGTTATAGTCTGCCATGCAACTTCATCGGTCATAATATTGACAGGTGTCAGATAGGAAGGCATGACTCCAGGAGGGGCAGGTATGACAAGCATCAAACAGGATATTCCATTGCTTTTGAAGTGCACTATAAGAGAAGAATGTGCCCATATGGAAAAGAATATTTAAAGCTCAAGAAATCCTGAAAAGGATTATCAATTGAATAACAGGATCCAAGGACAGGAATGGAAATAACATTTTTCTAGCTATTTTCTAATGCAGTCACTGTGACTAATGACATTGCCGAAGAATTCCAAACTTAACAAGTATCATTCTGTTTCTGCCATTGGAGCATATTGTTCAATCCTCGTCAAAAAATCAAGGGAATATTCTAACTCTCATGCCAACCCACAAAAGCCCACCTTGTTATTTTCAGAACCAGCACTAGATAATTCCAAATATAACAACAGCATCTCACAAAACTGTCCCAAGTGAGCTTTCAATGAGTGTTATTAAGGGGTGAGTTCACATAGGAATCTTTGGTGTTTGAGGGACCTTTTTGTTCTTCAAACAATCAAAACAATAATTCAAAAACCCCAGTTGCACAACTAAAAAATAATCTCGGAGACCAATTCAGCTATAACAAAAGGAAACATTGACTAAGTAATTAATGTAAAAAATTAAAACCATTGTTATTCATACCATTCTGATAATAGAACAAACTCAATCCTGAAGAAATGGGCTTAAAAAAGGCACAGCATACCTAAATTTTCCATTCCCAATTTCTTGTACTTCTTTTTCTCATAACTACCGGGCCACACTTTTCCCGGCTTTCCAGCAGAGTAGTCTCCGCCAGATGAGGGGGCCGAAGCAGAGATAGGCATCGGTGATAATGCCCTGGAGACCGCCCCATCCGGTCCATATTTCCTTGGCCTCCCTCTTTTTTTCTTTTCTGCGGTTCCTCCAGACAACCCAGCACCAACTGATGGCACCTCTACAGCTGGTGGTGACACTACAATCTGGCCAGGATTTTCATTCCTAGGAGCCACGTGATAGTTTGATGGAGCTTCTGCTCCTATCACTGTTACCCCTGCACTTAATCCTTCTCTTCCTTCCATGCATAAACTATTCAACAATCACTACAGCTAACAATCCCTATTTTCCAGCTTCTGCAACACAGAAATTCATAAAAAAAAAAAAAATAGAATCAAAATGAAAGGTTAACAAACTTTAATTTTTTTTTTTTAAATCCAGTGAAAAGAAAATCCCAGGAAATTTACTTCAACCTAAATATTAGCATTTTAACTCCGAATTACCATACATAGAAAAACCTAGAGATCATAACCTAAAAAAATCGTATATAAAAGTAGAAAGGAAGGGATTTAAAAAAAAACAATTTTTTCAGTCTTCGAAGATCAAAGACCACGAACTTTCACATGAAAGAAAAGGAACTGCTAAACTCTACTTCTTCAAAAAGAAATCAAGGCAAAAAAAAAAACCAACAGCAACAACAAAATGTTAAGAGATCATGACCTGCAACAGCAACTTCAGGACTTAGAGAAGATTCTCTTCAGAAATTGTTGCCTCTCTCTGAGTCTTCTTCACATTCGTTTAGCTTCTTCAAACAGTACTGGCACTTTGGAAGTTTCTCTTAACAAAACACTGAAGAAAAAATAAAGAGAACAAGAAAGGAAAGAGAAAAAACTGTTTGCTTCCTGGTAATAAAAAACTTTCTCGAGAAAACAATAGTCTTCCCTTGTCGGAAAAATAAACCACTTGCCTTGCCGGTCTGAACAGAAACCAGAAAACGAACAAAAAAAAGGAGTGGTAAATAAAAAAAAAAAAGTACAAAAGGGAAAAAACGAAAATGAACATTTAAGTAAGAGTAAAGCAACGATTTTAATAAAATATTAATTATTCTTTCTAAACCCGATAAATACAATTGATTTAAGGGAAATTTCACGTCCGTGAGGGAATTGAAATTTGAAATTTGAGTTAAATATGGTTAATTCTGTAATTAGCTTGATAAAGAGCATGTGAGATAAGGTAAAAAAGTGGATTGCTTTTCCTGAAACAAAATAAATAATATATAAATTATGGGTGTTAAACATTTAAAGCTGCATCCCAAATACGCCTTGGATGACCAACTCTTCTTCTTTTTTCTTCCGCTGACCCGCTTCTTGTCTTTTTGGGCGGATGAAAAATCTCATTCTAACCATTGCCATTCGTTTTCACTCACAATTACAAACCGTGCCACTGTGCTGTAGTCAGCAAATCTAGATTCCACCCCCGCCACCCCACCACCCAAGTGTAGGAATGCTGAGTGTGCATTTGATATTGTAATTGTTTTTTAAGAAAATAGGTTTAAAGAAACTACTTGTAAATATTAATAATATTTAAATTAAAATGTAAGTTTACTTAAAATCGTTATTGGATAAAAAATAATTCAAATTTATTTGGTTAAATTTATTGTTGAAAGTGATGTAAATAATTAAAAATAACACAGAGTAATTTCATGTTTCAAACTATATAATAAGAAATATAGAAAAAATATTAATAATAAATATACCAATTGCAAAATTCATCCAAGTAAATATTCAAGTGTCATTATTATTATTATTATTTACATGCATATCCCGAAATATAACTAATTTTTTTGCCATGTTAAACTAGTTGCAATTTATCACAAACATTATTTATTTAAGATGGTCTAAAATTTGAATGATTTTATGAACATGAGATGATAATCAGAATGCATGATGATGCTGAGATATTTTTTTATTAATTTGCCTTAATTTCCATCCATTTTAAATGTCATATATTTATCACATTTTTTATTTTATTTCATCATTCATGCAATCGCAACCGTTTATCATAGAAATATATAACCATCGTATCGTTCATTTAGTTTACTTTTCATTCTACTTTTGTCAAATCATTCCATCCATTTTTCATTAATAAAACAAATCACAGGCCTTGTATTTTTCATTTAAATACAAAAAACAAAATGAAGTTAACTAAATATATAGGTCAGAGAATAAGATTTCAAGTTTTCCTCCCTCTCTCTTTCCAAAATCTTCCCCATCATCCTCCCTGTCGATATAATCCATCAGAGTTGGAAAAATTAAACAAGATCCAGCATGCCCAACCTCTTCGCCTGTTCTACTCTGCTTCTTCATTCATCGCCCTCTGCCCTCCACACGACGCCTTTGTGAACACGGCCACCATAACACATTGAAGTTTAACAAAAACATAATTAATTACCCCCCGCAAACACCAAAATCACACACCTAAACATCAATTAAACTCATGCCCAATAACACCACCGTCTCCGCCGCCACAAGCAACACCAAGTCCCGCCATTTTAATTGTCAAAAACCCGAAACAGACCTCGTTGGATTTGAGCCATATACAACAAGACTTTTGGAGGTTGGGGTTGAACCATGTACTGGTTCCGGTTTGGAGTATGTCGTCAGCACAAAGATCGGTGGCTAGCATAGATGCGTGAAAGATTTGTGGGAGATGAGGCTATTTTTGTCATTTGGAGGGTGTGTTTGTGACAGTAAAAGAGAAGCATGTTTTTTGTCCATGGAGAGAGCAGCTACAATTTTCAGCTTATCACAAACTTTGGGCTCAAAACTCCTTTTTAGTGGGCCCAATGCAAAACCATACAACAATTTATGTGAAATTGAAAGCGTGCAGAGCTCGCATTACCAGACAGCTCTCAGTGACGTGCCGAATTTTAGATAGATGATCCAAGATTATCATGTTTAATAACGTTTCACAAAGCTTCCAAGAAATTAATGGGATTTAGGTTTGAAGAATTGTTTTTTTTTTTTAATTTAATCATTGAGATGTAGATTTTTAAATTAACATAAAATTGAATAATGTGTTTTTAATTAAATTGAAGAAATGCATTTAATTTTGACACAAGGAAGCTTGCGAGTAGCGGTCACGATAATTAAGTTAGAACACGACAAATAGATAATAAAAAAAATGGGAATATTATCTGAAATTATCCTGATATATATATATATATATATATATATATTATTTAAATATATTTATAGAGTATTTTGATTTTTTTAATATGATATATGCATATATTGATAATGATATAAAACACACCAGCACGTATATGCGAATAATAATACTTTTATCCAATCATGTGATATACATGTACATACTTCAAATATATAGTAACATTTTTATTAATTAATAATTGATTGATTGAGTACCTGAAGAAACTAGTTGAATAATTTATAAATATTAATCGATAAATAACTCAAGAAACTCGACCCACGAAATACCTTTGATCATCCCTAATCAGTAGAGGTAAAATAAAAGAAAAAAGAAATAGGGTATGTTTTTGTAATGAATATGTTGGGAAAAGAATCATAGACATGAAACCAAATGATTAGAAAGCACGGAGCCTGCGCCACCTTATTCAAAGGGTTAAACTCATCATGTGATCGAATCTGGACGAAAAAGCAAGCATGGGACAGGGAAGATTTTGCAAGAACCACACATATTTATTTATTTATTTATTTATTTGGAATCGGGGAAGAGGGTGATGGAAAAACCGAACAGTGATAATAAATTTGCAGTACATTTCCAATAATTTGGATGCTTTTTTTTTAGAGATAAATGAAGAAATGGTGGCGAAGAGGGAGCGATGCGTTACTGCAAAAGTAACTTTGAAAAAGGAGACATTTGATTTATCGAAGATGTGTTTTGCATTCTATATCTAAATTATTTTTTATTTTATATTGAAAATTTAATATTTTTAAAAATATTTCCGAACAATGGAGCCGGTCACGCTGCTCGTGTTTCTAATTATGACCCCCAAAATCTTGACTCGTCTTTTGGTAGCTACGCGCATGCCTGGATCCTTATCTCCTGCTTCGTTTTTCTTTCTCTTTTGTTTCTTTAATGGAACAGTTTTTGCATTTGTTTCTAGTTATTGTTTTTTATAAATATAATTTTAATGTGCTGGTGTTATTTAAAAATCAATTATTAATTAAAAGTATATTGAACTGGGATGTAATAGTCACAGGCAAAATGGACAATAGCCATTGATATTTTCAAGCCCAGGGCACATCAAAATCGACTACTTTATTCTGTAATATTAAATATCTCGAAATCAAACCGGGTGCAGCTGCTGATTGCAATGACAGTGACCCCGACCATTTGACTAATGGATCTGCCGTGGCCATCAAAATGGTGTGCACAAAACGTAGGTATATGATGATACACAGGCTCCCCTCATTTTTATTATGTGTCTGGGTCTTCGACGAATACTTGCTTTTTACATATGTAAGATAAGCACAGTGCTGCGGCAAGCTTCCAAATCCAATCTACACATTTTTCCAACCCAGCAGCAACCATTTCTATTTACATCTTAAATAATAATATAAATTATATTATAAAATTTTATTTAAAAACTTAATTTTTTAAATAAAACAATTCTTTGATATGATATCAAAATTTTATTGATCTAACATTCACAAATTCACATATCATCTTTTTCACTCTATTTAATAAAAATTAAATATAAAATAATTTGAACCAGTATATCATTTTTAAATTTAGATAGCTGTTAATGGGGGTGGTTAGCGCAAAGCCCTTTAATGGGTGAGCTACGCAGTCAATTGTACTCTGACCTGAGACTGGTCATTCCACATGTCCGAGGTTGCCAGCCCCTGTCTTGTAAGAGCGCAAATACCCACAAATTGAATTATGGGTTCTTGTAAGAAGAGTCATCCTGCCAGGCAAGGATGGACAACCCTACCCGGAGCCAGGACAAAATGGTGAATATATTTTTTATATAGTATATCAACACAATCTAAAAAAATTAATGTAAAGTAAAAAAAAAAATCAATTAAAAATGGTGAATGTCTTTTAATTTATTTGTTTAGAATGACTAAATTACCCTTTAAAACAAAAAAAACATTAAAAAATATTTATTACTCAAAATAAATATACATACATATATACATACATATACATATACATACATATATGTATATGTATATATGATACCTAAATTTTTTTTTTCCAAGTAGCATGTGCCAATAATCTAGTGTCTATCTTAAAACCATCAATTTTTTCAAGGAAAACAAAACAAGAACAGCTGTGATGATCATCACCAGTCGGAAATGTTGACCAAGGCAGGGCAGTTATTAAACACGGTCAATGCGGATATCCTTTATGTTCCCTCCACTTGTTTATACCAGTTTTACTGTTTTTGTTGAAGGCATCTATGGACGGTATAATAGTGTTGAAATTATGGTTTAAGTTGTTTTTTTATTAAAAATAATAATTTTTATTTTAAAAAAATTATTTTTTATATGAGTATATTAATAAAAATAAACTCAAAATATTAAAAAATTAATTTAAAGTAAAATAATATAAATTAAAAAAATTACTTTTTAAAAAATAATATTTTTAAAATTCAATATCAAACACGCAAGGGGTGAGGAAGCTCTTCAGAAATAATTTTTGGAAAAAAAAAATATTTTGTTTTTGTTCTAAATGAATTGTTTTTAATATTTTTATATTATTTTAATATAATATAAAAAAAAATTAATCACAGCCTCACTCTGAATAATCGATACTCTTTTTAATTCACAAGTCACATAATATACATTTAAAATATATATATATATATATATAAAATTAAAAATACAATTACATTAAAAAGAACTAAAACACTAAGGAAAAATTAGGATTGCAATAGTATCAATTGTTTTACGTCACTCAAGTTTCTTATTTTTCAATTTTATCCTTTCAAACACAAATGACAACGGAAAATAAAAAACGGTCATCTGTAGATGCTCTTCAGTAGATTAAAAGCCAATTTAAATGGACTTCATCACACAAAAACGGTTATATCATCAGTAAACACAGGTTAGGATTGTGGTATGAGACAGAAAAAATCAGCTCTGAGCTCTTCAAAGGAGTGGTCTTCTTGTTCAAAAGATTTTCTCGCTGTTTTAGGGGCCCAAGAAACATGAGGGGTAGTTGGTGTTAAGACCGTCAGCATAGGAACTGATGTTGCTGGAGCAGTTTAGGCCATTGGAACAGGGAGCGTGTTCCAGGCTTTTGCTTTCATCATCTCCAGCACAGATCAAGTTTGACTCATTCTTTACTAGTTGACCAAATATCTCTTGAATTTCTCCTACCTACAAAATTTTGTACAGCTTGAAGAATAGAAAGATTCGAAACTGGAAATTTCGAAATGAGTAGTGTGCTGTGAGCTTATGGCTCTCAAATAGCAAACTGATGAAGAGTCGGTTCTTACAGTTGAAAATGCCAGGCTTTAACGTTCAAAATATGATAATAATCTTGTAGATCCCTCTGTTATGCAGGAAGAAAACCCTAATTGAATAGAGATTTACCAGAGAAACTAAGATGCAAAACCACCAAGAGAGTTTTCGATTACTTTGCAATTCCTATGGGAGTTCCTCTTTCTTTCTTTCTTTCTTTCTTTCTTTCTGTCTGTCTCCCAAGCATTGATCGTTGAAGTCATTGCCTCAATCATCCCTACTCCACAACTAAGTGAAACAGAGCAAATCATTTAGAAGATGCACCACAACTGAAAACCAATTTAAAGCTGTAAATAATCTAATTGACAAACTACTCTGAAAAAGCTTGCATCTGTGAGGCCATGCAGAGCTAAACATGTTTGATTCACTAGCATTTTTTTCTTCTATAAATTATACAGTGATGCCAAAACATATTCACAAGGAATTTTCTTAACCGTGACACGGGCTTTCTCAGGATGTTCCATCCTAGAAAAGGCAACATGTAAGGAGGTTGAATCAAGAAAAGGAGAAAAGTAGAGGGGCAATCTAGTTACAGAAGCAGCAAAAAAAAGTCCAACCCTGCTGTTCTCCACTAGCCAGGCGTCTTCATCACATGCAGTCAATCGTTTCTCCACCATGTCAATCATATGCTTCCTGCTAAAGTCTTTAACCACTGCAATATCAAACTCAATCTCTTCTAATAGATGCACCGGGTCTTCAACCTCTGCAAAATGATAATCCCATAACAGAAAGACAGCAATATGTTGTCAACTATTTTGTTCGAATAATTACAGAATTGCATTTATTTACTTTTTATATTTTATTCTTCTTTTTGCGATGCAATCAGCCAGATGAAACTGAACCCGATTAGATTGAAGGGAACTAAATATAATGGATCCAGATTAGATGAGACTGAACTAAATATAGTATATTTACTTATCTGATTTTTTCCCTTTACTCTCCAACGTTCACATACAAATAATGGCGAATAAAGTGATATAGTCTTGGAGGGCTTTTAGGATTGTGGTGCAATCGGATATTGTAAAAGAATTGAGAGTATAGGTGTTTGGTTAATTGTAACAAGTAAAATTTTAACCATGAGACCCACCTTATTTTACTGTAGAAACCAAGTTTTACATAAAGCAACAAATATATTTATTTATTGCAAATTGGCTGGGGGTTAATATATATATATATATATATAATTTAAAAATTAATTACAATAAATATATTAGAAAAATATCACAATATAATTTTTTTTTCTCGCAATCCCAATTTTATTTCAGATAATATTATATTATATGTTGTTTAGGGATCGTAGAGGCCTTCACGTATAGATTTATTGTTCGTGATAAAATTACAAGTAATTTGATGGGAAAATAAAAATAAATATCTAATTTACTTGAATTATTAATTATATTTTATTATTATAAATATTAAATATTTAGAAAATAATATATAGATATATACACACACATACACACATATTTTAAAAGTAATTTTACAGGTTGAAAGCAATATGAAAAGTTTAGTAACCAAACACTTGAAATTATTTTTCATTAACCTTGAATTCAACCACAGTTTTGACTAAATATTTTAAACATTATTTTAAACAGCTAAAATATTTTGAAAAAAACTTAGCTATAAAAACAAAACAAAAGCAATCCGAAACACCCTTTCAGAGGTGAGTGAGCCCTATAAACCTGAAAAGCGGTTGAAGTGTAATGATTTTGACGAGAAGAAATATACTAAACTAACCACACGATGAGGGTATAATGACAGAGGTAGGCAGTTTACAAGTTGAAGGTTTCTTCTACCTGGAGAATCCTAAATGGTAGGATTCACCTTGAGGGCTGGACACTACCGCAGGTTGTGGGGACAGTGAATTCATGCATGAGGAAATTTTGCAGACCTCAACAGCCAGTTTAAGCTACTGTAACATGGTGATTGAGTGCAAAGGCAATATTTACATATCTATCCGGAAATATGATATACAGGCTCCATGCATACGTGGTCTAATTTGTTTAATTACCATGTGGTTTCGGTGTAGAACTGCTTCAACGAATATATTTCCGAACAAACCGAGGTAGCCATGATGAACAAGATAACGGGCCTTCACCCAACCAATTGGCAAACAACTTTTTTCACATTCTATTTTTAAAAGTATTTTTAAGAAAATTCAAATTTTTTATTTATTTTAAATTAAATTATTTTGATATTTTTAAATTATTTTCATGTGTTGATATATATATTATTTTGATTCATTTCTAAATAAAAATCACTTTAAAAAACAATTATAACATCTAATAAACAAACACTTATCTATGGTCCATCATCAGAGAAGTGGCTGTACCCTTAATGCACCAGCATAAAGTCTGAAAGTGCATTTTTAGGGTATTATTCAATTTGATGAAATATGCTAAGGATTAATTATTCAATTTGATGAAATATGCTAAGGATTAAGTGAATAGATTACTTATTGTGTTTGAAGGGTACTTGTAGACTGATTTTAACCGGTTTGATATCCTAAAATCTATATCTCGGGCTTAGAGGAGCAGGGGTGGAGGGGGAGAAAAAATACAATTCAATTAGATAGATTGTGAAATAAATACAAGATGAGCGCACCGGGAAGACAATAGAAGTCAAATTCAACAAGACCTATTAAAAACAAGCTAAAAAACCTGTAGTTTAAATACTAGAGCTAGACTTAGAGCCTGTTTGACTGAATGGTTGTTATTGTGGTTGAGATTAGGGTTGAAAAACAAATAATTTTAAAAAACTTGTAGTTTAAATACTAGTGCTAGACTTAGAGTCTGTTTGGCTGAATGATTGTTATTGTGGTTGAGATTGGGATTGAAAAACAAATAGTTTTATGAAAAAATATTTTTAGTTGTTGTTCATAACTGAAATTGAAGTGTTTAGTTAAAACTGTAGCTGAGTTTGAGGTTTAATAAAAAACAGTTTCGTGTGTTTGGTTATCATATTTTTCATATTACTATCAACTTGTGAAATTACTTTAAAGGACACATACACACATACATACGTGTGTGTGTGGGTGTATAAATATATTGTTTTTTTATTTTGTAGATTTAATAATTATAATAACAAAATATTTGAAATAATTCAAGTAAATTAAACATTTATTTTTATTCTCCCATTAAACTATTAATAAATTCATATGTAAACGCGTTTGTGATTTCTGACTATTTGACAGAGGAAACATCCTATAAGATCCACTTTGAATATTCATTCGATAAAACACTACACATAAACACTTTGACTATTTGATCCCTGACTATTTTATACTTTGTTTTTACTCTTGTTGTCTATTCTAGTTTGGCGGGTAGATGGGTCTATAATTTTGTAGCTTTCTCTCTCCCTGTTTTGCCTCTCTTGTTTTAAATCCTCTCCCTCTTTTTTCCCCTGCATTTCTGGCAAATAAACCTCATCATCTATCATGTTTAATGTTTTATGTAGGTAGACCCAACAGACACTATAATATGCATACCTTTACTTGGATTCATCAATTGATGCATGCATTAGTATGTAGACGAGGTCTCATGCATTTCTATCTCGGTTATTTTACTTTTCAATGACATATCCTCTGTCATGACTCAATAAACATCTCCATTTACTTTATCTCCATTTTCATCCTCACTGTCTCCATCTCTCAAGCCATTTTCATTTCTATTTGCTCCATTCTAACAAACTCATATCCCAATACCTTAATTGTCGCAATCAGCTCCTCCATCGACAACCAGTGTCCAATTAATTGCTAACCAACAACGTCCATGGTCAGTATTTGAACTATACATGAAAATTTATGTTATTTGTTCAACTCAAGCCACAAATCATGGGACTTTTGCTTGTTTTAAGATGGTAATAGTGGCAGATAAGAAACATACTTTGCTTCCTTTTCATCCTCTTTAGATCTACTAGTTTGCTTGAATAATATTTTAATTTGGGGTTTTGATTTGTACAAGAGATCGATGAGTATGAGATATTCGAAGGAAAGCAAAGAGTGAGAGATGGAGCCAAAAATGAAGTAGAGTAACGTGTGTCATAACTACAAAAGCATCTCTTAGAGGCTTTTGTAGCTATGGCTAAACCATTGGTTTATAAGTGAGACCATAGTAAAAACATGGGGTCCTATTTGTTAATATATGTTTTTGGCTTTGCAATTCAACACAAATACAACGTGCACTGCGAAGCCAAACGACATCTTATATTATTATGATTTGTATCAGTATAATTATTATTTCATCTCTTAGTGTATGGAAGTTTAACTATTGGTCTCAAATATATTTTTGACTTTCTCTAGATACCGGATGATATTATCTAACTATTCGAGGGTATTTTTGTTTTTTCCAAAAAAAAACTATGATAAAACTATTAATTTATCTGAGAAGCAAACAACAAAACAAAGAAGGGTTAATGGTATTTTTTATTTTGTGCACTAACTGTAAACACTAAATTCACTTCTTTACCCTCAAATGGGATTAAAACAGTGCACTAATAGTTAAGATATATTTGGTTTTTTACATTTTAGGTGAGCAGTAAAACTACAAAAATTCTCTTAAAAAAAACAAAAATAAAACATTGAGGATAGGGCAGAATGGTATGCTGATACTATTTTTTCTCATTATTATCTCTGATTCAGGAGGTGTTTAAGTAGTTTCATGTTTGTTTAGTAACTTTTTTATTCATCTGCAAACACACCTATCTTTGCCTACATTATGCGCCTTCCAAGCAGCATGTTCTATGTATGGAGCTTCAGAAAACTGCTTGATCATCACAATGTTCTCTTCCACTTGGTGGTGCGTGCGTCGACAAAAGATGGGTGGATAGTCGTCAATGGCTGATTTTGTTGTTTTTGTTCATTTTCTCTCACCTATAATGTCAAAATACATTTTAGTCCTTAATTTTTTTATTAAATTTTTTGACCTAATTGCTTTTATAGAAATTTTGGTTTTTTTTTCAATTTTACCCTTTAATTCAAATTAATCATATTTGTTAATTTTTATTTCAATCCTTATTTTTTTGAGTTTTTTTTTTTATTTTAATTTTTTTGGTTTGCAAGTTTTGATCTGTTTTAATTTTATCTTTCAATTGATATTAATCATATATGTTATTTTTCATCTCAACCTATATTCTTTTGATTTATTTTTCTATTAAATTCCTTTTTTTTTTTTTAGTCGCAAGGTTTGAATTTTTTACAATTTTGTCATCCAATTGAAAGCGGTTATATATTTTATTTTTCATCTCAATACTTATTAGTTTAACTTTTACTTTGATTTTAATTTTTTTTATCCATCTTGGATAGTCTTTATTATTTTCTATACTTATGTGTCTATGCTTTGAAATTTGATTTTTAATTTTTTTTCATTTTCTTTTTTTTTATTTGATTTAGTCTCTAAATTTAAATTTATGTGGCGATCAATTTAAAATTTCTATTTCTTCTTTCTTTCCCTTTGTTCTTTTTTACGTTATTTTTATTTGTTCTTCATATCTTTTTTTTTATTCTCATAATATTTATTTTGATTGCTTTTGCTCTTTTGTTAAAGTTTATTGTTTTTTTTTCTTGAAGAGAATTTCATTATTTTTATTTTTTTACACTAATACTTATAAGTTTGGTGATTTTTTTAATATTTTTAATTATAAAAGTTGTTTGCTTTGTTCCCATGTATATATGCTATTAGTTTTTATTTTTATTTTTATTATTTTCTCTTTTACCAAGGTTGTGTTTTTATTCAATTTAGTCCTTAAAATTTAATTTGTGTTCGTGATTATTTGAAAATTGATATTTCTTCTTCTTCTTCTTCTTCTTGTTCTTCTTTGCTCCTTTTTTTTTATTTTTTAATTATTTTTATTTTTTCTTCAAGTCAAATGATTTAATGTAAAAAAAATTGGGTTATTTTCATTCTCCGGGTAGTTTATAATAATACTATTTATAATTTAAATAATATTAATAAAAATAATGGTATTGATTTAAGGGCAATGATAATAACAATAATAATGGTGGCAGCAATAATATTTACAATAATAATTAGAATGTTAATTATTTATAATAATAATTATAATAATAACTATAATGATTATAATAATTTAAAAATCAATATAATTCATTAGTCGATGTCGTGTTTGCTAAAATAGACTTTTGCTTTTTTTCTATGTATGATATTTCAGATCTAATATCATATCATATCATATATATATATATATATATATATATATATATACAAAGTCACACGTAAATAAAAATAAATGGAAAAATTAGAGCAAATGATTTAGAGCAAATGATTTACAATGAAAAAAATATACGAGTCACTTGTCATGCATTTTGTCGCAACTGAAACCAATTTTTTTAGCATGAAAAAAATATTAAGGGTGCTAGATTTTTTTTTATAATGCTATATATCTGAGCGAATTATTCAACATTGACTTCTATAATAATGAAATTATTTTATGAGGTAATGGCAAAAAAAATAATTATAGAATATTTTTTTTTTGTGTTTAGTACTAATGTTAAATAATATAATTTTAAAGAATACAGTAAAAAAAAATTAAAGACAACATTGAGTTACAAGATTTTTAACGAATATAACATCAAATAATAAATTACTAGATTTAGAATATTATATATAGAGAAGTTATAAGAATTAATTCTTAATAAATACAATAACGAATGACAAATTATTTCAATTGTTATTCTCATAGTTATTCTTATGATTGAAGGCCAAAAAACATTAAATGACAACATTATTATTTGATTTGTGAAACAAATGACAATAGTAAAAAGATAAAATTAAATGACAAAAGCAAAATTTATACTATTACTATGAATATAATTGTTTTGATTGTTTTGATTATAATAAAACTTGTTGTTTAATATTTTTTATTTAATACTAATGTTAAGTGAAATAATTTTAAAGAAATAAAATAAAAAAATAAAAACAATATTGAGCCATAAAATATTTTTAAATTATCAATCCAAGATATTAGATTTGAAAAATTATGTGCAAAGAAGTTGGAAAACTTGATTTTTAATAAACACAATATTGAATAATAAATTACTTGAATTATTATTTGCATTGTTAGTAAAATAAAAAGCAATATTAGCAGTATTGAAAAACAATTGATATAAAGAACAAATAAAAAATACTTGAAGATGAAAATTAAAAGGTAAAAACAAAATTAATATTATTACTATTATTATAAAATATTATCAGACTATCAAATATAATACAAGTTAATTTGTTGTTTTTTTCCTGTTTTTTTATATATTCATTTTATTTAATGTGTTAAAAATAATGATAATGATTTTTAAAATATTTTTTCTTAATAATATGTTAGGATAATTATATATTTTACATTTTTTTAACTACACATTAAAATATATAAGAAATAAACTAAGATTTTTGTTTAGATCAAATTAATTTGATCTCATTGTTTTGAAATACTTTTAATACGATAATATATACTTTTAATCTCAGTTTTATTTTCATTTCACGCCACTAAAGCTAAAATTATTGTCTTTTAATACAAATTACATTTATTACAAAGATAAATAAAAATATAAATTAAAAATCAAAACTAAGAATATATACATATATATAGATAGATAGATAGATAGATAGATAGATATAGGTATACACACATAAATATGAATAAAAAATAATAATTATCCCAAAAGATTTCAAAAATAAAAACGATCAAAATTAAATAAAAAATAGGAATCAAAATATAAAACAACAAATTGTATTTGTTTAAATGAGGCAATATGTCCAGTGGAGCACAGGGCAAATAACAAGTAATTTCTAAGGAGAGTTTGGAGGCCTGTGTCTAACTCCTGGCAAACATCTAGACACAAACGCTCGAGCCAATTCGTGGAGATCCTCATTATCAATTCCATTCTCCGATGGATCGCAGTAGCCGGTCGATTCTGTGGATGCTTGCTGCTGCTGTAATTGTAACTCATCAAAGTGCATTGGTATGTTAGAATTCGTAGCTAATTTTGAGAACGACGGCACTTCTGAAGATGAACCAAGGCTTGCCAGGGAGTGGCTTTGAGCACACAGAGGTGGTGGCTGAGGTGAAGGGAGACACTGCAATGTTGAAAGGTGGGCTTGAATGTAGGCCACCTCTGCTTGCAAATTCACTACCTATAATCACCAGATAAAACTCATCAGAATCCCGGTTTCCTTTCAAGTAGCACCCATCAAAACTCATATAAAAAAGGGTAGGATTCAAATTTGACCCTGTAATCCAGGAGCATATCGATATTGATTTTTGTTTTTCATTATAAAAAGCAAGTGTCGGTGATGAATTTGTGTGCACAAATGTCTAGCAAGTTTATTGAAATGGACCATGCATTAAAAAGAAGATGATTGCCCTTTCATGTATATTTTCGACGAGTAGAATAAGAACATAAGCTGCTCTTGGAAGAGCTGCTGCGACCATGGAAAGTAGAAACCGAACAGGGAAAGAAAGGCAAATGATTAGAATTCAAAGATCAGCTGCTATCATAGGAATTATGTCAATTTGATTTGATCATTAATTTGTCAAGGCTGAATTCCACAAGAGCTATCAATGAATAAAAATAAAATTGAGGGAATGAATTTGCTGTCTATGCATACCCATTAGCATGTTTACTCTAATGTTTTTCTCTTCAGGGATCCAATTTTATTTTTTATTTTATGTTTTGATCATTAAATCTCATTTCTTTAAAAAAAAAATATCATTATAAGTTCTGTCAATTTGGTTTTATAATACATCTTGTTTTGTTTTGCGTGCCTGCACATATTCACTATAATAAATACTATTTACTATTTTGATGTCACATTAAAGATTGCTATAAAAGACAATTATAGAGTTAAATTAAAAAAAAACAATTAAAATAATAGAGATCAAAATTGACAAAAAAAGAACACAGGGTCATATTTTTAGATTTTTGTATTTAAAAGTTGTGTTGTTTTATTTCTGGCTCCTACTCTCTTTTTTTTTTTTAATTTAAATTATAGTCGTAATATGATGTTTTCCTTACATTTCAATTTATGAAAAATAAGAGAAGAGAGATAAAACTAGTAAAAAAAAAGAGGGGAGAGAGAAGGATCTTGGTCAACTATGTTCTAGTAAGAAAAAAATAAATAAATATTGGTGTTAATACGAGTGTCTTGATACGAAAAATCTAATCATGGTAGTTTGAATCTCTAATTATACTGGAAAATATAAAACAAGCTTTGAAAGCTTGATTCGATTTGAATTTAAATTATTGGGCTAATTAATGTGTTTTAATCTTAGATGTTTTTGAATGTTGTAAGGTGAAGATGTTGAAAATTTAGGTTTTTAGTATTTTAAAACTTGAAATCGATATTTGATAGTCAAAGGTCGTAGCAACATAAAACATGTAATAAAATAATATAAAACAAAGCCGGGCACAAATGCCTTCACTTTTTGATATGAAAAACACGTTGTGTTTCTACTTTGTTTTGAAAATAATTGGACTTTCATGTACCCTGACAAATGTTGATTAAGTGAATTTTTTGTTTTTGTTTAAATTAAATAAAAATACTATTGCTTGACCAACATAGAAACACTAAGAGTAGAATGATGAATTAAACTAGTCATAGGAAGAAATCATGGACAGGGTTCAAGCTTGCCCTTTCCATGTTCCCTTTTTTCAAGTCAAATGAAGCTAAAAATAGGGAGAAACAAAACCTCTTGAAACACAATGCAAAACAGAAAAGAGGCAAAGATGATGACTCCATGAATAGAACTTAAATTCTTAGAGCCTGCTTGGCAATCAATCGTTCGTGGCTGTTTTATCTATGTTTTAAAAAAAAAGCTAAGCTTCTGGAGTAGGAAAAAACTGCCTGGAGATAGTAAGAAAGATGTTTTAAAAGTCATTTGATTAAAAACCTACAAAATGACATTTTGACACAGCCATAGTTGCAAGAACTACGATCCTGTTACAACTAATACACAAACCAGAACAAAAACATGCATGGACCGGTAATACGATTAGTTATCTTTTCGAAGCATCATAAGGTTAATATGGATTATTGGCATATTTAAAAGTATAATAAAAATGATTTATTAAAGTGTTTTTACTTAAAAATATATCAAAATAATTAATTTTTTAATATTAACATATGAAAACGACGAAAAACATTAAAAATAATCGAGGTTCTAATGAAATACAGGCAAGCACGCAGCTCAAACAAGCAATCTTTGAGCTCAAAAGAGTCCAAATCAATTAAGAATGGAGTGCTGTTACACCTAATTCAGTGAAGAAAGTAGCTAAATATTAATTGGTTATCTGCCCAACGACACTAAATGAAGGACTGTGCTATCCACCATATACGAATTTTTATATCCACTCGCTAAAAATGAGAAACCCTAACATGAACCACAGACAAAGGTTTGAACATGAACAAAATGGTCCTTGTAGGTATAGACATGACTGCCGGTTGCCGTAATATATAGAACCAGCCAACAAACGGGTAGTTAGGTCCCTTCTTACAAGAAAACATTAACCCTCCTTCACTGATCGAAATTAATAAATGCATAAAGAATTCAATATTTCGCAGATTACAAGTAATAATTATATAGGACTCCCCGTCAAAGTCAAAACCACATAACTTGAATATTTCTCGAGCTTGCGGTTTGCTTTGTACGCCCTCAGTCAATCCTCTCTCGGAGTTTACCATTCACCCAAAATCTATAGCCTAAATTTCACGCGACGTTTTTTACGGAAAACATGATTAATTTCTTTACACCCCAAAGCATTGATAAATATGTTCAGCCAATAAATGCAAACTCTTTAACTACATCGAGAAACTAAGAGAGAAATGATGTTTGGAATTAAGAAACTAAAGAGATGTTGGCGAGCCCTAGCAGTGAAGTATAATCCACAAGAATACTTGACTTCACTAGATATGGGACTAGATTACAAGAAACCCTACAGAAAGTTTAAGTTGCCAGCAATAATTTTGTTCATATTCACGTATGAATATGCCAAACCGGTGATGATTTGACAAACTTGAGAAACAAACAGCAATGCGAAATCTCGACCAGCTAGATTTAGCTATAGAGTTCTAGGCAGCAAAACGAATCCTTATGTCGCCATGAACAAAATCGTGTGAATTAAGTTCAATAAAATTGGTAATAATTAAAGCCTGACAAAAAAGTTTGCCCCATGCTGAGAATTCCTACCGCATAATTATATGATGATGATCTAGTTTCTGGGATATATATATATATATATACATTGGCCACCACCGTACGTTCCGTGCAAGTTTAGAATGGAAAGGGGAAAGAAAGTTAAAGATGATCATCAGAACCCTAACTCGTCGTAACCTTCAAATATCAAGTATTGAAAGATTTGGTTGATTCTCATCAAGAAAAACATATTTACCTGCTGTTGGAGAGCGAAGATGTGGCCAGCACAACCATAAACAGGGTCTCTAACCCTGGCTAAGGCCTCGTAACAAAGAGTAACAACAGCATCGGGACGCTTGTGAGCAGGTATGCGCAGGAGAAGCTTAGAAGCATTGCTAGCACCAAAGACCTTGTGCACTGCTGCAAAGTGAGCTGTTCCTTGATCAGGATCGAAGTGTGGTGCAAAAATGCATCCTTGTACACACTTTCTCCGGAGGAACTTGCAGGCACCACAAGGTGCACTTCCATTATTCATCATCTTCTCTCTGCAGAAATGGTCCACTTCCGAAGACATGGATGATGGATGGATATTTATTTACTCCATCAGAGAAAAGAAAGGTCTGTTTGTCTTTTGCTACCTTGTTATTGTAAATTATTTCAAAAAATTTATTACGCTGATATTGATTACATAAGACAGCTAATTAATGATTTTACTTTCAACTTTATATTTCATATTCGCATTTGATAAAAAAAAAAAATTACTTTATGTTTTTTTCTTCATTCATCAGTTAGGTATCGATAAATGACCAGCTTGATTTAAGGCATCACATTTCATTTAAAAAAGTATTTTTGAAAAAATTGAAATTTTTATTTTATTTTTATTTTAAATTAATTTTTTATATATTTTTAGATAATTTTCATGTGCTGATATCAAAAATATTTTTTTAAAAAAATATATTATTTAATATATTTTTAAATAAAAAAATATTTTCATAACTAATCTCAATTACATTTCTAAACAGACATTTAAACCTAATATTTCCATCCAAGAAAAACACACATAAGGCTTTCATAAGTATTATTTTAGCAGAATTTAAAATGCAAATTGGGAAAAATTATATTGAATTGTGAAAATTGATAGAAGAGTTATATTTGTTTTTTTTAAAAAAAAAAACACATTTTAACCGGTTAATTAAACAAATGCAAAGAGATTAAATTTGTGAAAATTAAAATGTATTTTTTTTATAATAAAAATATCGGGATAATTTATATATATTATAACTGATCTTTATATTTATTGAATATTTTATAAATCCAATAGCACAGGCAATATACATGTATAATAAATCTTAAACCCGACACTATATAACATGACAAATCTCTCTAACTGATAGCCAAGACACGCACTTGCAAATGTACTTTTTGTTCAAACTTTAAAGCCAGCTATAGACGAAGCAGGCGCGGGGGAGCAAGATTGCGTGAAGCAAACATACATGCGGCGAATGACACAGTATATCAACATCCAACCGCCGCAGTAGTGTCCACGTGTGAGACCCCACGTGGGACGAACATCCTATCTCTTCCTTTCCCATCTAATTATTATTTTCTCTCTCTTGTCACTTCTATCATTTCTTTAGAGACAGAGACAAGACAGTGAGAGATTAGGTTTTTTCTTCACAGCCTTTTCTTCTGCTTCTTTTCACCTCTTCACCATCATCGACCCCCCCCCATAAAATCTGCGACTGAAGGTAGATTTTCCAATCATGCTCGAGCTCGAGGGATATGTTTGGAATTATTTTTATTTTTATGATTAAAATTTCAAAAAAATAATTTTATAAAAAATATTTTAATTATAGTTTAAAATAAATTTTGAAGTGTTTGGTTAAAATTCTAATTAAATTTAAAATTAATGAAAAGTAGTTTTATGTGTCTGGTTACTAGACTTTTTATGTTGCTTTCAACTTGTGAAATTACTTTAAAATATTTTGTGTTATTTTTTAAATATTTAATAATTATAATAATAAAATATTATTAATAATTCAAGTAAATTGGAAACTTGTTTTTATTTTCTCATCAAACTATTTGTAATTTCATCACGGACTATAAATCCATGTGTGAAGGTCTTTGCAATCTTGAAACAATATATAGTAAAATATCATAAGTAAAAATTATATTGTGATCTTCTTCTAATATATTTATTTATATTTTAATTAATTTTTAAATTATTTTAATATTAAAAAATATATTTTATATATAAAAAAAACTTATAACTTCCCGGACCCACCCTCCCTCTCTCAGCCACTCACACCTCCCTCTCTCTGCCTGGTATAAATTGGCAGTGGCAATTGAAGATTATAATAATTTGAAAAAACTTATAAATTGACCTGGTGAAAAGCAAGAAAAGTAGCTAATTCTTACTTTTTTTACACTGACGGTTTATGTGGTTTTTATTTGTGGCACCCAGCTAAATTTTTACTTTTATTATTTTACCAAATACTAGGATAAAAAGTTTTTTAGCAATCGGAGGTTGCGCTACAAAAACAAATACCCTCATAAATTTCGTTTAGTTTGTTAATTAGTTTTTTCCATTGAAATGGAAATTTTCAGTTTTAAATTGTTTTAACGTGTTGTTTTGAGATTGTACTGTTTATATATATGTGTGTGTCTATGTGTATATTAATTAAAAAAAAATTATTTGAAATTCAAGAGTAAAATTATTTAGAATTGTGCAATTTAATATAAAAAATATACAATAAAATAATGTTTTTAATAAAATTACGAATATATATAATATTATAATAATATTATCATTAATCTCACAAGTTAACATTCTCTTATTCTCTGAAATATTAAAATAATATATATAAATATGTTAAGAGATTCCCCGTAAAATTTCATCTCAGTTTCACAATTGGATTACGAGATATAATTGATATTATAAAATTATTTATTATTTAAAAAAAATATTATATTGCCGAAACAACACATTTGAAATGATTCTAGCACGTTTCGGCTGGAATTTAACTGAAAAATCCAGAACAAACCGGAATTTAGTCTTGTTTTTTTAACTTGTACAAAATATTTTGGCTATTTCAATCGAAACAAAACGAGATTGACATCCTTATTTATAAGAACGGTAACTAGCTACTATTTGCATGAAGATACAAATCAACGAGTAGTTTTACAAAAAAAAAATCCTAACCTTGGTATGAGTTGCTACACTCTCAAAATTATGAGTGAATAATTAAAGTATTCATGGTATAATCTTATGATAAGTGTATGAACTCATTCAATCAACTTCAGTAGATCTAGATTTTGTTATCACTCGATTCAAATTTGTTATGTCAATATCTCTTATGTCATACTAAAATTAAGTTCCCATATCTATAATTTCTTGTGTGGTCTAAACTAAATAATCAAGCTACATGTGACAAGTGGGTGGTTTTTTAAGTGTACATTCCAGTAAACTCCATACTAAAGAAGTTTTATTGTATAGGGTTATTATTTAAATAAAGCTATAGAATATTTATCTTATCAATCATGGCAAGCCTAAATATTGAATTCATATTTTATCACTACAAATGAGTACACCAATATAAGGAGCTAGACTAACATTGTTTTGCATATTCCTAATGCAATTTCAACTTTAGTTTCAAATATAGTCTAGCCAAGTGGTTCGCATAACATTCTAGGTAGCATATTAAGAGACATATCTAATGTAACGATTAAAAACTCATTCCTTCATCCATTATAAGTGATATTATTGTCAATATTAACAACAGTACCACCATAAAAGTGTAGTATTCAAATACTGATATTATGTTAAACAATACAATAAAATCTAAGCCTAATTTATTAATATCACGGGGTTAGTCAATGCACATAATTTATCAACAAAGCACGTACGTACAATTACATAATCGGTGAAAACCTAAAGTCATCAATATTTGTCATAAATAACAAAGTTATCAACTCAATTAATATATTTCATAGCTAATCATTATATTTTATACCTAATATAGAAAATTCTTTAAGTTAACATAAAAAGCCTTAACCCTAATTCACAATGAACAGCAATTTAGAATCATTGATTTTCTTTGAAAATTAACAGCTTAACTCAGTGTATTTTATAGTCTATTAACCTAATTTATACCTAATATACTAAAAACCCAGGTTATTTTATCAATTTTTGTTTGTGCTAAAAGAAATCTGAATTATATGGGAATACAACTGGCTGTCACACAGCATCAAAACCTTAGAACGAATGGTGAACACGATAAATTTCCAAGACAGTTCGACGAAAATGACTATGAAGCTGAGAAAAGCATGTCTATAGATTTCATGATTGTCTAGTACAAAGTACTTCTTTGACTGATTGGCTATTATTAAAAAAAACAACAAAAAACAAATTTCCGTCTCCCTAGAGTTCTCTAACTAATAAGTTCCTTCGCCATATTTTATGGTGACAGCCTCGGATTCATAACACATTTCTTTCGACAGAAATCTCAATGATGCAGCCATTTTTATATATATATATATATATATATATATATATATATATATATATATATATATATATATATAGTTTTTATTTATTTATTTTCTGACTCCTAAATAAATAAAAACTATATATATAAACCTAGGAGTCAGAAAATAAATAAATAAAAACTATATATATATATATATATATAAATATATAATTGTTTTTTATCCTTCTGATTTCTAGGTGTTGACCGCACAGATGGTAGAATTTAGAAACTTCAAACCCGTGGGGGGGCGCTACTCTAGAGGAATTGCATTACGTTGTTGAGCTGTGATCGGGCTGTACGTTTCTGTTTGGAAAAGTTTCAGGCAGGCCTATTTACAGAACATCACTTCAAGATTAAGGTTCAAGAGCGGACTTATAAAAGTGTGTTTTTCTGGACATGTTGCCAGATAAGCGGGCTTTTCTCAACTTCAGTAGGGACCTTGTGTTTCTCAGAATCACTACTTGAGCTACAATATTCAAATTTGTTTGCAGCTCTAATATACAAATGATTTTTCCCATCCTGAAATTTATATTGGACCGTTCCATATTATTCTAATTACCAGGTATTTTAGGTACTCTAGAGCAACGAAATGAATTATCTTAAATTATGATCAATAGCTTTAAAAGAGGTATTTTTTAATGCGTTAAGATTTAGTGTTTGTTTAGCAGTGTAGTTAATGTTGTTTTTTAATGTGTTTTTTGTTCAAAAATACATCAAAATAATATATATTTTATTATTTTTTTAAATTATTTTTAACATCAATATATCAAAATAATTTAAAAATACCAAATAATTTTATTTAAAATAAAAATAAAATATTTTTAAATTTTTTCAAAAACATTTTTAAACCCATTCCAAAACACCTCCTTCAACAGTTGCTTGAAATATAGGTATGTGGCTCTATTTCACGAGTTGTAGCTAGTAGAGGCTTCACATGCAAGTGTTTCAAATAAGGCTGTGTTTATTTCCTGAAATTCACTTTCCGGGAAATCACTTTCCAAACTTTCTTGTGTTTGTTTGCCTTCCAGAAAGTTGGTCAACGGAAAACACTTTCCAGTCAAAGAAAAATTTGGCTTGGTTTTCAGGAAAGTGTTTTCCGGAAAATTTGGGCGGAAAACACTTTCTGGAAGTTGTGCAAAATTTAGAAGTGTCATTATTTGCTGATTATATCAAATCTGATCCTCAAACTTTTGATTGCTATACATAATTTGTTTTGAATATTTATTTTTCAATTCCATCTCTTAAAATTTAATTTTTATATTAATTTTGGTCCTTATTTTTATAATTGCTATTTGCTTTTTTCTTATCATTTTTTTATTGAAATTTTTTATCTATCAAATTTGGTCCTCATTTTTTTTATTGTTACTTATTTTATTTGAAATAATTTATGAAATGTTAATTATTATTATTTTAATTTATTCACCTTTCATTTTTTTTTAAATTTTTAGATTTGATCTCTATTATTTTGATTATTATTTATTTTATTTGAGATAATTTATGAAATTATATTTTTTTTCAATTTCATTCTCATTCAACTTTTTAATCTGTAAGATTTGTTCCTCATTATTTTAATAAACTTGAAAAAAAAATTTATTAATAAATTATTTTCCAGTTTATTTTTCATAACACAAACAAACACTGGAAAGTGTTTTCCAGTTCATTTTCCATAACACTGTCAAACATCGGAATTTACTTTACAGGAATTCACTTTTCCTGAAATTAATTTTTCAAAAAAAAATTATTTTCCAGCAAACAAACGAGGCATAAATTAGACAATGATAATTGTAGCCGTTTAAGTTATACTAGCCCCATCCACCTACTGAAGCTCTGTATCTGAAGTTGTGTACGCTTACATGTTAGAAAACTTGAAAAACAAGCCACGCGAAGCGACATGAATACATGATTGGAAATTAATCCTGAAGTTCACACAATCCAGTACAGATGACTTGTCATTAATGTTTTGATTTTTTATTATGTATAAATTTAACCTAATTAACAGTGATTAATCTTTCTAGCAAACCAAATTAATTTTTATTGACCATTGACGTTTTTTTATAAAACTCAAGGCGACCTAGTTTTATATAAACTTCTAGCCATTTTCTCGCGCTTTATAATTGTCAGAACCATATTTTTTTTAATTAAAAAAATATTAATTATATGAGATTTTTTATTATTATAATATAAATTTAAATAAAATAATAAATATATGCAAAATTTTTATGGAGTGTGAGTTTTCTATAAAATCTAGAAGATTCAAATACTTGAATTGTCAAATTCACTATATTAGAATTAGTTCATTTAATAATCCAATTTATATTAAACACAACAAACAAAAAATAAATTGTGAAAACACCTACAGTAATCAAATAATAAAAATAGTTAATTTTCTATGTATAAAAAATAAGAAATCATCGTTGAGAATCCATCTCTGCATTGTCAACATTATCATGACTATAATAGTTAAAAATTATTATCAACATTACTTCTCAAACAATTAAAATCATAATATTGCCCCAAAGAATATAAAAGAAAAATATTTTAAAAAAAAATAATAAAAGTAATAACTAAAATTAATAATATTATTGCGCAAACAATGAAACCATAAAATCATATGATCCGAAAAAAGATAAAAATAACAGAAAACACAAAAAAAGAACAAAGACAAAAAGATAACAATATTAATATTAAAATGATCACTAATATAAATTAAAATTTCAGGATTAAACCGAATAAAAATAAAACCCCAATAAAAATAAAACAAAAAAAATTAAAAACAAAAACTAAAAGTATAGATGCATAAATATAAATAAAAAATAAACATTGTCCAAGCAGAACCGAAAAAACCAAAGAAATTAATATCAAATAAAAAATTCTAAGAATAAGGACTGAAATGAAAAATAAAATATATAATTAATTCCAATTTAAAAAAAAAATCAAAACAACTAGAAACCTTAGGACCAAACAAATAAAAATATTTTAAAAACAAATTGTTGTGTAATTTTTTTTTAAAAAAATAAAACAATAAGGAACAAAATGAAAAGTAGAATATATGATAAATTTCAATTGGAGGACCCAATTAGAACTAATTAAAATCAGCATATCAAAATAATTAAAGGAACCAAGAGCAAACAAAAAATCAAAAGAATAAAGATTACGTTAAATATCAACATATATAATCATTATCGCGACGGCGATTTTGTACGACGCTTCGCGCCCTGCCAAACGGCGCGCGGTGAAAATGGGGTGTTTGTTTTATAGCCGTAAAATTTACGACTATAATTATGAGGGAGTCGCCACCTAGTATTAAGGTTACTAGGAACCTATTGGTCTGCGTGAGTCTGGGTAAGGGGACTTGTTGTGCAAGGGGAAGACGCATCACCCCCAGTGCACCCTACCTAAGGCAAGCTGCATTGTCATTTGATTGTTTTTTCTAAGTTTAATTTTTTTTACCCTGCATAAAAACAATTTTTTTTATCCGCGGGTGTAATTTACGATGTAATTTTACACCGCAGTTAGAAACTCTTTTTTTTAGTTTTTATCTACGGATGTAATTTACGCTTTTAAATTTACATCGTAGTAAAAATATTATTTTTTTTTATCAATGGATGTATTTTACAATGTAAATTTACACCCTGATAGATAAAACAAAAATGGTTTTGATTATTTTTGACATTTTGGCCAAATTCCAATGGATAATCATAAACTGGTTACGATATCCAATTTTGTTTTAAAAAAACATGAGAAAGATGCAATATTTTTTTTACGAAAAAATATGCTTGAAAAATTTTGGAATTCGGCCGTATGCACGAAAATAACACATTTTATATTTTTTTGAAAATCTTTTTTTTTTGTAATAAAAAAGATAATAGGGAAAAAGTAAAAATAAAAATAAAAATAAAAATAAAAATAAAAATATTTTTTATTTTTTATTTTTTTATTTTTTTTATTTTTTTATTTTTTTAATTTTTTAATGGGTTGTGCTGTCAGCACAGTGGGCTGACAACCCAGCTTGAATGGGTGGGCTTCCAGCCATCACGGGCTGGAAGCCCATTTTATTCTGGGCTGGGCTTCCAGTCCTCACGGGCTGGAAGCCCATAAGTTTGTGGCTGGGCTGGGCTGAGAGAAGCCCAGCCCAAAGAAAAAAAAGGAAAAAAAAAGAAGGGAAATTTCGAACGGGGAAGAACGTGAACAGTGTAATACCAGCACTGCTCACGTTCGTGAACAGTGATTATCGACTTTGATGAGAGGACCACCTGAGGACGCAGCCGTGTAGAGGGGATCGAGGTGGTCTTTCCTGTCATGGTGGCGTTGGAAACGGAGGCCTGTGGTGGCCGGAAAAGGGCTCTGAAGTTGTCGGGGCTGCTGCGTTGATGGCTGCCGCTGTCACTGTCTCTTCACCTGAAAGTGTTGGGGAGTTTCTGGCGTTGAGGGGAGGCTTACCATGATGATAAAGGTGGCTTTAGGGTGTCGAACGGCTAGCTGTCGCGAAAAGAGAGAGAGAGGACCGAAGTCTGCAACTTAGAGAGAGAGACGAAACCGAAGAGAGAGAGAGCAGTGTTGACGAAGAAGAAGATGGTATTTTTTTCAGATTTGTTGGGCGTGTTTTTGATGCCAAAAATCAACGTAATTTGCCTAGAATCTCTTCCTCTTTTCTGCGTTTTCTTCCCCAGTTTTTTCTGCCTTTTTTTTTCGTTTTTCTCCTCTGTTTTTTTTTCCTCCCCGTTCCTCCGTCGTGCATGGCGTTTTTATAGGGGAGTTGGCCTGACACGGCAGCTGACTGGTCGGCGGGCGCTCAGGTGGCTGGTCGGCAAGCATGCAGGGGAAGGCAGCGGGCTGTTGCAGCTTTGGGGGGGAAAGTTGCACTTTGGTCCTTTTATTTATGATTGTTTCAATTGCACCCTCAATTAAATATAAATTTGTAATTTTGTGCAATTGGGCCCTTGGCCAAATTTCAACATTACCCTTGACGTTGCGCGCCTTTTTCATTTTGGTCCCTGGCCTTTGATTTATGCAATTTGGCCCTCAATTGATAATTAAACTCTCAATTGTCTTCAATTTAGCCCCTAATTATGCCAAATTAGCTTGGAAAAATTCATTTGGGTCTCCAAAAATTCTGATTTTCTCAATTAGGCCCGAATTAAATTCAAGAATTCAATTTTTCATCAATTAAGCCCTTAATAAAATTAATTTAATCAATTTAAAGCATAATTAAGTCCTTGCACTTAATTAAATTCTTCAATTGGACCCTAAATTAATTCTCAAACATAACAATATTTTGAATTAGCCCATGATTAAATCAAATTGGCTTATAAAAAATATAATTATGATTTTTGACTTAATTTTTACCTTGAATTTGTATTTTCTCTCATTTTTGGGCATAAAAGAGATTCGATTTGCCTCATAAAATTTCCAAAATTTCCACCGTGGTTTTTCTACCGACGCCAAACACTCTTTATTTTATTTTTTTATTATTTTATTTCGGGGAATCACCCAAAAATTGGGTGATGACAATCATTTTTAATTGAAGCAGTCAATTGCAACATATCAAAATTCCCATTGAAGAAATCAAGACACCAAGATTAAATTAATTTGAGATTTTGAAAAACTTAAGTTCTTATTTTTACATATATATTTTCAAGCGTTAATATTAAACAAACATGAAAAAAATATAATTAGTCTAACATATTTTTTAAGAAAAAATAGCTTTAAAATATTATTATTATTATTATAAATGTCTTTTTTATAATAAAATGAATATATTAAAATACTAAATAATTGAAAGTTTTGAAGGTTGATTATTTGCTCATAAAAAAAAATCTACGACTATTAACATTTTTTTTACACGTTAAAAAATTTGATTATGCTTGCAGTGAAGTGCAAGAGAAGTTGCTCGTATATTTTTTTTTATATAGATAATATAGCCTAAATTTTTCACTCGTTTTGCCTACTTGTGGCTTTATACCTTTCCTGGTTAAGTGATATTAAATTTGAAATACCATACATAAAAAACCACAAATGTTACTTTTTAACAAAAACAACACCGACTAATGAATTATTTTGAGTATGATTGTAATTGTTATTATTATGATTATTAAATTATCATATTTATTATAGGTGCCACTATAACTATTTTTATAAATAATTAATATTTTAATCCTAATTATTACTGATAATACTATCGCTCCCACCACCATTATTGTTATAAAAAAAAATTAATATTTTTTAATATTTATTCCTTATATTATTATGTTAAAATTATTTCATATAACTGAGTTTAAATTAATTTGAAATTTAAAACAAAACTTACTTCATTTTTTGATATATATTTTAAGGCATTAATATTAAATAAATGTAATAATATATAATAATAATAATAATAATAATAATAATAATAATAATAATAATAATAATAATAATAATAATGAAAAAAATAAAATTAAATCAAAGATTAAAATAAGCCTAAAAAATTTAACAAAAAAATAAAATTAAATCAAAGATTAAAATAAGCCTAAAAAATTTAACAAAAAAATAAAATATATGATAAAACAAAAATAAAAATTATCAATTGAAAAAAAATCTTTTGACTTGAAAATTATAAAAATTGCTTGCACTACGTTGTACGTTGAGTAAATAATTTTTAAAATTGTTTAGATTAAAAAAATTAACAGGGTTTGCTAGTTATATATATATATACAAAGTTTAATATAATAAAATACAACAAGACATCCTATTATAGCTGTCACACGTCGCTGCGCGGCTTTTGGAGAAGGTTTTGGTCTCATAAGGGAGTTATTGAGAAATTGCCACCTAGCTGTTGAGAGTCGCTATGAAAACCCGGTTGCACTAGTCTCGTTAGAGATTCAAGAGTAGGGAACTGGTTACGTAAAGGGAAAGTATTAACACTCCTAGTATACCTTACCTTAGGTAACATGCATTGTGTATTTTGATACAATTTTCAACATTTCAATGAGCCATATTTATTCTAGTTAATAAATCTAGCTTTTGAAATTTATTATGAGCTCGTGAACCCAAATAAAACATCAGGAAAAAGATCTGTGTAGATGCCTTAAAAGGATCATCTATCGTGGATGGGTAGTTGAGTTTTCAGCAATTTATGCAACGTAAAAAATGTTCTAATTAAAAAAAGAATCGGTCACCGCTTAAAATAGCTTTGAGAATTTTTTTAGTCATTTCTAGATTTTTAAATGCTAGCCTACATGTAAGTTTAACTTTTACTATATGAATTTAACCATTAATTCTCAAAAACTAATTTTTTGGTTTATCTTTTCAAAAAATTGGTCGCCGCTCAAAATAATTCTAAAAAGTTTTTGATCATTTCTAGATATTTAAATGTTAGCCTACTTGTAGGTCTGACATTTACTATCCAAATTTAATCATTAACTCTCATGAACTAATTCACGATTTGTTTTAATATTAGACCAAATTCTCAAGATTTAATAAACTTGTTATTTGATGCAACCAAGGAATTAGACTTGTTGATCATACACTCAGGGATGGGGCTGAATTTGCACAAGACCCTTTGTCGTTACCAAGTGGTCCAATTATAAGATTTAGAGTCAAACGTTTCAAGAAAGTACTTAATGGGAAAATTCAAGAGATTTGGACTGATTCTAAAAAGACCAAGATAGGCTCAAATAATAATCAAGGCTTAGTCCACATCATTAAAGCAATTGAAGAGGCTAATAATTATGCAAAAACATTTTGAGAATGATCTGACTATCAAAAGGCATGAATTTGATGAGTTCCAGGGATATCAAATGAATGAATGAACATGGTTTGGAATGGTTATATTAAATACATTGAATTTAATCATTTAGCTATTTATGGTTGCTTTTAGAAGTTCAAGAAACCTAAAAACATGGGTACTTGTTTATTTTGATGTTTTTTTTCTGTTTTAAAGCTTAAGTTATGACTTTTCCTATTCTTGGAGGGTAGTTCCAAGTATATAGATGGGTATTTTGAAATGAATAAACAAATTATATTTTCAAAAACTTATCATATTTTTGAGATTCTGTGTTCCTCTTCGTTCTTAAAAGAACCCGTAAAACTTATCAAGTTAATCTTATGGCATTCAAACAACCAAACTTATCATCTTGATTGTTGAGAGATTCTCAGGTTTTCTTGGTGTGACGTTTCAATATTTCGTAGTCTTGGTTTTCATCTTATTAGGTGTTGGGTCAAGACTCAATCAATCTTGTCTACATGATCTTGAGGTTCTAAACCATCGTTGCTATTGGGTTTCATCACAATTATTGATGGACTTCATATCATTTCGTGATATGTTTTAATATTAGGCTAAATTCTTAAGATTTAATAAACATGTTATTAAATTTAATATAAATTTTTGGAAAATACTTTGGCTGTTTGCAAATAAAACACATTCTTTTATCAGGTTTTATATTCCTTTTTTCTTATTAAAATAACATAAATAAAATACACCACACACACATTCTCTTTTTCATTTTTTTTTCATTACATTTTACAAATAAAATACAACACACACATATTATCATTTTCATTACATTTTATAAACAATAATCAAACAATAATAAAAATTCAAATAAATACATAAACATAAAAATTACAAAAGACCTCGTGAATAGTTCTAGCAGAGATAGGGGCACTGATGGCGCGTTAACCCACTCGCAGCTACAGATGGAGTGGCAGAACAAGGGACGCATAGATCTTCTTCTTTCCTTTCTCTCTCACCGATGGTGTCTTTCTAGAGACCTGCAAACATAGAGAAAACACAAATAACACAAATAAAGGCAGCTAAGTTCTTCTTCCCTTCCTCTCGGTTTGCTCTTCTTATTCTGTTTTCCTCTCATTTTTCTCGCCAGCAAGGGTGTTTCAAGAGGACTTGCGGACACAAATAACACAGCACACAACAACACATAAAAATTAATTTCATTCTCTTCAGATCTATTTCTTCTTCTTGGCTTTTTCTTCTTCTTCACAAGATAAATGGGTTGCCCATGGAGGGGGCTGCTATGGTGGTTGATTTATTGGCTGGTGGTGGGTTGTGTTGCTGTGGATGCACAGTCGAGGCTATCACCTAAGATAAGGAAATAAAGGTCGATGGCTGATTTGGGTTATTGCTGCTCTGTGAAGGAGAGGGGTTGTTGTGACAAACAACTATAGTGGTTGGGTAATGGTCAATCAAAGGGAGAGGAGCTGTTATGGGTGGCAGCTTGGTGAAGGAGAGAGATGATGGGGTGTTGTGGGCAACGGTGGTCAGCCGGGGCTGGCGGCACAGCTGGAGAAGAAGAGAAAAAAGGAGTAATGGACTATTTTCTTCGGTTGGGGGAAGAGCTCATGAGGGCGGCTTGCTGGTGGTTGTAGCTACAAGAGAAGAAAAAAAGAAAATGATTAAATGGGCTATGTTGTTCGGTTGGAGGAAACGAGGAGGGTAAGGAAAGGGAGGGAGATCGTGGGGGTTAGTCATAGAAGGAGAGGGAAGGGAAGCTGTGGTCATAGGGGGAAGTCGTTAGAGAGAGGGATGGCATGGTCAATTTTTCTTTTTTTGATATTTTTTCTTTTTTTGTTGAAAATATAAAAATAAGTAGTTGAAAAAATGGGTAGTAACAATAACAACAACAATATCAAAGTTTTAACATATAAAATAATCATTACTATTACTCCCAATACAATAAAAATTACTAAATTATCTCGAGAGAAAAAAAAACTCAAAAACATTAACAAAAGAATAAGAAAGAAAAGAAAATTATTATTGTTATTATTATTAGTAGTATTATTATGTTAGTAATGAAATAAATAAATAAATAAAAGACTAAAAAATCCTAAAAACTTTAACAATAGATCAAACAAAAAGTAAATAAATGATAAAATAAAAATAAAAATTATTAGATGAAAAAAATTCAAAAAACTAAAGGAAAGATAAAAGAGAGAAAAAAACAGAAATATCATTTTTCAAATAATCATAGACACAAAATAAAAATTATTGGTGAAAAAAATTCAAAAAACTAAAAGAGAGACCAAAAGGAGAGAGAGAAATAAAAATATTAATTTTCAAATGATTATAGACACAAAATAAAGTTTAAGAGCTATTTTTTTTTTAAATGCCACCTCAATAAATAAGAAAATGATAAAAATTAAAAATCAAAGCTAAGTGCACTCTTATATATACATGGACAAAAATAAGGACTATTCAAGAAATATAAAAAAAATAAAGGGATTAAAATAAAAAATTAAAAGTATAAGAGCCAAAATGAAAATCAAATATATTATCAATTTTAATCAAAAGATAAATTTGAAAAAATCAAAACTCTATGCCGAATATATTAAGGTTTTTAAATCCAATCCGTAAATTAAAAAAAGAGGAGCGAAGTGAAAACTAAGTATATAATTAATTTCAATTGAAGAACCCAATTGAAATAAATCAAAATTTATATAATAGAAATCAGGATCATGCTAAAGATTAAAAGCGCAAGGTCAGAAGTGAGTAAAATATAAAACCAGAGGCCTCTCCTGTACTTTAGCGGACATGAGAGAAAAAACAAAAAAAACGAAGTTCGATTGGCCATCGTCACGATGTCGACCACCCTTAGCTAACACGCGCCACCCTATGAGGAAGACCACATAGCGGTGCATCGCCAGAGACTCCAGACACTCATTTTATCTTGCTGGAGGAAGCTGCAAGCACCGCTTGAAGCAGGCGTGAGACCAAGAACCGTTTGGAGTGTGTCAGACATACATGCCCAATTTTCTGCATATATTAAGAAAAAAAATATGGTCAATTACCGGAACACTCCTACAACAAATTCTTCAATTTTATCTTATTTTGGGGCATATTAATATTTAGCAATTTTTAAATATAGGAAATCCCCTTGGTACCCCTCCTTGCCAAATACATTTTTTTTTTCTTATATGGGGGCATATTAGTATTTACCTATTTTCAAAAACTATGAAATTCCTGCGAATCCCCTCGAAAAGAATGATTTTGTCTTTTTAGAGGGTTAAATTAATTTTAATTTTTTTTAATAAACCAGTAAACCAACTGACCCAAAAATATACTATTACAATCCACAATATTTTACCTCATAATCTACAATGAATTCCTGCTCTATTTTAGTTTATTTTACTAGTTAATTGTCCGCACTGCGTTGCGGGCCGAGCAAATATTTTTTATAATCATTGAAATTAAAACAATTAATAGATTTTGTTATTTCAAAAATAAAATATAACTTCTATACATGTAAGATTTAATATAATAAAACACATTAACACACCTTATTATAACAACAACATCGAAGGCTTAACATCTAAAAATATTATCATTATTATTGTTAAAAAAATAATAATTATTAAATTATGTCCATGAGAAAAAAAATCGAAAACATTAATAAAAGAGGAAACAAGAAAAAAAACTAAAATTATTATTATTATTATTATTATTATTACTATTATTGCGTGAATAATAGGAAAATAAATTCAATAAAATAATAATAAAGCTTAGAAACTTTAATAAAGAAGCAAACAAAAAAAATACAAAAAATAAAAATTATTAGCTAAAAAAAATCATTTGACGTGGAAAAAAAGCTAATAAAAAAACCAAAAGTAAAAGTAAAGGAAATAAATATCAATCTTTGAATGATCATAAACATAAATTAAAATTTAAAAACAGTATTTTAGAAAAATTGTTATCTCAACAAAGAGAAAATAATAAAAGTAAAAAATTAAAACTAAAAGCATGCATATATAAAAATGGGTAAAAATAAAGATTATTTAAGAACTATAAAAGATTAAAGGAATTAAAATAAAAAATTAAAAGTATAAGGGCCAAAATAAAAACCAAATATATTATTAATTTCAATCAAATGAAAAAATTGAAAAACTCAAATAAAATATAACATCTATACATGTAAGGTTTGATATATAAAAATAAATTAATACACCTTTTTATAATAACAGGGACATCGAAACCTTAATATCTAAAAATAACATTACGATTAGTGCTAAAATAATAAAAATTATTAAATTAAACGGAAAAAAAAACATTAACATAAGAGGAAGTAAGAGAAAAAAACTAAAACTATTATTATTATTATTATTATTATTATTATTATTATTATTATTATTGGGTTCATAATGAGAAAAAATTCAAACAAAGAAAAAAATAAAATAAAATAAAATTATTATCTTAAAAAGTCATTTGATGTGAAAATAATTAAAAAAATAATAAAAAACAATCACAAAAAATAAAAAAATATATATAAGTGGAAAAAAAATATAAGTGGGGAAAAAATAATTTAGAGAAAAAATAAATAAAAAAACATAATGGGGAAAAAAAATCATAGTTTGGGGGGAAGCGTCAGTCCGAGTCGAATCCTGATTTCCTTGGTAATCATTGAAACTCTTTCCATTAAGCAATCGGTGCTTCTTGGTTTTTTACGCAAAGCTAATATATACCAGTTTAAAGGCGAACTGAACCGATACGAACGACTTAAAAACTATACAATACTATTGTAATTATAGTGATTTACCTCATTTGTAACCGAACCCTAATCTATATAGTATAATAATATTATATAGAGTTTATTTTATAATATATAGAGGGAAGACGAGGAACAGAAACCCTAGCCTGTCACCTTCTGGAACTGCTACAACGTAAGCAAACTGTGACCAAAGCTTTAAGAAAGATTTAAACAGTTAAATTGCTTCCTGTACGTTCCCATCGACAAACGATTAGACAAGTCCCGGACGACGTGTTGTGCTGATTTCACTCTCATTTATTTTTCAACCTTCCCATTTATTAGGTTAAAATCAGCCATTTATATACAGGCAAAAGTTTTCTTAGTTTATTGTGGTGATAAAAGCTAACAGCTGGTTCATATTATGATAAATGATTTGATCTCCTCGCTCTATTTTATGTTTTAGTTGTGGGAAGTTTATTTTACCTAACCTCCTTTCTCAAACAGTTGTAGGCCACGTTTCATATTATACTTTAAAAGTATTTTTATGTGCTGATATTTTTAAATAAAAATTATTTTAAAAAACCATATCAATTACACTTACAAATAATCACTCAATGCATCTATCAATTAAAGTTGTTCGATCCATAAATCTGTTCCATGTAAACCATTTTCTAGACATCATGGATAGCAACAACTGTACTTCTCTTTGGGTTTTTTATCATTCGATTTTCATCCTCTGTTTGATTCTTTGTCAAACAAAACCAATCAATTATATAATAAATAGTAAATTAGCGGTGGTAGCAACTCCAAATCTCGTTAAAGCCTGGCTCTAAATAAAAAAATCTCAGATCAGTTTTTTTATTTTTATTATTTAAAATAAAGTTGGTAATTATGTTTTTTTTATTAATATGGGTGTCCGGCCAGCTTGCTAGCACGTCAATTAATCCCACAGACCCTAAAGTTAAACGATTATATAAGCTTCCGATGACCATCGTATCAGCAACTATAAGACTCAGACCTGAGACAATAGGAGAGCAAACCCCTTAGATCCCAACTTTTACTACCGGATCACCTACTGGATGATTATGTTTTTGTTTTTTTTATTTAAACAATAAATTTTGATTTCGAAATATTCACTTTTTTTATTTTTATAGAAACCTGTGCTGTACATGTATGTTTATATCAAGGTTAGAAGTATTTAAATTATAGTAGTTATCTATTTTCTTTATAACTTTATTTTAGCATGTCCTGGCTCTACCCGTTTCATAAAATCAATAGCTTTAAATGACACCATCCAAATTCATTGTAAACAAAAGTATCATCTGGAGAAAAAAGAGAAGTCACGGAATCACATTTACAGACAGGAAAAGAAAACCCATGAAATAAACTGAGTTGAAGCTCGTGATAATTACATGGCTTTAAAAATGAAAAACATATCAAATACAAAAAAAGAAAAAGAAAGAAGGAGAACCCGAATAAACCGAGAAGTGAAGTTTGTTTTGTTTTATGGGTTATCCAGAACAGAATAGATTAAATAAGCTGGAATTTAGAAGATAAATTCAGAATGATTAGGCATTTTGTTCTGACCGACCAAATCAAGTTGAATTGATAGCGATAATTTTAAGGATTTCCCGTATGATGAACATAACGCCATCTTGCACAGGAACTCTGATTAAGAGAATTGATTACTGAGGCGGTTCTGTTTAACCTGAGTGAATCAGCCTTTCTGTCTCTAGCATAGATTTAGGAGTTCATAAATTGAGAGCAAGAATTTATAGAATATGAGAAAAATCTAGTTTCCCAACTTTTTTTTTTTTTTTTTATCACATTACTTGTAATTAACACCTCTCCGGGCTCAAACTCAGGCAGCGTTATATAACCTATTAGATTAAAGATTACATGGAGAGAATCGCAAGTAGTTTGGGGAATAAGTTTATATTTTGAATGATTGGTTAGTTTTATAATTCTAGAAATCCGATCCATTTTTTAAAATCTAGTGGTTGGTAACTATATATAAAAAGATTTGTTTTGGTGAGTTAGAGGTCTCTTTGATTGTTAAGTTAGTGATTATTTTTATTAAGAGAAGATACAATCATATTATAACGACAATAAATACACGGTAAAAAATAAATATTTTAAACCCTTTTATTTAAGGGATCGATGATTTATTTATAGCGCGTGAGCTCTCTAACGAACTAAAATGTAATATTATCATGATAATATTAATAAAAAGAATATTTTTGATATATATATTGATGCTGATGAAAAATATATTAATCTAAAAAAATATAATAACAACATAAATATAGTGAGTTCTTAAAATATTTTTATACGACTAATAGTTGTGAAGAGAATAAAATCTAAAAATATAATTGTATCGAGAAAAGAAAGGACAATTCTAAACAAAATATTTTAGGGTTCATCACTAAAAGTAATATTATGTAAGTGCAATATTTTAAAAGTGGAATTAATTAAACCTGTGGGTATGCACCTCTCACTAAAAACCTGTGGATTTCTTTTGGCAAACGGAAACGGATTCATTTTCAACAGAGAGATGGTTGGCGTCTTTTGCCGTTAATGCAGCTTAAACCACGCTGCTGCAAATTTAGACACAGACCCATTGAGACGTTTCGACTTGAAAAACCGACTATTCTTTTTCCTAGCTTTATATCTGCACATCGCAAGGCAGCCAGATTCATTCACGTTTTATTAAATGATCCGAGAGAAAAGAAAGAAACCTTTAGAGGGAAGAAGAGAAGGAGCAGGCATGATTATCAGTCTTGCAAGCTAGACGAGAAGAGAAAAAAAATCAAAACAAGAAGGAAAAAACCCCCCAAAAAAAGGGCTGCTGAGAAATATATATATATATATATATATATATATATATATATATATATATATATATATATATATATAGGCACACACCATACTATATATAGAGCTAGGCTTGTCGCGTGTTTGCTTCACGCAAGCAGCTAAATTGGGAGGGAGAGGTTTGATTTATCGCGTGGCTTTAAAGACTTCACCAGCGTTTTTTTTTTTCAAGCTCAGATACCACATAAACCAACATCACAATCCAAACCAAACCCTAGACATCACCACCTAAATAATGAAACTATTTTACAAGATTTATATTCCACATTAAAAAATATTTTTTTGTGAAAATAAAATAAATATAAGTTTTTTTTATCTTAAATTAAAAAAATAAATCTTGATTAAAATGCTTTTATATATATAGCAAACCTTTATATAAGATAATAAACAATATACTCACGTATATAAGGTTGAGTCAAATAAGAATCAAACCTTCAATTACCATAATTTTTTTAATGTTTAGAATTAATTTACTAACAACGCTTTTATTTAAAACTTTTGACAATTATAACTCTTTAATTTTCTAATTATTTTTTATTTACAACTTTTTAATTCTCTTATTAAATTTTATCTGGTTGTTACATGATATATATATATATATATATATATATGCACACACAATCAAGCAAAGCCAACCCGTAATATCTTTCTTGTTTTTTTTCAAAACTTGTTGGTTTCTTTTTTTGCTATTTTTTAATCTTATATTTTAGAGAAGAAACTTGTTGTATTTGTGTTATTAAAATACCCTTAAATACAATACAATATCGATGTACGTCTTAAGTTAATTTTTTTGTTCTTCACTGTATTGTTTTACAACATATATACATACCCTCCATCTCTCTTCTCCTCTTTCAAATACAAACCCTGGCTAATTATGTGACAACCTACCTTATTTACTTTCTTTCGTTTTTAAAGAAAGAGAAAAGGAATGAGTACTGCAACAACAAATCCTGTAAATTGCGGTGGTGGTGGTGGTGGAGGGGGTGGGAGTGGTGGTGGTGGGCCATGTGGTGCCTGTAAGTTCTTGAGGAGGAAGTGCGTGCCGGGCTGTATATTTGCACCTTATTTTGACTCCGAGCAAGGTGCGGCATATTTTGCAGCGGTGCATAAGGTCTTTGGTGCGAGTAATGTGTCGAAGCTCTTATTAAACATACCTGTCAGCAAAAGACTTGATGCTGTGGTCACAATTTGCTACGAGGCTAAAGCTCGTTTAAGAGATCCAGTTTATGGATGTGTTGCTCACATCTTTGCTCTTCAACAACAGGTAAATTATATTTCTTTTTACTGATTTATCATCATCCATTTCTTGATCGCAAAGGATCGTCATCTTTCTGAACTTAAGAGACATAAAGGCAATAACATTTGTTGTTCTGTTTTCTTTCTTGGTTGAGGTTATTAAACACACCACATATGCTGTTTGCTCGCCTCTTTTAATGATATGTTAAGGATTATTCAGGGAGCGAGTAAGAACTAGCCTCATCATATATGTTTTTTTTTCTTTCTTTTTTCTATTGTCTTTGATTGCTTAATCATGCTGGTATAAGTCTATTCTTGAAATTTGTTATCTGAAGCTTCCCTTTGCCAATGAGATTAACTGTTTTACACAGTTAATATTGCTTCGATCGACCTTTTCTCGTTTTCTTCATTAAAATTAACTTCATGGGGTGGTTATAGTTTTTGTCATTTTGTCAAACGATGCAAGTTAGTCCAGCAACCCTTTGCAAGGTAGCGATGACCTTATTTGTGAAGGCAATTGTCTAACTGTTCCACGTTAGGGAGAAAGCTGTTTTGTTGGGTCTGTTTAGTAGCTAGGGAGAGAGCAAGTATCGGGTTCTTGATTTTGTATACTGTGTCGCAGAACTGCCTCGCAGCTGAGGGGATGATTCTGTGCTTCTTACTGAAAACTAGAACGCATTTTTGATAGACAAATCACAAGCCACAGGCTATTACTATAATAATGACAAAGGCTAGAGTGTGTGCCATTTTTCTGTGGAAATACTGGATTTTGCAGATATTAAGGAAATGGTCGGTCTTCCTTGTTGTTGGAAGCAACCTTTGAGGTCAGGGCAAGTAGTTCCATTCTTCTACTGCACAAACAGTTAGATTTCCAATCAAAGCATGGTTTTCTAGGGGTACTGTTGTCAAATAATGTAGGATTTAAAGTGGTTGAAGCACTAAAATATTATTTTCCTTCCATGAAATCATGAAACACCTTGCGCTTTTTCTTCTCTGTGTGTTTCATAAATTACCACTTGATTAAAGATCCTTCTCTTTTAGTGTAGAAAATATATGAGCGAAATTTGAACCATTTGACAAGACACCCTTTTCTGAGTTTATAACTGGTCGATATTTTGATGCTCAATCCCTTGATGGATTCAGTGATGCTAATTTTTTTTTTTAGTTTTTAAAAGTATTTTTTTTGTTTAGAAATATATTAAAATATATTTTTTTATTTTTAAAAAAATATTTTTGACATAAAAATATCAAAATGATATACAAACACTATTTTTTAATATAAAATTAAAAATAAAAATAGAAATAAAAATAAAAAAATTCATTTTTTTTCAAAAATATTTTTAAAATAAGCTGGCAAACACCCCCATTAATCGTGCAGCCTTATCTTCATTATTATTGTTATTTGGTTTGTTATATTGTAATTTATATGAATTTGATTTCTTAATTATATCATCACAAATGATTGAGTGATGACAATTATTTATAGTGATTATTATCAACTGGATATATCAAACAGTTTCGACAGCCAGCCTCTCGTATTTCAATGTCAATAATGCAGAGGAATCCTGCTCTTAATCACTATGTTTCTCTTCCTTTGTCAAAAGAAATCTTTATTTGCGCGCAACACCATGTTTCTATGCACGAAGTTCAAGCGTCCTTTTAGTATAAACAAAGACAAGGAGCTTCTGTTTAGACTGGTGTCAAATGTTTATCTTTTCAAGTCGTCATCATCATCAATTAATCAATTTAAGTAATTCTATATATTTTTCTCTGAAAACAGAGAGAGAGAGAGAGAGAGAGAGAGAGAGATTCCATATATAACGCATGCATTAGAACTTGACTGACATAAATTGTCTTGTTTCCCATATGTAGAAAACACCCAAACCTGTCTTCAATTATGGACACTAAAAGAGTGTTTAAAGAGTGTTTAGGATGGTGATTGTAGTAATTTTTAAAAATATTTTTCGTGCTAAAATATATCATAATAATATATTTTTTTATTTTTTAAAAATTATTTTTGACATCAATAATATATTTTTTTATTTTTTAAAAATTATTTTTGACATCAGCAAATCATTTGGCTGGGAAACGCCACGCCAAACATCTTCTAACTACAATAGCGACGGTTTCAAAATGAAGTTAGCTAAAGTTTTGAGCGGTTGTATGTGGAGATGACATGATTATTCAACCCTGATTATTCTCAAGAATTTCATCTCAGTGTATTATTGTGCAGGAACGGAAATAATTTATAAAGCTAGATGTACATGTGTTATTTTCCTCCCAGAGCATGGAGTATTAATAAAGATGAAGCCAGCTAACGAATTGATAATCTTGTTCTCTTTTGGCAAATCAATTCTTTAATTTACAGGTGGTAAATTTACAAGCAGAACTCTCATACATGCAAGCCCATCTAGCAGCAATGGAGGTTCCACCGCCACCACCGCCAACACTAGTGACGCAACCTCCACTCTCAATAGCTGGCCTCCCATCAGCCTCTTCTATCCCCGCCGCGTACGATTTATCTTCTCTTTTTGATCCTATGGTGCAACCCTCATGGTACATGCAGCCAAGACAGCAGGATCCCCGTCAGTTTGGAGGCAACAGTGGCACATCAGAAACTAGTGGTGGTGATCTACAAGCATTGGTTCGTGAGCTCCTCCATAGACGAGGATCTCCACCGCCGGGGTCCGTGCCCTGTAGTGACGCATTAGCATCATCATCTATCTCTAAATGAGACATGCCATTGAACATTAATGCCTTAAAATTCTTATTCTGCTTTAATCATCTTCCTTGTAGCAGTGAAATTCTTTAGATCTGGAAGTATGAGTTAAAATTAATACAATGTCGTTGATAGTTGAAGCCTTAAATTCACTTTGGAAGGTTATGGATTTTTATTTTATTTTAATATATAACAGAGCAACTGGATTCAAGTTACCATGTCAAAACTGTAGTTCCACTGTCTCCTGCAAAACAAGTTATTCCATATGATATATAATCATAGGGGATTTGCTCGATGCTTAATGAATAGAATGAATATAAATACATCGGCCATAAAGGACGAGAATGTTATGTAGTTAAAAAAATTGAAGTAGTAGAGATAGAGAAATACTGTTATATAATTAAGGAGAATGCTTTTTTTAAGATGGTCTCTGTTCTTTTCTGACCTTCTCTTACCAGATGTCGCGTTAATTAGGGTTATTTATAACTAGAGGATTGCACCAGCTTGCATGGGATCAGAGGCATAAATGACATCACACCTCCAAGGGCATGAGGTAAAGCGATGGTGCAAAGGCAAGTTGAATCCTTTAGAATCAAGCTAATTAATTTCTACTCTATTGTTTTTTTTTTTATATATATATATAAAATTATTAGCGAAGAGATATAATGACCCCTCCTTTGTGGGCTGCAAGGCGGGGCCGTGGCTATATTTCCACCATTCAAACATAGAGAACCGTCGCTCTGTAAAAGGTTTGTGCCTGGCCAGATTTCCCCTTAAAAGATTGAATGGTTTATGGCTGGGGCAATACGTTCAAGATGCTTTTTTTATTTTTTTCTTAGAGACAACCATGCCTTTTTAGGAACCAATACGATGGAGAGTACGTGGTTTTTTGCTTGAATGATGAAGTGCTTGCTTGCTACTACGAGAAGCAGTTCTCAGGGTTAATTTCTTGTCTCGTTAATGTTTATCAGCTAGAATTATTCTATTAATGGGAAAGGGTTTGGTATCTTCTTTTCTTTTTCTGTGTTTTTTCATCCCCGGCCCCTCCCTTCAATCATAAACATTCATCATCAAGCGTTGAGAGGCTAAGCAAGAAACACAGCCTATGTCACGCCAAATGTCTTAGAGATATTGTCTGTCTCAAGTGATAGCCTCATTGGAGAATCATTACGCAATCGTGGAATAAAGGCTTAATTAATTAGGGTTTTTCAAGATGCTCTAAGGAAAAGTTGATGATCACTCAAGAGATAGAGGCTAATTAAGAAGGCACTGGTACAGCGTGGTAGAAGAAGAATGGATACTGGTACGGGTTATTCCATGCTTTAGAGGTGGAGCTAGCTAGCATGCACGCACTCAAATTATCCCTCAAAACACTATATATTCGAACCTCGAAGAGTTTCAACAGCGTTTTTAGAAAACTGGAGCATCGATAAAGTGAAAGGAAGATAGCCAGGTTAATGCAAGTGATAAGTGGTGACTTCTACTCTACTTCCATAACCCATTATAGGGTTGCCATTTTAATAGACTTAATTTGTCCATGGCTCTCATCCGTACGTATTCTCCTCCTAATTTTGTTCCAATCTTTCTTAGGGTTGCCATTTTTACTGTCAAGCTGAAAAAACATCATGCATGGTGGCGCCCTCCATCGAGCTTCCAGAAAAAAGCTAGGGTCATCATTCACCCCGGTCTTGAAGGGAGATTTCGGCATGTACTCTATGAATATTTGCCCTTTTCTGGCCTTCTTTGATTGTGTATTTGCCTCGCATGAGATTCACGAGGATTTAATATTTGAAAGTTTAACAAAACAAATGATTTGAAAAGGAGGGTTCAGCTAAGCCCAATGTCGTCTCAGGCAAATACTCCATACATTTTTAGGGCCGGGTTTTCGAAGAGGTTATTTATTTTGGCCTTCATACACTTTGTAGGGTGGTGATTGGGATGCTTAGGACAATAAAATCAAAACTGAAAAAAACATTTTCATTCAACTTTATTAAAGAGTGAAGTCTAAACCCACTTTATTGTAAACTTATTTATTTAATTAAATTCATTAATATATTTTTAATGCTAGAATTGTGACAACCAAATACTTTTTTTTTCTTCTCATTTAATTTTCTCATGGATCACCCTTTCTCTCTCATCAAAATATCAAGAAGTTCTTTTTTTTTTAAAAAAAAAAAAAAATTAGATCCAAAATGAAATGTGGCAGATATGCATGGGTAGCAATTAATTTTATTTATGGTTCTCAAACCTTTAATTTGATAATTTACCATAATTTCAAGTCTTATTTCATGCAATTAGACTAGAAAATAAAGTAATTAACACAACCAAATAATGTTCTCAAATTTTTTTTCCATGTTAATGTCAAAAATAATTTTTTTAAAATAAAAAATTTATTATTTGATGTATTTCTAAGAAAAAAAAACACCTTGATAAATAATCTCATTCACATTCCCAAACATACACTTGGAATATTATATTGGTTGTTTATAATAGATATGTTAGTTTTTCATCATTTTGTTCTTAAAAGGATGCAATCTTGAGAAAAAAAAGGTTCCCTAACCATTGATTGACATCAGGGGTGTCAAAACCACAAATCAACTCTTAAAAATTTATAATTTTATGAATCAACATGTATTTAACTGTTGTATGAGTCTAAAACTTGAAAATTGGTATAAATGGAATTCATTCATGCAAAAACAATCAAATTAGTGAAATCAATATGATTTTATGAGTCTATTAAATCTGTGATATGGACCAGGTTAGTTTTGAATTTGACACCAAATATGTGACATCCAATATATCTTTTAGATTATATATTTGATCTATTTCAATTTTTATAGGAAAATATTAGATACATCAAATATGTTTTGATAACTTGTTAGATTAAACGAAGTTCAAAAATATATTATTTTAGAGAGTCAAAGTTACTAGATGAATCTTGTAAAATCTGTCAAATTAGATACCCGTGTATTGTCATGCGATTATAATTCTCTAATTATGTGTTTAAATCATGACTGAAATCAACCAGAAAATTATGAAAATTAGATATTCAAACTACATGACAAAACTTTAGAATGAAAACTTTGATTTTATTATCATATTTTATTTATTTATTTATTTAATGATAAATAATTATTTTTAATATAGAGTTTTTTGGGCACATTAAACATTATGTACTAATTTATTTTAATTATTATACTTATGCTATTAAATAATAGTTTAAACTCATTAACTTGCAACTTAAAAAAATTTATTATGACTTGTTATGATGAGAACAATTAAGTTGATATCTAATTCTTGTTCACTTCCTATTATTTAGTAATTTATCTATATTGAAAAATTTTATACTTTTATCTTATTGATTTCTTAATTTATACTATATATCTTTTACTTATTTATTTTGATCACTTATTAATTATAATATTGTTGATTTATTTATTTTTTGAATTTTAATGTAATTTAATTTATTAAACAAAATTATTATTATATTATTAAAAAAATCTATTTATAATTTTACATTATATTTTTTCGGTATTGTGTTAAGAAAAAATTATAATAACCTTGATTTATTACCATTGGTCAGTCATCATATCTCCCCGTTAGAGTTCCCCCCCCATCCGATGATACTGACTTTCCCATGAGAGACAAAACCCAAAACACGATCTGAATCTCAAAGCCACTGAGCTCTCTCTCTCTCTCTCTCTCTCTCTCTCTCACTGTCCCTGTTCTCTTCATTTCGATTTCTCTCTTATGCACTTATCTGTCCCCTCTCCATGCCATGAAATCTGAAACAGCCAAACAAGCCCTAACATTCCCTCTCCAGATACGAACCCACTGAGTCACGAACTTCCTGACTCCGGAATGGCTTCCTCGGAAGCAGATTCCAGGTTAAGCCAAGTAGTATCCCCTGCTTTAGAAAAAATCGTCAAAAACGCATCGTGGCGTAAGCACTCAAAATTAGCACACGAATGCAAGTCCGTCCTCGAAATTCTAACTTCTCGAAAACCCCAACAACAACCTCCTCCGACTTCCCCGTCCGACGATTCCTCATCAGAATCCTCTCTCCCTGGCCCGCTCCATGACGGCGGGTCTATCGAGTACTCCCTCGCAGAATCTGAATCTATCCTCAGCCCTCTGATCAACGCGTGCAACACTCAATTCTTCAAGATCGTCGACCCAGCCGTTGATTGCATCCAGAAGTTGATCGCGCATGGGTATCTACGTGGCGAGGCGGACCCCACCGGAGGTACTGAAGCGAAATTGTTGGCTAAATTGATTGAATCTGTGTGTAAATGTTATGATTTAGGGGATGATGGTGTTGAATTGCTGGTTTTGAAAACCCTATTATCAGCCGTTACGTCGATTTCGTTGAGAATTCATGGAGATTGTTTGTTACAAATAGTGAGAACTTGTTATGACATTTATTTAGGGAGTAAAAATGTAGTTAATCAAACTACGGCTAAAGCGTCTTTGATTCAAATGTTAGTTATTGTGTTTAGGAGAATGGAGGCTGATTCTTCAACGGTTCCGGTTCTGCCGATTGTTGTGGCTGAATTAATGGAGCCAGTGGAGAAATCGGATGTGGACGGGTCAATGGCCGTATTTGTTCAAGGTTTTATAACAAAAATTATGCAGGACATCGATGGGGTTCTTAATCCGGGGACACCCAGTCAGTCGTCGATGACGATGGCACATGATGGGGCTTTCGAGACCACTACTGGTACAGTGGAGAGTACAAATCCGGCAGATTTGCTTGATTCGACGGATAAGGATATGTTGGATGCCAAATATTGGGAAATTAGTATGTATAAGACTGCTTTGGAAGGCAGGAAAGGGGAATTGGCTGATGGGGAAGGGGAGGGGGATGATGATTTGGAAGTGCAGATTGGGAATAAGTTGAGGAGAGATGCATTTTTGGTGTTTCGAGCACTTTGTAAGTTATCTATGAAAACACCTCCCAAAGAAGCATTGGCGGATCCACAGTTGATGAGAGGGAAGATTGTTGCATTGGAGTTATTGAAGATTTTGTTGGAGAATGCTGGTGCTGTGTTTAGGACTAGTGACAGGTACGGCATATGTTATACCTTTATAGTTTATGTTCTCTTTCTGGATTTTGCATTTTTGTTTTCCATTAATTTTTTGTTTCACATTTGATTTGAAGTTAATTGTCATAAACTTGTTGATAAATCTTATCACGATGCTTTGTAAAATGATAGATGCACTTGAATCATTTTGTAAGGTCTTGAAGTATTTCTTCTATGTAGGCTATATACAACTATTACTGAGTGGAAACCAGACTTGTTCCAGTGGATATATGTGCATTCTAGTGAATTTGGTTTATTTTTCCATCAACAAAGAGCTGGAGCTACAATTTCTAGATAGTATATCCATGATGAAGAGTCTTCAAGGTAGATCTCAACTTTTGTATCCGGCGTATATTTTTTATATGGCTAACCTGACCATTGGCCGCTGGAAAACAAATAGATTCTAGTGAACACAGATGCATTCCAGGGCTTAGTCTTTTGGGCAGACGACCTAGAATGTAGTTGCAATGGTTAAATAATATTTTCTTGAAAGAAGAGTCTTCTAGGTTTTAGATCTAAATGTATCCAGCATAAGCCATCCTTATCCTGAAAGTTTGCTAAGATGTTGCCATTGTTATATTCAAGCTTCATAGAGAGTCCACAGGCAGAGCCATCATTAGCTCATGCAGAACAATCAACACTCTAGCTCAAGCAGGATCTGAATTGTTTAAACTTGTTTATTAGAAAGATCTTTAAATAGAAAATTGAACCACTGGGAGAGAGGGTGGAAAATTTGTGGAGGTCAATTGTTGCTTGCAAATGGTATGGTGCTAGTAACAGTAGCTGCTTTGCTACTTGGGAGAGTCATTATAATTTGGATGCAGATGCACTTATCCTATTTTCAAGGATTCATGTACTGTTTGTGCTGTTAGGATTTGGTATTAAGGATCCATTTGGTAAATTGCTTAATGATCTTTTTGTTTTCTGCTGTAATAGGGTTTTGAATACGTCCGTCACCTATTTCAGTAGTTAATTATAAACATTATGTATCTCTTTCACTTCAAGGGATTAAGGAGTGTTGTTTCAGGTGTAAGGATCTTGCTTTAGCTTGGCACTTGGAATTTTTGATGGTAGGACAAATCATTGAATGCCTTTTGGTTGTGTAAGCCAGGAAAGTATAGCTACTGATCTCTCTTTTAGGAGGCACACTGATCTCACATATTCTAGGTTAGTTGAATCTTAGTATAGAGGGTGAGCCAACTAGTGCTATCTTCCCATCAATTGGCTTCCTTTTCCGCTATTGGCTTCGAAGCTACCATGGTATTAGAAAAGGGTGAGGTTTCTGGTATTTTTATATTTCAGCAATCTCATATGGTTATTGGCACCTTAAAAATCAACTTTTGAAATGCTGGTTCTCTTTTTTATTATTTTTTATCTGAAGTTGAATGGTTTTATTTTGGTTTCTTTCCAGTCCTTTCTATATCCATAAGCGCCATTGTTATGATCTTAATGGTGTTTGAAAAATTGAGATTTAGCTTTTATCAAGTCTACACAGATGCAGATTATGTTGCTTATGCAATACTATTCACATAGCAAAGCCCCTCAAAGTTAACCTGTGATACATTAAATTTCCTTGATTCTTGTGCTGAAACAGGTTCTTAGGTGCCATCAAGCAATATCTATGTCTTTCACTGTTGAAGAACAGCTCGTCAAGTCTTGTGATCATTTTCCAGCTTTCTTGCTCCATTTTCATTAGTTTGGTTTCAAGGTTCAGAGCTGGACTGAAAGCAGAAATTGGAGTATTTTTTCCTATGATTGTTCTCAGGATTCTTGAAAATGTTATTCAACCTAATTTTCAGCAGAAGATTATAGTACTTCGGTTTGTAGATAAGCTCTGTGTTGATTCCCAGATCTTGGTAGACATTTTTATTAATTATGACTGTGATATCAACTCATCAAATATATTTGAGAGGTATGTTCTATCTGTGCTGTAGATATCTGAGTTTATCATACAAATGATCTACAGCATAGACAATAATATCAAGTATTAAATTGGTTGATGAATTCTGATTTGTTATCTTTATCATTCAGAATGGTCAATGGACTTCTTAAAACTGCTCAAGGTGCTTTGCCTGGTACTGCCACTACACTGTTGCCACCTCAGGAGGTGACCATAAAACTTGAAGCTATGAGGTCCTTAGTGGCTATTCTGAAATCAATGGGAGACTGGATGAATACACAATTGTGCATTCCCGATCCTCATCCTGCCAAGAAACCTAATGCAACCGTAAACAATCCTGGACTTGGAAGTCTTCCCATGGCAAATGGTAATGGGGATGAGGCTGTTGAAGGATTGGATTCTCATTCTGAAACCTCAACAGAAGCATCAGATGTGTCAACTATTGAGCAACAAAGGGCTTACAAGCTGGAATTTCAGGTAACTGATTTTATTTTATATATGTGCTGACAACTGCAAATGGAATCTAATTTAAAATTTGTGGCAGGAAGGTATATCTCATTTCAATCAGAAGCCTAAGAAGGGAATTGAATTCCTAATCAATACAAATAAAATGGGAAATTCAGTAGAAGAGATAGCAGCCTTTCTTAAGAACACATCTGGCTTGAACAAGACTCTGATTGGTGATTACCTTGGGGAAAGGGAAGATTTTTCACTGAAAGTAATGCATGCTTATGTAGATTTTTTTGACTTTCAAGGCCTGGATTTCGATGAGGCTATCAGAGTCTTTCTACAGGGCTTTAGGTTACCAGGTGAGGCACAGAAGATTGATCGAATTATGGAGAAATTTGCTGAACGTTACTGCAAATGTAATCCAAAGGTTTTTAGTAGTGCTGACACAGCCTATGTTCTTGCTTACTCTGTGATACTGCTCAACACTGATGCCCATAAACCCATGGTGAAGAATAAGGTGTGTTCAAACCCAGTTTATTCAGTTGGATATTTCGTGTAGAATGATTGATAAGTTTGTGCCCTCCTCTCTCACTTATCTGTCTTGCATTTTTTTTTTTTTTTAAATGCAGATGTCAGCTGATGACTTTATAAGAAACAACCGTGGCATTGATGATGGGAAAGATCTACCTGAGGAGTACTTGAGATCTTTGTTTGAACGAATATCAAAAAAAGAGATCGAAATGAAAGAATATGATTTAGCTCTCCAACAAAAGCAGCCTTTGAATTCAAACAGAGTTTTAGGCTTCGATAGTATCCTGAACATTGTGATCCGCAAGCAGAGTGAAGAAAAACATATGGAGACAAGTGATGATCTTATCAGGCACATGCAGGAACAATTTAAAGAACAAGCTCGAAAATCTGAGTAAGAACCACTGCCTCCTGTTCTCCAAAATCCTTTTGCTTCACCATACGAAACACTATTGTAACTGATCCCAACCTATCCAGAAATTTGGGTTGTGCACCCTATTGGGCTCTCCAATATGAACAGGGTGATTATGCTTTCGATCTTAATTCTACCGATGACTGTTTTCATGGTTAAGGTTTGATTAGTGCCTCCTGAACAATAAAGAATCCTTTTTTATATATGTTATTCCCAAGAAAAATGTAACCACGCTTGTGTCCTGTGATTATGCTCTGGTGAAGTTGATATTTGTAGTTTGAAGGTTATATTTTATTCTCACAGATCAATTGTGGTCTGGCAATTTGTAGGTCCGTTTATTATGCTGCAACAGATGTGGTGATTCTTAGATTCATGATTGAGGTATGCTGGGCTCCTATGCTGGCAGCCTTCAGTGTGCCTTTTGACCAAAGTGATGATGAATTGGTGATAGCTTTGTGTCTTGAAGGTATCCGCTATGCAATCCATGTTACTGCTGTGATGTCCATGAAGACACATAGAGATGCTTTTGTGACTTCATTGGCAAAGTTTACTTCACTCCACTCCCCTGCTGATATCAAGCAAAAAAATATTGATGCCATCAAGGTTTGTGTTTGACATAATATCTCTTATAGATTCTCCTTCAGATTACTTTAAATAAAATTAGTATTGTTTTGTGATCCTACTGTTCTTTAGGCTGTAATTTAAGAAATCTTGTTGAGAATTGTCATTGCCTTGTGCTATATGGGAGTATATTTTTTATATTTTAATGGCTTTATGAGGCTCCCTTCAAATTTTAACGTTGCAAAATCTTTAGAGGTGAATGATGGGAAGTAATAGTAGGATGGAATTAGATGTGCTTGCTGAATTCTTTTTTTCTCTCAATGATTTAGTTGATATCTTTTTCTCTCAATGAAAGTCTGCAAGTTGTCACAACATTTGTATGGGTCTATTGTTTTTTGGATCTTGAACTACAAAATCATGGCTCTAATAGTGATTTGGGTTTTCATTGTTTACAGGCAATAGTTACAGTTGCATATGAAGATGGGAATTATTTGCAAGAAGCTTGGGAACATATTTTGACATGTGTCTCACGCTTTGAACATTTGCATCTCTTGGGAGATGGTCGTCCTCCAGACGCCACCTTCTTTGCTTTCCCCAAAAATAACTCTGAAAAGTTAAAACAAAGCAAGTCAACCATCCTCCCTGTTCTGAAAAAGATGGGAATCGGGAGGATGCAGTATGCAGCTGCTAGTGTGCTGAGAGGTTCATATGATAGTGCTGGCATTGCTGGAAACACTCTTGGGTCTGTCACAAGTGAGCAGATAAACAATTTAGTTTCCAATTTAAACATGTTAGAACAAGTTGGAAGCTCTGAGATAAACTGCATCTTCACACAGAGCCAAAAGTTAAACAGCGAGGCAATAATTGACTTTGTGAAGGCTCTTAGCAAGGTTTCTATGGAGGAATTGCAATCAGCTTCTGATCCACGGGTCTTTAGCCTTACAAAGATTGTTGAGATTGCGTAAGAATCATTCAAATTTTTGTTCCTTTCCTGGGACTCTTGCCTTTTCTGATAATTTGAAATTTATCTGCTGTTACTGGATGGATTGCATCATAAATTTGATCTGATTTCTTATAACAGGCACTATAACATGAATCGCATAAGGCTTGTATGGTCAAGCATCTGGCAAGTGCTTTCTGATTTCCTTGTAACCATTGGCTGCTCTGAAAACCTTTCAATTGCAATTTTTGCAATGGATTCCTTACGCCAATTATCAATGCAATTCTTAGACCGAGAAGAGTTGGCAAACTATAATTTTCAGAATGAGTTTATGAAGCCATTTGTTATTGTTATGAGGAGGAGTAATGCTGTTGAAATCAGAGAATTGATTATCAGATGTGTCTCACAAATGGTTCTGTCTCGTGTCAATAATGTTAAATCAGGATGGAAGAGCATGTTCATGGTATTGAAATCTTCTGATTTTCAACCTTATTTATGATGAAATCGACTGTTAGCCATTAAATTTTAGATTTGTTTGGATTAGATTCTACTAGCAATATTGTTTTTGACCTTTTGAAATCATTGCTTTAGGTTTTCACAACAGCAGCTTATGATGACCACAAAAACATTGTACTCTTGGCCTTTGAAATAATTGAAAAGATTATTAAACAGTACTTCCCATACATTACGGAGACTGAAACAACCACCTTTACTGATTGTGTGAATTGCCTGATAGCATTCACCAATAGTAGATTCAACAAAGACACTAGCCTTAATGCAATTGCTTTTCTTCAATTCTGTGCCACAAAACTTGCTGAAGGAGATCTTGGATCTTCGTCAAGGAACAAAGACAAGGAAGTCTCTATAAAAATCTCATCCCCTTCACCTCAAACTGGAAAAGATGGAAAACAAGAGAATGGAGAAACCAAAGACAAGGAAGATCATCTGTATTTTTGGTTCCCTCTGTTGGCCGGTAAGGAAACCGGATAAATTGGCTTTTCTCCCATCACAAACTATTTGCTTTTGCTAAGTTGTAGAACCTATTTGTTTGATTTCTCCCCTTCAGATTCAATGCCAATCATTTTTTTCACTATATTAATTATTTGTGGCTGGTTTGTGCAGGTTTATCAGAACTTAGCTTTGACCCTAGGCCTGAAATTAGGAAGAGTGCCTTACAAGTTCTGTTTGAAACTTTACGCAATCATGGTCACCTGTTTTCTCTATCTTTATGGGAAAGAGTCTTTGAGTCGGTCTTATTTCCTATATTTGACTCTGTGCGGTTTGCTATTGATCCTACTGGATACAACTCCCCTGAGCAAGGGATTGATGGTGACATGGGTGAACTCGATCAAGATGCTTGGCTCTATGGGACATGTACCTTGGCTATCCAACTGGTTGTAGATCTTTTTGTGAAATTTTACAATACTGTCAATCCGCTTTTGAGAAAGGTGCTTTTGCTTCTGGTTAGCTTAACAAGGCGTCGTCACCAAAGTCTTGCAGGTATTGGTATTGCGGCATTTGTGCGTTTGATGAGCAATGCTGGAGATCTGTTTTCAGAGGAGAAGTGGCTGGAAGTGGTTTTGTCATTGAAAGAGGCTGCCAATGCAACACTCCCTGATTTCTCTTACATTGTAAGTGGAGAATCATTGGCAATAACCCATGAACAAAATAATGGGGAGACTGCTGAATCTGACATGCCCAAAGATGAATCAGAGAGGCTGGTGACACACCGTCTTTATGCTTCTATATCTGATGTGAAGTGTCGAGCTGCTGTTCAACTTCTGTTGATTCAGGTGCTCTTTAACTTATTTCAATATCATGGAAGTATTACACAATTATATTTGTGTTTGTGGGTTTTGTGCTGTCCTTCCACAGCTCTGCTTAGGTGGTGCGAGTACGATGGGGATATGTGAAAGAAAAGAAAAATGTAACTATTCCAAGGACATCATGTTGAGTATCTACAATTGTGCAAGAGGGTGACTTTTGCACAGTATTGATACCAGGTCCTTTAATCTGAAAAAAATATACACAGTTCTAAACATAATAAGCATTCCTTCTTCCTTTTTCTGAAAGTTTTGAAAATTGGCATTTTTTTCTAGACAAATCGAGGTTATAGTTAAGAAAATGAGTTTGATCCTCAATTCTAGTCAAGGTTGCTCATAATTAGGAGACACTCAGAACGTATTAAATTCTAAACCAGCGTAAAGTTGAAGGGCCTCAGTTCCTTCCCTGATGCTGGTGTGTGGGTGTGATTGCATGTGCCTCAATGACATGTATGTTTTAATGGTTTCATATGCTGGTTTGTAATTGCTTAATCAGAAATATTAGTTTAGTGACTCAATCCACTGAACATGAAGTGTGAAGTTTCCATTATTGTGTTTGGCAGGCGGTGATGGAGATCTATAGCATGTACCGGTCTCATCTTTCAGCAAAAAGTGCCTTGGTGCTCTTTGATGCTTTGCATGAGGTGGCATCCCATGCACACAGTATCAACACAAATACAACATTACGATCAAAACTACAAGAGTTTGGCTCTATGACGCAAATGCAAGACCCTCCACTATTACGCCTGGAGAATGAGTCCTATCAAATTTGCCTCACATTCTTACAAAATCTTATACTGGACAGACCTCCAACTTTTGATGAAGCGGAAGTGGAATCCTGCCTTGTCAACCTCTGTGAGGAGGTTTTACGGTTTTACATTGTAACTGCCTGTCCTGGACAGACACCAGAAACTTTTACCAGTGGACAATGTCAGTGGCTGATTCCCTTAGGTTCTGGAAAACAAAGGGAATTGGCTGCACGTGCACCTCTTATTGTTGCAACACTCCAGGCCATCAGTAGTTTGGGAGACTCATCGTTTGAGAAGAATTTGCCCCATCTCTTCCCTCTTCTTTCGAGTTTGATAAGTTGTGAGCATGGGTCAAGTGAGGTCCAGGTAGCTCTCAGCGACATGCTCAGCTCATCAGTGGGTTCTGTTTTGCTTCGGTCTTGTTGATCTTGGTGTGAGACTCAACTGCATTGTGGGTGGTTCATATACTTCATCCATCTTAGTTGTCCTTTTCTCCATTTGCTTTATTACAATTTGTTACTGGAGATATAGAGTCAGAGTATGAAGAGGTAGATGATTTTGGATCAGCCAATACTTCTGAACGTTACCGTAGTTTATGCAGGAGCTTAGCTAATTAGTTGTCCAGATTTCATAGATGTCATCAGTTTTGGTGTTGTATGCTGGTCATATTTTTGTTCCAACCTTCCTAGCAAGAAACCTTGGAACAATTATTACCTGTAAAAAGTTGCCTATTAAGAATGTGAGTTAGAGGTTGTTTTCCTGTTTCTTTGATAATTTATTTCACCCTGGGTGACAGCAATGTTGGAATTTAAATCATGGACGTTGTTCTTTGACTTTTTCGATGTTTCTGCTATCTTGAATCACAAGCGATCGTGAGTTGAAGCCAAATGCGGATATCAATTATTGAGTGGAGGAAGCAACTTTACAGAAAATTGGCGAAATTATCTAACAATTGAAGTGGGGTATTTTGTCACTCTCTGCATAAAAAGGGCCTTTCTGATGAGGTAACATGTACATGGCAAAGACTAGCTAATTGGCAAGTGTTTGTCAATTTAATCATCACGATTTGAACATGGTCCTGTGCAGCTTGATTGCTCGCATGCTGTTATGGGCAACACAACCACATAGGCAAGCAGTTGATGATAATGTGGAACGTGGCATCATGCTACGAATGACAGTGCTTACGGCAGTTATCCAAGTATCATGCTTTAGCTGGCAGTTCTCATGGTAGTTCTTATGGTAGCTTTAAATTCTATAATTATTAATTTCATGTCATGTAAACCGTTATTTTCATTATTATGTAGAAGTCTGAATAGTGCAGTAGTGGCACCATCTTTTTAGGAGTCAATTATTAAACAATGTGTTTAAATTGTAAGCAAAAACATGGGAAAGAGGTAGAGAAATTTGACTTTTATTTTTATTGAGATCGTTGGGTTCTCTCTTGAACAAACCCTCATATATGTCAAAATAGGTTATAAAGGGAGAAAATCGGGTAAACACCAGTTCTTACAAATAGATTTCATTGTCAATCACCCTGTAACTCAATCACAAGTTCGAGACCGTAACAAATTGGTATCAAAGCTAGAAGTTATGGGTGATTCCTCAAACAACTTACAAATACAGTTGAGACATTTATGAAGATATATCAGGAGCATCGCCAACAAGATCGAGCATAACGAGAACAACTATCAGTTTGCATCGAAGAACTATCTCGGGAGCTAACAACGATCAGGCTAGAGGGTCAACAGGGAGAGAATGCAAGCGTTAATCTGGGACCCAGGGGATATCCCTAGACTGGCATTCATTTGGAGGGGTGTGTACCCATGCCCAGATACAACAGGTTGGAATTCCCTCTTTACGATGGGAAAATTGACCCATTAACGTGGCTGAGTCGCTGTGATCATTTTTTTCGCCACCAACATATTCTAGATGAAGAGAAGATTGAGATTGCCTCCTACCATTTGGATGGGGATGGTCAAGTTTGGTTTCTTAAATTGGAACGAGATCAACCTGGAATTATGTGGGAAGAATTTAAACGACAATGTCATCTTCATTTTGGCCTATCCATACAAGGCAACAAATTGGGAGAACTTTCCAAATTGCGTTAAGGGAGCACAGTAGAGGAATACCAATGAAAATTTGAGCAATTGGCAGCTTAAGAAGGCCCTCTCACTACTGAACAAGAAGTGGAGATTTTCATAAGTGGGTTGATGGACTACATTGCGATTGAAGTTGAATTGCATAGGCCCTGAGATCTAACCAGTGCAACGAGTCTTGCTCGGTTATATGAGCGAAGGGGTGGAGCAAAAAGGGTTGTGCTGCCTGCAATTAAATCATCACCAAATATGCCATATATTCCTTCCCACCAAAGATCTTTCAAGAGACTTAGCCGCATAGAGATGGAGGACAAACGAGCCAAGGGCTTATGTTTCAATTGTGATGAAATTTACAGCAAGGAACATCAGTGCAAATGTTAGTTCTAGTTAGATGTTGTGGAGGAATCCGTCCAAGAAGTAGTTGCAGACCAGGACCTGGAGGAAGAGTTTCCACCTGAAATCTCATTACATGGGATTACTGGAAGCGATTCAGATGGAAAAACAATGAGGATTCAAGGCATCATTATGAAACATAACTTATTGTTTCTTATTGATTCAGGAAGCACTCATAGTTTCTTAGATTCCAAATGGGTCACCAAGTTGGGACTTCCTTACGCAAGGAAGAAAGAGTTGCAGGTTGTGGTGGCAAATGGCAGCAAGATCAAATGTCCAGGACAATGTCAGAATATCCCTATTTTCCTGGTAATCAATTAATTCATATTGATTCCTATATTTTAACCATTGTTGTTAAAATCGCCAATCAACTCGATTTTATAATTTTTATACGGAAAAATTCAGGTACGATTTTAAGATTCCATCTTACGATCCGATTTTTTGAAGCCTCTTCCGTGTCGTGTCGTGATTTTGACAACCATGATTTTAACTTTAAATGGAGTGATGTTGTCTTAGGTGTGAATTGGCTGTAAACATTGGGTCCTATTTTATGGGATTTCAAAGCAAAATCCATGGTTTTTAAACAAAATGGAAGGGTGATGGAATTAAATGGGAACGAGAGTGCACAATCCTTCCCAACTGTAGAATTTTGAGCAGCAGAGATGGAACTCCCACAAGATACTACCCTTGTCCATTTATTGACTGAATTTAGTTCTATTTTTCAAGAGCCATAGGGTCTCCCTCCAGTAAGGTCATATGATCATCGCATCATTTTGGAGTTGGGCACACACCCTATCGTGGTGCGTCCATACAAGTATCCACATGCGCAGAAAGATGAGATTGAAAGGCAGTGCAAGGAGATGTTAGGTCGTGGTATCATTAGACACAGTCAATCACCTTATTGTTCACCAGTACTTCTAGTTATTAAGGCAGATAACACATGACGATTCTGCGTGGATTATAAGGCTCTAAATTCTAAGACAATCAAGGATAAATTTCCAATTCCAATGATTGATGAGCTATTAGAGGAATTGCACGACACAACCTATTTCACAAAACTTAATTTGCGCTCCGAGTATCATCAAATCAGAATGTGTCTTTCCAACATGGAAATAATAGCCTTTTGAACTCGTCACGGCCATTTTGAGTTCTTGGTGATGCCTTTCGGCCTCACCAACGCACCCAACACCTTCCAGGCTTTGATGAATGATGTATTCCAGCTATACCGTCGTAAGTTTATTTTAGTGTTTTTTGACAATATTCTAGTCTACAGTCAATTTTAGGCTGATCATTCTAGTCTAATTATAGATATATATAAAGTTTGAGTAAGTTGGACTTGTGTGCACCTTGGAATTTCGACCGTCAGCACCTATGTAATCACTCAAAATATTTTAGTTTATGTGGGAAGCAACGATTCTTCGAAAATAGCAGAATTCAATGTATAGACCAGAAAAAACAAACATAGGTCAAATACAGCTTAGCTCAGCTCAACTTCATTTGCCTTCAAAACTCAATGGATTTAATTTCGCCACTAGGTAAAATGCTTTGCGTATCACTGCCATGGAACTTGTGGATGGTAAGTGATGATGTTATTGATAACATCACATGAATTGGACTTTCTAGGCTTTCTTGGGCTGGATTGAATGAAGGTTTTCTGTCTTTCGTTTGAGTGGTTTTCGCAAAATAAGTTCCTTTTTAAAACAACAATGGACACTTTAATACTTGAATTAGTAAATTTAGGAAGAGCATAACTTGTTAGGGTTCCTTGTGCTCATGTTGTTCTTCATTAGAGATGATTATATCATAAAATTCTTTCCTTGAATGGAAGTAAACACCTTAGCATATATAGTGGTGAGAGATATGGTCAAGAATTTAACTAATGTAAGGCAATCATGAATACAAGTGATCATTTTGGGTGTCCTGCTAATAGTATTTCAAAAAAAAAAAATACTAGCTGAAAATAAAGGTATTCATGTTTGATTCACTTGCTTTTATTACTCAATTATGGTTCTTTATTGATGTTTTATATTGAAGAGAGTTCTATTTAGGAGAGCATCCAAGTGTTCTTATTAAAAGTAGTTCTAGAATCTATTAGTCAAGGATTCAATGGCAATGAGTTGTAGAGTATTCACATGTTTGGTATTTTCTTATTAAATCTCTAAAGCTATGCTCCAATGCTTTCATCTTTTATTGGGTTATAACAAAGGGTCGATATGCTCTATTTAGTTGGTGTTAGAATAAAAGATAAACTTAACATATAGATTTATAAAGGCCAATGATAGAGTCAAACTAAAGATTATAGTACCACACCCTAGCAAATCCACGTAATATTATCAGAAAATTTTGTACATGATATCACTCTTTTATGTTATAAGCTCTAAAATACTTTTGATATTTTATGCCTTCTTTAAGATTTATAAGATCATCATAGTTAGCTAAGTTAATCTCTATAACGATACAATCGTTAAATAGATTAGAGTATAACACTATATGACATATTAAAAAGTCTTCCACCTAGTAGGTTGATGTTTGAGTAACCAGTGCAATTACTAATTTATCTCTAAGTCATTTTTTTTATAAAGCAAGATTTTAAAAAAGATTGATAATGGCAACCATTTTCATGACTAGTGCTACTGAGGATTCATTTTATAATGGCTTATTTAGAGACTTGTAGTATCATGTTGATTTTCATATTATTCTATCATGTTCCTTTATGAAACTTAAGTCATTTTTATATACCTAATGCATGCAATGAAATTGTGTGTTATATTTCTCGTTGGTAAAATGAAAGAGCAGAAAATTATTCTTATTGCCAAAACAACATAGCACTTGCACTTGATATAAGAGTTAGTGGAGATTTTATTATGGAATATTAGTTATTCTTTCTTATCTTAAAGTTTTATCACTCATGAAAAGACTTTTTTCCTAGTGGATAAGAATAAACTAGATTTTTTTTATTCAATTTTTATAAATGGTGCTAATAATAATTCATGAAAAATCTCATACAAGAGTTGAGATTTCCAAGCTATATATATATGTATGTATGTATGTATGTTATGTTTTTCTATTTATGAACTTGTATGACTTATTGTCTAGTTATTTGTACAAAAATTTAATGGTTATTAATTATTTTTGGAAGTATTGGATGGCTAATGGTGGTTCTTGGAATTTTTGATTTGTTAATGGTGGTTATTGAGACTAATTAGTGGATAATGATGGTTATTAAGATTGTTAGATGTCTTATGGTTGTTCTTAAAACTATTGATCATGTATGAAATTATTTTTATAGTATATCCAGACACCATTGCATTGATAAATCTTGGTCACATATATTTATCTTATCTCATGTGTTGCAATTACAAGTACCTTAATATATGTGGAGAAATGAATTATACTATTTATGAAATTATGGTGCTTGATATGTAGGGTTAGTGTTAGGAAAAAACCATTAGCATAAAAATATCTACTACATGGTCTGATAGGAAAAAAATGGTGCATAGAATTTATATGTTATAGTGTTCTTGTAGATGAAAATGCATGCAAGTGATTCTAGTATTAAACATTGCGTGGAAAAAATATGGTACTTGCATTAAAACTGAATAAAATGCATTAAGATGCGTGTCATGTAGGAATATCCTTGCTTTGTAAGGAAGAAATGGGGAAAATAAAAGAGATGAGATGAGAGAATAGAGATAAAAAGAAAATAAAGAGAAAGTATAAACTCTAACTATTTGATTCTAACTCAAATAACTTAAAAAGATTTTTCTTACCACAAGTCATTTCCAAGTTGTATTGTAAATTAACATCATTAAATAACATTAGTAATTTATTAGTTCAAACTAAATAAAAGAAACTTTCATATGCGCGCGCATGAGTGCCCGTGTATTAATAGATGAGATTGAAATTGCAACTTTATTCTAGGAAATCATGTCTACAAAAAATTTCCTCGTTGAATTTTTTATTCCTTTTTAATTAGAAAAGTGATGGGATTGATAAAACAATCTAGATCAAGGTCTATGAAATTTTTGAGAAAGATAAAGAAGTTGATATAGTAATATATAAATAACAAAATATTTCATTATAAATGTTAATAATAATGGTTATACAATACGGTTTGTTTTTTTGTTTGTGAAAAATATATGATTTTAGAAGAGTTATTATACAACAATTTGATAAACAAATCCTGAATATGGAGTATGGATTGAATCTAATCTATTTTGGCAACACAAGAAAAGGTTATTGGTTATGACTTGGATAATGTTAGTTATAATTACAAAACATGATTTCATGTTCTTCTTGCTATATCTTTTAAATGTTCCATTAAATGATTGATTTCAATTACTTATAAATGGCATGGGGTGGAGGTTATGGTTTCTATGATTAGGTCATCGTTCTATATGATTTTTTCATTCATTAAGCATTCCATAAATACCTTGTTCGAATCCAAGTCAAAGGAAGAAAAATATGATATATCAATCCTTGAAGATGACAAGATATCCAAAGATGAATTCCTAAAATGATTTGAAGATGACAAGATATCCAAAGATGAATTCCTAAAATGATTTGGCATTGAAACTGCTATTATTGTATAGTTAGGTTGGTATTGATTAATGACTTGAAATCCGATGATATTCATATACATCCAATGTTCTTATTTCCTAAAATCATAGGTTTTGGAAATAAAAGATTCCACTGAAGGATCTAATTTATAATAAATCATGTATTCTTTCAATGTTTAGTTTCTTGAAAGTTTTTGTTATATATATATATATAGCTCTTTAGATTTAATTTTCCAATGAAACCGATTAATTATATAAGATAATATGAGTATATACATAAAAAAACTCATTTAAAAAGATATATTAAAGAATAATATATATATATATCAACTAACAACTGTGATTATTATTATAACCTGTATTGCTGTACTCGTAGTAATATTTAAGAGCAGCCATCAACATTTGTTAGGATGGTAAGTTTACATAAATATCCAGATTCCACTTTCAAAGCTGGCGCTACATTCAGAAAAGATGATCATGTCGAGGAGGAGGGAAGGGTATCTCTGCAAACATGCAAAGGCTATTGGAGGAGTGGTCTTCGTTTTGGTTCTGTGTAAATGCGATGAAGACATATATTGACAGGTGCAAATGGCAGAGAAGGGAATGGGATTGCTTTGAATGTAGTGCCAATCCGACATGGTGCATCAAATGGAGCTCATGGGATTCAGGGCGTGGAGGTGAGTGATTCTTATCATTTTGATTTCGATTGTGACTGTGATGGCAGCCAGCACAGAAACTGAGCTGCATTGTCTTTTCTTCTTCTTTTTTTTTTTATTCTACGCGAGGTGGGAGACGACTCTCGATAGCAAGCGGCAGCTTCCTTTCGTGACCCATCATTTTCTCACGAATGATTCAAAAATATCTCTCAATCTTGATATTTCATGCCGCTCGTGCATGCTATATACATACATAGACTACACTACTCTTCTTGTCGTTGTTAGCTTAGTTTTGCCTTTTCTCCGTCTCAGCTCTCACATCGCCAGTGATCAGTTTTTGTTTTTGTCAGCGCCACCCACGCTGTCACACTCATGCCCACACGCCCTGGTCTGTGATTCAACAGCATCCAGCACCATTGACGATGCAGTCAAAACATAGATGTTTTCTGCTTCCCACTCATGCATCTATTTAATTGAAACCTACTAGCTGGTGCCCATCTGTAGCAACCTACACATGCCATTGTGCCTTGTGTACCGTAATTTTTTTCAGCACTGAAAGAAGACGGGCTTCAAATCAAAACCTTTGCATTCAGGTTAAGTTTTTTTTTTATTTTTTATCAATGAAGCCTTTAACATATATAATATAAAAGCTCACTTAATAACTCCATTTTTGAGATTATTTATTTAGTAATATAATCGTGTTAAGCTGCTACACCCTAATTTCTGAATGTTTTTTTTTCCAAGGAGACGTTATTTTATCCCTTTTCACAACATGTTTTATTATATATCCTCTTTCAGTAATTATTACTCAACAGCACACAATAACTAACCATTAGAAATGATTATTCTCTGGTAGTAAAATGCAAAAAAAGAAGAAGAAACGAATGACAAGATCTGTTGAGTTCTAATCAGATTATAAGATATTGATTAGGCGTGTAACATTGGTTAAGAAGTATTTATGATAGATAACTTTACTCAAAATGAAAGGGTTCTATAAGCTAATTGTTTTTTTAGGATGATAAATCGCAAAAAAAATTCATTTTCCAACAAAGATTATTATTATCCTTATAAATGATCAATTTTAATTTCCTTTCTTGAATGATTTTAATAATATATATTTTATACTGGTTTATTGCATTTAGTAAAATATTAATTTTAAAATTTCAACTTAGAAAATCGATGGAGAAAACAAACCTGCTGACCATCACCATCTTATGTATGTATGTATGTATGTATGTATCTATATGTATGTATGTATGTATGTATGTATGTATGTATGTATGTATAATAGACGAGAAAATAGTATTAACATTTGCTAGTGACATGAAGATAATGGCAAAACTAGCTAGCAAAATAAGTTGAAAACAAAAAATAAAAATAAAATAAGCTATATGCCAACAAGCATATAATGAACAGAACTTGAATGCCTTATTGATTTGATCAAAGGAGGATCCCATCAGAGCAAGTCCATGAAAGTTTTCTTCAAATGTTTTGAGCCATAGTGTCAGGCGATGAGGAAACTAGCTCAAATACCTCAAATGGTAGAATCCCTCAAGAGCACCCTCTTATTTCTAGCTAATTAAATACCCCGCCATTATTCTCCAAACAATTCCACTCTGAAATAGTACTCGCCATACACCACTGACAATCCATCCATTGAATAAATCTGCACCAACATTTCAAAAATATGCAACTATATGTGTGAAAGCATCACTCAAGGAGGCCTAACAGTACGTACGGCTTCTTTCGAAAATATACAACTCTCACGTAAAACTTCGAGCAGCGCTCATTTACAAACAGATTATAATCAAATTTCGTGCAGATGAATGTGACAATTACTGTAATTGAGTTCAACCAATCATGTAATTAAAATGCGTGAAATCCTCGACCCGTCATCTATATTTATCTATACATGGAAGTTTTTTAGAATTATTTGCTTGTATTGACACATTTTCCTAAAACATTTATGAAAGAAAATGGTTATGGACGAAACATGTACCTGAGCATAGCACATTGACCCAGTACTTCCGGTTGGTGCCTTGATCTGTAGTTTTCGGTTCTTGTCGCCGTGCTCCGATTTGTCCCAACAGGTTCGTTTTGTTCTCTCCATCATTTTCCTTCATCATTCCCTATGGCTTTTTCGGGGTAATTATAACCCTGCCTTTCTAAATTATTCCTGGAGCTTAATGAAGACTCCTTCATCGAATAACTTCTTTTTCTACACTGTTTTCCCATGAGGTGGGATACACTTGGATCGATCTCTCTAAATTATTAAAGAATTATTTTATCTAAAAATTTAAGTTATTAGATGATGTTTCAGAATATAATTTATATTATTCACTAACACATCTCTTCAAGTAAAAACTTTTTAGATTTAAAACTTGTATAGACTCACATTACATTGTGCTTGATTTATATCAAATAGAATAGAATTGTGAAATTCAAACTTGTAACCAATAGGTCAACCATATTAAATAACCATCTCACATAAAATCTAAACTGCTAGGCGATATCCTGAATATAATTTATATTATTCTCTATTATAAACCACCATCATAGTACTTGGAACCAAACATATTAGGTTATGATAGTTCTTGATTCGACTGGAGCAACTATATTTATGATGACTAAAGGTACACCAAACACAGTAATCATATGGGAGATGTAAAGCCTATATAACATTAAAGAATTTATATATTATTCTGAGGTTTTCATAAAAATTAAGAACTTTAACCCTTGATGAATAAAAATATTGCACTAAGCATGTTTATATGGACTCAAATTATTTAATTGATTTTCGCAACATTTTGTGGTATCATGAATCATTATTGTAGCATATTCCTGTAATATGATAATAGATTTGACCCACATGTGTTATATAGATGCTTGTAATATCGATTTGTCAGAAAGGGACTGGCCAAGTTATCTCGGAGGCACAGAGATTAACGCCCGTATTCTGGACAGAAACATGGAGCTTCCCTTGCCTTGTGTTTAACCTTCCCTTGCAATCCGGGGAGGAGCAAAACTGAACTAGAACGAAAATCAAGTTACCAAGATCAGAAACGATGTCGTATGATTCCTAGGCGAAACTGGGGTGTGTGTTGGAATATGTTCCATTCCACGGCCATGGCGCATGCATGTGATTGTGAGTTGGAATTATTTTTTATTAGCATAAGTATCCGGGCCAGACCCGATGAATTTCGAAGAGATGCAAGTTCTTAGCGTTAAATTGTAGGCTTTGTCCAAGTTCGATTACTCCATAAAATTATTTGCACCAGATAAAAATAGAACATGGTATCTAGAACAAGATCACGCCCTCGAGTCCAGCTCGTTTCTTTCTGGGCAACCCCCATGAATTTGTTTTTAGATTGATATTGTTTTTTAAAATATTTTTTATTTATAAATATATAAACATAAATTTAAAAAAATAATAATCTATAAATATAAAAAAATTAAAATAAAAAAATTCAATTTTTTTTCAAAAATATTTTTTAAATACAATATCAAATCATGTTTTTAACAACGATTTTTTCAAAGGTGCTTGACGTCCTATTATAAATTCTGCTGATTAATACCGTTACCCATTGAATTTAACTCCATTCCCTGCCCTACTATGATTGAACTTTTGAACTCCATTCCCTGCCCTACATTCACGTAGTATACTTTCCAAATATATATATATATATATATATATATATATATATATATATATAACACAAGTACTTGCATACTGTGATCGTACAAACACCTCGAGCTTTTCAATATATGACGATGAAGAAAAATTATATATAACCTGGAATTTCGCATGATCTTTTCACGCTAGTTAGCCAAATTAGTTCACAAAAAGAATTTAATGCAATGGATTTCTAATCGTATGAAATTAAATAGTTGTATTCATGATTGATTAACTTTATTTTGCATTCAGAAATGTCATTTAAAAGGAAAAAAATAATGTTGGATTAAAGAAAAATATGAGTCATTGAGAATTAGTTTTGATATTAATTTTTTACATTTCTTATTAGACCCATTTCTTTTATAAGACTAAAAATATAGATCATGTTTGTCATTGTATTTTAAATATATTTTTAAAAAAATTAATTTTAAATTAAAAAAATTTATGTTTTTATATCATTTTCATTTGCTTATGTCAAAAATAATTTTTAAAAAATAAAAAATTATTTGATATATTTTTAAATAAAAAACACTTTAAAAAACAACATCAATTACACTCTCAAACAGGCACATATGGTTCACCCATTAATTATTCATGCTCCAAGTCAACCAATATTTTAGTTTAGTTTAGTTCTAATCAAGATTGATAATTTGAGAAGAAACAATATATACACTTTGATAAAGTTGATTGTAGTTTAGTTTACACTCAAGCTGGTTTATTATCCATATAAATAGTGTGGGGAAAATATTGTAATTTCTCTTATTTAACATTATGGATAGCTATAGTGTTTTTCGTTGGACTATTTTTTTAATATATAACCGGATTGCCTGTTTTTTTTTTTATAACCGTAATCTCTGAGTCAGCTGCCGCGCACCATGACTAATCCCTGAAACCACTTTTTTCTACATTTCTCTCTCTCTCTCTCTCTCTCTCTCTCTTTTATCTCAGAAGAGCCGGAAAAAAAATCAAGGAATCAAAACTAAACCAATTTTTTTTTTGTTATATAACTAGATTGTCCTTTTTTTATTGTTTTAATAGGGGTGTCCAGGCCAGTTTATGCACACCACGACTAATCTCTAGATTCATTTTTTTTCCTGATTGTTTTTTCCACTTGTACCTTTTTTTATAATCGAGGTGTCCGTATCAGTTTATGCACACCATGATTTTTTTTTCACACACATATATTTTTTTTATAATCGGAGTGTTTTAATCAACTTAAGCTCACCACGTCTAATCTCTGAACCCACTTTTTTTATATATTTTTTTCTTTGTTTTTTTTTATCTCAAAAGAATAAAAAAAAATCAAGGGATTGAAATTAAACCAAAAAATTATATATATAAATGGTGTTGGGAAAGCATTGTAGCTTTCCTCACAGAACAATGTGGATTACTACATTGTTTTCCCTTGCATTGTGTTTGTTTTAACCAGGTTGGTTTTTTTTTTTATGATAACTAGGGCATCCGGGATAGTTTACACGCACCACGACTAATTTTGAGATCTTTTTTTATATTTTTTCCTATTTGTTTTTCCCACATAGACAACTTTTATTGGTTTTTTTAAAAAAAAACTAAGATGTCCATGTCAGCTTACGTGCATCATGATTGTTTTTTCCATGTATATATTTTTTTTATGATAATCAGGGTGTCTGAACCAATTTACGTGCATCATAACTAATCCCTTAACTCATTTTTTTATCTCAAAAAGACCGAAAAAATCAAGAGATCAAAACTAAATCAAAAAATAAAAACTGAAATACCAAACAAGAAATTATATATGTTAAAACTAGATAAAAAATATTTAAATTCAAGTGGCAGAGCATCGATTTATGGCTCTTAATTACTAAATTTGGACGTTAAAAATAAGCTCAAATTTAAATCAATTTGAGCAAATGAATTTGTCGAAAATTATCCTTAATAATAATCAAGATTGGAGAAAAGTCCAGCCATTAATTTGCACTCCTGATTTTTATTATGCATGTATTTATTATTAATAATTTATCTTCCAATAATGCCGTGCGTATGCGAGAGGCGCACCATGTTGAATATCTCGATGAGGAGGAGGAGGAGGAGGAGGAGCTGGGGCTGAACAAAATCCCATAGGTGGGTGGGCCCCAAACTACTGCATACACATCAACATCAATGCATTCGCATTCCTAGAAATCAAGAGTCCCCCTTAAGACACGCCCTGACTGCCCCATATTGTTTCTGTAGGTCCAGCTCTATTTCCCATGTCTCACGCGCCACCATAGATCACCCCTTCCACTGGAATACCCCCTATCCCTTCACAGAATTACTAAGATTGCCATTTTAGTAAGCAGTTGAAACTGCTAATTGTAACGCTCTTCTGGGAAACTTGTTTACAACAACGTTATGCATAGAGCTCTTATCAGTTTTAGTTTATATGTTGTTTGTCATTTTCTAATCTTAATAACGCTTAATTTTTCTTATTGTAAGAAAGCTTTCACCTTTTTGCATCTCATTGTCAATGGCTGCGCTCTGCGACTGAACTTTTATGAACTTGCAATGCAAACAGTAAAAAAAGGAAGAAGAAGTTCAGAAATCCATTTTCCATATCTTAAACAAGCTTCAGCGATTTAAAAGGGTATGTTAAGAATAGGCTTGTTGGCAGAAATTTAGAATCAAGTTACAGGTGAAAAGAGAGGAGAGGAGAGGAGAGGAGGAAAAATGGCACAACGAGGGGCTTCGAATTGCAGTACAAGCTGGAGGGACGACAGAATGATCTTGCATAACAGGCTTTTTAAGACATTTTAAGGAGGGGAAAGGAGAAAACATGCTGGGACCCGACGGTTTGTGAGAGACAAAAGAGTGAGAGAGAAGTAGGACCCACACACCGCCATGCGCACGATGTCTTATTACCAAAAACTAAACCCATCTATCACCGAGACATCGACCCGGTGGGATTAGCCCTTGACCTAACCCTAACCCGACGGCACACATTTTCTATCTATAACCAAATCCCAAAACACGAGAGGAAACCCCCCCTCCCCCCTCTCTCATCAGCTATTGCTTTAGCCTTTTTTTTTGCAACTTCTCTCTCCCAGACCTTTAACCAGCAGTTTTCTTTATCTTCGTAGGATAGGAGCTGGCTCGACACTTGAAAGTATGGCCTAAGAAATTAAAACAGTAGAAATCAGTGGAGAGGTAAAGAGAAGGATGGGCTTGATTTAGTTACTTATTTCTGCTGAGATTTTGGTGGCTGTTGCTTAAAAGACCATCCTTTTCCATCTTTTGGTGAAGGTTAGTGTTGGATTTAATCCATTTACTGAACATCCGAAGATAAAGAAGCCATAAAAGGATGGAAAGGGACAAATCAAGAACCACCTAACTAGGATCTCTCTTTGCTGCTGTCTTTCTATTTTCTGGCTAGTTTTTGTATGTTTCAGCTAATTTAATTAGGTTGATTTCAAGCTACCAAAAAGAAATGGATCCAGTTGCAGCTCATGGGCGTCTTCTTCCTCCACCTTTCCACACAAGAGATTTTCATCTACATCAATTTCAACACCAGCAACAACAGAACTCTGAAGATGAGCAAAGTGGTAACGGTAACATGAACCGTGGTCAAAAGCGAGAGCACGCTGAAACCGCCACTAACAACAACAAAGCAGAAGGCAACGAATTGGTCCCTTCAAGTGCTGGTGAAGAAGGAGAAATTACAAGAAGACCAAGAGGTAGGCCTGCTGGGTCTAAGAACAAGCCTAAACCACCAATCATAATCACAAGAGATAGCGCAAATGCCCTTCGATCCCATGTCATGGAAATCGCTTCCGGTTGCGATATCATGGAGAGTGTATCCACTTTTGCAAGGAGGAGGCAAAGAGGAGTTAGCATTTTGAGTGGGACTGGAACAGTAACAAATGTAACACTTAAGCAACCAGCTACGCCTGGTGCGGTGGTTACTTTACATGGAAGATTCGAGATTTTATCGCTTTCAGGTTCGTTCTTGCCACCTCCAGCTCCACCAGCTGCTTCAGGATTGACTATTTATTTAGCTGGTGGCCAAGGCCAAGTTGTTGGAGGGAGTGTGGTAGGCCCACTTATAGCATCTGGACCGGTGGTGATCATGGCTGCTTCTTTTGGTAATGCAGCTTATGAGAGGCTGCCTTTGGAAGAGGATGAGTCGCAAGCACCGGTGCCGGGAACTGGGCCTTTAGGGTCACCAGGAGTCAACAGCATTGGGCAGCAACAACACCAACTAATGCAAGATCCAAACACATCTCTTTTTCAAGGGTTGCCACAGAATCTACTAAATCCAGTGCAACTCCCATCTGAAGCCTATTGGGGCACAGGCGGCCGCCCTCCTTATTAGTAATAAAACAAGAATATTTGTGGTTTTTTTTTTCCTTTCTTTTGCTCTTTGCTTCTTTAATTAACTTCTTAATCATCCATCTTCATTCCCCTTCTTGATTTAAGAATTAGGTATCTTTCTAAGATTTTGATCGTCAGGGTTTTCAGTTGCCTGTGATTGAAGAAGGATGTACAAATTTATGGGTTTTTTTTTTTGTGGGTTTGGTGTTTATCAGATCAGTAGCTCCTTTGATTTAGCTTGAAGATGAAGCAGCATCGTCCGGTTATGGCATTGCAATTATCTCTATCTGTTTATTTTTTCTTCAGCTGCAGTTCTGATAACTTGCCTGATAATTAATCTTTCAAATACTCTTTTCTGAAGAAGGAAACAGAAAAACAAATATTGTCCCATTCATTTTTTTTCCTTTTGTTTATGTTGTGTGCACGCTATGAATTTGACAAGTTCTATGTTACATGATCCGAACACTGTCATCTATTAATTGTTTTACAAAATATAATTATAGTAGACTTCTGGATCTCCTTAGACTCTGGTGATTTAATTCTATATTTTTTTCAATACAGTAGTTTTGTTTTGTTTCCTGTACATTGGTCTCGAAAAGTTCCTTCTGAAAGTGTGATTTGTCTGTCATATTTAGCAGCTTCTTTAAAAAAAAATCTCAAGTTAGGGACAATCACAAGGTTGGTGAATCATCACTGCACTTGAAGAAAGTAATTAAGGTGATGGGAAGCAATGAGCTTAAGGTGGTGATATCTTGTTTGTTTGTTTTTTATTTCTGACTGGTTAGGGTTTTCATTGAGCATTATGGAAGCAGTGGCAGAGAGATGAACATTGGGTACTGGGTTACACGTGCATTTCTCTGTAAAAGCTCCTTTTCGAGGCAACATTGATGCACATAAAACTTCCATGTAAAGGCAGGAAAAACAGACCTGAAGCGTTAAAACTTTATCCACCCCTCTGTGTCTCTAAAACTGTTACTCCAAGGGTAGGGACGAGTCGATAAAGGTGAGCATTATCAAGACATGTATAAGAAATTAGATAAATAAAATTCTGAATTCTTGAGTGAATATATATATATATATATATATATATATATATATATATATATATATATATATATATATATATATTACTGATTTAGTCATTTAGCTTGATTCTTCATTAATTAAGCCGAAATTTGCTGATATATAGCTGGTAATTAGTGAGCTTGCGTACGTTGCTCCTCTTCTTCTCCTCGAATGGGTCTTACCTAGCAAACAATGGTTTTCTATTTTTGTTCGTGGTGTCTTTTTCTTTAAATTAAATCAGTCTCTGTAATTTATATTTATTCTTGTCTTGCTACGCTATTTTATTTGCTACTTGGATTTTCTAGTGTGTTAATTATGTGTTTAGACTTGGGAGGATTAATTTCCTCGATCTTCATATCACTAGATATATTTAATTACATAGTTTTTACGGGGTTTAAACCGAGAAAAAATAGAATATAAATGGCAGCTAGATTTTGTAAACTTTGTTATTAGTATTATTAGCTAAGTGGACCGTGTTTGTTGTCCTTTGCCCCAGATGCCATTATGGCTGTTCATGATTCTTTGAACTAACACTTCAATGATTAAACCTATCTGTATTGATAAAATATTAAGACTCCACTCTTATTATGTTTGCCTTTTGCTTTCTTTTCCGGAACCAATCTCTTGAAAGAGCTACGAATTTGATGACGCCCCACGTCTCTCTTGTGCTTGCATTAGCAAGTTAGCTCAAATATTCATAGTCTCATTCTACATATAGATCTCAAATTGACGAGCTCTCTCTCATGATTTGGCTTTTGAAAGTGGCTGCTCGCCTTTAACTCACGCCTAAGATTGTGTCCATGATATCAACAAAATAAAACATTATGCTTGCACTATATACAAAGTTTAAAATTGATTTTCCTTTATTTCTTTTGTATATGGACCTTTTATGATAAGATTTTTTTTGCATTTTTTTCCTCCAAAAATGATTGGAGTTAAGCACTGCTCGGGGGCTTACCTCATTGTTGTGTTTAGATTTTTGCTCTTTTACTAGGATTTATAGACCCTTTCTAAGTTAGGTTCTTAAGACTATAAATGTTAAGTTATGTATATTGCCCTGCTTCCATTCATTAACATCATTCATTTTGTTATTTTTCTTTTTTATTCCTCCAATTTGACATTCCTTAGAGAAATAAATTAAGGTCTTTTTACCTATCATGCTACTACTTTGTATTTCTATAATTCCACCTATTTTTGAGTTGTTCAATAGATAGTAATTAAAATTTAATACAGACAACAAACTTGCGGAAGAGATAGTTGAGTATCTACTTCGTAATTTTATAATGCCATCTTCTTTGTAGATTACAATTAATGATGTTTTAAAATATAATATTTTCAAAAATATAGTTTTTTAGTATTTAAACCCTGGATAATCATATGTTTATATCAATATTCCCTTCAACAAAGCTCGTGAAGTTTATGGTTGGTAGTGGAAAACCCAACACTTGCAAAACAAACCCTTTAGTTGAGTTTAGGACCCCTCAAATGATAAAGTCGGTGGTTTTTAGTAAGGAATTGCAATAAATGAAAGGATAAGCTTTAAATTTTAAGAGAAAGAGTATTTTTTTTTTTAAGACAAATTCTCTAATAATTAAAATACAAATACTTGGAGAATAAAAATTATAAATCCTTTAATTGGGTAATTTAGATGGCATTCATAGCTTTTTAATCTTGTCATGTTGTTATTATAGAGAGGTTAGGGAGTTATTTCCTCAAGTTAGTGCTAATAAAAAAATAAATATCTCCTACCCAATATTAATGAGGAATAAATATTATTCACACAAAATTAATGTGGGACAAGTATTCATTTCACAGTAGTGGTATTCATGGAAATACAATGGGCTCTTAATATATACCTAGAGTTATAGGAATGAGTATTCTTAATGATAACATTTTATGCTAAAAGTCGTAGGAATAAACAAACAAAATCTTATAGCTTAACACGAGGCCTATAATGATCATCAAGCAACCTATTTAGACTTGACACAATGTCAAACCATAGGTGACGGGTCTCATAGCATGTCAAACCCATGTGTATTTGGATTTAGCTTGTAAATGAACCCAATGTTATTGGGTCTAACACTTTGTCAGAACTATATGTATTTGGGTTAACGTGTAGCTAAACCTAAGGGCCTGGGGTATGGAATCTTTTTTAAATTATTTGGTTAACAACATTGTTAATGTGTACTTTTAAGGTCAAATGAAAATTGAGATCCATTAACTTTTAGAGTTAAGACTTTGTTCGAGTTTAGTCTTCAACATAAGATATTTAACATACAACATTGCCATATTATAATTAAACTATAGATAAATGAAAAATTAATCTCAAAGAACCTTTGGTTGGTATGTTTTGGTGAAACTAAAACTCTTAAAAAACTACATTCCACATTGAAAATAGACAAAAACTTTCTTAATATTGATAAAGTGAGAAGTTAAGAAGTTAAAATTAGACCTAAAGAATACATAAGCTTTCAAAAGGAAAATGTCCTAAGCAAACTAGGCTTTGGGCTTAAACCCCCAAGTGCATTCGCTCGGGTTTTGGATCAAGCTTGGGCTTGAGTTAAGTTTGTTATACAATAATATTTTGAGCTACAAAAGAAAGTATCTTGTTAATTGAGATTTGAACTTGGATCTAATTCATGAAAAATCATTCCTTTTAACTTTTATGGTTTATCCAATTCATGGAAGAAAGAATTTGATTATTTTTTTTAAATTCTTTTAAAAGTACCTGAACAGTTTTTCCAACTCAATATTTACTTGGTTTAAATACAAAAAAAAAATGATTTGATTTATTATGGATATTCAAAGTTGTTAGTAGGGTAAGTTCATGAACTTTTGACTCCTAAAATTCTCTATAAAAACATATTGAATAAAAATGTTTGGCTTGGTAAATTTTGCATTGTTTTGACAGAATTTGACACTCTTCTTCAACTACTTTTTTAGCTTTCCTCTTCTAGTTTTAAAGGTTTTCTTTCTCTCAAAATTCCTCATAATCTAGAGTTTAGGTTTGGTCTGTATAAATGGATAATTTATACTATTTTCTTGGTTCATTGGACCTTGTAAATGAGTAAACCCAAACAAGGTCATGATGTTGGAATCTTGCGAGGCTTATGTTACATCTAATGAGTGGCAATAAATCTTTATGAATAATGATTGATCATTGAAAATAATAAAATTTGATCAAATTTAAAATGCTTTAACAGTTTAGTATGGTTTTGGTTTTGTTTAATCTTATACATTAGCATGTATGCATGTTAAGATTGGAATCATATTATTTATGCAACATTATATATTTGTTTAGCTAGCATATTAGGCCTTTTGTTATTGTAAATAACCATGTACTCATTATGTTGTATGCTTATAAACTAAATATATTTTCACATTTTTCTAATTTTAATTATGAATTTGTACAACGCTCTCAACAATGACTAGAATTAGAAAACATTTGTATTTGCCGTTTCTTTTTCTTTTACCTTGAAAGACGTATATATAAGTATCTGAGATGAGTATTTGATTTTGATTTTTTTCTGACTTTTATGCATTGATATTTTTTATCTCGATCTTAAATCAGTCATTCGCATTTGGAGATCAAAAAGATTTTTTCTCCTCTAAGGTGTCAAATCATAGCTGGTGATTTTGGAATTAACCCTCTTGTTATCGTAGTCAATTAGTTAAACTTTTCAAGAGGATTAATTGTCATGTAATAATACAAGAGAGATAGGCCTTTTCACACACACACACACACACACACACACACACACACACACACACATATTGGACATGATTGTTAGAGTTTGGATTTGGTGGTGGCCGGTGGGCTGATGACTATGGAGCGGACTACTAACCCAAGCAATAAAGAAGTGATCATCAACCCAGATCCAATAAATTTTGGGATTTAGGCTCTCAGTTCGCCATATAAGAAAAGGAGAGTGTTTTTGGAAAGACTTCCTAAGAGTATCTCTAATGAATAAGTCATCTCAAAAGGCAAAGTTAAACAATTTTAGCTTTTTTTTTACTTTTAACTTTTTCAACATAATAACTATTTTAATAGCTAAAATAATTTTTTTTGTTCTTGAGTTGTTATTTCTACCCTTAATAGAAAAGTCACAAGATAAAATAAAATAAATATACTCATTGGAATATTGTTTAAATTAATTAAAACACACAAGAAAAGAACAACATAAGCAAAATTGTTGTTTCTCTTCGAAACCAAACATAACAAGAAATTAGCACTCTCTTCATTGAAATTCTTCTCCTTCACCCTTAATGGCCCTAACTCTCCTCTTCTTCTTCAACCCAACAGATTTAGTCTTCTTTAGTAAACCACCTAAAACATTATGTTTTAGCTTTGTCTCTCTCCTCTATTTATATTTCCCTCAACTTATGATGTAGACTCCCTCTGCACTCTTAAAATTATTTTCCATATTCTGGAATCTGATTCTGTCTGTTATGCTTGTTATCTTATTTCTTCCTTCCAATAGATCCACAAATATATTGATTGGACTTCACTTTGTAACGAACCCATTTCAATCTTGTTAGTGAGTTGGGGTTAACAACGTGATTTGAGGCAATTACTCACTCTACTGCACGTGTTTTAATGGTTGATAGTCATTGCCCCCATCCATTTGCATAACTTGAATTATCAGAATGAGAGTGTGGTTGTTCTATATACAAGCAATGACAAACAACAAATTGATTTGGCTTATGGTTTTAAAGTTTCAAAGTTCAAAGTTGGCTGCGAGTGAGTTGAATAGTGATGACGAGGGGGGAGAGAACTCCAAAGAAAAAAAAAAGATAATGAAAGTGAGAGAGATAAGGATGATGAGTCATTGAGGAAGCAGAGGATGGTTTTTAATAAGGATGAAGTTGACCCAGTTCATTTGTTTAGGAAATTGAAGAGGGAGTATTATCGTTGGGGTACTTTCCATGGAAAGTCCTCAGGGTGTTTGATGTATCGCATTTGCTGAGGAAGAACACGAATGAGCTATTTTGGATGACTTCTGTCTTACAAACTGATCAATTTGTTCATGAGAGGTTGACGATTAAGAGGTACCAAGAAGGGGTCATGGAGCTTGAGCAATATATTAATAGTTCATGGAATTTAGAGGTAGTTATTGTGGTGATCCTCAGATATGGAACAAAGATTTCAGCACCTGAGTCTTCAAAGATTGCCTATGAGGATGAACCTCAACTTGTGTTGTTGAGAGAGTGGAATTTGTTTGATTCAATGTTGTGTTTCTCGTATATGGCTACAAAATTGAAGACATGGAATGAAGAAGCTGGAACTTCTTCTTGCTAGAATGGGATTTGCCCTCTGGATTGCCATCAAAAGTTTTAATACATGAATTAAAATATTAATTGTATAATTATATTATATATAAAATAATTGCATTATATTTAAATGATATACAAAATATATTAAAATATATTTAGCTCTTTTAAATAGTTTTTATCATTGGAATATACAAATAAAAAATTATAATATAACATAATCTAAAAGAGGACGAGAATTCACTGTAGACTGTGTCTAAAATCACTGTGGATTTCAATAGTATATTTTCGGTTCGGTTCGGTTTTCGGTTCGTTCGGTTCGGTTGGTTTTCTGGTTTTCTGATTTTTTTATCATTATTTACACAGTGAAATCACGCTTTTAGCCCTTGAAAAAGATAAAAAAAAAAATGGTTACGGGTGGAGGGGCTCCGCGGTAATTGCACAATTTCGGACCGGCCCGGCCCGGTCCAGTCCGGTCCGCCTAACTTTTTAATATTTTATATTTTTTTTTAAATGGATAATTACGGGTTTAGCCCCTAATAAGATAAAATTGATGACTTAGGCATAGGGGTGTACCGGTAATTGACCATTATTTTTTATTTTATTTTCTTTTTAACCCACGCTCTCTTTGTGTGGCGCGTGCGGCGTGATACGGTGGTCGGAGACAAGCTACCGGCCTCTCTCTCGATGCGCAGCTATGTAGTCGTCCTCCCGGTGCGGCGTGTGTTCTCCCCTGATTCCCATGGACGCGACGGTGGCCGGTTAAAGCTCGATGCCGCCGTTTTTCTCTCTCCTGCACGTAAAACTGCAGGAGAGTCCCTCGGGTTTTACATCGTTTCACTTCGGTCCCTGGACTTTTTATTTTATTTATGGTCCTTATTTTGTTTATATAAGTTTTGATTTAGTTCGATTGGGTCCTTTGATTGAAATTGATTGAATGTTAATATTTCACTTCAGTTCTCTTTCTTTTAATTTCCGGATTGAGTTTAAAAAGGTTAATTTATTCGGTACTGAAGTTTCAATTTGTTCAATTTTATCCTTTGATTGAAATTGATAATATATTTGATTTTCATTTCGGCCCTTATACTTTTAATTGTTTATTTTAATCCCCTTATATTTAATTTTCATTTCAGCCCTTATACTTTTAATTTTTTATGTTAGTCCTTTTATTTAATTATTATTAATTCATATTATGATTTATTATTATTACTATTATTATTATTTTTCTTGCTTACTCTTTTGTTAATGTTTTTTAGGGTTTTTTTTTCTCGGGATAATTTGATAATTTTTATTGTTTTAACTGTAATAATAATGATAATTTTTATTTTTATTTTATTTTTTTGTTTGAACTTTTGTTCAAGTTTTTATCATTTTTATATTCTTTCATTTTTTTTCCTTTCATTATTAATACACTAATAATAATAACAATAATAATAATAATAATAATAATAATTTTTCTTACTTACTCTTTTGTTAATGTTTTTTAGGTTTTTTTTCTCGGGATAATTTGATAATTTTTATTTTTTTGACAATAACAATAATAATTTTTATTTTTCTTTTATTTTTTTGTTTGATCTTTTGTTAAAGTTTCTAGGATTTTTTTAGTCTTTCATTTATTTTTGTTTCTTTTATTATTAACATAATAATAGTAATAATAATAGTGATAGTAGTAGTAGTAGTAGTAGTAGTAATAATTTAATTGTTTCTCTTACTTACTCTTTTGTTAATGTTTTTGAGTTTTTTTTTTCAAAATAATTTGATAATTTTAATTGTTTTAATAATAAAAGCAATGATAATTTTAGATTTTAAAACTTTGATTTTGCTATTATTATAATAGGGTGTGTTGAGCTATTTTATTATATTAAATTTCACATATATAAATATTATATTTTAATTTTGATTCATCAAATCCTATAAAAATTGTTTGCTTAACCTGCAATGTAGAACATATATTTTTTAAAATTTTCAAATTAAATGATTTTTTTCATCTAATAATTTTTATTTTTTTTTTATCATCTATTATATTTTTTTTATTTGCTCTTTCTTTTAGGTTTTTATTGGTTTTTTTTTATATTTTCAAGTTAGATTAATTTTTTTTGCCTGATAATTTTGATTTTATTTTTTTATCTGGTCTTTTGTTATAGTTATTAGGATTTTTTTTTGTCTTTCATTTATTTCTGGTTTTTTATTCATTATCAACACAATAATAATAATAATAATAATAATAATAATAATAATAATAATAATAAATTTAATTATTTTTCTTACTTACTCTTTTGTTAATATTTTTGAGTGTTTTTTCTCTCAGAATAATTTGATAATTCTAATTGTTTTGGCAGTAATAGCAATGATAATTTTAGATGTTAAAACTTTGATTTTGCTATTTTTATAATAGGACGTGGTAATTTGTTTTATTATATTATATTTTGTATATATATTATATTTTAATTTTAGACCAACAAATCCTATTAATTTCTTTAATCCCAACAATCATAAAAATTATTTGTTGAACCCGCAACGTAGTGCGGTCAATTTTTTTAGTTTTCAACTGAAATGATTTTTTTTCAAGTAATAATTTTTATTTTTGTTTTATCATATTTTTTTTATTTGCTCTTTTGTTAATGTTTTTAGACTTCTTTTACTCTTTGATTTAATTTTATTTTTTTTGTTATTAACGCAATAATAATATTAATATTAAGAATAATAATAATAATTTGAGTTTTGTTTTTACTTGTTTTTTTTCCTCTCGAGGTAGTTTAATAATTGTTATTGTTTTGGCAATAATAGTGATGATAATTTTAGAAGTTAACACTTTGATGTTACTATTGTTATAATAGGGTATTTTGATTTATTTCATTATATCAAACTTTACATGTAGAAATATTATATTTTAATCTGAACAATTGTAAAAAAAATTTGCTCCGCCCGGGCCATCAAACTAGTTTATACTATTTAAAAAACTATTTTATCATTTTAATTTTGAAGTTGCTCTGACTAGATGCTTTTCTAGTGATCAGTGGGAAGGATTGTGAAACATTGAAAGGCTTTACGCGGTTTTAATTGGACCAAGGAGGGATGGCCTGCGTATATTTATATGTGGTTGAGACTGGTAGGGTTTCCATTTTTCAAAATTATTTGGAGAACTTTTCCTTGTGAAAAACTTGGAAGAAAAAGGATGTCTTTGTTTTAATTTAATTGGTAGAATTGATTTACCTTTGACCTCACGTCAGGTTCTACATTTGATTCCCACTTACCTTTGGCAGATGATGCCCTATTTCTATTATAAAATCTTAAGCAACATGATCTGTCAACCATTTCTTTCTTATTCCTCGTTGTCAGCGAATTCTTCATCCAACTGCAGATATTTGCTTCCAACCAGAATTGACTGGAACCCTGCTGGAAGACATTGATTTCTAGGTTTAAAACCTCTGTTCCCTCTAAAAACAAGTACAAAACAGTAGCTGGAGACAGGGATCCGTGGTCTTCACTATAAAAAAGCTGAACAACGAATATTTTCATTGCTGGTAAATAAAGTGAATTTACACACGCTGAAGTGTAGCAGGAGTCCCTTTCTGACGGGGACTTCAGCTCCAGTTACAAAACTTCTTTTTTCTTTCACGATGGCTACGAATCTATTCTTACGACAGAACTACCATTTCCTGTTTTTGCCCTCAATCCAGCTACAAATATATATCAATACACTAGCACAGGAATGATTGTAGTCCCCAAGTCTCGCTTCTTTACACAAAAATGGCGAGAGGATTCCAATTGACCAAGTAATTATTTAGTGCAAAGAATGAAGCATGATTCTTGACCAATCTATACAGCTACCAGAAAACTAGCTTGGTCCACATATGAATACAAAAAAAATAACATGTGGTCAACACTCTATCCGTAACCGCCGCATTTCAGACCTGAACGTAGAGCTTGAATTCAAAGTCCGATGAGCAAGAGCTCTTATGTCCTCTCGAGAACAATCACGTGAAATACGAACTAGCTCCCAAAGTGCACCTCCACTGATCATTTCTTTTGCATTTACTTCTGAAATATGAGTTTGACCTTTCAAGGAACATGTCAAAGGGAATTTTCTCAATCAAAAGGAGGAAGTGGCACTTACCTTGCTGAGCCAAGTGACATAGAGCAAGCTCAATGTGGCGTCTGATTGGTGCAGCTTCATTATTAGCATTTTGTACAATCCATGGAAGTGCGCCATCTTCTATAAGAAGAGATCTACCACTTTTTAATCCTGTGGTAGGCCAATATAATGTTAACATTATACATTCATACACATCCTCCCATGCAGATATATTCTTAGCCAGTGTGCTAGTGGACATATGACACGTTATCAGAGATACATGATCAAAGAAACTGGACAGAAAGTGAGAACTGGGATCAGTTAATGGAATTGCTTAACAAATTTGAAGGTAAAGTAATTATGTCCTCAGCCCTAACACTTGCCCAAGTGCCCCCGCAACAAAAAAATAAACCCAGATGAACAAACCCCAAGAAAAGCAGTAAGTCGATACTTCAACCTAAAATCATAACATATATTTTACGAAGTAACAAAGGAATATAAAAGCTTCCTCTAAACACAAATGATAAGTTTCCATTTTCTGATTTGACAAACCACCACAAAAATTGAATGTAATATCAATTGCCATTAAGATCCAGACATAGCCTGTTTGCAGGCTTTAAATACAGAAGTTCAAGGTCAAGATCATGTGAGACTGAAAACTAACCTTGAGTACATGCTCGGGACTCGCATTTTGCAAAGTTTGCAATCCCACGAGCAACTTGGGAAAGAACATCAGGATGTCCACACCTCACCATTCCTAGCAAAGCTCTTATCCCACCTTCAGACCTCAGCTTCATTTGTAGCTTATCTGAGAGACAAAAAGAATATAGTATATCAAAAATGCACAATAAGCTGATATGATATCCAGTTTAAAACATTGAAAACATACAATCCATAGCAGAGGCAAATTAACAGCTGCAGCAAATGCACTTCTCTAAATGACTTCTTTTTGATACAGCATATTCACTGAAGCAAAGCTAAAGAATATGTATATGGCCTTCAGAAATTATTAAATTGACATTTCTTTGATGAATGTGCTCCAATTTTTATTAAGTTAGATTGACAAAGGCAAGACTCAAACCTGAGACCTCACTGCTCTTGCTCATGCAAGAGTACCACTAAGCTATATGCCCATTGGCATGTTATTAAATTAACTATTCATCAAGAATCAATAATGACATGCTGTTAGAAATACTCCTTTACTGAAATGAGTTCTAGATTTTCATTTTTGCACTCCTTTCTTGATGAAGGTCTAGTCCTTTCCATGGCTTCTATTTTACACTAAACTGAACCTTCCTATAATGTTAATAATGGCCAAAAAATATATGATGAGGAAAGATACACTAGCAGTTTACCATTTCCACATAGGTTTGCAATAGCTCCTGCAACCATGCGTAGAGTTTGAGGATCCTCAGCATCAGCTGCAGTCATAGATAACAAACTAATTCCCCCTTGAACCATGATTAGTTCTTGATTTGCTTCTGGAAGAATGAAAACAATACACAAAACCTATATATTTAGGAGCTGATTGGTGTTGGAACCATTATGCAATAATTGCGAAGATGGCAAGAGAAAAGTATGGGTGACAATTACCATTCATTGCAAGATTGGCAATTGCACCTGCTGCTACTCTGCGAATAGTTTCATCCTCAAAGCTTCGAAGGACCATCAGCAAGGATGTAAGACCACCAGATTCAACAATCCTTTCTTGATTTGCTTCTGCATGATATACAAGGTGAAACACAAATCAGATGCATGAAATAAAAAGAAGAATAACAAAGTAATATAGTTTGAACCTAGGATCTACCACAACCCAACTTATCCATTACAACTATAATCGAGTACTGACCTTCAGCTGCTAGATTAGCCACCACTTTTACAGCATGTATCCGTACATTTGCATCTTCTGACTCAAGCAGTGACAAAATCTTTTGCAATCCAACTGCCAAATCCAATGATCATTAAACTAAAAGAAACACATGGACCAAACATGGTTCATGATTTTGTGCAAGAATTTTATTACCATGTTCAAAAAGTGAGGCAGTTGGCGCCTTCGGTCCATTCATAGTCTCTTTGGACTGTGAATGCCTAATTTGCGACATGAGAGAATCTACACCACTGAAACCATTTGCAGATCCACTTCTTTCAAGATACTTTTTTGCCTACAAACATTAAGGGTGTAACCAGGTTAAAGATGTAGATAATATATGATTTTGTCTGTGATTAAGGCTGGGGATGGGCATATGGATAAGGATGATACATCTTGTAACAATTACAGTTAACTTGACCTGTGAATTAAAAGAATAATTAAAAATTAAAAAACTCCCTTTAAATTAAGAATATGTTTGGTAAGGTGTTAAAAAGGTTGAAAATCTACATTCATAAACTTTCACCCCTTTACTCATGTTTGGTATATTTCTGAGAGGGAAAGATTTAAAGGAGGTTGATGTCTAACCCTCAAAAGGGGGTCAAATGTAAACCTTGGAGAGGTGGGAGTAGAAGGATTTTTCAAGGGGAGAGCTTTGAATTTCATGTTTTTCCAGCTCTTTTTTTAATTTTCTCCATTTTTTTCCTCATTTTGATTCCATCTCAAATTTTGGAAAACAAAACATTTAAAAATTTTAATTATAACATTTAATTTAACATTTGGTTTAATTCAAGCAGGGTCCACTATCAAACATATTTTTCATCCTTTACCAAACATCCTTAACATTTCATCTTTTAACATTTTTTACACCCTTAACACTTAAACCATTAATCTTACTCCTTTAACATTTTCGCTCCACATTTTTACCTCATACCAAACACAACCTAAGAGCAAATGATCATGGTTTGAGTGATTATACACACAAAGAAAACTGCCCAACATTTCTAAATTGAATACCTGATCAGCTTCAAAAGTCAACTGCAACAACTGACTTTGTAGGATCGCAACTTCTTCTTCCAGTTTCCTTTTCTTATAAGCCTCATCCTCCAAAATTTTGTGGAGCCTTATAATCTCTGTATCTCCACCAGCCTAGTGCATAAATAATACACAGCTTTATTTATTTATTTATTTTGGTTGGATGGGGATTGATGGAGGGTTTGGGAAAGGTGAAGAGAAGAAAGGCAATACAAGGCTTAATCCTTACCCCTGGCTGCCTAAATTGCTCAAATTGTTCCTTAAGTTTGTTGACCTCATCTTCAGCTGCCTTTCTTAACTGAATTTCATTTTGAAGCAACTTTCTGAGATCAGAAACTTCCTCGGAAACAGGGCCCAGCTCCTGTGAAATAGGATGGAAACAGGAGAAAAGATCATGTTGAATAAATTTGGAAAATCAATATTTAGAGACAAGATAAAATGCAATGGCAAGGGTCAAGATATAACAGCAACAGATTCATTGTAGCACAGTACCACAAGTAAGTACATCATAGCACCAAGAGATTCTGTACTGAATTATAAGAGCATCATCATAAAAATAATTAGCGGGGACATGTCTGTCCTATAATCAAAATTATTTTTATCAACGGCAAAATTTATACAGCAGCTGGATGTAATATCAAGTTTGAGAGAGGATCGAGTCCTGACTGGAATTCATAGATTTCAACATCTGACAACAGTAAGCATTTTACTGCTAATCATCAAGGTCATAAGACTCCATTCTCAACAGCAACAAGTGCCACAGAAAGATTACCTCTCCAATGCAATTATCTTTAATGAAATCATCTCGATCATGCCTTTGCTGATTTGCTAACAATTTTTCCTCTAGCTCCTTGACAGAGTCCATGTATTCCATCTGACACCTTAGCCTCTCCTTCTATAAACAGCAACATGAAATTTAAAGGCATTGAAAAAAGATGTTATAGTAATTGAAAAAATAAGACTCCAATTTCATGCTAAAGGGTAGCAAGGAATGAAAGGAGTAAACTGTCACGAGTAAATTCCTTCCAAAAGCATTTTCAGTCCCTCAATTTTCATTTCTCTTGCTCTTTCCAAGATCTAAACAAAAACTAAACCCAGAATGAGAGTATAAGATCAACGGTATTGACAAAAAAGAGAGTGCCATCCATGACCATTACAGCCTCAGCTCTTTCCATGTTTTGTACAAAAAGAACACAGAAAAGTAAATGAACACAGTGCTATTATTAGCAAGTAACATGCATAGCTATTCTTTATAGGAAAAAATCAATAGTTGTGCTGACCTCCAAGGCTTCTGCAAAGTTCCTTTCCACCTCAGCAACACGATTTTGTGCTTCTTGATTTATTCTTTCAACTTCATTGTCAAAGGCTTTCTTCTGCCTTTCATTTTCTGCAATGTGCTTGTCTACTTGTATTTCAAGCTTTCTAGATAAACTTTTGTAATCAAACTCTTCCTTTATTCTCAACATGTTCTCTACCTTCATTGCCTAACAACAGATGAAGTTTTTACAGTCAGTTGATTATTTGTTCTACATCAATATGTAACATATACTTTAATGGTGCCATCATTAATATACTACGCATATTAATAAAACTCTTCTCACCATGTAACAAGGATGCCAAATAAAAGCAGTATGAAGGCATGCTGTAGAAAGGTTGAAATACACATTTCACAATAGCATTTGTATTTTGTACATTATAAAAGAGGAGAGAGAAAAACTGTTTGATGACATGTACTGCAAAATGCATGACACATGAATCAACAATGCTCACCCGTTGTCCAAACAATATAGTACTTGAAGTCTCGCCCCTGTGGCGTGGTGATGGGCCAATGGTCACAATTAAAGAAGTTCTTGCTGATCCTGCAGTCTCACGTGACCAAAATATGAACTGGCATTTTTTTGCAAAGAAATATAGAATAATAAGCCAGTTCATTTATGAAAATAAACCTTCATTGAATGGAAAGTTAGTAAATGAATTGTTCCTCTCAATAAACATCAAGGGCAAGCTAATGGTTCAAATAATCACTGATTTGGATCTTGCTGATAACATCTAATTAACTGATCCAGTCAGATCATATCAAAGCCCAAGAAAAAATTAACTTACATAAATAAGAATGGCAACTCACCTCCAAATGAATCCTTAAGCAGCCTCGTAAGTTTTGAATCACGAATTGGAACATGAGAACTATTCTCAGCCAGTGCATTTATGCACTTCCCTAATGCACTCAGTGAGAGATTAATAGACTTAGCTTCCTCTAGCATATGCCCCTCGCTTCCTGTCAAATGTGGAAAGAGCATATGTAAAGAACCTAATAACTCATAAAAACATGAGAAAAAGGTTTAAGAAAGCCATGATTGTTAGATACCACACTTATAGCCCAATGGTTAAAGTAACATCTTCTGATACACACCTGACTTGTGAACACGTTCTGAACCTGCCAGGTCTACCAAAACAAGCTTGCTTTTCCGAACAATAGGTTTTGAGGGTTTGACCAAGTGAGATGAATTATCAATTTCACTTGACAGAGCATCTTCTTGTCCTGTAAATGACCTCTTAACCTGAACCTGCACAAACATATTCAAACATACATCAAACAGAAAACTGAATCAAGAGCACCAAAAGTAAAGAGCAATTATTCACCATTAGAATAGCATGACTACGAGAAGATTCAGTATTCAACTTCGTATTTGCAGCAATTCTATGAGCTTCCCCTAATCTAAGCAGTTCCACAATACTCTGTTGGTCCCTGATTTCTGCAACAGTTGCCCCAGGTACTGAAACATCACCAGTTTTTGGATCTTCCACAATAGAAATATTATCGTTTGCTGGAACAAGAAGGTCCTGGACAGCCTCCATATAAAGCTATACGTGTTTGTAAAGAACAAGAATGTTAGGTAAGTTGTGTAGGCGCAAACTGTGACAGAACAAGATCAAAGTGAACACGGTGAAGTTCAGAAGTAATTTCATTCAATTTGTCGCTTTATAAATGAAAGAAGAACCAAAAAAAAAAACTAGAGATCATGCATTGATACGACCATCTTTCACCTAACTCGGGCCCAACCTGCAAATATGATACTGAGACAGAATCTGTCTCCAGAGAGATTTCTGCCAAAATATCCTCCATAGCACGAACCATGATCCCACGAGAAGAAGTATCGTCATCTCCCAGGTGTCCAAGAGTAAAAGTTTTCCCAGTACCGGTCTGACCATAAGCCATCACTGTCCCATTGTAACCATCTAAAACACTCTGAAAAATGAAACCTCACATCAGTAAAACTTTTAAATAAAACCCTACAGATAACATACGAACAACCAGCGTGGCATGATAACCCGTAACAAGCAAAACGGAAGTTGAGAACAACGTTCAAGGATTTTAGGACACGCCGCGCCCAAAACATGATGTTCATTGACAATACAGCGACAGCATCGTTGCTCAATTTAGCAATGTACACAATAAATAAACAAAAAAATAACCAACCTCAACAACAGGCTTAGCAACAGCTTCATAAACACGCTTCTGAGACGCGAATTCAGTAAGCACGTCATCGAACTCATATGTATCAGCATCCCAGTTGTTTTTTCGAAGCTTCAGCCTCTTAAGCTGAGATTGAAGAAACAAAAAAGCCCCCAGAATCATTAATAACACCACAATCAAGCTCAAAAACAATACTCTAATAATGGCACATTTAGAACACCTCTGGCTGCAATTCAACATAATCGGCAAAATCCGCATCTGCTGCCAATTCCTCCTGGTTTCGCGGCCGCAATCTCACCGCCACCCTAACTCTTCCCGGAACTGTCAAAACCGTTAAAACATTTTGAAATCCACAGTAAAGACTGATACTCCTTCACCACTCAAACAAAAGATCCATTGCCGGAAACCTAAAACCACTATAAATGCTGTCTACTGGTGATCAACATAGTTCGATATGTGTCAAAATGTAGTCAGAGAAAAGGAAGGAACTCACCTCCGTCGTCGGAGGCGGAGAAGGTGGAAGGGTAGCTGCGGCGGAAAGACGGGGGAGGAGCGTGAGAGGGGTGGACTCTGGATTTGAAAGAGGAAGATTTGAGATTAGAAGCATTGAGAGGTTTAAGTGGCCTTTGAGTGCCGCTGCTGCCATTTCGGAAAGCATTGTTACTTGACGATGATGATGCCATGTGATAGTTACTTGTCGTTTTCAGATTCTTCCGTTACTTTCCAGTTGATTGGTTGCTGTGGCTGTTGGCGGAGTGGGGTGGAGTGAAGTGGAAGAGAAAAGGGCCGGAAAGGGAAGGATTGACGTCCGGTTGTGGAGGTGGAATTTGGGGGGGGGGGGGGATCGGGGGATTCCAAGTTGAAGGAGAACGGGGTCCACTTTTATTTGAAAGAGTTTCTTTGCAAGATACAGGGATGGTCTTTCATAGCAGGTCCATGGGTCCCACATCCCGGTCGGTCCCTTCCATTTTTACGATTTAAAAGTCTTGGAGATTTAAATTCTCCTTTTCTTTTTTTTAAAAAAAAAAAAAAAACAATAATTTGGAGTTAAAATTTTGCTTTCAGAGGGAGGTGGAGAAATCCAGGTGTTACATCTAATAAAATCTTTGTTTGAGCATGAAAAACTCATATCTCGGTTTTTAAAAGTTTTTCATTGTGTTTTTAAAAAATATTTTTTTATATTAAATTAATAATTTTAAATTATTTTTATATGTTTAAATCAAAAATATTTTTAAAAAAACACCATATTAATATAATTTTAAATGAAAAATATCTTTAAAAATAAGTTCTAAACATATAATTATTCTTTAGATTTATTTAAAAGATTTCATTGGAGAGTCTTTTGAGCATCACTTTAAAATATTTAAAAAAAATATGAATGAAAATAGACTTTCACTTTCATTCCTATAAGATATTGATTTTCATATGTTTTTGTATTATTTTTACATGGTGGTATCAAAAATTAATTTTAAAAATAAAAAATATTATTTTAAAATAAAAAAATAATTGCTATCACTGTCTTAAATAGCATTCAAATTATAAACGTCTTAAGAAAAACAAATTCGGTGTGCTGTCACCAAACACACCTAATTTTCAAGAGAAGAACACTGGAAGCAATAGCAGACGGGTAATTTAAATACACCATGTGTGGAAACACGAGAGAGAGGGGGAGAGGTGTACGAGTAAAGGCCAAAACGATTCCTAGGAACAAAAATGTTAATACGAATAATATTAGGGTGAATAATGAAAATTAGAGAACGCCTGTCCATAAGCACTCTTGCCCCGTGGAATATTTATTATGATTTTGTGGTACTTTTATTTTTCCTTGATATAAAGTTTTCCTTTTTATGGGGGAGGAGAAACCTGTGTGTTAACATGGAAGAAATCTCTGATCATGGATGGTTAAGGAATGTGATTCGGCATTTAAATTTCAAATAAAAACTTCCCACACTTATCATAAATTCAATAGTTTTTATACAAAAATAATGTGTCTTAGTGGGTGTTTCATATTGTAATCATGGGTGAGGTTAACAAATTTGCTATGTAATTTTGTTAAAAAAATAAAAGAGTAAAGACTGAAATAAAAAAGTAGTAAATATGATCAATTTTAATATAAAAAAAAAATTAAAACCTATATATAAAAAAATTAAAGAAACAAAACAAACCAAAAATAAGGACTAGGGTGAAAACCACAATATATAATCAGTTCCAATTGAAAAAAATCAAAATTTTTATTGAATAAATTGAAAATTAAACCGAAATCAAAAGATAAGGGACTAAAAAAAAAAGTCATGAAGGACTTACATATCATTTACGATGACAAGAGAGAGAAAAGGGAAAAAAAACTACAAACCGTTCAGTGGCGATTCACCGACAACCTGACACCGACACAAGGCGTACCAAGAGGCAGAGGACATGGCGGTGCATCCAATGACATGATGGGTGGTAAGTTTTCACCACCAAACAACGCCGCACACGTCGCTTGAATGACTCATGCATGTGAAACACTACTAGCATGTCCGTACAACGCACATTGTAGTGTTTCTGAAAAGAAATAAAAAAAAAAAAAAAGGTAAATTAGCTATACACCTTTGGAGGTAAAAGAGTAGTTTTAGTGTGCAAAGAAATTAAAAATATCATACATGTCCCCTGCAAATGTTTAAAATAACCCCAGCTCCAGAGGTTAAGTTTTTCAGCCCTACAGTAAAATGATAAGTTTATTGTCGCAATCCATAATAATATATTTCTTTGTACACAGTAAAAATACTACAGAAAAAGGGTCATGCCTTTTATATTTTAGTTAATATGCATATGCGCTTGTGTGTGTATCTCTTAAAGTAATTTTACAAGTTAACAACAATAAGAAAAAACATTGTAACCAAATATACGAAACTGTTTTTAATTAAACTTTAAATTAAATCACAGTTTTAACGAAATACTTTAATTTCAATTATGAACCTCAACTAAAAGTGCTTTTAATTAAATTACTTTTTTTTCCTCAATCACAACAGCAACTGTAATACCAAACATACTTGGTGACTGTTTGGGAGTGAAATTGAGTTTGCTTTTGAAAGTTATTTTTTATTTAGAAATGCATTAAAATAATATTTTTTTTATTTTTTAAAATTATTATTGACATTAGCATATTGGGAATGATCTAAAAAAATCAAAAATTTGTAATTTAAAGTAAAAAACTAAAAATATTTTTTTCAAAAGCACTTTTGAAACGCAATGTCAAACACTTGACAATAATATATTCAAATACAAAATTCTTGTTTAGAAATTTTGGTTTCTGATTTAACACTTAAATGTAAATACATTTTCTATGAAAATATAAAATGTTTAGGCATTTTTTTTATATAATTATCCACTACTTAAAAAAAAAATTCAAAGAGTTCAAAGATGACTTATTCTGGTTAGAGTAATCAAATAAAAAAAATCATAAAAACAAGAAAAATGACATGTAGAACATGTAAAAATTTACATGATTCATCCAACTAGACTATGTTTATAGGCAAATATATAAGAATTTCACTAATTATAAAAATCACAATCACTCTTTAGAAATAGAAGAACACTTCATTAGTTGTGATTTTTTCATCTTTTCTATAATTGTGATTATTATATCCTTTCTATATTTGTTATCTTCATGAAGTTAATGTTCTTATTAGGCCATAAAAGGATTTATACAATATGTACTTACCGGTGAAAATTGGTTTGGTCAAAACATCTATTAGGTTTTTCTTGGTGTGAATCTTTTTAAATGCACGCTTTCATTCCACCATTTCTTGAACAAAATAATATTGAATATCTATGTTTAATACTCTTGAACAAAATACATGAACCGCTTTAACTATCATAATACAATAAAATATTTTTTTGTTTATGTTCAGGATTCTCTATGAGTCTTCCTATATATATATATTATTTATTTACAAGCTTGGAGGATATGATCATGACATCACTAACACCATTTTATAATAGTCTAGATGCAAATGATATTTTTTTTAATGATAAACAATGAATCCAAATATTATTGAGTTTATTTTCTTAGGATAACCAGTGAATCCAAATATTATCAAGTGAGAAATCATTATTATGATATTACTTAATTATCAATCATTTTGTTTTATTATTTCAATTGTGAAAGCTAGACAACTTCCCATTATTCTTTTGATTTCCTCAAAATAGACTTGTAGTTCAAGTATGTAAAAATTATTTATAGCTTATAATTCAAAGATAAGATTTCAAATATTAATAATATATTATTTTTTTTCTTGAAGTAATGCTCTATAGGTTTATACATGTTTCATTTTTTTATCTCCATGACCAACTAAGTTTTATTGTACATGACATTATTTATAAATTATAACAAACTAAATTACACGAGGTAATTAAAAGAAGAAGAACAAAATCATATTCGTACAAACACGTATACCCTTACAAATTATAGGGCACCTTTTCATCCTCAAACACGCCAAAAAATTATAAGTAATACTGAAAGATGTGGGAGATATATTGTGTAAAATATATTATAGACCACCTCACAAACACTATGGACATATTATTCATGATATATATATATATATATATATATATATATATATATATATATATATATAGAGAGAGAGAGAGAGAGAGAGAGATTTATATTGTCTTTGTTCAACATAAAATTGTAAACCATTTTGGGCTTATTTGTCACAAGAAGTTAAAAGTGAAACTCAAGGGGCCAAAATGAAAAAGATAGAAGCAATGGGTAAATTTTAGACTTTAAGGCAATACCTATTTTACTTTAAAAAATATATAAAAAAAATCATTTTTATTAAAGGTAGTTTAGGATTTTTACATCGATCCACTTGACATTCTAAACTTGAAATGATGTAATTACAACATTACATTTATTTTGCATAGTAAAAAACACCCATACTATTTGGATTCAAAATTTTCTTAAGCTTTCATTCATGGGTGCTCTTCAAAGCCCTTAGAAGAGGATTTTATGTCTTATATTTGAGGTTATATTTTCAATTATAAGATTGGTTGTGGGGTAATTGTATAATTTAATATGTATAAGTTATTAGAAAAATAGTTGATGTGCGGACAATCCCTCACTATTAAGGCAAAGTGTGTGAGGTTGTCTAATGATTAAAGTTAACTTTCCATAACAACATTTGAATTGACTTGGCAAGACATCATTTTCTTTTTATCCTTATTTTTTTCAATTTTATTTTTTGACTTCTATTTTATTGATTTTCAGGTTTCATGGTTTTACCAAGTTTGATATTTTTTATCAAGTGGCTCAAGTCATAGGTTTTATAAGTTAACTTGGGTTCATATTTTTTTTATCTTGTTACTTAATGTTATTTTTTTTCATAAGATTCATATTTTTTTTTTAATTTTCCTTCTTTATAGGGTAATCTTAGTCTTATGATGTGAATCAATTGTTTGACAAGTTAACTCATGTGGGCTCGAGCTTTTTATAAGTTAGCCCATATTCATATTTTCTTTACTTGTTTTTTTTATCTCGTTACTTAACATTGATTTGTAAGATTTATATATTTTTTTATTTTAATTTTATAGTGTTATCTTGATCTCATGATGTAAATCAATTGTTTGACGAGATAACCTAAGTGGGCTCGAGCTTTTTATAAGTTAACCTAGGTTCATATTTTCTTCACCTATTTTTTTTTATCTCGTTACTTAATGTTGATTTGTTTTACATAAGATTCACATTTTGTTTTATATTTTTTCAGGATTATTTTGATCTCACGATATGAATTAATTATTTGCTGAATTAACCTAAGTGGGCTCGAGCTTGTTTCTTTTGCTTTAAATTACAATTTTTTTTCTTTGAATCCTTTAATATGATTGATTATTAATGTTGTATTTTATCAATTGATATTTTATTTGTTAAGAATTGACTTTTAATATTTCTTTTCTATATTTGGTGCTTTCGATATACTTTTGTGAAACTTTGTTTGATATTAATTTTTTTTATGAATTTGTTTATTTTTCATCTCATGACTTTATTTTTATTTTTTTTTAAAAAAGGGTTTCTAATTTTATTTGATGGAATCCATGTTGGGTCATCTCAATCTCATACCATAATTTGTGGGTTTAAGGGTTAACTCGAGCGGACCCATATCTTTTTTGACTTTTAATTATTTATATCTTGTATGTTTAGTTTTTTTTTTTAATGTTATCTTTAAAATTTTTATTTATTAAAAATTAGGTTTTAAGGTTTTTATTTGTTATTTCTAGTCAAATAACTCGGTTCAAAAGTATGATAGGTTGATATAAGTTATTGTTGTTTTTTAGCTTAATCCCTGCTAGTCATTTTTTTTTAATTTATAATTATTTTTTGTCCAAAATAAAAAAATATGCCAATAACCTCGCATACTAATTCTTTTACATTATAAAAAACATTTGATTAACGAGTGAAAAGAAGGCGTTAATACTTTATTTAAAATAAGTTTAAAAAAAATGGCTCTCCAAAATAGTTTTTTACCATTGGACTGCACATCAACTTAAAAGTTATTTATATAATATTTAAAGAGCCGTTTTTATTATTTGACTCTCCAAAATGACTCTTGCCATAATTCTTTTATATTATAAAAAACATTTGATTAACGAGTGAAAAGAAGGCGTTACTACTTTTTTTTTTTTATCATGTCCTAATATAAATGATTTTTAATTTATTTAATAAAATATATGTATAATTTTTTTTTATTTATAATTGGATTCTTTATAAAAATAATACATTGAAAAAGTTTTTTAATAAAAAATGATCTGAACAGTGATAAAAAAGAGGTAAAATAACAAGTTAACTTTAATTGACTAATTAAAAAATTAACAACATATATTTTTATGTAATCAACCAACAATCATATCAAGGTATATTGATGTGCTGTATTTTAAATGTTATCAATATTTCACTTTCTCTTATGAAATCTCCAATTTCAACCTCTACTTTATAAATAAAAATCACCAATAAAAATCGGGTTAGTTTTGGAATTCAATAGCGCCAGCTGTCACTTCATAAATGAAGAAACTCACTCTTAAGAACCCTAAGAAAAGTAGTTTCTGTGCCACAGCCTCCTCTCCAGCACACCCCAACTCCCATTATTAACCCTATCGGTGATTGACATGATGGCCTCCCTCTACAGCCACAGCTCCGCCGCGCTCCCCCAAAACATTACCATCAGCACAACGATTATCGCCACCATTTCAACTACTATTACCATCAGCACCATTCATTGAAATCCCATCTCTGCTCTTCATTTTTTAATCATATACTGAAAAATAAAGAAGCAAATTCACTTTCAATAAGCAAGAAGAAGACAAGAACATAAGATTAAAAAAATGGCTGCTGTGAAGAGCTGTAGCGTATGCTTGAGAGAGTCTACTCTCCAGTTTCCGCGTCCTAATCGCGGTGATCATTACAAGAGGTTTATCTCATCTTTTTCTTTTTTCTTTCCTAGTTCAGTGAAATATATATGCACACGCAAAAGGGATCTGTTTTTAAGATATATATATATATATATCTTAAAAACAGATCCCTTTTGCCTCACACGCTTTTTTTTAATGATAGGAGGGGTGGAAAATGGAGATCTCCAAACGCTGCTGTGATACCGAATTCTCATCTTCCAATGCGCAGTTTTGAAGTTAAAAACAGGCAAGATGATAGTAATAATATTAAGTTTATTTCGATTTTTTAGCAGGTTATGATTGTCGATTATTTACCGTGGTGACGCTTTTTTTCATTATTTCTCTCTCTTTTTAGCAAATGCAGTTCAAACTCAGAAAAGCAAATGTGCAATTAATTATCATCTTATTGTACTAACCCGTGAATTTAACAAACAACCCCTGATCTAGATAGATAATATCCAACATGTAATTGTAAGTTGTAACCGTGTAAATGGATTCTTACTATACCAAGGGCATGTTTGGGGCTGTTGTGAATGATGCTTTTCCGTTTGAGATTGCATCAAGATATTTTTTTCACTTTTTTTTTTTAACATCAATGCATTAAAATTATCAGAAAATACTAAAAAATATCAATTTTTATTTTTTATACTAGGCTTATGACCACTGAAAATACCCCCCCCCCCTGAATTTGATGTTTTTGATCGAAACCACTTCAATAATTGTGGTTTGCACTGGGTGTAAAGCTTACATTGCAAACTCAAGAGGACCTGTAATTGATATTCGTTTAAAAGGTGAAAAATTGTACTTTGCATATTTTTAATTCAAACAGTTTAGACATCAGTTAATCTGAATGATTTTTTGATATAAAGATTCTGAGCTGGATGCTGACTAATCATTCCAGTGGTTTATTCTGATAAACGGGAAAAGATTTTCGTTTGAATGCTTTGCTTTGGCTTTTATATGGCGGTAGTCAATGACAATAAACCTTTCATGCAAGTTTAATGTTATCATGAATTCATTTTTCTGCAAACAAAACAGTGCTATTTTGAACTTGTTAAACTTCATATCTGTGTCACCATGGGTGTGGGGTGAGGAAAACAAAGGCCCTCGAGAAAATGCATCACCTCTTTCTAGAATTGATATTGTGAATGACAATGTCTTCTCTTCTATTGCAGGACATCAGCAGAGGATATAAAATCTCTTAGATTGATAACAGCCATCAAAACCCCGTATCTGCCTGATGGTAGATTTGATCTTGAAGCATATGATGCGTTGGTGAATGTGCAGATTGTTAATGGTGCTGAGGGTGTGATAGTTGGTGGTACAACTGGTGAAGGCCAGCTAATGAGCTGGGATGAACACATAATGCTTATAGGCCACACAGTTAATTGTTTTGGTAGTTCAGTCAAGGTGATTGGAAACACTGGAAGTAACTCTACAAGGGAAGCGATTCATGCCACAGAACAAGGTTTTGCAGTTGGAATGCATGCTGCTCTTCACATCAATCCATACTATGGAAAAACCTCCTTGGAGGGCATGGTTTCTCATTTTGACTGTGTGCTACCTATGGGTCCCACTATCATATACAATGTGCCATCCAGAACTGGCCAAGATATTCCCCCCCGTGTTATTCATACTATAGCACAGAGTCCAAACCTGGCCGGAGTCAAGGAATGTGTTGGTAATGATCGGGTCGAACAATATACAGATAAAGGAATTGTAGTGTGGAGTGGGAACGATGATCAATGCCATGATGCTAGGTGGAACCATGGGGCTACTGGAGTGATTTCTGTTACTAGCAACCTGATTCCAGGGTTAATGCGGAAACTCATGTTTGAGGGGAAGAATACTGAACTAAATTCAAAACTCCTGCCGCTTATTGACTGGTTATTCCAGGAGCCAAACCCCATTGCATTAAACACAGCTCTTGCTCAGCTTGGGGTTGTAAGGCCAGTTTTCAGGCTGCCATATGTGCCTCTTCCTCTGGCCAAGAGGGTAGAATTTGTGAATTTGGTGAAGAAAATTGGCCGGGAGGATTTTGTAGGAGAAAAAAACGTTCAGGTTCTTGACGACGACGACTTCATCTTGATAGGACGGTATTAGACAGTTTATCATCTTGAGACTTGTAGTGTGGGTTCGCCCAATTACTAGTTCAGATTTAATGTGTCGTTCCATTTATCTTTAGTTCCACGTAAGCTTCTTGATGTGGTGTTAGGATATGGCAGATGAAGATGCCTGCCTTGGACTTCCACGTGCTATTGCTCTTGCTTGCGTAAATGGTTCTTTTGGTTACTGGCCGGCTGCGAGGCAGTCTGTGAGTTTGTTTTTGTTTATAAATATATGAAAATAAATTTTTTTAATTGTATTAAAATAATATTTTTTATTTTTAAAATTTTATTTTTGATATCAGAACATAAAAAATAATTTTAAAATATTAAAAAATAATTTAAAATAAAAAAATATTTTTTATTTTGTTGAATTTTTTTTATTAAATGCAGGCATTAATTGCTTTGGCTATTTTTACCTGTTTTGGAGTTCCGTGCTGAACTGTTTTCAGGATTAAGAAGGGAGCATGTTAGGTGGTGGTTTTTGGGTGAGTCATGAATGTGCTGATGCGAAATTATTTCGCAGCCCGGCTCAAGCCCAAACCCAAACCTGTTCATGCAAAGGACAGAAAAGTTTTAGAGCAAGTCTAATAAGAGAGGGATCCCTAGAGATGAAGGTAATTTTTTTAAATTTTAGTTATTTTTGTTCAATTTATTATCTCCAATGAAAGGTATTGTCTTTTATTCAACTGGGAAGACATTCCTATATGGACAGATTAAGAGCCAAATAGAAAAAGAATAGTTGGAATTCAAGGAATTATACAATTGCATTATAAAATATATTAAAATACAACAACAACAACAATGAAAACAATAAAATTACAATTCAAAATTACACAGATAATAAAAAAATCACTTGGAAGCCAAAAACATAGCAATATCTTTTTCACAACATATTCAATTTTGGCTTTTATCAACATAAACATACTCTCATCAGACAGCTTTGATCAACATATCTAAATTTGTTCTTTAAATTTATTCTACCTTTTCAACATAAACATCACAACAAATTTCATGTCGTAAAGGGGCTAGGAGTTGAGTTGATTTTGGGTGAGATTTTAATTATATATATGACTTGAATTTTTTGGTGGATGTAGAGGAAGAGGGAAAAAAAAGAGGATGCAGCAGAGGGAGAGGGGGTGGCTGGAGGGGAGTAAACAAGGGGGTTGGAGAGGTAGGCTGGAGGGCTGGTGAGGAAGGCAGGGGGGCTAGAGAGGGAGGGGAGCGACGCATGAAATGTGAAGGTAGGGTTTAAGTGGGGTGGGTTTTTTTTACTAATTATTATTATTATAATAGTTATTATTATGAATTATAATAATCATAGTGGCTAGCATATGAGGGGGGTTTATACTAATTATTATTATTAATTATAATAATTATAATAGTTAGCATATCAGAGGGGTTTATATTAATTATTATTATTATTAATAATAATAATAGTTAGCACAAATAAAAAAATCATGTGAAATTGATAAATTATATTTTTTTTTGCCAATTAACTTAATTACAAGTTATAAATTTACTGTTAGATTTATAAACTATTTAAATTTTGTATTTAGAGCTACTGTGAATTTATTTGTAATTTGTATGTTGATAATGATGTTATTTTTCTTATATCAAATATATATTTTTATAAGTTTATTAATACTGTAATTTTGATAGAATTTGAGTTAGATAGAATGTCACATGAGGCAATCACACAATTTATTTTTTATGCAGATGAAATTAAATTTGCCAAACTCATTCACTAACTTTCTTATAAGTGAGTTTGAACATATTGTTTTTCAACAAAGTGATCCTAATCAACTTTCTTATAACTCCATAGACTTTAATTTAATTGTTCATACAACTAAAAAATCACAAAAAGGCAAAAACTTCTTATCGGAGAAAAGTTGTTTACTTGTATCTTCATGGTTAAATACTAGCAAAGATCTAATCACAAGAGTTGATCAACAAACAAGATAATTTTGGGCTTGAGTACATGCGTACTTTGTCGAGAATGGAGGAAACTTGAATAATCTTTCTTAAATAGATGGCAAAAAATAAATAGAGAAGTTAAAAAATTTATTGGTTTTGTTATCCAAATTGAAAATCATCAATAAAGTGGAACGACTGAAGAATCAAAGGTAATGTTTTTTTTTTTAACATTTCCATATTAAATTATTTGTTTAACATATTTATTATATAACATAGTTTTATTTATTGAATTTGATTTACTAGATTAATGATGTTCGACAAATGTATGTTTCAGTTGTTGATAAACGATTTCAACCAAAACATTATTGGGTTATCTTAAAAAAAATAAATCAAAATGGCAATTTGAACGTGCAAGTCTTCATCAGAAGTCAAACAAGAACAAAAAAAATCATGGAAATGCAAGTCAAGCTTCTTCAAATCCATCAATTGCTGATTCTGTTAGTTTAGGAGAAGATAATGACACATTTATTTATCAAAATAGACCAATTGGTTAGAAAGCTGCAATGGAACGACTTAAATGCAGACAAGGAAAAGAGAAAGTTAAGGTGACAAGTGTAACAAATTTATTATAACAATTCAAGGATATTTGTTAAAATTGAGGTATAAAAAACAAAATAGAAAAATTATGTTAGAGCTACAAGCTCTACTGATTAAACAAAGACAAGAGAAACAAGAAATGAAGATTATGAAGATGATATTTCTACATTGAATTTAATTTCTACAGTGTATTTTCAAAATAGAAAGGTGAAAATTATGGCAAATAAGAGTATTAATTTGTAATTAATTTGATTGAATTATTTGTAATGGAATGTATGTTAATTAATTATGTTTGAACTTATTGGTTATTTGTTAATGTGTTCAAATATTGCGGATCTTTTAATTATAATTAAATTCTTTTTTTATTTAAATATAAATAAAAAAATAATTTTATTGTTGGAAGGTTTTTCAAAAGCAATTATTTAATTATATAACTTACTCCTGTTAATTGTATAATTAAATTATATACAAAGTAATTGAATTTTATTTAAAATAAGATAAAAAATGGCTCTTCAAAATAGTTTTTACCAGCAGAGAACATATCAACAAAAAAAAACCATATATACATTATTCAAAGAGTCATTTTAAAGATTTCACTTTCCAAAATAGCTCTTACTATTAGACTTGTCCTTAGGGAAAAAAGCTGAAAAGAAGGCATATACTATACCCTTTGTGGAAAATGAATAGAATTATAGATTAATTTTAGTGTTGCCAATATTTATTAATTAAAAAAAAGATGAAAAGAAATTGGAAAATTATTAAAAAGCTTCAATTCAATTCTAGCTATGATGATAAACTTGTAATTTGGATTTTGGGATTGAGATTAAAAAGAAAATAAGTGTAAAAAAGATTTTAAGAAACTAATGTCTATACATGTTAATATTTGTTTATATTATTTTATAATTGTGATTTAGATTATAAGATAGAAATGACAACATAAAAAACATAACAAAGCTTGATTCTTAACAATTCAATGTTAAAGGACTAAAAAAATAATAATGAGAGTAGTCGTACATGGAAAAAAAAGATAAAATGATGTAAGAATCCCGATTCAATCTGAGATAGAATGACAGATACAACTCGGACCACAGGGTCTGGTTATTGTCATATTGGGCAAAAAAATTTAATATTTAATAATTTTAATATTAAATAATAAAATTTAAAAAACTAAATCAATACAAAAAAAAGGTCATCAATATGAAGTTAAAAACATTTTTGAAATACATTACAAGTTGGCGATAATGGACTTCGAGCAAGTGGAGTTGGAAAGCCTCTTGTGCACGTGTTTCCTTTCCCACTGAAGAAGGTGTTTGGGAGTGTTGTTGTTGTTGCTTTTCAAAGTGCTTTTCGTGCTGAAATATATCAAAATGATATTTTTTTATTTTTTTTAAAATTATTTTTGACATCAACACATTAAAATGATCTAAAAATACTAATTGTCGATTTTAAAAAAAAACAAAAAAAACAATAAAAACAGCAAAAAACAGGTTTGTCAGCAATGCCAAACGAGCTAGTTCAATGGCGGAAATTGGACTTCTACGGACAGGCTAAATCATATTTTATTATGCTTTTGCTATGAAAAACTTGTACATTAGCCTGGACCTGAATAACTGTTTCTTTGACCGTGTGCTAGAAGACCCCCTTGTTAGAACGCCAGGTGGTGCAGCAGAGTAAGACCATGCGATCGGTGAGATCAAGGTTTTTGTAATGATAACTTTTGGGCTGATTGTTGCTTCTTATAGCCTTCTGCTTCGCTCCACAAGTTAGGCAAATTCAAGGGTTTAGAAGAGTTTTCCAGGCATGATCAACATATGCAGGGGTCACGGGTCCGGAGAAACTCATCTGTCAGACTCAACTCACGAAGATGAACAACCACCACCAAAAACAAAGGAAAAAAAAAAAAAACATGAAATTCTTCCAAGTAACTGGATTCTAAACGATTGATTTTTCTTGATGTTCTTGCCCACTTCATGTTTCCAAAAACCACTGATCATACATAAAATAAGACAACTACGTTGAATTTTCCCGTCCGGTATGAATGAAACTAGTAATAATTAATTTATTAAAAGAAGAAAAGAATAGAGGAGAAGTGAGATGACGGAAAGAGATTGAAGAAAGCATTCGTTCCTATTAATAATCTTGTACTCGATCTGCATATAATTAATGACTTCTCCTACATGGATATATATGGCCATATAATTAATTAGTTGTTGTTGGGAGCCAAGTGGTCGTGAAGAGGATTAGAGGACTTCTTTTGGAGCTGATAAAACAAAGCTTGATTTTCTTGGTGCAGAAGAATTGCTTTCTTCTTCAGCTTTTCGTTCTCTTCTATGATGCTCTTGTTCTCCGTGTACAGTTTCAAGTTCTTGATTTCCATCTCTTTCTTTACCAGCACAGCCATCGTCTTCTCCTTTGTCTGTTTGGTCAACCTTCTCTTCCTGTTACATCATACAATATTCAGTACTGAAATTTGATGAGATCATAACACACGCGCGCAGAACTAACCTGCTTAGCCTGTGATATCGAAGGTCGTGTCCTTTTGGTGGCTGCTGATTGCTAAAAGCAATATACAAGGGACTGCATGGGCTCAGTTTTGTACCAACACTCATCTTGTTTCTCGTTAAAACTCAGTTTTCGTGTCACAGAGAAATGAGGGCCCTCTCCTTTTTCTTGCGAGAAGGTACCTGAAAGAGAGGGGGGAAAGGAGAGAGAAGACTGAAGGAAGATGGGTTTGCGGGGGATTGCTGGTAGAAGAAACTGAGGGCAACGAAATGAGAGTTATATAGATGGGGTAATGTGGCTGTGCTTGTATCTGCGTATGAAAGAAATAAAAAGATGCAGAGGCTTTTAATGGTAATGATGGCATGAGGACTCGTGATTACAAAGGCCATCAAAAGATGAGGACTGCAGAGAAGAAGAAGAAGAAGAAAAAGAAGAAAAGGGAGGCTCTCAATCTTTTCTTTGGCCTCTTTTTGATTATTATTTCACAAAGTCTAAACACTAATGAGATGGCTGGAGCGGGGATTTATGGAGTCACAGACAATGCCATTTATTCACCAAAACTTGCCATGAAATTTCCCAAAACTACACAAGACAAGGTAAGAAACAGATGGTAAAACAAGAGAGAGTTTGGTGTCTGCATATTGTAACATCTGTGAATCAACCTTCGAGAATTGCGACTGTCTGTCTTTATTATTACTATTGTTTAATTTTCACCCCGGAAAGCCATTTAAGTTTTATGGCTTGTTTAACATTCTGCTTTAGAAATGTTTATGAAAAAAAAATACAATATTTTTTTATTTTTTAAATTATTTTCATGAGTTGATGTCAAAAATAATTTTTAAAAAAATAATATTTTAATATATTTATGAATAAAAAACACTTAAAAAAATAACAATTACTTAGCCTCTCCAGTTATTATTTTGCGATAAAAGGTGGAATTTCAAACAAATCAAAACTTCCAAATTTCTCATTGCGCTCAATCATTTGCATTAACGAGAAAACAATCACGAACAAAAATATATAATTGCAGTGGACCTGACTTGGATTTTAGGTAAGATTGCATTGCGCTGTTGTTAAATGCTAGTCAATGTTTCGGTCATTAATTTACTACATAATTCACGAAAATAACTCGAACCACCTGCTCCACAATTACCACCTCCAAATTTGACCGCAATTATTGTTGCATGTAGCCATATGTTACTAGCATTTTGTCCGGGCCGGAACTATAATTTTTAATATAAAAAAATATTAATCAAGTGAAATTTTTTTATTATAAAATAAATTTAGACAAAATAATAAATTTATTCAAAAATATTGTAAAGTGCAATTTTTTTATAAAATATATGAATTTTAAATGGATATAAAAAAAATAACAAAAATTATCATTATTATTGTGTAAACAATAAATTCATTAAATCATCTTATTCAAAAATCAGATAAAAATAACATAGAACAAAAAATAAAGAACAAAGAGAAAAAATAAAAAATATTAATTTTAAAATGATCAAAATAACAAAAATAAATAGTTAATTTTCTATCTCAAAAAAAAAAAAAACATAGAATGAAAATTCATTCCCATATTACTGTCATTATCATTGCTATAATAGTTAAAATTATTATCAACATTACAATTCAAATAGTGAAAATGATTAAATTGCCCCAATGACTTAATTTTTTTTTGTCAAAAAACAAAAAAAAAAACTCACAAATTTTCATTATGATTTTGTAAAAAATAAATTCATATAATCATCTGATCTGAAAATCAGATAAAAATAACAGAAAATAAAAAAAAGAGCAAAGAGAAAAATAGAGAAATTTTAATTTTAAAATGATCACCAACATAAATTAAAATTTTAGAATTGAACGGAATAAAAATAAAACCCAAATAAAAAATAAAATGACAAAAATTAGAAAAAAAAAACCAAAAATATATATAAATGAAGACGGACAAAAAAGAAGCATTGTCCAAGAAAAATAAAAAAAAGAAAGGAATCAATAACAAATAAAAAAAATAAAATAATAAATGCCAAAATAAAAACCCTAACAAAAAATGAAATGACAAAAAATAAAAATAAAATCTTAAAGAACAAATGTATAAATATGGACAAAAGAATAAAAATTGTCAAAGAAATACAAAAAACCAAATGAATTAACAAAAAAAGAAAGAATAAGTGACAAAATAAAAATAAATAAATAAATAAATATAAAATTAAATCCAATTGAATGATAAAAATGAAACAAATCAAAATTTTGAGACCAAAAAATAATAAAGGAATTTTAAAAAATCAATGTAGTGCAATTATTGGATTAATTAAAAGAATAAGGACCGAAATAAAAAAAATAATATATATGACCAATTTTAATTTGGGGATAAATTTACAACAAATTCAAACTTGCATGCCAAAATTATTAAAGGAACCAAAAAGAAAACAAAAATCAAAAGATGAAGGGTCGAAATGAAACTTACCGTACATAATCTATTTCAATTCAAGGGCATAATTGAAAAAAGTCAAAAGTTACATTGAAAAATAAATAATAAAATTGAAATCCAAAGATTAGGGACCGAAATGAAATACATACAAATATGAGGGATTGTTTTGTACTTCACCGGTAGTAGGAGAGAGAAAAGAGAGGGGGGAAGAAAAACCGTCCACCAGAGATCACACAACCGTATTTGACTTACACGCACCGCGTGTGGAGGAAGCTCACATGGCAGTGAACCATTTGAGATGGTGGAAGAATATTTTTCGACGACGAAGTACACCGGACGCGCCACCTGAAAGGCGCGTCAGTTAGAACACTGTTGGCGCGTGTAGAGGATGCGCCTGCAATATTTTGGATTAAAAAATATACAAAAAAATATTCAATTACCCATATAGCCCTTAACCTCAGCCATAACTACGATAACACTAGAGGTGAAAATTCAACAATACCCCCATGTGCTAATGGCGTGTTTTGTGGCCAATCTCGACCGAGCCCAAGTCCAGCAGTGTTGGGCCTGTTTGCCCAACTTGTCTGGGTCGACCCATTTATTTGGGTTATGCCCAATTTGATTTTGTTTTTTTAATTATTTAAAAAAATTATGTACATAGATGCCTTAAATTTTCCAGCAGTCTAAGCGTTGAAGTTAAAATTACACGAAACTCACCCAGCTAATGCCTTTTTCAAGGTATTTGTGTGTGTGTGTGTGTGTGTGTGTGTGTGTGTGTATTTCTTAGTGTTTTTTTAATAATTTGGATATAAAAATGAAATATTTAAAAAATATTTTTAATATATTATTAAACAAAAACATGTTTTTAAAAAATAATTAGTATATTACTCTATGCCCTTTACGGTAATTTCACAAGTTAAAAGCAGTATAAAAATCTTGATAACCAAACACACAAAACTGTTTTTTTTAACCTCAAACTCAACCACAGTTATAACCAAACACTTCACTACTTATTTTGAACCAAAATAAAAGCACTTTTTTTGAAACTATTTTTTTTCAACCTCAACCACAAAAATAAAAATAATACCAAACAAATCTTTAATTGAATACCAGACCCTTAATCTCTGTTCAATGAACGAGGCAAGCTTTTTTCACTCACAGGTTCTTGCTCATAAACTTCCCTTCTTTTAAAGCGACCTCCCTGTCCCTATCTTTAAAAGGTGAAGTGACATAGAGAGTATAGTTATAGCTGCTTTGTTCTTTAAAATATTGTTATCTATAAATATATTAAAATAATATTTTTAAAAAATTATTTTTGATATTAACACATTAAAATAATCTAAAAATATTTTTGTTTAATTTTTTTCATAAATATTTATAATAAACACTTCCAAACACCCTAAATCACACGGAGTTTCACGAGAAAATCACGTGCTGGAACACATTGCAGAGGGGAGGCAGAAGCCAAGGAAAATAACCAGGGAAGATGGTTTGAGGCTAGGATAGCACTGAACCGAGGAAGTAGTCAATGCGGCAGCGTTTTTCTTTTGTTCCTTTTCTTCGTGTAATTGAGTACCAATGGCACGCTCATTTATATGGAAAATGAACCTCCATTTTGGCCTCATCTTCTTATCCACCATCATGATCACCACCACCTCTGCCCTCTCTCATCTATAAAATAGATAGCGATTTTTTCGTTGCCCAGTTGCGCTTCACATGGTCCCTGAATGTCTAATTGGGCACTTGGCTTAGTTAGTCTGCCATCTAGTCCATATCGAACCAGGATTAGATCATACGTCATACGGTGCAAGCTACATGGCATCCATGGCGGAAAAAAAACCTTAAGGGCTCATGACTAAACCTGCAGCTATGCATGCTATGTGAATTAAGGTCAAATTTGTACCATTATAAACTAAACATGAGGTGTTTTTTTCCATTCTATCTGCCTTGTTTTTGCTAGCCATACATGTGTATGTACCTGCATATGATGTTGAGGTTTAATTCCTCATCATGCCCTCTTTGAACTGAAAAAAAGAATCAGCAATTCAGTGAGGACTTGGGCCACTAGCCTTCAATGCTCACGCCTCATCTCTTGTTTGTCGCTAAATGAATATAGTCAACTATGAAATCAAACGCCCTCCATTTTCAAAACTGATCTAATTATACTTGGAAATCCATAAATAATAAGAACTTCTGATCATTATCCTCTAATTATAAACGGTTGATCTTCAATCTTGTGCATGTGCAAAGATTTGTCATTCAATAGAGATAACTATGTTTTTATGTGGTTCTTTGGCATGAGTTCCCCATGCCTTCAACTACATGTACAGTGTTTTGATTTGATTTTAATTTCATACCCGAGATATAAATTTTTTAATTATTATTATTAAAATAGCAATTTTCACCTGAAAGATAGAAATAAAATTCCTGTTGCAAAAGTCTAAAGCTAAGATAAGGACAGGCATGAACAAGGAATTATCGTAGCAGATTTGCCCTAACTTCTATCATGAAAGGGCTCTGGCTCTGTATGTAACGGGGAATCAATATCAGTAATAAAATTTTGTTAGAAAAGAATGCTAATTAACAACTAACAAAGAGAGGAAAGCATCTTTGTTCATCTAGACCTATTTCTATTGTTCATTCACCATATAGAAATGAAATTGTAATTTTCTTCCACTCTTGTTTTTTTTTTTTTTCCCCTAAATGAACTGTTGTGTGTGTTTTTGCACGCTTATCGTTTCTTCACTTTGGCTTCTTCCACCCCCCCTCTAATTCTTCACTTTTAAACGCTTATTGTTTGTCAATCGATTGTTTATAGGTCTTTATGGATTTTTAGTTGAGTCACAAGGAATTATAGTATCATGTTTGTTCCACTCGATTGTTATAATCTTAACAAAATATAGTTGTTGATACTCTTGTTACCAAAAGTTATAATCTTAGCTTTGAACTTTATGTTTATGATAAGATTCCTATTTCTTTAAAAATATTCTTTTTGTGAATACTAGGAATGTTATGAGGCCCACTATGCTGTTTTGTAGGCTATTGTTACGAGGCCCAATATTCTTATTTTTTTTATTTATAGAAAACACACTGCACATGGCATCTGGCTCACCCTTCCTTTCTCTGAGATTATCATTTCAAAAACTTGGGTTCTCTCTTATTTATTTTTTCTAATTTTCTGTTTGATTTTCAAGAAAACCCATTTTTTTTAAAAAAATATTTTTAAATCCAAAGCACCTAACTTCACTCATTATCCAAGCACAAAATGATCCGTACTTGGATCTCTTTGTGCATTAGAGAAATGGATTCATGTTTGGTTTCTTTCTTCATCTTAACCCTGTTCTTTTATTGGCCTCTCACATGCAGTTTTTTTAACCTTTCTTTCTAATTTCCTGATCAATATATTTATATATATACTAACACTCTAAAAAATCCAAAACAAATATAATAAGAATATTTTTCATTCAATTTCACATGCAGTTATAGTTATTGTTACTTTTTAAAATGTTTTTCATTCATAAATTTATTAAAATAATAAAAAAATTATTTTTTTTTAATTTATTTTTTATATTAGTACATTAAAATGATATAAAAATATAAAAACAAAAAGATTTGAATTTTAGGAAACCTTTGTTTGAGTCGCACTCCCAAACAGGGCTGTACTTCCTTTAGTGGAAGCAAAGAATCCATCCTTGATTATTCACAAACCCTCTATATGGCTCAACATATACCCCATCACTAATGGACGTGCACTAAGTCCATTCCAAAAGTGTCAAAATACATGATTCAATATAGAAGATCTCGTAATCTCTAAGTCAAAGGACTAGATGCACTCTCTCTTTGAGATTCTCATAGACACTAGATAAATACCAAATGAGATCCCATGTAACTCGTTCTTTAACAAGCATTTACACACTATTATTAGTATCATCATGCTATGAAAATGAGAATCTCCACTATAAAGATCTAGTACATAACAGTCTCACCATTTATGTTGTTGTCCAGTCTAAACAAAGCTACAACTAGAGACATTTAATAGTGTTATTCGCAAAAGAAAATATGCCACACACCACATATCATACAGGTATCCATTTATGGACTTTTACCAAGTAAGCAAGCATATAATTATTTAAACAAACTTACAAAATAAAAGAATGCCTTAACAATTTCATTAAATAATTATATTGTATTTACATTCACAAGAATATCTATTGTCTACTAGATTATAACACTTTCATAGTCATGCTGGAAGATCTTATAACCAAATGCATAGAGTACTTTTAAAGTCCCTTTATACTCAGCTTTATAAAATTAATTTTCCAACTCCACTCTTTTCTTTTCAAAAGAGTACATGAATTTTAATGTTTTTTACTTTCATATTTATATTGTTGTGTCCTTTGACCTTTACTAAGAGAACTATAATCCTGGTTAAACCAACTTTCACTGTTTCAATGACATGGACTTTCCGACCTTTTTTATTGTCAATCAAGAATTTCTAAGCAAAAAAATCCACTATTTTTTCCATCTATATTGTAATCAAATGATATCCATTTCTATGTTTGAGCTCACAAATATCTTAATTGTATTAATAATTTATTTTTGCTTTAATGAATCATAAAATAATTTTTAGTCTGGAATAGAGACAAAACTTATTTATATGCTTGAAAACTACTCTGAAATATCATGCAATTGTAAATAAAAATGTTGTAAATTATTCTACAGGTAATACTAGGTATTTCCGTGTTAGCTGTATTTAAGTTCAGTTGTTACTGTTTAAAGGTGAAAAATATACCAATGAGATTCAATCCTGAATCAATGTTACAAACACACCAGTATCTGCAACAATATCCAGACAGATATTCCAAGATTGAAACTAACCAGCAAGTGGGTTGGCATGTACTGTCACGCGATTGATCCTTATCTCTGCAAGAGGTCTATCCCCTTGCCCTGTTTGAGTCTGCACAAAACCAAATAGCAGTAAACATTTCTTTATCTGGTTAGAAGATGCAAAGGCTAAACATATAACATGACGAGTAAAAATTACAGGCCCAGATAGAAGTATCAAACAACAAGGTTTATCAATTTTTCAAACAGAAATCCACAGCCCTGAGGCAAACCATTTCTTTTACTTACAAAGAGGGAAAGACAGTAGAGCAATTGACCACGGCTAGCACAACATACCTTTTCCATGATATCGAGGACTTCAAACCCATGAATTACTTTGCCAAACACAGTGTACAACCCATTTAGATGGGGTTGCTTTGCATACGTAATGAAAAACTGGCTTCCATTAGTATTTGGTCCGCTATTGGCCATTGAGAGTGTACCCCTTGCATTATGCTGAAAAGATTAGAAAAGGCGTGTCAGGCATTAGCATTTCTAGCATCTCAAATTGGCATTAGAAAATGGCTAGTTCTATATTGAGTATAGCTTGTTGCAACAAATGCAGTATACAAAGAAAAGTACATAAATGACTTTCAATGCAGCTATGAGTCTGAAACTCCTCACACCTCAGGCTGTTGACAATGATTAGATCAGAGGGTGATGATAAATTACTACATTTCAACCACCTACACACATACATTATTAGCTATCTTGTGACCATGCAGCCAACGAAAGAAAAAAGAATAAGTGGCGCGATAATCTAGGCCACTATATACCACACTCTCATTTCGTTAAGTGTGTGTCCTTTCTAGAGGCACTGGTTTTGCAGAGTTTACAAAAAGAACAGCATCGTCTCCGACAAGAACACAGCATCGTCTCCGACAAGAACACAGGTGAATCCAAATCCTCAAATCTTACAAAAGAGGATTGCATCATACACGAGCAACGAATCTATCAAGAATTATTAAATGGTGACACTGAAAGTTACCAAAAATAAACTCAGATTACATAACGCATACAGAAGTCTAAGAAGCTTCAGACAAATTAAATTAAAATACCTTGAGAGACTCTCTAATCTCATCATTGAACTTCTTGCCCCAAATACTAGTTCCTCCTTTTCCTGTCCCTGTAGGATCTCCACCTTGAATCATAAAACCTTTGATATTTCGATGAAATACGGTCCCATCATAATACCCACTAGCACACAGTGCCAAGAAATTCTGTAAAAAAAATCCAAAACAAGGCATAAGAACTATAAGATAAGCTCGTTAACTTAAAATCTAGGGTTTAGAAACTTGGAGAGAGTTTCTAATTACCGATTCAACATCTATTTACAGCAATACTTATAGAACTGAATTTTTCAAAACAAGGTTATCAACTGACCTCGGAGGCCTTGGGAACCTCATCGCAGGCGACCTCGCATTTGATATCACCAAGATTTGTGTGAAGTGTAACTGACTGCAAAGAGAAACAATTCGTTTTTTTAGTTAATAGAGGAACGTAGTTAAGGTGCTCTATAAAATTTAGCAAAGAGAAGTAACCATTTTGCGTGGTAAACGCGCTCACTGATAAGGGAGCCTATGTGTTGACTGGTCTTGGTGAATGCTAATAGCTCCAGCCTTAAAAGACGTGTGGCGTTCGAGACCTTTCTACACTTGCAAGGGCCTTAGTCCGCTCTATGGTTCTGGGTCTTGCTCTATCGTGGCGGGCCTTCTGTAGAAATGGGCCCGTACACATTTTCTTTTTACCCGCTGATGAGATTTTCTTTATAGCCTAATAAAAAAATGTAAGAACAATATAAAGTCGGAAGTTTCAATGAAGGTATTTTAGAAACAACGAGTGGGGCGCGCGTTGTGATACGTTTTTTTTATTTATGTTGAAAACTGATTGATTTTATATGTGTTATATTTGTGATTTAATATTTAATCAGTAAAATTATAATTAATAAAATTTGCTAAAAACAGGTTTTTTTCAACAAAAAAATTAAAATAAATATTAAAACTCTAATATTAAATAAATATCAAAAGATATAATTATTATGATATATTTAAAAGAAAATAAAACTTAAAAATAATGAAAATTCAATACCTAACAATATTAATAAAAAAATAAATATTATTATATTCGAAGAAATTATTTAACTTAAAAAATAAAAAAAAGAGAAATAATAACAAACATTATTTTTTCAATGATGACTAACACAAATTAAAATTAAAATATAATTTTTTTTAATGATAGTGGAATAAAAAAAATAGAAACAAAAACTAAGAGCATGTACATATAAACATGGACAGAAATAAGAATTATGTAAACAATATATAAAAAAAAAATATTTTTTTCAAAAAGTAATGAAAAGTGAAAACCATAGTTGAAATAATTGTTCATTACTATTTGAAATTGTGATATCCTTTACCTATTTTATAAAATAATAGTCGTGGTACTCGTAAGCTTACCCGTACACCCCAATTATAAAAAAAAATATGTGGGAAAAAAATAGAAAAAAAATGTTAAAGAAAAAGTGTTTCCGGGGATTATTAATGGTGTGCGTAAGTTGTCCTGTACACCCTGGTTATAAAAATAATTGTATATGTGGAAAAAAAATCAATGTGTATGTAAACTGGCTTAAACATTACAGTTATAAAAAAATGTATCAATGAAAAAAAAGAGGGAAAAAAACATAAAAAAATGGATCAAGAGATTAAAAAAATATACATGGGAAAAAAATTGTGGTGCTTGTAAGCTGGCCTGAACACTCCTATTATAAATAAACCAAAAAAAATATATAAGTGAAAAAAATCAGGAAAAAAATGCATTAAAAAAGTGGGTTAAGAAATTAATCGTATTGTGTGTAAGCTAGCCCCGACATCTTGTTGTAAAAAAACAAAACAGAAGCCCGGTTTTTAAGAAAAGAAATAACTTTTTCAAACAGTAATGAGAAAAAAAATTGTGGTACGCGTAAATTGATAAAGACACTCTAGTCATGGAAAAAAAAAACAGAAAAATGTATAAGTTGAAAAAAAAATGTAAAAAAAAAATGATCTGGAAATTAGTCGTGGTGCACGTAAGCTGTTACGGATATCCTGGTTAAAAAAAACACAACAAAAAAAGCCCGGTAAAAACAAAAAAAATGGACCTGGATACCCTGGTTCTATATTTTTATTTAAAAAAAAGGTCCCCGTTTATGATAAAAAAAAAAATACCCGGTTATAAAAAAAGTGTAAGGGGAAAACACCTTTTTGAACAGTAATGAGAAAAAAATTGTGGTGTGTATAAATTAACCTGTCATGGAAAAAAAGGTGAAAAAAATATATAAGTAGAAAAAAAAAGTGATAAAAAATATATCAGTGAAAAAAAAAAGAAAAAAAAAGGAAAGCAACTTTTTCATACATTAATTTTTCAAAATCAGGATTTTACAAAAAAAAAAACAAGAAGAAGAGAAAAACAACTGAAGTCAGTTTTAGTGGCTGAGTGATTCGAACTCGCAGTGAACTAGTTGGGCACAACCTCTGGTTTGTTATATCTACTCAACAAATATATAAAAAGAATTCCTTTATAAAAAAACAAACAAAACCGAGCTTATGTAGGCACGAAATAGCGGATCAAATATCCAGTACACAGTGTTTTGTTTATGCGTGAACAGTAATTTACAGTACATGACCAATTTTGTTTTAGCTTTTTTGTAATGGGAAAATAAGAAAAAAAATTAGAAAAAAAGTAATAAGAAAAAAAAGCAAGAAACGAATAAAATATAAAAAAAAAGAAAAAAGAAAAATGTAACACGAAAGTAAAAAAAAAAAAAAGCAAAAAAAAAAGAAGAAATAGAAATAGAAATGAAAAATGTAACCCGGAAGAAAAAAAAACACAAAAAAATGTATCTCAGAAGTAAAAAATAAAAAGCAAAAAAAAAATTTAAAAAGAAAAATGTAACTCGAAAAAAAAAATGGAAGTAAAAAAAAAAGAGCAAAAAAAAGTGAAATCGGAAGTAAAAAATAAGAAAAAAAAACATATATTATCGTGAAGCAGGGAGTGAAATTAGCAGTGAATAGTAAATGAACAGTAATTTCCCATTCTCCTTTAGTTATAAGTGAGTGGTATATTTGCGCAATGCGCTGAGTTTTTTTATCTATATAGAAAATTGATTGATTTTATATTTGTTATCATTTTTTATTTAATATTTAATAAGTAAAATTGTAATTGAAAATATTAGTTAGAAACAGATTTTTTTCTAATTAAAAAACGACTAAATGTTGTTATTGCTAAAATTATGCTGATAAAATCTTTTTTTTTCTATTTAAAAAACAAATTGTAAAATTTATTTTTTATATTATTATATTGAAAATGTTTTAGAATAATAATAAATAGTTCATATATATATATATATATATATATATATATATATATGAAGGTGTTGATATTAAATAAATATCAAAATATATAATTAGTCTCAAATATTGATAAGAAAAAAAAAATATTATAGATAACAATTATTATTATTTTGAATGTGATACCTATAATAATAAGAAATTTTAAGACCTAACAATATTATTAGAAAAGCAAAAAAAAAAAAAAAACAACTACATAAATGACAAAATTAAAAATATTATTATATTTTAAAAAATTATTTGCATGGAAGAATGAAAAACAATAAAATTATTTTTTAATGATCATAATTATTGTTAGAGAAAGAAATTCAATATTAAATTAAAAGTATTTCAAAATAATGATATTAATTTTATTTTTAAAAAAAACTTAGCGCGATGCGCAGTGATTTTTTATATGTATAGAAAACTGGTTGATTTTTTATGTGTTGTAATTATAATTATAATTCATTAAATATGTTAAAAATGATTTTTTTTCCACTAAAAAGTCATTGAATATTGTTATCACTAAAATCTTTTTGATCAAATTTATTAGAATTTTTTTTCTATATATGAAACTGAATTTAAAATTTATTGCTTATATTCTTATATCAAAAATATTTTAGAATACTAATAGTAAATTATTATTTTATGAAAAATAATGTACATACACACACACACACATATTAAGCTTATATTAAATAAACATCAAAATATTTATATAGTCTCATATATTATAAGAAAAAAATATGTTATAAATAATCATTATCATTATTTTGGATACTTTGTGTATAATAATAAGAAATTTGAACACTAAAGAATATTAACAACAAAATACAATTAAAAAACTAAATAAATGACAAAATCAAAATAAATATTATTAGATTTAAAAAACATTATCTGAATTGAAGAATTAGAAAAGAGAAAAAAATTAAAATAATATTTTTCAAATGACCACCAATAGAAATTAAAATGCAAATATTAAAAAACTAAACTTGAAGAAAATGTTATTATATTTAAAAAAAATATTTAACTTGAAGAAAAAAATAATAAATATTATTTTTGAAATGATTACCAATATAAATTAAATTTTAAACATTGAAAAAAATCTTAATAATAGTGGAATAAAAAAAATTGTAAACAATAACCAAGAGCATGTATATATAAACATGGATAAAAATAAGAATTAAATGTATAACATTAAATGTATAAGGGATAAAATAAAAAAAAATATTTGTAAGAAATCTAATTTAAAGGACAAAACTGAAATAAATCCGAATATGGAAATTCCATAAGGCAAAATTAAACCAGAAATTAAAAGATGTGGGACCGAAATGAAACTCAAATATGTAATTTATCTACATGGAAGGATAAAATTGAAAGAAATCAAACTTTGGCGCCAAAATTATTAAGAGTTTATGATTAATTTGCTTGAAAGGATAAAATTGAAATAAATCAAAACTTTGATACTAAAAATATTATGGATTTCAGGCTAAAAAGAAAAATTTTATCCATTTTTTGAAATATTTTAAATATTTTCTAAAAAATGAACATAAACAAAAGAGTATAAAATTTAAATTGAAAGTTTTTTTTTTTTATAAGATTTAGGGTTTAGGTCGTCATTTATAATATTGATATCAATTTTTTTTTTAAATCCTAGGTCATTTATTTGCTCTTTCTATATATTTTTAGGTGATAATATTCAATAAATATTAAAACATATAAATAGTTTAAAATATTTTATAGAGTAATCGAAATGGAAAGTGGTTCGTATATTTTTTAATTGTAGATTGCTAAGGTCAATTTGTCAATTTTTTTATGAGTTGTTGTTTTTTCCTAGTAACATTAGATCTGACACATAAAAACAAAAATATTTTAATTATTTTTAAAAATATTTTTTTTTTGCGTGTTATAGCTACTTATCTATCGTCTAAAAAGAATAGTGTCATCAAAACGAGAAGTGACTAGCATATTTTTTAAGTGTAGATAATCTAGGTAAATTTGTCAACTTTTTTATTTTTTTGAGTTGTATTTTTTCCTCAGTAATATTACATTAGAAATATTTAAAAATCAAAATATTATAAATTGTTTTTAAGAAATAAGCTTGAATAAAAAAGCACAAAATTAAAATTCAAAGCTAATTTATTTTTTATTTTATCAGATTTTTTTTATTATATTAGATGTATTTAAGAATATTGATATTATTTTTTTTTTCTAAAAAGATCTTAGGTAATTTTTTTGTCTCTGTCTATATATTTTTAGGTGTTAACATTTACTAAATATTAAAACATATAATTAGTTTAACATATTTTAGTTTGATATAAATATACAAATGTATAATTAATTTGACATATTTTAAATAAGATATTTAACTTGAAGGACAAAATAAACGTAAATGTAACATTGAAATTAAATAATTTAAAAGAAAACCTGAAATTAAAAGATCTGGGACCGAAATGAAACTGAAATCCATGATTACCTTGCATAGAAGGATAAAATTGAAAGAAATCAAACTTTGATACTGAAAATATTAAGGATTTATAATAAATTTGCATGGAAGGATGAAATTAAACTCAATCAAAACTTTGATACAAAAAATATTAAGAATTTCAGCCCAATCCGCAAAATTAAAAGCATGAGGACCAAATTGCAACTTCAATATATAAGCAATTTCAATTGAAGGGTGAAATTGAAACAAATCAAATCCTATATAATAGTAATAAGGGCCAGAAAACGCAATGAAAAGGTTCAGGGACTGAAATGAAATTAAAAAAAAACAGCTTAGCTGACGTCAGCTGGCGTAGGCAGGAGAGAGAAATTGGAGTGGGAAATTCAAACGACCATTTGCACGTATACGGTCACTGGATGGAGACACGCGCCGCCCCATGTGGAAGAGAACATGCCGAAAAATTATTCTAGACGACTGAGGGACATTTTTGGACGTTAGAGTAGGGTGCACGCGCCGTCCGAAAACCGCGTGAGCGAAGAGTTGGACGGTGCGTATGGCGACGCGCCAACAGTAATCCGCCGAAAAAATAATAAAGAAATTGGCTAATTACCGGAACACCCCTCACCCCCAGGCGTGTTTTTTTTCGTTTTGTGGGGCCAAAAACGATAATACACTGTTCAATGAATGATTAAAAAAATAAAAAATCGGACTGGGTCAACCGGGCCGGACCGAACCGAATCGGGTCAATTACCATTATGCCCCTGAAAACCGGCGGCGTTTTTTGTCTTTTTCGAGGGGTTTTTTCGTTAATACACTGTTTCCAGGCGAAAAAAAAAAGCAATCGTGCGCGCGCGATGAACCGAAGCAAATGGCTGAGTGAATAGTAAAAATGTTTCACTGTATACAGTACAAATCCAAGCTCTTTTAGCTCTTTAGGTAATAAATAAAAAAATCATAGATTATTCATGTTATTTTAAAAAATAAATTAAATTTAAAATCTTCTGCTAGGTTTCGTTTTTGATCGGCTTGGATTCACATATGAATACAAGCAGGCATCAACCCGTGAAATTACAAAAGGAAACTTAACGTTTGAGAACTCGACGCAGTGACTCCTTGCCTGTAGCGAAAAACAAATTTAACCTCCACCTTAATTAATCCCGGCCTTGCTGACGGGTTTTGAACTATCATTTTTCTTTTCTAAGAAGTAAATTCATTACTGTTATTATTTTTTTAGAAAATAAATATTACAATTAAGTATTAATTATATGGAATGGAAAGGTAGGCACGTTCACTTTTTTTTTTTTTATTAACATGGGTTTTTAGATGATTTTGCGTATATCTCGATTGATCTTATAGGCTATAAAATTAATGATTATATAAACCTTCAATAATCATCATACCCGAATTACAATAAATTTACAGTAATTTTTTAGTCCTGAATTACAATAAATTTACAGTAATCTTTTAGTATTGCATCCCAATGACATTTGCACGTGTTTTCATCAGGTTATTGTTTTAACACATCATTGTCCACATAGATCACAGGAAATTGTTATATTGTCAATTTTATTTTTCTAGTTATATTTTTTGTGAGTTTAATTTGATATTTGATTATCCTTGGCGAACAACATGACCGAATGCTAGGTCCGGCGGCATCTAAGCTTTTCTCTCTCTCTCCCCATTTAGTTTGTTTTCCAATGGATATTTTTATGTATTATTTTGTTTCAATAAGTTTTTTCTCTCTCTTTATTTAAATGATCTAACAAGAATTTTCTTTAAAATAAAATATATTTTCATGATGCATTTATAAAAACAAAAGTAATTAGTTCCTGTTAAGAAAAAAGTGGTCGATAGGATAAAATAAATAAATAAATAATGTACACGATTTAATATTGATATTAAAGATGAGGGAAATGTTTTAAAATCTATACTTTACATATCTTCTGGTAGGAAAAACAATTAACTAAATTTGAAACCAAATCAACAATGTTCCGTTATCGCAATAATGATCCCCAATTGTCTTACAACTCGTTAGGTGCATCTCATGCACAGACATTTTGTTTTATTTTTAATTTTTATTTATTCTATTTTTTGAGACATACGAGCATGCCTAGCCCCCGCCCCCTCCCTCTCCCTCTTCCCTGTTTGGCTTGCATAGAATTTAGTTATGTCTCACCTTTTTTTAAACAATAAAATAAAATTGTCTAATAAGATGTCTTTGGCTCATGAAACTAATACTAGGGAATCATTTAAAAAATTAAATTATTAAGTGAGACTTCAAAATATGATTTATAATATTTTTTAACACTTTTCAAGTGAAAATCTTCTAGATTTGAAATTTATATACAAATCTATATTATTTTATATTTAATTTTTATCAAATAGAATAAAGATGATGAGATTTGAACTGCTGCATCAACAAAGCTTTGATACAATGTTGAGGAATTAATTTTCCTAAAATCTTAAGATATCAAGTGAAGTTTCAAAATACTATTTGTAATATTCTCTAACACCTAAAACACATTTATTTTCCTTTGGTAGCAACACATTTGCTTCAAATAAATATCAAATTTGATCCTCAAACTTTTGATTGCTATATAGAATTTGTTTTGAATATTTATTTTTCAATTCCATCTCTTAAAATTTAATTTTTATATTAATTTTGGTTCTTATTTTTATAATTGCTATTTGCTTTTTTTCTTATTATTTTTTATTGAAATTTTTTATCTATCAAATTTTGTCCTCATTTTTTTATTGTTACTTATTTTATTTGAAATAATTTATGAAATGTTAATTATTATTATTTTAATTTATTCACCTTTTATTTTTTAAGAAAAAAATTAGATTTGATCTCTATTATTTTGATTATTATTTATTTTATTTGAGATAATTTATGAAATTATACTTTTTTCAATTTCATTCTCATTCAACTTTTTAATTTGTAAGATTTGTTCCTCATTATTTTAATAAACTTGAAAAAAAAATTTATTAATAAATTATTTTCCAGATCATTTTTCATAACATAAACAAACAAACGGGGCTCTAAAACACATTTATTTTCCTTTGGTAGCAACACATTTGCTTCAAATAAATATCATTTTCTTGTACTAAAATAAAATAAAATAAAATGATATTCTCTAAAGCAAAACATGGTTTAGATAGCTAGCAATAAGATATTGCTTGTCTACTGAAAGTTTTTAATGGACGTGCTTTCTTATAATCCAATGACTTTACTACATTTACCTTCTTGAAAAACAATGAACAAAATGTTATAATGTTTATTTTATGTATTATTATCAAACTTAAAATATTTTAAACAATAAATAAATCATTATTTTCACTTCAACTTATAATGAGTATTAAATTTATTTTTTTATTTTTTGAACTAACTTAAAACAATAATTTCTTCAATCAATTCATGTTAAAAAAGGATATGCTTTGTAATGATCTTAGAAAAGATAATTCACTGGCTAAAAAAATATAATGTAATTAAATTATAATCTATTCCAATGTTAAATCATTTAAAAAATATATATATTTAATAACTAAACCAATCGTACGTCAAACAAAATATTTACACCAACACAAAGTTAAATATATAACATAATTAAAAATACAAAATAATGATTTTATCACAAATGCACATTTTTAATTACAAATCAATCCCCAGTTCTTGGTTATTTTTGGTTAAAATCAAACATTTTTGAAGATTTTTTCTTTTACATTTTCTTAGTTTTCAAATCTAAAGGTAAGAGATCAGTAAATTAAAATAAATGGTCCCCTTAGTAGGGCAAAGAATTGTGTCCAAGGCAGACAAAAATCCAAAAACTCCTTTTTGACTCCATTTCCGCAATCAAATGCGTTTTTATTCTTCATACCTCTTATCTCTTATATTTCATTCAATCTAATTCTGTGCAGTGACTTTCTCGAGAGAAGAAGGATGGCATCTTCCTCCCGAGGTGAGTTATAAATGTTTCGTCATGCAACTTTTGTTGAATTTGTACATGTATGGTATTGAAAAATGTGAAAATAGGCTTTCAAACTAAAGACAGACAGAAAAAAAAGACCGATGCACCAAAGAGAGGAAGCGGAAAATGTAATAACTCTTTTTATTAGCTATGAATATGCAATTGCAACTGCAAAATAATGTTTATACACCGCAACACACTAGAAAAAATAATTGCAAAATACCTGCTGAGAGCAATCACGTTATTCATCCTCGAGGATCTCTCTATGTACATGCATGCAAGACGAGCTGCAGTACTTGTAATTATATCTATGAAATGGAACTTTACCAGCTAACGACACATGGCAGCAGGAGCAGGTTATATCTGATGTTAAGCCACTTTTGGGTTGTGCCATGGCTGGCACACTGCTCGTGCTACTACTTTGGGCATTGATAGCAGCTGCTGCTGCCATTCTCCTCTCTGCAGCAGCTGCTCTCTTTTCCCTCTCAATAGCTTCAGTCCTCTTAAGTTCCTGCTGGATGAGAACAGAATATCAAAAGAGAAAATATTGAACCTCCTATTGAGTACAATGAACCTGAGTTCTGAAGAGTATTAAAAACTAATAAATATGTTAAGAGGACTAAAAAGGAAACAGCATCAAATCACTAAAGTGTTTTGGAGGATCTACATTGTTACAAATTATTCCTATTCTAAACCCAAAAAATGGATAAAAAAATAAAATAGAATCCTTGCCTCAGTAGATAAGTTTGATCCTCCCCTAGGCTGAGACTCTCCCTTGATAACTGAAATTGGAGGAGCTCGATTAACTACAACTGCTGCGGCATTTTGGGATGATGCCGCCTCAGCCTGAATTAACATCATAAAAAGTGTCAACATATTACAAAAATTTGGAACTGTCAAAAGGCAAGAAAAAGGAAGAAACCTATTTAATGATACATATCATTTATTGCAAATCCTGAACGCTCATAAAACCACGCTTTTCATTTGGGCTACTGCATGTAGGTTATGCTCACATGATTCAAAGTCATCTTGGAAATAAAGATGCTAAATCGTTTGTTTTGGTATATTGCCAATGCGTTACAATGCAAGCATAAGATTGGGTAATCTCTGTATGTAATAGATGATAGATCAACAATGGACTACCAGAAACAGTTCCCTGAGAAGAGTGACATTGCTAACAGGCCTGTTATTCAGCCTTTTAAACATTGAAGACAATCTAGATTCTATCTCTCAATAGACTTCATCATTTTATAGAATTAAGAAAGCTTAGGGTCCATCTGAGAAAACAGAGTAGGGGTATCTCTTTCCAGTTTGAATAACTTCATTTTAAGAAGTTACATGTTTCGTCCAAAAACTTCTTCCAACTGGGCTCAGAAAAAACACTCCAAAAGAAGCACAAAAAAAATCATGGCCATCTTAAATTTGATAGCTTGCAAACTTTTCTAATTAACATAGATGAAATGTTGCTGGTCTGCCTGACATTCATAAAGGAAAATTGTGTAATTTTTTAAAATGGTTATACTTGTATGTTTATATGTTAAAGATGATGCCAATACCAGCTGTATCCTTGAAAGTTCATCCTAAGAAAATGAATTAATGGGTTAAAAGGAACACAGTATCCCAAATGAATGAAACATTTCATAAATGCCGGTGTTAATGAACAAAAAATACCTGAGCTTTCTTTTCTCTAGCCTTGCGTAATTTCTTCAATTCTTTTGCTCTAGCTTTCCTCTTTTCCTCTTTCTCTGTCTGAACAGCCACGCACATAAAATATCAGTTTAAGCATTGAACTTGAGTGAATCAAAATCACAAAGCAGCAGAATCGTGGATGCGTCAAAGTATACACTTCTATATTAGGCAACTGACTTCATGAAATGCCTCAGAAGTCCCAATGACTTTATAATTCTAACTCCATACAAGATAGGTAGTGATGGTTAGGTTACCAAATAATTTACGAGCAAAGCTCCAATTGGAGATGGCCAAGAAAATCATACACCAATCAGGTTACAGAAAGCTAAAGCACTTGACAAGTTACTACCTGCTTCGCAGCCTGAGATTCCTCCATCTCTTTTGTTAATGCACTAGGCACATTAGCAGCACACCAATCCCATCTATCAATATTTAAAGCCATAAAGCGTCTGAATGTATTTCTGACTTCCTTATCATTTGCCAGCACATAAGGAGTCCTCCCCCTTTCATCTTTGATACAAGGATCCAAACCCTGTTCTAGGAGTTCCAAAACCTGATGAGCACCACCAGATTGTGCTGCTTCATGCAAAGGCGTTGTCATGCCAGCAACTTCACTTTTATTCCCGCTTGATACATACAGATCATCAGATTTTTTTTTAATAGAAGATGGTTTGGTAGATTCAGCACTATTAATGCTGCCGTTCAAGTCCTCTTTGCTGGGGCCAGGTATGCTATTTGAAATGGTGCTTGTGGTTGACACCAAGTCATCAATGGTGTCCGGTAGGCTTTCCTTCTCATCCACTTCATAGGTAACTTGAGCCAATTGGTTGTAAATGCGCCGGGCTTCTTTGAAAGTAGGTCTCCTAACACTCAATGGTACATTTCGAACACGGTGCTGATTGCTGAAATATGCTTTACTGCCATCAAAAAGTAGTTGCCGATTGCTTGAAGGCGCATACAAGTAAATACATGATGAAGCGTGAAAATAAGGCTTCCAAACATCAAGCAGTTCTTGAATGTCCTACATTTAATATTTATGAGCAAATAATCAGTTAACAAGGACAGGAATCAAAACATTTATGTCACAACAACATTAAACAATCAATTTACAAAACAAAACTTTGAACCGACATAGTAAGATAAGTTAGTGGAAAAAGATGGAAACCAAATTTAGAACACTTATTTGTTAGATCCCCATTTCCTATTTCAGGTTTAACCACGTGGTTTTATCTTACAAATAGATCATGAGAGCCAAATTGTTTTTAGAGGCACTGAAAATAGGACTATGCTTAACAACATAATCCAAAAATGATAACTGCAACAGTTTACACTTGATACCTTCTTCAAAGCCTGTTCATTATACCGACGAAGAGAAGCTCCAGCAGAATGTGCAGCTCTACCAGTCCCATCTTTAGATGACTGTTTTTTACCAGCTTTGGCTCTTACAACATATCTAAGTCACAGGGGGGGGGGGGGGGTAATTCAACATTGCCACAACAAAACACAGGAAAACTTTAATAATGCCCAAGTACAATTCAAAAGGCACATAAAGATCATAGTTTTGTGCAGTCTCTACACTAACCTGTGAAATGTTTTATGAAGAATAGGCGAATTCCCATCAAAAACACACCCAACAAAATGCCCACCACTAGCAAGCAACACAATCCTCAGATGCGTCCCATTCCTCTCCTCATGAATCAAAAACTTCAGCCTCTCAATCACTTCACTCTCTCTCAAGCACCCCCCAAGAACGTTATCATTCCCTAAACAAACACCTTCGCCATCATTCAAAACCAAACTCTTCCATATCGAAACTTTCTCTCCCGTCTTAAGACGAACAAACAACTTCTGCCTCACACTCTCACCTAAACCTCTTTGCGCATCAGTCCGCAAAATAGACGCATGTTCAGCTTCATCTTCTGATCCGGACACGCTCGAAATATCACAATCTTTGAATGATTCATCAAAATCTTCCTCTTTAACAATATCTTTTCCAGCAATGCTTAATTTAACCTGAAATTAAAACAATTGGTTTTCTACTTAAAATACATACATGCAAACACACACACACACACACACACACACACACACACACTAACTTCTATAATTACATTGATTCGATGAATATCGGATTTGAAGTGAAAGCGCTGGTCTTGGAGAGAATCGAATTCGGCTTTGCAAGTGTTACAGGTCCATCTAGGAATTGTAACTTCGACGCCGTTTTTGGAAATAGTATCAGCTTCGTCTAGAGTTTCGATGGGAGAGGGAATTTCGGGAGCTAATGATGTTGAAGCGGAGGAGGTGGAGGAGGAGGGGGAGAGTAAACGACACGCGTCGAAGAAATCGGTGGGGGCGTCGAAGATAGAGCGGTGCCGTTTCTCTTGTGAAGTTAAAGTCGAGTTGGTGGTGGGGAGGAGAGGCGCGGTCGCCATGGTATACCAGTGCTTGTCTGTTGGGTTACTTCTGTCCACGTACTAGGGATTTTGTTGATTTATAAAGAGAGAGAGGGGTTTCATTCAGGATTGTCTTCATTGAAACGACGTCGGCTCCACAGAGGAGGTTGTTTTTTGTTTCTAGTTTTCTCACTGGCTCTTCAAAAGGAGGCCGTCACCTCAGTTGTCCATAAGTTTAGATCCTTTACTTCCATGGTGTTTTAGACGAAGGTCATATATCCGGTACGAAATATTTTTAAAAGCTTATTGAAATCCAATACAATTATAATTACGGATAATTGTAAGCCACCTGACTCAACAACATTAAAAAATAAAAACGATACGTGAATAATGCTAATCGTGCGCAAAGAAAGAACGTTCTCAAAACGTCCCGTTAGATTTATGGATCTGCTCATTCGAGGTGTGAGCTTTTATTCCAGGAAGTGGCCCGAGTAGAAAATATTCAGTAAGATTAGATCAATTTGATAAAAGGAAACCCCCCCCAGAAAGCTTCACTTTTAGACAAGAACAATTCGTTTAGTTCTGATTTTTATTATTGTTTTCTACATCTATTGAGCAAATTATGCAGTGCAAAAAAAATACTACAATACAAAGAAGAGCCATTGAAGGGGCGGGGGCAAAAGAATACAAAGAATTCAAAATGCAAGGAGAGACAGGAGGGATTGAAAATAACTACAAATTAACCGCGAAGGGAAAACAATCCAACTGCAAGAATCTGATCAATGAGGCGAAACAAAAGGATCAACTTATCAATGGCTTTGCCTTGCGTACATGGCCCATACTATTAACAAGATCTTTCCGGATGCAAACTGGAAACCGATGGATGTCCTTGAGCACTTTCAACCGCCAAAGAACATATGGGAAACTCATCTGATCCCTGGATGTGAAACGAACTACTTCATTGAACCAGAGGCACATAAACAGATTAGTCAATGGTGTATGCTCCCTCACAATGATTGAAGCCTCGTTTAGAGCTGCAAAGACCAACAATTATGCAATCACAAATCAAATTCTCATTCCTGCCAATTCAGATAAGGATGTTGGCTTAAGGGTGTAGATTTAGATGTCACATCCAAATATTTCAGCATAAAACTGTCGTGTGCAAGGAAACCGGCTTGGATCAGAAAGAATGGTCTAGTGTTTATTACATAAAACCTAATTTTATTTAATACCATCGTCATCTTAACAACAAAATAGAATTTACCTTTCTTTCCGTATAGTCTTTTGTCTTCAGGCAAGCCATCTTGCCGATACTGAGTTATCTGCACCTCCACTTCTTCAGGAGTGGCTTTGTGTTTCTTGACAACAGCCTTAGCCTCGTCATAAACACTACTGCGAGCTCCATGTTCAGAAATTGCCAAGACAGAATTTGATCGCCAAAGGAGGGCTTCCAAAACACCTAAAGGGTCTCTCCTAAATTGGGACTTTGAATCGACCCAGATAGAATACTTTGCCTGAGGAAATAAGCGATGTCCCAACATCTGGCAGCAGCGGAAGTTGATAAGAATAATCTCCAAAGACAATCAATACACAGAAAATCACATGGATGGAAACACAAGGACATGAACATGCCGGCAACAGAGGAAAAGCAGTTGAGTGATGCTATCTTCCAAAAAGAATATACAAGGAATCATGCATGTCTTAGATGGGTGTAAATAACATAGATTGTATGATCTCATAAGTGATACTGGCCAGTTAACACTTCCATTATCCACACAATGTGTATATTCTGCCAGTACTAATTAATATTTGCATGGCACTATCAGTTTACAAATAATACAAGGAAAAACAATTGCTCACACCAGTCAGCATGTGGAAATTATTATACGGTTAAAATAGTTTTGCTGTCCCATATTTTCCTGTCGTTTTTAGACAGAAAGTTGTTAAACAAGTGTGTAGAAGACCAAGTAGGATGCATTAATGTGCTCCAGATATCCTTATTCCTCCTCTCATCAATAATTTTCTAAAACAGAAACATATTGAATAGAAATACATTAAGAAATAGCTGGTTCCATCATTCCCATGGCTGGTTCTTAAAAAATGACACCTCCTTGGATCCTTTTGATCTAAATTGCTGTCCTTGACCATATCTTTATAAATGCTCTCTCACAGACTGACTTTATTAAAGGGGTTCATGATACACCGCTAAAGGAATTTTTATCCAAATAAAGCATACCAAAAAATGAAATATTCAGAACCAATCAAAACTTATGTCCAATCACTGTTTTCCAACAATCTGTGTGGAAGGGAGGTGGTAAAAGTAGCATTATGTGGGATGAGCACAAATTGTTAAGACTGTAAATAGAAGGGAGATAATAACCTAGAAGATGGAAACGAAATCTCAAATGAGGAACTAAAAATGAAGCAATAGTATGTTGAAAAGAAAGGAATTCGAGAAAGGAGAATGATTGCATATCACTTCGATACCTTAGGGATTTTACCATTCAACCTTTGGTCTGCAAAAGGAAGATCCCTTACAGCAACAACACGCCATTTCCCAATAAAATGGTCCTCACCAATTCTGTGCTCCTGTGACTCCTGAGCTGCTAGAGTAATTTCATCCCAAAAGGCAACATAACAAACCTGCATAGTGGAGTGCAGGTGTTTGTAAAGACTGTCAATGTAAGAAAGAAAAAAGGTAAGCACCTGGACTCTGCATTATGACCAACCTTCTCAAGCGATGCCTCTAACATTCCAATAGGTTGATGAAGATCATCTCCACCACCAAAAGCACATGTAGACACCACAACTTTGCAGGTTTGCATGTAACTTCTGTCCTCGTCAGAAATCTTAAACCCGCTGTTTTCACTGTAAAACCCACAGTGCAGCTCAGCTGTTTCATTCACCTGAAACCACAAATTTACAGGCAGTATGAAATACAACTGGCATACAAAACCAAAGGATCGGAGAAGTTTGAGGTCAAAGAATCATATATGTTTTGCAGTTTGGGAGTTTCCAGCCAAGGCAACCTTATGCTGCTGCACCTTTGATATCAAGGGAATAATGATCTATTTGATCCTAAATAAAGCCAAAGGTTTTAAGATTTAGCTTATAACCTTAAAACTTCTCTCCCTCTGATCAAAAGTTTGATGTCCAGTAAATAAATTAAATCTTGTGCCCTCTGTGCGCTGTCCAGACAAAGTAATGTTCCCACCTATATGTCGTGTATCTTTCTCTGATATGTACACCACGTTTTTCACAGGACCACTGAAATCATCATGGATTGGAATATCCAGATGTTGAAGTTCTTCGTAAGGTAGCAGCTTCAAGCAACCTGATACGATCCACAAGCTGTGTGTCACATATTGAAGTAATTTTAACACCACTACGAATCAACATCGATAAATGCCATGAATAAAAGATCAAAATTTAAACTTTGCCAAACATCAACACCATAAACCAACTAATCCCACGCAACAATAAAGTCAACAAAAAAAATTCATCTTGCCTCCTCTCCTCTCCTCCTTCTAACACATATTTTGAACAGAACAATATTTGAACTTACTGCTTCTGTGATGAAAAAGCGGTTTTCTCCTGTGACTTTACTCTAGCCTAAGATATTTTATTCACAATGGGCAAGCAATGTAATAATCACTGAGATTTTTATGACAACACAGGATACTCAAGTGAAAATCAACTCAGTAAAGCACAATGTATTTCTTCCATTCCAGTTATATCTAAATTAATCACAAGTAGAATAGTTTTGCGCCAACGGAATCCAGATGGGGAAATAATTGCAGGGACATTGAACAAATCAAAGGGTAAATTTCAGTAATTACTTACGTTCTCTAACTCCACCGACAATGTGAGTCACTGGATCAAGCCGGTTCAAATTGCCCCCTGATTTATTATTATTATTATAATTATTATTATTCAAATCAGCTTGAAAACTCGGCTTTCTTACTTCAACAACAAGTTCAGATACTTTTGCATAATCCAAGCTCGGCTTTCTACCAATCTTCGAGGCTTCAAATATTAGCAATCCAGCAGCGGGAAGGAAGATCAAGAGCGTCCAGTATTTTAAAACAAACCTAAAGATTCGCTGTGAAAACTCGTTCTTGACTCGGTGATGGTGTTTCTTGCGTTTTCTTCGAACTCGAGCTCGCATTCGACTCAGTTCATCTGAGCCATCGTCGTCAGCTACGGAGATTGATACGCTGCTGCTGTTGCCGGGGACTATCGGTGACGCCATTCTAAGGAAAGAAATTGTGATTGTTTGCAATCAAAGTGTTTTGAAAAATGTTGGTTTGGAAATAGGGATTTTGGGTTATTATATTTTCCCCTCCTCTCGTCTGAGTCCTCTCCTCTTCAAACATTTACAAGCTAAGGGAAACAAAACACATTGATTGTTGTTCTTGTTCTGCTTTATGACTGCTTTTTTATGGGCCATCTTCGTGTTTCCCGGCCCTTATTTCTAGTGGAAAGGGTTCAGTGGCCTTTTGTCTGTTTGGGCCTATATCCATTCTGTTACGAATTTCGAATGGGGATAACCTTATTCCAGTTCTGGATATAAGAGAATTATAGCCTAAAAATTGTATATAGTGAGTTGGAATAAAATGAATGTTTGGGAGACCAAAAGGGCATAAAAATAAGTTTATGAAATGAAAAGTGAAATAAATTAAAAATTATAAAATATATAATGGGACTAAGATGTTGGTGAGATGTACATAATTGTATGAATTAAGGTATTATTTGACACTGTATTTTAAAAATATTTTTAACATTTTTTGGTTTTTTTAGAAACTTTTAAAGTGATGATATCAAAAATATTTTTTAAAAAATTCATTCTAATACTTTTCTTAATAAAAAACACTTTAAAAACAACTTCAATTAAATTTCCATACAAACCTTAGTGTGTTTGAGAAATAAATTGTAATATAAACCAAATGTGTTGTGAAAAATAATTGTGGATGATTTACCTTTCATGAATAAATTTAAAGGGAAAACAAACACCTTTTTTCTCGCTTTCTTAATATTTAATAAATACAAAAAAACTTATATATAGATATATCAAGATGCTAAGTTTTAGACTATTTGTGTTTCCACGTTACATCGCAAAGTATTTTGTTTATGTGTTAAGAATGATATTCAAGTAGTGCAACACATGTTTTAAAGAATAAAAACAATCTATGACTCAAATTATATAGGTTAAATAAATCAATTTTATTTTAATAAAATGAAAAAAAAGAAGTTAAAGACAATAAATGAACCAAATTAAAAAAAAATAGTGACAACGACAACTTGGGAAAAAAATATGTTTGTGTAAGCAAGGATACATGATATAACTTAATTTTCAGCTCATTAAATATGAAAAGATAAAATTAGGTAAAAAAAAAAAAACCTGATTGAATCACGATAAACTTGTAATTTAGGAAATAAAAGATGAATCAACTTGTGTTCACCTATCAACTCAAGTTCCAAGTCTTGAGATCATATAACCCGGTAAAATAGAAAATGGAAGAAAATCACAAAGTTGAAAAAAATAAGGAAAAATAATAATAAAAATGATGTCCACTCGCTTTAACTTTTTAAACTCATGAACCAAAATATTAGATCAAAAACACCCAATGTAAAAAGCACGAAGCTTAGTTGCCAACCAACTAAATGTTGAATTAATTTGAAAAAAAATAATATCAATTACACCAAAGGATAAAAAAAAGAGAAATAAAAGAATGAAGATTTATCATTAAAATACAAAATAAATTTTATTTTTGATTAAACGGTGAAAATGCAAAGAAAAAATAAATTGAATAAAATGATAAAAAAATAAATCAAAATAACAAGAATCAAAATTGAAATAAAAAATAAAATCAAATTGTTGATTGATTGGTGAAATTGAATAGAAAAAACTATTCAACAAAAGGCCCAAAATGAGGAAAAAAAAATTCTAGCAAATTGGGTTGAAAGGATTAAATTATAAACAAATAAAAACTTGTAGAAAAGATCTAAGAACCAACAAAAAAGACAAGTTATAATTTTTAAGTGAATAGAGAAAAAATAACAAATAAATAAAGATCTAATAGTGACAATCAAACCATTGTCACTCGTACAAACTATTCCACTAGAGACCAAACATTAAAATGTTTCCATTGAAATAATAAACGTGCCACCCAATGACATGAGTACCTACCACATGCCCCCTCTTATTATCAGTTAATCAAATATCCTTAAGCTGACTTAATAATAACAAAAATTTATTGTAAAAACACAAAAAACTCTTGACTAAAAACCCACCTTTCACTTGTTCGGCGTTCATGTAGGTTTCAATCGGCTTTATTGTCCCTGGTTTTGTAACGTTTCTCTTTCACAAGAAAAAAGCATTTTCAGTGATGAATGAAGTGCTGTTGCGTGGCTAAATGTCTTAAAATTCCCAATCCTACCATGGCACTGTGTTCGAACCAAGCACCGATTCCATCATTTTGGAACCATGAAAGTGAAATCTAAAACGGGAATTCTCAACTAGCAACAGTGCCGAGCTATCTTCTTGAGTTTTTTCCACAAAGCTTGAATGATTAAATATTCAACAAGCAGAAAAATCTTTCAGAGAGGAAGAAAAGAACAAGCTTGCCGACGGCCATTCAGGTCTCACCAGGGGTACAAACAGAATTTACAGTGTTTAGCAAAATATTTCTGGAGCACTGCCATCTAACCTTTCTGACTTTTTAACCAGAAATTTCAACTATCTATATTCAATTTTGACCAAGTAAATTGAGTTCATACATGTACAAAGATACGAGATGTAATGCTGTCAAATTTCATTTACAAAATCATGAGAAAAATCGATGGCAAAAAATGAACTAAAGCCTCGAGGCAATAATAACTCGTCGGAAAAAACAAACTACAACCCAACAAAGAATCAAAAACTGCTGTAACCACTCTGGAATCAGGCTCAGGACTTAGAGAGTTGTTCCGCTGGTCAAATACATGTTACATCCACAGGACAGCCGCGAACTGTAAATTGACTTCATATCTGACCTAGGGCAGCAAGCATACCCTTGTATACATCAGTGGCATTAAAATAAATAAAAATGTCAAAGGCCTATATGCTATGATTTTATAAGTGGGCTCAGTCCATCGCCTTCCCAACCAAGCTTGAGCATCTGATCGACCACTTCCAAACTCAACTGCAAGCAGCGATACAATAAGGTTTCATTAACAGCAGGCATTTCAATCAAAACAATGAGAGGGTCACGTGCATCACTGTCAACTGAAATAGAATATTGGACCGTTTCCCCAAAAAAGCATTGCTTTCAAATACCCAAAAGAAGCAAACCAAACTGAACAGAATAAATTTGAGAACGCTCAAAATATGAAGGGCCAAGCATTTAGCAGTTAATATGTTGCCACGGGACTGTTTTGCAAGTTGAGCACATGATGATTAAATAGGAAATTTTAGGGGATAAAAGTCCATTAGATGTACTAACCCGACCAGAAGCACATTATCATAGAATTAACCGCTGTTAAGAGAAACAAGAACATGAATAAATTGAACTTACAGCAGGATCAGTGAAGATTATCAACTGTTTATCTGCAGTTGATACCAAGAGATTTGTTCTATCATTGTTCAAAGCCAGAGCAGTAATATCCTGGCCTTCTCCAAGTTTCAGAACATGAAATACCTGGACAAAATGTGGCATGCTAGCTAGTGAAACTCAATTAACAGCGAGATCTAACAGATATATGATAAACAAAAACTTGAATAGCAGACACTTCAGAACTAAGTATCCGTTGGGCACTGCATAAAATGTCTATGCTATCATGCCAAGACATGTATAACAGGTCTGTCCATTGAAACGGAGGGAAAATTGCAGCAGCAGCCAAGAGTAACAGAGTTCATTTAACAGACAACAGTGATCACACATGTAGTCATCACTTAAAATACCAAGATGAAGGTCACACATATTAACAATTTAAAATTCTCAGTTTCTTATACCTTCAGTGTATAGAGATCCAGGAAACAAATTGACGGGGCAGGAACATCCAATCTGTTATTTTCACCAGTGTCCACTGATTCCAGATCAAAACCTGCAGCCCCTGTCTTTTTAAAGCTAAAATTTTGGCTGTTATTAGAGGATCCATGATTTTCCAGACATGAGTTCATGCCAATCAAAGCACTCTTCCCATCCACAGAGATTTCAATGCAACTAACACTGACAGATAAAGGAAGTTGTGCTCTAGCAATTGGTATCCCGTTAAGAGTATAGGTATTTAGAGAATTTTGACATTTGTTCCAAGTCATCACAACTCCCTCGGGTGAAAGACAAACAGAATGGGCCTCCACACCTGATAGCCTTCTGATCAAGCGACCCCTTCTTATAGAATGCAACAGAACCTCTGATGACTGGGAGCAAGAAACAACGATCCCAAGATCTGAACTGACACAACAACACAGTATTTCTCTGTGGTGACCACGAAGGACATGTATCGGACCCTCAATATGCTGTTGCCTATTTTTTTCTGCCAGGTTAATTGTTAGAGTGCTACTGGCTGCAGGTGGAGTGCCGGTGCCAGTGGAAGGCTCTGAGATACTACTTGGGCTCAAAGTGGAAGCCCTATGCATTTTCCAGAGTAGTACAGTAGAGTCCCGTGATCCTGTAACGAGATAGTTACCATCTAGAGAAAGAGCAAGGCAAGTGACTGGAGCACAATGTGCAATGGCAGTTTCTAGGGTTTTTGCACTATCTGCTGATATTAGCTTGATACTATTATCTGCATGCCCACCTGAATATAGCCACAGAAGAATGAATAAATTAGTTTTTCAGGAAAATGTGAAACAAATTTGATATGATAGTGAGAAAAAACTGAGCAAAACACAACTATAAATCAAACAAAATAAAAACATGTAAAAAATGACAAACAATAACACGAATTATGAATAACGACTTAGAGCACTTATAAGCATGGATCAAAGGGTGGAATCCCCCCTTTTGTTTTAGGGCTGAAACCCTTGCACACTTAAAAGTATCAAGGTGCCAAGCAATGTTTAAGTGAAAAGAGACTACAAATAAAAATGAAAAGTAATTTGAGAATACAGTGATGATCTTTCACATGAAAATATTTCCCCTCTACTTTCTTGGAAAGAAAAGGGTTTGAAAATGTGCTTGTTTTCATTTGATCGAGGATCTTGCATAAAGATTCCCAAGTGTGCACCAATTTTTGATATTTTCAAAGATTTTTGCAAGCGATTTAATTCTGTATCAAGCTCTATAATCTTCTATATTTCCTACCCATTTAAGCCCTTGAGGTCTTCCCTGTCACACCCTGATCATCCAGCAAAATTTCACTAATTCAGTGCGCAGAATGACCCTTGTAAACCCAATCAGCCAGAACTGTGAAATTCACCATGGACCAACTCTGATTCTTGAGTTTTCATTTGATCGAGGATCTTGCATAAAGATTCCCAAGTGTGCACCAATTTTTGATATTTTTGATATAGTCCCTAAAGACCTTTATTATTTCATGTGAACAGAAATTCAATTTCCCCAGGCTGTGAATGTTGCATGCCAGGCATAGAGAAGTGGAGAAGGGATTGCATCCGATATCATCATAATAGAAATGACAAGTAACTCATGTAGTTTTAAGGCAAGTATTCAACATGATACTGGATAGTCCTCTGCTAACAAATGGCATTTCTTTTGTTATTTGAAGTGGTAGCCAAGACTAGCAAAGGAGGTGAAACTTTCAAGCCTTGAATATTTTTTACAGCTTTAGGAAGGGAATGACAAGCATCTTACTTCAGTGTGGATTGTTTTTAGAAAGTTTGTGGATCAATAAATACTTACCAGTGATTATTTCTTTGTCATGAGTGATGGAAACCACTGCTTTACTTCTAATCCCAGATGAAGCAAATGCGAGAGCTTGGGGAAAATGACACTCATCTCCACCAGACACAGATTGCCCTTTAAACATCCGCATGAATGTTCCACCAGCAGAGCTTGTTAAGGCCTTTCCATGTTCAAAGAGGAAAGGTGCACCTTGGCCATCTGGTGTGTTGGGTTGCCACTTGTGCTGGGCAATATGTGCTGCTGGTGCATATATATCAACAATTATGACAGCATCTGAAGATGCATGAATGGAAGCTGCAGGTAAATTGCAGCGTTCTGGGGCTGGAACAGTATATGGTTTGACTTCTTTTGGGTTCCTGAAGATAGTCTGACATAGAAAATCTATATCAGAATAATGTGCTCTAAATTAATCTGATGATTTTTATGATGGAATATCCCAGCATGCAATCTCAGCAATTCAAGAAATCTACACAAAAGATTTTTTTTTTTTATATATATATAAAAAGCACCATCAACTATTATCAAATTGTCCAACTTGCATCTAATGGATCAGCTATCTAAATGTCCAGCTAATCTCAATCCAACTACCCTAGCACTAATCCTGGGACAACCAATGAAATATGTTCCTCCATGCTACACAATCATTATGTAACCAAATACCATCACCTTCCACTGAGAAGCAGGCACATGTGTTGTTCATAAACAAGGTTAACTTATTAACACAGTATATCCAATTGAGTGTTCTTGTACTTGAAGAATATAAAATTTATATCATCTATATAATCATGAAATCTTAGCTTTACAGGTGTAGGAATGATAGCATGTGTCAACAGCAGAGTCTTTACCCATTATCATACACTAAATCACAGTAAACATGGAGAGAAAAAGGCAAAGTAAAAAATGAATTGAATCAAGAACTTGGACTTATACATGCTCATAAGAGAGCTACAGGCTTCAACACCCGTATCAGATTTAAACAGACAAATTCATACCTGCAAGTGAAGAACATCAGCTAAGGGCATCCTCTTCAAGTGAGGAACTGTCAGAAGTTGAGATGGAGTCTGTCCAAAGTATGCAATCTGGTCTTGTGTGGCACGTTGTTGTGCCTTTTTGTAAATAAACCAAAAGAATATAGCAATTAGAAATACGAAACAAAACCTCATTTTAACAAACAACAGAGGATAACAGAGTTCCCATACTGGTTCTGAAATCTTGTCAATATCAACCGCCCCTTCATAGGTGATGTAAAAGAAAACATTGTTCGCTGCTATAGCTTCTTTACCACGTTGCTTACAGCTGCATGATCCAATTCATTAAACAGTTGAAATGAAAATTCCAGAGTTAAATTGGATATAGATCAATTTTTTTTCCGGAGGAAGATAATAAGATTGTGAATAATGAAACATAAGGGCGTGCAAGAATGAAACATTACTGATGAAGTCAAACAATTTTGCTTATATCTTACCCGAATATGAGATCAATCCATTCGTGCAAATGTGCAGATACATGCTCACTTTCAAGAGCCATCTGATGCTTATGAATAAAATCAATAGTATTTTCAGCCCAAGGAGGAAGTTTGACAGAATCTGAAAGAGCATTTAATGACAGTAAAAATCTCAACTCTGTAATTTTGAATTTCATTTACTTCACTAAAATATGTCAGTAAACATACCGAGCTTTCCACCCAGCTGTGTTGTACCAAAGTCGATTGAATTTTCATTGGTTAAGATCTCGGGGAGATAAAACAGCTCAGGAACCTTAGGGAAACAAGAAACCATCGGTGAGAAGGAAAAAACAGAAGGTTATTAATAGCCAGTATGCAGAAGAAGATATGGGCAACAACTTATTATCACAGGGGAATTCTTTTTGTAAGGAGTGCATACAAGAACAACACCGAGAACAAATGATCATTATTGACACAAGATAAAGTGGTGCCTTTTACACTAACAAGTCATTTCAGCACATGCATTATTCAAGTTGTTAAAAAGTTAATGTATCATTAATTAAAAGGAAAGATAAAATAAGTTATTTGAGTTTATCAAACTAAATTATGTATATAAATTAAAAATATTACGTAAAAATATAAATCCTTTTGTGAGTTGGTGTTTTATTTGTATCTAACATAATCCTTACAATAAAGAAAATGAATAAAACTAGAAGATTATTTTCTTATTTTTTCATGGGCTCTCAAAATTTGAATGTTCAATAATATATTTTACCGTTTACTTTAATTTAAAGTATTTTAGTTGTACCAAATGATTGGTTAAGATTGTGAATTACAAATCTGTTCTCTACTTTACATTATAAAATTTTGAAACTAAAAAACACCTTTTGACTTATTAAAAGGTGAAGAAAAGCAGGAAAGAACACAAACACGGGGAAGGGGAAGTAACTTAAGGTAACATTTTTTCTTTATCAAGAAAGGTCACTTTTACCATTAAAAAAAATGTAAAATAATGAGAAAGATGATTGATATAGTATTCATCTTAAGGTAGGTTTATATTAACTATCAAAAAATTGAAGCAACACAATAAGAAAGCAAAGTTAAATTCAATTCAATCACTAAATAATATAACAAGGGCATTTTACTCTAATAGAATGTTTCAACAAAGCTAGTGCTTTGTGGATATATGCGGATCTTCAAACTAAACATATTACATACCAATTCCTTCACATCACTCATGTCTTCAGTAACTCCGTTCCAGGTAGCAGCAATATCTGAAAACATTCGATCTGCATGATCAAATTTCCCACCTTGCAATTGAATTGAAAGTGTTGTAAACGGTTCAACTCTAACAAGATAATACAAAACCTGTCACAGAACAACCATTAATCATATAAACTGCAGTAACTCTATCTCAAGCATTCAAGCTGTACAATAGAAACAACATGCCCAATTGGCATTAAGTATATTGCTATAGACAAAAGGAAACATAGGAAAGACAATATATCAAAGGGAAAAAGATCCAAATGGAACAAAAAACAGCATTTGAAAAATCAGAAAGGGGGAGGGGAAACAAGGCAAGCAGGTGCAACTGATTGCTATTTCATGAAGTGGTGCCGCAAGCTGCTAATTAGAATCTTTATTTAGACTAATCAGGTAGGAATGGGGCTTTTATCTACTGATAAATATGTTGTAAATTGAGGCATCATAAGCATTGTCAGGTACCCTGTTCCCATATTGGTTTCTCTTCTTTGTGATTTCCCAACATGCTACATCCCATGATCATGATAAGAAAAAACTAAGGAAATGAAGAATCTTCATGAACTGAAATGCACAGGTAAATGCGAGTATAGAGTTACGATGAGGGAAAACTTTCAAAAGATTAAATCAGAAAAATAACTTACTGTCCCTGCACTTGAGTAATGAGAACCATAATGGAATTTTGGAATGACTGGATCATCAAAGCTAGAATATCTCTCCTGGAACTTTTTCAGCCGATCAGGATTCAAAGCACCAACAGGCTGCAAGTATATATCCTGCTATAATAACAGTAGAGAGAGTGCAATTCTATTATCATTGAAGAGTAATTCAAGTTATGTCACCTTTGAAAGATCGCGATAAGAAGAAGCATCAGAAAGATCCAAACTTTTCGAACTGTAATTGGAAAGGACCCATGGAAAAACTGGATACTGCAAGGAAACAAAAGAAAATTTAGAAATATTAATCACAGCCTTCCACCCTAGAACAAGAAATTACCCAAGAAACATGCCTGAGTGATGTCATTATAACTACGCCCAGCCAGAGTATTGAGCTGCATTAGATACTCAAAGTTGCTAATCTGCGCAATGGTTGTGTTGAAATTTGTTATTGTTCTGAATTAATGTTGTAAATGTGAATAAAAATCGCCATATTACTGAAATCATTTTGAGTTTATACCTCCCACCTTGCCCAACGTTCCATAAGTTGAGTTCTCTTAAGAAGTTGCTCAGGTCTCTACAACAGGAAAAGGCAGGCAGCTTTCATGAAATAATAGCAAAGTGAAAGACAAATAAACATCCAACAGACACAAAACACAAGTGCAACCATAAGCAATTCTTTTACGAGCTGTACAGTCAGGTAGAGATTTAAAAACCTGAGTAGCCAGATAAATATTGTTCAAATGAGGCGGCCTTGATTGAACTATAGCTCGGTAAGCATTTCTCCGTGCCTCGGTACTCTAAAGGAACAACAAGGAACTGAGTGTTAGCAATGAAATTCTATTAGCGTAAGAAAATAAGATGATCAGAATAAATTTCAAGTGAAATACCCCGAAATCAAAGAAGAAGTTTGATCGGTCAACCATAAACAATTCCAGAGCACTTCTCCTTAGCAGATACCTGAAGATGGCATCAAACCAGTATGGAGATGAGTGAAGAACAAAAAAAAAATGATATTATGGCCTTGCTACACCATATAACAATTTCTGCAATGACTGCCATAACTTTGGCATATAAAATGATACCAGAAGATATTCTTATGGTCAGTAAATGAGTTGAAAAAATAATAAAATTCTGGAAGCAAGACATCATATGAAGTAGAATAAAAGGACATGCATATTGCAGGTTATAATGAACACTTGTAGTATCTGTCAACCAAGAATCACACCAACTAAACAACTCAATTTTTAGGATGTAGGACTGAGATTTTGATAATGTGCTAATGCCAGTTCTTAGTATCAAGAGATGTATGCAATAGAAAACCTGCTTACATTCTGAATTCAGAAAAACAACTCTGAGCATGACTCCTAAAGTTTTTTAAATCTAAAAATTTCATAATTGTTAGCAATTGAGAAAGCACAATGGTCTCATGACCATACAGAATGTGATTAACACCGAGCAGGTACAAACCTTTAAGGTGAGAGCAGGTTCCTTATTCCTATTTTGCAAAGGTTATGGAAAGATAAGGACCGTGCCAAATAACACATCAATCCTTCAGAATCAAGGAAGATAAAGGTTGTGTTTCTGAAGAAATTGCTCAAAATCATTATACCTCTGATGCAAATTACTCAACCATATGACATTTAATGTAGTGTCCCATGTGGGGAAACAATAAATAAAGCATCACAATAGAGGCAACCTGCACAAATCCAGTGTAACTTTCTAATATAACTTAAGAAATTGTCTATCAATGTTGATCGCATATCAGGCTAGAATGTCAATGCAAAATGTGAACCCAGAACAAGTAAAACCATAAATCAGCTGGAGCATGCCAAGAATCTTATAGTCAACCAACAGATGACCCACTAAACCAAATCAACTTGCATCCCCCACATATTACAAAAGAAAAGACTGTCAGCTTTTTTAGGTAAACCAAAGTTATTATATTTCCTTATCATAGCTCAATTTAAACTCATAGACTCATGACCAGCCTACACACTACAATTGCATTCTTCTGACAAACACTGAGGAATCAAACCGATTGTCAGAATATAAGACACTCAAATTGCTCATCTACTAAAATAATAATAAAACAACAACAAAGATTCTTAGTTGTTAAAATTAAAGAAGATACAGTAAGAAATACAAGTCCAGTTACACTGATAAAAGCCAAATAAAATTTTACCGTCGGCTATAAATCTGATGGAGGAAAGACATCAGCCAGCTGTGATCCTTATCCTGGACTCCAGATTCAGAAGATTCCATTCCATCAGCATTGCTCTCAGTGAAATTAACTATAAAGTTTATTCTCCTATTAGTTACCTGAAGAAACAATTACTCATATGCTCAGTAACTACATCCAAATTAACAGCTCAGAGTAAAAATGTCCAGAGTTTCTAGTTTTCAGGTTCTTAAAAGGGTCAAAGGGACACAAGCAAAACGCTCTACATCCTATTCTAGTCTCATAAAGCTTACTTGAAATGTTCCTCGCATAACTGTCAGCGGCCGGACCATAGATGAAGTTAGTTCAAGAATGATTCTTTCATCAAGTTCACTGGGTACAAAACCCAGTGCAACTGCAGATGCATTTTCCAAGTCTTGGTCTCTGGCAAGTTGAATGTCACTAGGTTCAGCTGGAGGCTGCAATTTTTTATCATTTGCTCCAGGCAGACTCAGCTGACTCTCCCCACTCTGCTCAATATCAAAGGATCTACAATCGAAATTCTCAATTTCTCTATGTTCCCCATCTTCATTTAGTCTCTCCACTGAGATTGCTTCTGCTGCCAGAACAGGAACATTTCCTTCATCATGCTTCATCTCAATTTGATCCTCATAATTAGCAGCAGTACCAAAATGATCAGACCCTTTATAATTCCTCCTAAAACATCTTCTCATTCTTGAAGAAGTTTCCATAAAATCTAGCTTCCAGAAAACCTACACAATTGTAGCAACAATTTTTCAGAAAAGAAGCTGCCCTATAAAATACACAAGAAATTTAATATGAGAACAGCAAAACTAATACATTAGATAAAAACATGTCAATGCCAAATGGTTTTGACGATGTAATACACTTCTATAAGTTATCTCACACAGCATACACGTTCAGGATTGCACAAGGAGTCCCCGAAGGGCCCGAAAAGACTCTTCATCTCTATCAAGCAATGTATAAGCCTGCGCCAAGCACGAATTCCGCTGGATAAACGATGATGAGATATAACATCAACTTGAGCACGCCTGTCAACCTAACAAAATAATGATAGTAGTAAATATAAAAATTCATACTGGTAGTTATATTATATAAGAAATTACAATCCAAGGCTAGCATGACTCAAACCTCTAATCGCTGCATGTTTCTTGCTAAAGCAAAGCTAGCAACGAGGACTGCAATAAATTTATAGGATAGAGCATTAAAATCTTTCCCATAGACTGATCTTGTATCAGCTGGTTGTAAGCATTCCATCCATGCAACTCCCATGGCTTCAGCAATATTCCATCTCCTAACACGCTCCATATCACTAGCATTTCTTCTCTGTGCAGACGTGGCCATTGCAACAGCACTAAGGCCCCGTCCAGAGCCAATCTTCGCATTACGTTGAAGATCACGCGCAGCTGCCAAGGCAGCAGCTTTTGCAGCAGCCTTATCCTTAGGATGAGCTGGTGTTTTGTTAGGCACCTCCAAAGGCTTTTGAAAGCTTGAGAAAGTATGTAATCTAGCAGTTTTTCGCTCCAGCAAGGAAGAGTCACGCCTAAGATGTGTAGTTGTTGCAGGAGCAGGGGTTTCCCCACCTGCAGCACCAGCAGCAATCATTGCCAAAGCCATGGCAGCTGGTGGTGATGCAAAAGCAGCTGCCCAAGCGGGAGAAATCATGCAGAGAGCAGCCTGGAGAAAATGGATTAAAATGCATCACCTAAAGCAGCAATTCCAACTTTATTTTTTACTTTTTTTCGAGAAAAGCGCCAGACTTCTGAAAAATAATTAAGGAGCGGAATGGAAACCACAACGTAGCAGGCACTGGCTATCCAAGGTTTAAGAAAAAGCATTCAAAAAAGAATATAGAACAATTTCAAATGCAATAAGAAAGAAAACAAAGATGAATTCTTGGTAGTATTTAGGTGCAGATTTATAATACTTTTCCAAACTGATGTAAGGACAACAGACAAATAAATGGTGCACATCCTGTGTTCTGAAAGAAATTAAGTCATAAGAGGCTAGCAACAGATAACAATAGTGAGCATAAGAACATAGACATGAGCACCACTTTAGGCAAGCACTCACCCTAGAGATGTTTTACAAACATTTGCTTCCAATTATGTACCTCTTCCCATCTTCTTCCATTTCCTAACATGCTAAATCATAATAAGTTCCTTAAATACAATTCCCACAAGAACTAACACTTTATATGCTTTTTGGGACACAAAACTAGTCAAAGTCTTAGCCTCCAAATGTTAGAGAATAATATAAATCATATTTTGGGTCCTCACCTAATAGCTTAAGCTTTTAGATAAGATGGTTCCTTAACATGGTATCAGGGTGTTGTTGACTCAATGGTCACGAGTTCAAATCTTACCACCCCACATTCTATTTGATGAAAAATCAAGCACAAAGTAGTGTGGGCTTGTGCAAGTTTCAAGCCTAAAGGGTTTTCACTTGAGGAGATGTGTTAGAAAATAATATAAATCATATTTTAGGACCTCACCTAACAACTTAAGCTTTTAAGTGAGATGATTCCTTAGCACCAAATACATTAGTAGAACAATTGTCAAAAATTTGTTAACAAGCATTACCATGGTGCACAAGAATATGGCAACTAGCATAAAATAAAAATCCCTCCAGCAAAGCATCAAAGAATTCATGACAAAAAAATAGTCATGAAAATAACTAGACAATGTAAACATCTTCACTAACCTCTATTTGTAGTGCATCAGCAGCTAATGCACGATCATCAACAACAAGAGGATTTAAGCCATCAGCAGTTGCAAGCTCATGAATTCCAGCTAGAAGGGGCCGCCACCTCCTCAATACAGCTACAAATGGTGGTAAGATACCCTCAAGGTACTGTTTACGGAGGGGTTTCCTATCATTGCCAATAGCATGCCATACCTGCAACATACTATGTTAACTAATAAAGAGAATCTGCACAAATGAAAACAACCACAGTATCCAGCTGCATAAGCAAGTGGAAAACAGAAATAAGAACCTTGTAGAATAAGATCTCTGATACAAATAAACACCAGAGTGGATAGGAGCTGAGGAAATATCGACAGCCTTAGTTTAGTGTTACACCATATTAAGACAGTTTTATGCAGAACTAACCTCAGAGTAAAGAACACAAGATGCAACCAACACTCTCTGTCGTTTTGAATCAGAAATTGGCATGTTCAGAACAGGTGAAAGCACACTGTAGATAGATAACACAAATTAGTTCAAGAATGGCATGCCAATAGTACATGGTAGTGAACAGCAGCCAAAAAGATTACCCTACGGACTTGAGGATAACAAAAATCTATGTCAAAGCAGAAATAAATAAAATAGCATCTATGCAGCATGTTATCGTGAAAATGCATTGGAATAGAAAAGAAGAGAATGGACAGGAAACAAAAATAAACACACGCAACATTCCACACCATGAGAGAGCTGAATCCCACTGAAAACGATGATGCTTCTTACACACCCAAAGAAAGCAGGACTCACTTTTCCCAGTAGGCATTTAAACTGTTTATAATTAACTACCTAATATTGGTTAATGAAAACCTGAACAAAGACTAGAAAATTATGGAGACGCACAACATGAGCAGTATAGTAATTTATCAGATAATGTGTTGTATTCATTAGTTTAGATGAAAAACATTAAATGCCTATTTTTGATGATGTAGGTGCCCTAGCAGTTCATCAAATCTACAGTCCAAGAAAGCCCATGCAAAACATAAACTACACTTGCTTCCCGCTATAGATTAACAGATAAAAACAAACTGAAATTAAAACATTCAGGTTTTATTTCTGGAAAAAAAACCAACACTTTTAGCTGGAGAGGTGAAATGGGCAATAAGCTGACCATCATTTCAGATCAAATAAAAAAAAAAAAAATCCCAAGAACTGAAACTAGGAGGTTCTTCCAATGCACCGCCCCAGTTAGTGTTGACTTGAGCAAGTCTCAGGGGAGGGCCTGTAATAATTGCAGACCGACAGGTGCTACTCAGTTCAGTATAAACACTCAAGTAGCTTGGCTTCTTAATTGAGTTACCCAACTGCAAGAGGTTGCAGCTAATGACATATGCCTAATTATTCGTAAGATTAATTCCTTTCCCTTTTCGATGCTGATTTACAGCCACAACTTATCAGTGTTGCTTCATGTAAAGAGAACTAAATCATTGTAATCTGAAATACTTGTGAAAAAATATGAAGAAACTCAGAAGGAGTTCTGACCCATGAAAACTTTTTAATTTTCTCCAGCAACATAATGTCAGCTTGCAGTGGCTACTTAAATGAACATCTCCGTAGTAGAAATTGAATTTTTTTTAGAAGTTTGGAAGATCATTATCTCATAAGAAACTTCAAGGAAAAAAAGTTGGAAGAAAAAACATTTACTACCTCCACAGCAAAGCTGACCGTGGTGGTCTCATAGGCATTCGAGCACTGTTTTCTAAAAACATGATGTTGCCAGCTTGTCGATCAAATCCTTCTGACATCTCATCATCCATGCTTACATTTCTCATGAGCATACTGATTTCCCCATTGTCCTCTTCTCTCATAGACAGAAGCACCATACGGAGCATGCATAGAAAAGGTTGGTCGCTATCCAATAGCTGATATAGTGCCGCCATTCCACCCATTCCAGTACCAGATCCTCCACCTATACCAAGACCACCACCAAGTCCAGACTCATCTAATAACAGAGCTTGAAGCATGGCAACTGACTTTTTAACCAAAGGAAGTTCAATCCAGTTTCCATTTGCATCCTTTTCTAAAGTAGACCTCCAAGATTCCCATCCACTTCCACCACCACCAAAGGGAGCTGTTTTTGAAGACAGGCCAACACCATACCACAGTCTGCTCCTAAATTTCCAACCCTCAGCCAAATCCACCATACAGCTCCCATACGACACAAAAGCACATGAAACAGATTCATAAGGCTCAGCTGCTGCAGCTGCAGTAAGACGTTCCATCACACTCGCAGAAATTTGCCCATTTGCATCAGCCATTGAAGCAAGGACCTTAGGAAGTCGCATGTTAGCATATGAAATATAAAATTGCAAATTCTATTAACTCAAAAAAAATGGATGTGCTAACAAAACATCCTGAGTAACAATTAGCATAAAATTCATTGCTCTTCTGCTGCCAAATGCTATGAATAAAGAAGCGAAGCACAAGGGGAAAAAACTATACATACATCAAGAGGGAGTCCCCCAGAGTCACTAGATCTGCGATCACCCAAGGCTTCAAATGAATCTGCACCAAAGGAGCTTGAGCGATTATTCAGGGGGGAAACCAAAGAAAGTGGAGATGGTGAGCTGTCAGCAACACGTGATGCACAAGAAAGTTTGCTTTGTAATCGTAAGTGATCTTCAACAAGCATTAATATTACAATAGCATTTTCAACCAAAGCCACTGAAAGCTGAGCTGCGTTGTCTGCTTCAACCCTAGCATCTTTTGGTGGCAAACCCTCAGCTGCAACACCAGCAGCTGCAGCAGCAATTACTTGAGTCTGCAGCAAAAGACAAGTTTGATGTGGATGTAAGTGTGCACTTGTCCTCTCATAACCCAACCAGAAATGGTGGAAGATAGCTGTTATCATACTTTCTAATAAGAGCTTCAACTATTCAAGCAATAATAATGGTGTCACATAATGCAAATTCATCAATTAAATACAAAGTTTACTATGGTCCCATATAGTTCTAGCTCTTCACCTAGCCACAAAGTCGTTGAATTCGATGCTTATGATAACAAAGTCACAGCACTCATTTGTTTCCCCATATGCTAGGCCAATTTGTTTGGTTATGGAGGTTAGTTGTTATCATAAAGAATGTCATGTTAAAGTCTGGTTGGTTTTGCTTGACATGGAATTGGTAAAAACTAAATTTGGTATGCATAATAAATAATGTGGATATCCCCTTCTGGCAGCATAAATTTTGGATGTAATACCTTAAAACAGTATTTCAGTCGTCATTATGCTAGGTCATGTTATTTTCAGATCACATGCTATTAGGCCACAACTGGATAGAACTCTGGGTGAAATGAACCAAGTTCCAAATCCAATCTGCCAAATTCATAAAATGCAATAGAAGAGAGTTGATAAAGCCTAAATGGGAAATGATACAGGTGCTTTAAAATTATTTAGCACCATGAAAAGAGCAGATCAATTTGCAATCGGAAGTTTTGTCCTGCAGATTTTCCATGCAGATTCATTCTTAGATTTGGTGGTCACACCTGTTTAAGCTTTTTATACACTTAAAGACTCATCCAAAATGAAAATCCAGATTGCATAAAAAAATGACATGGCATAATATTCCCAATGAGCAGAGAAATACAAAAGTTACCTGAACCTGCAATTCTCTGGCAGCAAAGTCTAGCAATGCACCCAAGAGTCTTCTTTTAAATACAGGCAGCGATTCTTCGCGTCTTTAAATGATGAAAAATATTGATTAAATAGAGAAATAAAAAACTGGCTATTAGGTATAATCAATAAGAGAAGAATAATAGGTGTAGCTCTGAGTTTATGAATTACAGCAAAAGAATAAAATATCACATGAAGCTAATGTGAAGTTTGTTTGGGAATTCTATAGATATCTGGATAACAATCATATGGTCCACGTGGTACAATCAGTAATCATTGGAAAAAAAAATCCAAAGAAACAAAATAAATCAACTCATTGGAAACCCACTAAGATAAAAGAATTGACATTATCAGATTTTGAGTCAATCAACTTAGGGACAATCATGATACATGAAGTTAAATGAACCTCATAAAACAATAAACCAATTTTAACAAAGAATCCCAGAAGCAGGCCAGTAAGATAGGGGAATACCTAAATCGTTGGTCTCCTGTGCTTGATCCCCCGACGATAGAAAGCCATTCTGCACAATGAATTGTAGCTTCAATATCCTGTAAAGCGGAAATGAAAGGTGATATAAGCAGGGTTTTAGGGGAACACATCCACTCAACACAGATTTGACAGGGGGGGTGAGTAAATATATCAGAAAAGATTTGATAAATAGAAAACAAGTACAAGTAGAAAATATTGGCAGTTATTATTTCATAACAGTGTGTGTACAGATATTTACACTAGCATTATGCTTCAAGCTGCTGCATAATAAAGCACCATTAACAAATGCGGTTTCATAATAGCGTATGTAGAAGGTATTTACACAATTAGTACATTTCAAACTGTCAACTAAGGGAAATAACTGGCAGCTAAAGTTATTTAGTAGCCATAAATCAGCAACCACAACACATCAGTATTTTTAATTTGAAACAACAGGTAAGAATGAAGATCAGCTTCCAATGAGAGCTTTGAGATTGTTTCTAACTTGCAGGATTCTAAAATCCTTGAAATTTCAGTTTATTGCACTTGTCACAAAGCTGATAATTTGTGAAAGTAATTCCAGGATATCATTTCAAATTCTGCAATTATTAAGCTGATTCCACAATGATGCATAATTAACAGTAGTCAAATGCAGGAAACACCAAGATACACAGAAGAAACTATAAACATATTTTATTAGAATCAATGATAGAGAACAGAGACATGATGGTCAAGCAATTAATATCAAAAACATCCTTCTGGGAATAGAGTAATATAATTATAAGAGAGAATTGAAAAACACCACCTTCCAGCCATCCTTCTGGCGCATTGAGTGCTCTAACATTATAATCAAGAAGTTGTGTACAAGGTCCTCTATATCTCCTAAGCTAGCCCCATTAGAATTTTTGGTTGCACCCAGCTGGAAACACAAGTAATGCTATTAAAAACACAAAAAATAATCAAACTATGACCACAAAAGTTTGCTGGATCAATATAAAAGCTCCCAATTAAATTAAAAATGTTCTTATCATAACCAGGTGTTATGCCCCTTACAATATAAAATTTAAGTATAAAATCAACAAAATAAATCCAGAATGATGTCAGGTTACATTACCTCATAATTAGAGATAAGAATCTCTAGAAGCCACTCAGGCCATTCCTCCATTTTTGTCAGACTGCTTCTGTTTTCTGGATGACTGCAAGCCAAAAACAGAAGATCCTGAAATCATATAGAATGCCACAGCTCAGAAACTAAAAAAACAGTTGACCTCGATCAGGAAATTTAGAAATGTGAGGTTAAAAAGAGAATTTAAACAACATATTCAACTTATTTCATCAGGAAAACTATTTGTAAAGGGGTTTTGATATGGCCACTTCTAGCAATTCAGCACATCATGTATTACCTCGAACACTTGGTACAAAACATCTGTTGTAGAAATTAAAATCCACAAAATAATTATGCATCAACATGTTACTGGAATAAAACTGAACATTTACCTATACTCCTGTTAGCTGATCAGCTGGAGCTAAGGAAAAAATACATTTTAGGATGCAAGAACAAACCCACTGAACTATGTTATGGAGAACCAAGAAACAGAATACTTTTGACACTTATAAGCCTTCAAGTTCCCGTACTACAGTTTCTTCCACCATCTAAGTTCCAAAGCTAGAGAATAAGTTCATTGTTAAATCTTACAGCCTAAATGGTTATTAAAATAATGTATTATAGGTAGCTTCTTGGCCGTCACCTCATTTAATAAATGAAAGATCTCCCACCCACTTCTTTCATATTTGAAAGGACATAAAATTAGCACTCCCTTGCATTAATCTATATCTGGTGTCCACATTTAGTTTTCCAATTATTTAAAGAAACATAAACTATTACTGTGTTTCCAGCATAGGGTTTAAAAATTCCCTCTTTTGGAAACTCTTGTATACTAGGATGGCTGAAGGTAAATTTGAAATAGCATATATAACCTCATAGATTAACTTGTTTAGCCTTTATTAATAACAACGCTAAGGTGACAAAAAAGTGCAGACTGAATTTCTGCAAAGGTTGGGCAATTATTAAGCTTCATTCTTTTTCATTCACATACCAGAAACAAATATGGTTCAACAATGATCTGAAAAGCAAAAACAAATGCCTACACAGAAATAACAGCACAGAAACATAGCATGTCGCACAAAAGGAAATACCTGCAATGCTTGACCTTGCAAGGCTCTAGATGCATAAGGCAGAGACCGCAACAGAACCAACAGAAGTTGTGAATGTTCAAAGCGATGTCCAGAATCATAAAAGTTCAGCCCCTCCTCTGTTGAAGAAGCATTAATCTGAAAAGTACAAAGCAGTTATTTACAAGATTTGTTTTGAAATTTTGGCGAGTAAAAAATTCATAATGAAGCCATCCATTTATAGTTTTCAAGCCATTTAAGAGCAACAGACAATCTCATAATATCTCATTCAACGTTAAATGTGCTTACTAACCAAAGTTAAAATAACAGTTTTACCTGATTCTAATAAAACATGGTGAAGCATTCACAACAGAAATAAAATCAACATTTCTTGTGAAAAACTATGAAACATGACCAAACATTTTGTTATGCATGCTACTGGTGGATAGATAGATACATAGAATGCTTGTGATCAATTATTAAAAAGCATTTACTCCAAGGCAAGAAGAAATATCAAGGTGCACCAGACATGTAAACTACCAATTTTGACATCACCCTTGAGCCTTGACTTTCTGGTGCAAGAAATAAGTACAAGTGTGAGCATGTGTGCAAAAGAGCCATGCATGTGTTCCTTCAATGGACAAAGTACGTGATATAGAATTATGGTCTCTTGAAGAGATATACTTAAATGTAGGAGCAAAAACTAATAATGATGGAATTACTAAATCTTTTATGCTTTGCCCATATGAAAACGGGTAGGATTTGGGTCGGGGGCTTGATATGGAATAAAACCTCATCAACATTCAAAAGGATTTAGCAAGCAAAATAGCAAGGAAAAACATTCGAGGATTTGTATTTTATTTGAAATCACAAGGTCACGTTTACAGATTTCTACTTTGCAATGACAGTAAGTATTTTTGAAAAAAAGGACTATTCATTAATAAACTCATTCATGGAAATCAAAGAGACTGGAAAAAAATACCGAGGCTGCCAATAAAGCTGTGTACACAGTGGTTGTCATAAGCCTATTGGGCGCTGCCCGGAAAGCCTTCTGTAGTGCAAAAAGTAGTAAGGAAACTTTATCATCAAACATTGTACTGCTGCCATCATGCAGGCCACCACCAAAAAAGGTGCTAATATTATCAGAGGGTGCATGTGAGCCAAATTTGAAATGCCCAGAAGTTACAAGAGCACCTATTAGCCCAACGATTGCAACAACAATGCCATCACTTTTATCAACATTGTAAACGTTATTCCTTGCATTATCAGCACTAATGGAAAGACTTATACCACCCAAATTCTTAATCAATGGGTTTTCATAAACAGATGACATCCTTTCAATTTTTATGCCAGGGGAAGAGGTGGTAAGACTGCCACCACAGCCAGTATCTAAATGTTCAGATTCATAATCTTGACCCAGAAAAGTCAAATCCTTTTCCTTCTCATCACTCATTCTTCTTTCCAAAGTACCCTTACCAATATCAAGTTCAGTTTCTTGAACTTGTAAGCTATCATTGCTTTTTGCCACTGATTCTAGAATGCTATGTTCACCAGCTTTTGCTTCTCGCTGAAGCAGAACAAGAAGTGTTTCTATACCACCACATGTTATGAATGACTCTGCAAACATGTGAGCTCTAGCTGTATTTGGCTGTATGACTAACCTGTAGATAAGATTCAAAACTCTGGCAACCTGGAAAAAAAATTTTTTGGCAGGAGTCATTTTGGATAAATTTATAAGCAAGTGGGCGGTGTATAACACAATGAAATATTAAAATGGTCCATATAACTGATCACATTGATACAGAAAGAATCTGGATATATGACAAACTTCAAAGAGAAAACTATTATGGAAGGTCATGTTAAATGTGGGGAAATACAGAATGCTGAAATGGCTGGTATACATTTAACATCATAAGCAAAAACTAATAGTTGATAAAGTAACTTTACCTGATTAGGTTGAGGGCAATCAACCATAAACCCAAGCAGACAATGGAGGTCATCTGTGACAACTGCAGCGGATGCTGCTCCTATTAGAAGTTCTATGATCACTAAGAGTTCATCTACCAAAGCATTCAATTCACCCACTGGACGGGTTGCCTCTTTCAATGAAAAAGTATTCACAGAATCCTTCTCAATAACTGTCCAATAACATCTTCTGCAGCCATCAAGCAGCATCTGAATAGCATTGGCATCTCTCATCACCAATGACTCTGAGAAAACCATGTCTGCTAGTGAGGACAGAAGCTTCTTTTGCAATCCATAGTTGCACAAGCTCCAAATTCTCAGATCCAGTAACAGTGTAGTGAAAAGCTGCACTTTAAGGGCATGATTATGCTTCTGGGACTGGCATAAGGAGACAATGGCTGCAACAAGTTCCTCATCTCCAACACCATTGCAATTCCCAGTTTCCAATGAAGACAAAGTTTGCAGAAGATAATTTAATATTTTTGAGAGAACCTCAGGCCCTTGAGTGCGGCAAAATTCTTCATTGTTCCCAGGGTGTCGAATAGCTATGGAAATTATTCGGAATATTGGAGCAGCCAAAGTTGCCGTGGCAAAGGTTATGGGAAGATTTCCTTGTTCTGGTTCCAGACTATCTTTATGCACACTGCTTACTACTAGAGGAAGTAAGGAAACGGGGCCTCCATAAGCCAATGCCCACAACGCCTCCACTGGTCGCATTCGTGTAGCAACATGGACTTGTCCAAGAACCTCAGCTGGACGTCGGAGCATACCTTATTGGACACAGAAAAATTAAGTAACATATAAGTGACCAAATTATTCAGGGCATCAAACAAAAGGAAGGCCTCATTTATACACAAAAAGATATCATAGGTTCCGATAAAATTGATGCTGTAGCCCACAAATAATAATAACAAAAAAAAGAAGAAATAATTGCATAATGAGCAAACCTGCAGCACCAGAAGGAGAAGCATCAGGACAGAAACGCCCACTAAGCAAACTGGGGTGATACAGAAGGTGAATTGACCCTCCAATCTCGGCATCCAAAAGTGAACTTTCTTCTGCCATTGTTTGAATGTGGTCATTTGTAGCCCGCCAAGGAAACCCAGAAGCATTGCCAAAACAAGGTAGCACATCCCCTCCTCTAGACGCTATGCGTACCATCCTTTCAGAGCCAATTGGCTCCTTAAAGATATAAACAGGCCCCATCTCAGCAAATAGAGGACACTGCCTCCGACGTCGTTGTAAGCCAGCCATTGTAGGAGGGTTTGTCCCAATGCAGCAAAATGCTAGTGGCTTGGAGATCCGAGGGAACTCAAAAGGACGAGTTTCGTACAAGGATCCATCGATATACAATCTCAGTTCACTCTCTGTTTTCCCAATCAGTCCCTGCTTGCAAATATGCTCCAAACCAATAAAGTACCAGCATTGTGGCTTGAATGCATGAGTGAAATGCAAAGATGCCTTCTTACCCTTTCCGCTGCCACTTTCAACAACCAAAAACTGAGCATGAAAGTAAGCCTCTATGCCCTGGTTATCAGCAGACAAGAAACTGAACAATCTAGGCATGTGGGTTGCCCCTTCACCAGCAAGAGCACTGGCAGCAGCTGCAGCTGACATAGCAGATGATTTACCTGACTTGGCTGCTGCAGCGGCTGCAATAGCAGCTGCAGCAGTAGCTGTGTTCAATGTGTCTGCAAATGATTCAATATAAATCCATGTCGCAAATGCATACCCATTGGTAAATGGCCAACGACTCTCTCCTGGACCAAGTAAACCTGAACTTTCACCATCAAACTCAAAAGTTGATGCTGGTCCCTTTGACTCCTTTCCACCCATTGCCTTCTCCAACGCTAGCATTAAGCGATATGCCCATGAAGTAGTAAGTGTTCTTGTAATTACTTGTAACCATCTATGCAAATCAACAACATTAAGTGAATGACCTGCTAAGTATTGGATACAATAGCATAAAGAAGTCCCATCCCATCTCATCTGTTCAGTCAACCCACCAGCCTGAACAAAGATTTTCTCTGCGGTCCCCAAAAGTACTCCCAATAAACCAGCTATAGAGCACATGGCTCTGTTTCTTGTGCAAGCCCGTAATATGGCAAGCAACCCCCTCACCATTCGTGTCCTAGGGGACATGAAAACCTCACTGTCACCTACCCCAGGAAGGCAAGGAATAAGCTCACCTGCCACAATGGCTGCCCTGGAGTTCAACATCACACTAGGAGGATTATGATCCTCATCCTCAAAACTTTCAACTCCGCCCATTGTGGCCAGAAGGGAATCAACAACCAAGTAAGCAGTGCCCTCAGCTTCCTCTCCACTTCCAAAACTCTCAACTCCACTGACAATGTTCTTCAGCTTGTCCAGGCTTTCAGGCTTTCCCATTATAGCTGAATCCACCAAATGCAATAACTCTGGGGACACATTTGGCATTGCAGTTTTTGGCTTAACCTTTTGCGGCGAACCGGTTGAAGAAAATTCATCAATAAAGTAACCAGAATCTAGACTGGTTGACGAGTGTGACTGCTTAATTGCATAACCAAATTGTGTCTCAGGCCCAGGGCTCAATGCAGTGCGATAAAGTTGAGTTTCCATGACAGAGGAAGAATCATATTCAACACCATAATTACTGAATGAATTCGGAGAGACTTCTCCAAACATGTCAAATGAGAGTCTCTCACTCTCTGAATTCGATGATCGGTTAGAATTGATATTATTAGCCGGAAACTCACTAAAACTCTTTTCTTGATCTTTCAAAGACACCAGTTCAAACTGATCATCTTCATCAGTATCTACAGAATCATCCCCGTCCATAACCAGATTTTCATTTTTTATCTCCTCTTGACCACCACTAATCACATCTACATTCTCCTGAGGAGATTCTCCCACCCTACCTTCTTCTACAAATCTATTTACTTCCTGAGCCTCACAACTTTCTCCGATCTTCTTGTGTTCTTCTTCTTCTTCCATTTTCTACTTCTTTTACAGACAACACATTTACCCACCGCACGCAAACCTGTTAACCAAACAGAAGAAAATTCAATATAGAATACCATTTCAAACCAATGCTAGACAATTTCAATACTACAAAACCAAATAGCTTTGATAATTAGCTTAACAAATGATTAAGAATCACAAAAGTTCAGCGGATCTATCTTCGAAATCACATTCATTTAATTTAATAAATTAAGTATAGACAGTAATCCACTTTTTCACTTGAATAATCACAACAAGATCTCTTTAATCACCATGTAACCGATCAATCAAGTCCCTCCCTCGAACACACATTATATCCAATATCAAAGCTAGAAAATGAGATGTAAAATAATATGATGAGACTCAGATCAGAGAAATGACAGAGGAAATTGAAAATGTGATAAGAAATTGATCATTACCTTCGAGAAAAGAACCGGTCAGGTTCGATTTTGGAAAAGTAACAATTTTTTAAAGGAAATAAAATTAATTTTGAGAGGAGAGGTGAGGATCGGAGAAGACGAAAGAGGAGGCGCATTGAACGCGGGAGGCATTGATGGATTTAGCAAACTCAGTCAAAAATCAATGCACGGTAAAGGGTGGTTACATTAATTAATGACTTCATTATTAAGCGTATTTGGTTTTCAATTTTGAAAAAAAAAAATTTTATGGGTGAGAAAATCCTTGTTCTGTCTTGCTTAACTTACACGTGAAAGGAAATAAATTTATACTACTATCGAGTATGTAACAATGTTATAATATTTAAATTAGAAATTTAAGACTTACAATTTAATTAATATTTGAATTAGAAATTAAAAAACTTAAGATTTAATTTTGATTTTTTTACAAAAAAAACTAAGGTGAATTTGTCTGTTGAAAATTAGTTCTTTCCATAAAGTAATTTTCTTGGAAAATAAGCTCTTAAAAAATATATTATTTTTTTATTGAATATCATAAAAAAATTTAAAAAATACTTTTCATGTCATGTCATGAAACAATAAGGTAGAAAATAACTTATTAAATTTTATTAAAAAACAAAGAACAAAGTTCACAAATAAAGAAGTTTAAAAATAATTTGATGAATTATTTCAAATAAAAATAAATACTAATCAAATTAAAATAGACCAAATATAACAAGTAAAAAAGTGGAGCGATGATAAAGTTTTTTAAAAAAATCAATTTCATAATTTTTTTAAATAAAAATAAATAGCAATCAAAAAATTATTGATTGATTAGATAAAAAAAAATGATAAGAAAAAAACAAATAACAATCAAAAGATAAAGAGAAAGAGAAAGATTGCAGATCAAATTAGATATAATTAAAAAATAATAAGATATTGTTTATTTTTTGCAAATTTTAGAAAATATTTTTTGTCCAAAATATTTTCTTTAAAACCTTGCAAATTTGTTTTTACTGAAAAATGTGTTTCTCTGACAAACTTGTTTAATGATAAATAAACACATGAAAATTTAAAAGATGGTTTTTAAAAATTGTTTTTCTTTAAATACACATGTTATTTGTTTATTGTAAAATAGTTTTTTTATGGAAAGTAATTTATATGGAAAATGGATTCTTACAAAGTTAATTATCTTTTAATGTATGGTAGTGTTACAAAAAAAAAAAAGTTGATAAATATTTTATAGTGATTGACTATGTCATGAGATATGAGTTGTAAAATAATTTTTTTAATCTTTTTAAGCTTATTAAAAAATGAGGATCAAATCTAACAAATAAAAACATGAAGAAATATGAAATTGAAGGGAAAAATATCTAATTTCATAAATTATTTCAAATAAAATAAATAGAAATAAAAAAGATGAAGACAAAACCTAATAGATAAAAAAGTTGAAAGATAATAAAATTAAAAAAAAAATCAATTTCATATATTAATTTAGGTAAAATAGATAACAATAAAAAAAAATTAGGATCACATCCGATGAATAAAGAAATATCAATTAAGTAAAATATAAGAGAAAATAAAAGAATAATCAAAATAATAAGAATCAAAATTAATATAAAAATCATATTAAATCAAATTCTAAGGAATTAAATTAAAAAATACATTCAAAACAAAATTGTAAATTCTCACATAAAAGTATGGGCAAAGGTCATAAAACATTGATAAGATTGTTACAATAATTAGGAATCTTCATGATGCTAAATTTATTTTTTCCTAATCTAATTTTTAAGGTTGAATAAATCCCTTATAATTTGCACTGATTTTGTTGTTGTCACAAATTTATTCCAATACCAATTTTTTCTTCAAACTTAGACTTTGATTATAACTTTGCTTCGTGCATTATCTCATCATCCCAGCTATATTTTGTTATCCAAAGCATGTTAAATAATTGAAATGAACCTTTTTTGGGGTCATTGAGTTCATTGTTTTTATGTCAGACTCTTACTCAGATGGGGATGCTCAACATTGTTAGTTTCCGAATGAGATTAAGTGATCTCTTTTACCAAGCAAATTGCAGGCATATCTCATTTTTCAAAAAAAAAAATTCACTTTGGGTCTTCATGAAAGTTGTAGTCTTGTATATATAGATTAATCTGGGTTTTTGAATTGCATGATTTTCATATCAGAAGCTCAAGATATTCATGTTTGAATGTCTAGTGTAAAAGTAGAGAATCATGCCGCAAGAATGATTCTGACTAGAGTTTGATTTAAGAAGACCTGATTTCTTGTTTCGAGGATTTATCAAGATAATCAAAGACCAATTTTAAATTTAGGAAAGTTAATTAGTCTCGTTGAAAAATCAAGGAGGGCAATTCAAAAAACATCTATTTTTTGTTACTTGACTACCGCATGGGATTATATTTTGTTTCTTTTCACAAAACCAATGACATTGTTTTTTACAATAAGTTTAAGGGTGGATAAATCTCTCACTAATTTTTTTTTCCATTGTCGCGATTTTTTTCTTGAAAACGAATTTTGACCAAGTAGATTGTGAGCATATTATGTTCTGCAAAATAATTTTTTCTCACTTTGGATCCTTTATGAAAGTTATAGTCTTGTATGTATAAATGAATTTGGGTTTCTTAATCTTCTGATTTCATATCAATAGCTTAAGATATTTCTATTTGAATGTCTAGTGTAAAAAAAGAAAATCTTGTCATGATTTAATTAGCATGTGTATTGTTCATTGTCATTTTGAAAACAACCCCCTGCCTGTAAATTCATTCCTTGTCTCTGCAATTTCCTGTTTTGTTTCCATAATTCTCTCACTTGATTTTTGAGTTGTAAATCATTTTTTTGTGCCTTAGAATCATTAGAATATCAATCTGAATATTTGTTTTCTATTTTGTTTTATCTAATTGCAAAGGGAACATGATTTGCATCCTAGATTAATACACTAAATCTTTCCCAAATAGAGCTATGTATAGGTTATACACACACACACACACACACACACACACACACACACACACACACACACCCCTCCCTTACTATCCTAGAAAACATAAGGGAAAATTGGCGAGACAAAAAAGAACGAAAAGAAGGCAAGATGATGAGAAAGAGGCATCCAATAGGAAAACAAAGAAAGAAAAATATAGAGGAAGAACCTTTTTTTTTACCAGCTCTTCCCCCCTCCCCATAGCCTTTCTCCTAGCCAATGACTTCTAATAACTCCTCTCCCGACAAACTTCCTCCCATCGACCCCATTAGCTTGGCCAATGTTTGTCATTGTCCCTAAAAGCAGCGATCATTGATTGTGCAAAAGCTCTAGCATCATCGTTTTCGACCTATCAATTGGCAGGTAAGTCCCCATGTGTTCCTCTTCAATTTGCATTTTAATTACATAGTCATTGTGCATGATTTTATTTTACTATTCATGTCAATTATAGCTTTTATTTTACTATTCATGTCAATTATAATTCATTTGAAAAGTAATTAAGGAAGTATATGTGAGGCAGCTCACACATGCCTCTTGTTGGCCTAGCGGGGTCATTGGTTTGAGCAACTAACTTGGCACACTTTTTTTTAGTCTTCTAAAATAATATAAATAAGAGAAAGAGATTTATGATTTTTTAGTATATTTATTTTAAAGTCTATATTTTTTTATATTGTAAAAAATATCAATCTTGTATTTAGAATACCCGATTTTTTAGCATTCCTTTTTTTTAAAAAATACATTCAAAGTTTAAAAGAAAATGTGTTTTAGCATGAATTTCATAAACACAAAAATTATTTTCTTATATTTTTAGATTTTAAATGTTTGTAAATTTCAAAGTGTGTTGGTCAATATTCCAAAAATATAAAAATATTATTTTTGGAAAATTCATATAATATTCACTATTAATATTTGAGTAAAAAAAATCTTAAAAGGGGTTAATATCTAAAATATTATTGAGGATAATTCTTTATATTATTCACTATTAACATTTGAATAAAGAAACCCTAAGTGGTAAATATCTAAAATATTTTTCTAGAAATAATAAATTGTTATTATTTACTTAATCAACACATCTTTGAAAAAAAAAAACTTTGATTATAATTGGTTATATTTTAATTTTTGACTTTATGGTTTACAAGTCGTGAAAATATGAAACACTAGGATAAAATTGGGCTTTTAAAACATTCTAAATTTCCTTCAATTTCTATATTTTGGTTACTCTTCCTTTTGATTTACGAGTCATGAACACTTGAAAACTAAAGGGAAAAAATGAGCTTGTAAGCACATTGAATCTCCTTCGATTTCTATCCTAACTATCTTTTAATTCATAGGTTATAAATTTATTGAACATAAATTTCAAAAGATCTACATCAATTCTCCTTGGTATTGTATAGAAATATTTGAAGGTATGATCCATTTGGTCAAGGGTATTTAGCTTTAAACTTTGAACCCAAGTCTATTTATCATAGCAAACTTATCTCGAGAAATTGATTTGATAACACCAACACCATAACAATCATAAGGCAAACCAAAACACCAAGGAGTTTATCTTAGGTAAAGCATACTAGGGATGTTAAAACATTTCCTTTATGTAACCAGTCCCTTACCTTATAATCTCTTAAAAAACAATTAGGTTTTCTAGTGACTATAATACTAGATGACGACTTATTTTTATTAAAAAAAAACGACATGAATCCCCTCTCATAGGGAGGGTCGTTGTGCATTCGCAAGGGTGCAACACATCATATGGACATAAACACTAATAGTTTTTTTTTAGCAATGTTTATATTGACTGAGTTGTTAGGTGTTGACCATGACATATGAGGCTTATCCGGCCTTTCTTGATACGGGTTATTAAGTGGGATGTCGTTACATCAAATGTGGGGCCTTTAAGAATTACATTGTCTAGTGGAAGTCTAACCACTCAATGTAAATTTGTTTTCATTTACGCACTACTGAAAAAAATTAAAGAATAATTAATATTTTTTGAAAAATTAATTTTAATTAATGAATTCAATTTCAAAATTTCAAATATTGGGGTTGCTTGAAAGATAACATTGTTAGTGAAATTTGTAGCACCCTCTATGTGAGCATGGCATCATGTTAACCCTCTCTAGGAGCAAGGATTCATGTCGTATTTTTTGTTTTGTAAAAAAAAAAAGTCGCCACATAGTATTATGGTTACTAGAAAACCTATTTGGTCTTTTAGAGATCTAAGACAAGGGAATAGTTGCGTAAAGGGACAGTTTTAGCACCCCTAGTATGCTCTACCTAAGGTAAGTTACTTGGTGTTTTGGTTTACCTTATGATTGCTACATAGTTCATGTTATCTAATCAATTTTTATAGGATAAGTTCACAAACATATGAATTAAGAGACACCTAGAATAAAAATCTAAAGAAATTCAATGGGCTTAAAATCTCATTTTTTTCCTTTAGTATTTCATGTATTTAAGACTCATAAATCACAAGGAAAACGAACAAAAAAAAAAACAATTAAGGAAATCTGAAGCGCTTTAAAAGCCTATTTTTGCCTTAATATTTCATACTTTAACAACTCGTAAATCGTGGAGTCAAAAATTAAAATATCACTAATTATAATCATGGCTTCTTGCAAAGATGTGTTGATTAAATAATAATGACTTATTATTTCTAGAAAAGTATTTTGGATATTTACCACTTTAGGAGTTTTTTTTATCCAAATATCAACAATAAATAATAATGAATTATCCTCATTAATGTTTTGGATATTATTTTTTTTAGGATTGCTTTACCCAAATATTAATAGTGAATAATATGAATCTTTAAAAAATAATATTTTTATATTTTTGGAATATTGTCCAATACCCTTTGAAATTTACAAATATGTTGTAAAATCCAAAAATGCTAGAAAATAATTTTTGCATTTATGAAATCTATGCTAAAACACATTTTCTTTTAAATTCTAAATATTTTTTTTTAAAAGAATGTTTAACATATGTTAGCATATTGTCCAAATGCATGAAAACATTTTTTTTTGGTATATATGTATATCTGCTGCATCGCGCCGAAAACCAAATATTTTAAATATGAGATTGGTATTTTCAAAATACAAAGAAATACATACCTTAAACTAAATATGTCATAAAATCATAAATATTTCCCTCTTATTTTATATTTTTTAGAGAAAAAAATAAAGAAAGAGTGGGGTCACTTACCTAAACCAATGACCCAACTAGGTAAACAAGAGTCATACGTGAGCTGCCTCACACATGCCTCTTTTGTTAGTGTAGTGAATTATAATTCACTTGAATAATAAACACAAAGGCATATACATTATATGATTCAAATATAAAGTGAAAAGGAATGCATGGAATACTAACCTGGTAACTGACGAGCAAAGACGATGCTGATAAAACTCCTGCACAACTGGTGATCATTACTTCTAGGGATGATGACAGACAGTTGCAAAACTGGTGGCTGACGTGGGGAAGTTTGATCATGAGGTGTTACTGAAAGTTATTGGCTAAGGGAGAGGCTAAGGCCAAACCTTTTGCTATGGTTTTCTTAGTTTTTGTGGATTGTCTCATAGCTATTGGCTTTTTCCTTCTTTCTTTTCTCCCATTTTTTCTTCTCTTTTTAATCTCTTCTCCTCCTATTTTCCTCCTTTTTGTTAGGTCAGCAGGGGAAAGGTATATATAGCCTAAACATAACTTTCATTTAGGGAAGCTATAGTTCATTTAATCTAGAATGCAAAATTATATTTTTTTTCCTGCAATTAGATAAACAAAATAGGAAAAGAAATATTTTTGTTGATATTATGTGATTTTGAGGCAAAAAAAGAAGAAGAAGTGAATTGCATCTCAACGATCAAGTGAGAAAATCATGGAAATCAAATGGAAAGTTTCAGATAAAAGGAAAGAGGTTGTAAGTAAGGGCTATTTCAAAGTAACGATGAACAATAACTATCACGACAAGATTTTTTGCATTTACATTGTGCATTAAAATGAGGATAACTTGTGATTTTAATATCCAAATAAGGCAATTCAAAATCCTAAATTCATCTAACATACAGGACTACAAGTTTCATAAATAACACAAAGTAAGAAAAAAATCGTTATCTAACTACAATCTGCTTGGTCAAAACTATTTTGAACAAAATGATTTTTGCTTTTATATCAAACATTCAAACAAGAATATCTTGAGATTTTAATATCCAAATCAGGCAATTCAAAACCTCAAATTCATTTACACATGCAAGATTACAACTTTTAGGAAGTATCCAAAGTGAGAAAAAAATGTTTTGATGGACAAAATCTACCTGCAATTGGTGTAGTCAAAACTGTTTTGAAGAAAAAGATTTTCACGGCAGCAACAAAATCATTTTTTAGTGTAAATTCTGAGTGATTTATCCAACCTTAAATCTAGGGTAAAAAAGTAATAGCAATAAAAAAAAGTCAATTGCTCTATGAAAAGAAACAAAATATAAACCTATGTGACAATCGAGCAACATAAATTATTGTGATGTTTCCTAAACTAGCCCCTTATTTTCAATAAGACTAATTAACTTTTATAAAAATTTAAAATTGGTCTTTGGTTATCTTGATAAATCCTTGAAACATTAAATTGGATTTCTCAAATAAAACCTACAAATCTAGTATCATAATCATTCTCATGGTAGGATTTTGTTCTTTTATACTATACATTCAAACATGAATATCTTGAATCATATGATATCCAAATTAGGAAATTCAAAACCCTAAATTCATTTACACATGCAGGATTATAACTTTCATGAATGACTTGAAGTGAGAAAAAATCATTTTGATAGATAAAATCCACTCACAATCTGCTTGGTCAAAATTATTTTGAAGAAAAGGAATTTTGCAAAAGTAGAAAAATCAAATTTTTAGTGCAAATTATGAGGTATTTATCCAACCTAAACCTAGATAAAAAAGAATGACTTTAACTTGATGAAAATTCCTAATTGGTCTAAGAATTCTAAAGATTCAGCACTAAAAGAGGATAAGAAAAACAAAAAGCAACAAAGATTGGTTCAAAAAAAATATTTTTATTCTTTACTTTTGTCAATCGTCCAAGAACCATGTGCTAAACTCTTGTATTTAGTTCCAAATGGGTGTATGCCATTTCCAACACGTAGGGTCTAAAAATGAGTAACAACAAACTCATTGATGAGTGTATCATTGTTTTAATGGATTAAGGTTTCTGAAAATCCTAAATAGAAACACATGATTGATACAAGGTTTGGAAAGTTCAAGTTTAATATTTTGCTAAATAAAACTTTGTTATGTTCATTCAAGTGGTTTGTTAATATTAATGACATACCTTTTTTTTAAAAAAATTGAACTACAATGAATGTTTTTACTAGGATAGGGTTGTTAATGTTTTTTCCATGAGGCTTTGGAAGAATCACTTTGCAACTAGGTAAAATCAAAATCAAAATAAAGATTATTTTATCCAAATATTAAAATTTATTTTTCATTTATTAATTGATAATTTGTTTCTACCATATAGGTTATATGATTTTTTTTATATGACATAACCCAAAAATGGGATATTCATCCTAAATCTATCCAAATTAAAATAAAATAAAATAAAAAGGACTGGTGTCGATAGAAAAAAATTAAGGTGAAAATATAGGTATTTTTGAGAACCCGACCATACCTCTTTTGTGCTAAAAAATGAAGGAAAATGCAAATTCAAGGCTAAAATAATTTATTATTAGACAAATATACATAAAAATTAAGCCAAAAAATATAATGATATTTTTAATAGGCCAATTTGATTTAATCAGGGGCCAATTTATAGTATCATTATGTTTAAAAATTAATTAGGATTCAATTGAAGGATTTAATTAAGTGCAAGGACTAGATTATACTTTAGATTTATCAAATTAATTTTATCAAGAGCTTAATCAATGAAAAATCAAGTTCTTGAACTTAATCCAGGTTTAGTTGAGAAAATTAGATTTTTCAGAGATCGAATTGCATTTTTCCAAACCAATTGTGTGAAGTCACGAGCCAAATTGAAGAAAATTGAGGGTTTAATGGTAAATTGAGGGTCAAACCGCATCAATTAAAAACCAAGGATAAAAATAAAAAGGGCACGCAAAGCTAAGGTTATTATTGAAATTTTGACGGGTATACGATTACGTAAAATTAAAAGTTTAAATCGAATGGGGGTGCAATTAGAACAATTACAAATGAAAAGATCAAATCGTATTTTTCCAAATTCTCCCAATCCTATAGATGTGACTACACTGTTTAGTCACTTGAACAGTGTAGGCACACTCATGCAAGTGAGCAGAGCCAACCCATCATTGCACGCAATGGGCAACCACTGAGTTGCCTCATTTGCCTATAAATAGCACTCATTCACACCATGCATAAAAGGGGGGGGGGGAGTTGGTACATAACATAAAGGAGAACATAAAAGAGTCTAGCAGGAGTGAAAGGAGAAAATTTTACAGTTGCGAGGAGAAAATTATGTAGAAAAATTGAAAACACAAGGGGGGGCAAAAGTTTACATAACACAGGGGAGAAAATTTTACAAGGAAGAAAAAATTTGTGCAGAACACAGGAGGCAAAACATATGATAACACGAATAAGAGCAGACACGCAAGAGACACACGGATGGACTACGAGCAAATTAATTGGTAGAGACCATCATGATTGAAAAAGCTTGCACATGAGCATAGCAAGCTAACAATCCCCCCTTCCTCTTCCTCGTCACCAAAAACCTCTCACCACAACTAAACCCAATAATAACACTAAGCCACGCGACAACACTCTCTCTTTAAAACTAGTCATGCTGGTAGCCTTTTCTCTTCTCCAACAGTAGCCGGTTGACCACCTAGCACCCCCCTCATCATTGGTAGCTTCTTCTCCACGCTAGCAGCTCCATCGTGACCTTTAGTAGTAGCAATAAGCCCTGTCAACGCAACAATAAATTCTCCTACAGAGATTAACTCCTCTTCTAGTGCTCTTTCCAGCCACTACAGATCACCATTTTCGACACCACCATCACAAGAAAAATCACCTCAGCCTCCTCTACTCGGTGATAGTGGTAATTAAGTCTCTCTTCTCCATCCAACTTTTGGCATTGTTCACAATGCAAGCAGAGGAGTGCATTAATTCACTCCCTTCATTGTTCACCTGCATGTGAACAGTGGGATGTGATTTAATTCATATTCCACTATTCATATGGTTAATAGTAGACATGGTGCCTAGGTTAGACAGTGTCCAGCCGGGCCACCAATGAGGTATGGGCTGTCAATCCACTATAGCCGGGAAACCCAAACCAAAAGGAATAGGCCATCCAACCTAGTCCAAAAAAGAAAAAGGGGTGGTGGGCTAATAGACCCACCTAAGCTAGTAGTCTAACCCTAAATGATGAACTTCTTGATCCATCATGGTTGGGCAACCAGCCCACAAAAAAAAAGAAGAAAAAACACAATACAAAATGTGCATGAATTTTTTTAAAATAAATTGTTTTCTAAACAATTTTTTTTTTGTTTCATGCATATGGCTGAGTTCCAAGGTTTTTTCCAAGCGTATTTTTCATAGAAAAACAAATATAACATATTTCTCATGTTTTGAAATGAAAATTATATATCATAACTGGTTTACGATTATCCGTTGAAATTTGGCCAAAATATCAAAATAATTTAATGATTATTTTGTTTGAGCTATTGTGGTATAAAATTATATTGTAAAGTACACTCATAGATAGTTAAAAACGAGGTTTTCAAAATGCAATGTAAATTTTTTTGGTTAGGTTTTCAACTCTTAATGAGGTAGAGACTCTCTCATGAAAAGAGATCGACCTTGAGTTTGATAAAAGACTAAAGAATAAAAAAAATCAAAGTTGGAAAAACAATCCAACAACAATGCAGCTTGCCTCAGGTAGGGTGCACTAGGGGTGATGCGTCTTCCCTTTACACAACAGTCTCCTTACCAAGACTCTCACAAACCAATAGGTTTCTTAGTAACCTTAATACTAGGTGGTGACTTCTAATATTTATAGTCATAATCTTATGACTATAACACCACTGCTTCCACCGCGCATCGTTCTCCTCTTCGGGGATGGAGGGGCACAAAGCGTGGAAAAACATCATGGTGACATTATACATGGTAGTTTGTAATGATTTTAAATCTCTATATATCTTAGAGGCTCTATAGGTAGAATATATTTAACATATAATGTTTGATTTTGTGTGACTATCACAATTTAGTGTAGAGAACCGAAACATATAGATTCATAGTTCAATTACCACATGCACCAATGAATCCATTTCATTCATTTTGCATGTGAAATAGAAGGTAAGGTTTTTTTTTTTAATTGCATCTATTTTTTTTAAAATATTGTTTTATATGAATACATTTAATCAACACCATTTTTCTCTTGCATACCATGATTCTTGGACGTGTATTAAGATCAATGAAACATTTTATAGAAATGCATATGCAAAATGATGACCATCAAAAAAAGGTGCAACAACTCGTGGATAGCCAAGTCAAGAGCTTAGTACTTCATGTTATGTTGGATTTCAACAATTTCTTATCTTATATTTTTTTTTTGAATATGCTAACTTTTTTTAGGAAACATATAACACTCGATTGTAGGAGATTTATGAATAATCTTTTGACTTATCCTAAACTTTATTTGAAATTATGGTTGGAGGCAGGATCATTTGATGAACCCCGATAGAAATCAAGTTTACAATATCTCAAACATTATGGCCAAGGACTTGTGAATGACTCAAAATGTTTCAACTATAGATGTTTGTCATTAGTTTTGAGTACTCAAACTCTAGAGTTCAAGGTGATTTTAAATCATCAAGTTGAAACTAGGACAATCCATGTTGTTGCCAAGACATAATGATTTAATATTGAGACGACTAAAGTCCAACAATTGTTCACGAAGTTGAAATCACAAAGGGGTTGTACATCTACTCTTTCTTATTAACCCCATGGTCCCAAAAAGACCTGTCTACCTCTCTTGATCTCCTAACCTCTATATTCACTGATAAATTGTATTTGAATTGATAATTTTTTAGGTCTATAAAAAACATTTGATTTTAATTTCTTTTAATTATTTTTTACTTAGTTTATCATATTTTAAAAAATATATTAATGATCGTATTGACAAATTGAGTCTGTTGATATATTCCAGAGAGTTGGAACACAATTAATAAAAATACCATTATCATTGTTTAATCACGAACACAATTAAACCATTTGTAAAAAAAAAATTCACTGATAGAATCATAAATATTTGTTTTTTGTTGGTGAACTAACATGTTCATAGATTTAAATACCAACAAAATAATGCATCTAAATCGTTTGGTGTGCTTTTTTGTATTTAAATCCAGAAATCACCGAGGAAACTGTAGTTGATTTATGATGGCTAATCAAAAGTTAATAATAATAAAATTAACTATTTAAAATTTCAAAATTCATTATAAAATACAAGATTTTTCTAGATTCTTACACTCTTTGCCATTTTATTTTTAATGTTTTCTTCTAATTTATATGCCTCATCTCAAATATAAAGCTAAAGTTGACTTTGTTGAGATATAATTGAGTGACTCCTTTTATTTGTTCAAAAACCTTGTTTAGAAATGCATGTAAATTATGAACAAGTAATTCAACTTTAACAGCAGCAAGAATCTTATAATTTTAAAGTGTTTCAACAAGTAATCTTTTATTTAATTTAAATATAAATATTTTTATTATTAGAATGCATGCTAGAAGTTTGTTTTGAAATCAAGTCCACTTTTGAAGATATACTTAGTATGTATACTAAGATTCTATTATTATATTTGTGTTGAAATATTTTATATATTTATAGTTTAAAACGTGTATGAATTGTAGATTTTTTAAAAATATTTTAAAGTTTTGAATATTTTGTGATAAATCAAATATTTTTATTTACTAGTTTAATATATTTAAAATTAAAAATAGATAGGAAAGGAGAGACTTGACTCCGTCGAAAATAATAGAAGAAGATAGACGGCAACTGGAAAGTAAGAGATTTGTCCGGGTTCGGCGATGGAAAGAAGCCGGTGAAATAAACGTTTTCCTTAATTTTACTGAATTAAATGTTAATTGTGCACGTCCATTCCCCCATCAAATGTCACTCTTGAGCTTGAGCTTGAGCTGTGGCAGGAGACAATGTTACGGAAGTGGCTTTGTTCAACGTCAGGGTGAGCAAATCTAACTTTTCAATCACCTTTGAACAGATAAAAAGTTGAGGATACTTTTCTTTAAACATTAAAAACATATTTTTCTTGTTCACTTTCAAAACATCCTAAAAATATTTAACAAATCCAATTCAAACTCTAAAAAATCTATAAATGCATGCTTTTAGCACATTGCAGAGAGGATATAAAGAGAGGCCATAGAAAAACCATCAGGCAATTGAAGCCAATGGAGTACCCTTTTTATCTGCTACTAATTTCTTTTACTTGGGCGTGTCTGCATGTCCTCATCGCATCCATTCAACTTCGCCGGAAGTCCGGCCGCACCGTCCTCCCACCTGGCCCTCGCCAATTCCCGATAATTGGAAACATATTAGCCCTCGGTGACAAGCCCCACCGAACCCTTGCTCACCTCTCACGAACTTATGGACCTTTAATGACCCTCAAGCTCGGTAGCACAACCACAATAGTCGTATCCTCTCCGGATATTGCCAAAGAAGCATTGCAGAAACATGACCAAGCCTTTTCCGGCAGAACAGTCCCAGATGCTCTTCATGTAAAATACTATAACTTCCACAAAAATTCAATGATATGGTTGCCTGCGTCGACTCATTGGAAATTTCTCAGAAGACTCGCTGCCACACAAATGTTCACTTCGCAAAGGCTTGATGCCAGCCAAGCCCTCCGAGGAAAAAAGGTTCAGGAAATGCTAGAATATGTTCATGAAAATTGCAACAACGGACAGGCTGTTGACATCGGTAAATCTGTTTTCACAACTGTCCTTAATTTAATTTCGAACACCTTCTTCTCTCTTGATATAGCCAGTTACAATTCTGATTTGTCTCAAGAATTCAGCGATCTTGTGTTTGGTGTCATGGAACATATTGGCAAGCCAAATATTGCCAACTATTTCCCAGTACTTCGATTAGTAGATCCACAAGGTGTAAGACGAAAGATGAATAATTATTTCAAAAGATTACTTCAGATTTTTGATAGTGTCATCAACGAGAGGACTCGACAACGTTCTTCTTCGGTTGCATCCAAGGCATGCCATGATGTACTTGATGCCCTGCTGATTCTTGCCGAAGAAAAAAATACTGAATTGAGCTTCACTGACATACAGGTGTTGCTTCTGGTAAGTATTGAGATTAGATTATCTAATTGATAATTATGACCAAGTTTTTTTCTGCAGACTAACCTTCAACTCTGAAATTAATTATCTTCCATGTTTACATCAGGATATTTTCATTGCGGGTACTGACACTACCTCATGCACAGTAGAGTGGGCAATGACAGAGTTATTACTGAACCCTGATAAATTGGTCAAGGCCAAAAACGAGCTCCAGGAAGTCGATGGACCAGTTCAAGAATCAGACATCTCCAAGTGTCCTTACCTTCAAGCAATTGTCAAAGAGACATTTCGGCTGCACCCACCAGCACCACTCCTGCTGCCCCATGAAGCCGTATCCGAAGTAGAGATGCAAGGCTTCACAGTACCCAAAAATGCGCAAATTCTAATCAATATCTGGACAATGGGAAGAGATCCATCCATATGGCCAGATCCTGATTCGTTCAAGCCTGAAAGGTTTTTAGAATGCCAAGTTGACGTGAAAGGAAGAGATTTCGAGCTAATTCCATTCGGAGCAGGAAGAAGGATTTGCCCTGGATTGCCACTGGCCCACAAGATGGTGCATTTGACGTTGGGATCCCTCATCCACTCTTTCGACTGGAAGATAGCTGATGGCTTGACACCAGAGGATATAGACATGAGTGAAACGTTTGGGATTACATTACATAAGAGAGAGCCTCTCCGCGCTATACCCATGAAAACGTGAACTTATTTCCTTACAGTGTTGCCATGGGCTCTGGGACGAGATGTGAGATATTACGTTCTATACCCGTTGTTGGATTTGGACGGGGTAGTCCTTGAAAATAACCGGGAGAACTGTTTCCCGAGATTAGAAATTGAAAACAAAAAACAGAGCTGGTGAAATTTCATGGACTGGTAATATAATGAGAAGTTGACGTAATAACATGCAAGAGCATATACCGAGTAATAAATGCACAGTAAACAAGGCACCGTGTCATGTCAATGGCTAGCTGGCAGCCCTCTGCTGTAATAAAAAAAAAATATACAATCTTCGTGCTCTAACACTACCTCTTTCGTAGAATCTGGACATGAGGCACAATTTTTCAATTAAATATAGCAAAACAACAAGAACAAGAGGCAGAAATATTTCACACCTACATGCCCCGCGTCAAGGAATCTCACAACTATTCTTCATTTTACCGAACTCCTCGCGGTACACACCGCGTCCTTTATTAATAGTTTGCAACCCTATACAAATTAAACCGCAGTGAACAGCCCTGAGACCGGCCACCATTCTGCATCTAACCATCATTGCTGTCCTGATCACCGCCACCACGTCCCAGGCTCCTCCCACTAAATATATCAACCAAACCGTTGGCGACAATGCCGGTTGGTTCTTCAATTCCACCACCAACACCACTGTCACTAACTATTCCTCTTGGGCTGCCTCCCAAACCTTCAATCTCGGCGACTATCTTAGTAGGTTTCAAATGTCTTAAATCTGTTTTACGCATGTGTGAATGATTGTTGATGTTTGCTAAATTATTCTCCCATGTCAATTTTCAGAACGAGCTCCAATCAGACATTGATCCCGACCTACAATCTGACAACATTCAAAAACTGCTCAATCGACTACTCGTTTGATAACGATATTATTGTCTGCAACGGAGGCAACACGGTGTTCGACCAAGCATTGGCCATACCAGTATCGTTGACCATTCAAGGTCCGAATTATTTCTTCTCTGATGCTAATGTTGGCACTCAATGCCTGTATGGATTGGCCTTTGAGATCAACGTCAATCGCGGCCTTGGATTGCCTCCTGGTCTTAATCAGCCTCCTCCGTACAGGGAGCCTCCCGGTCCTGACTCGGCTTCTCCCCTAATTATTATTCCTGCCGGAGTAAAAGAGCCAGGAAATGATGGGTTCAAAAATGGGTTAAGCGTTCACGTGATTGCGGGTGCGGTTTTATTTGCTTTCTGGCAGTCAACGGTGGGATAGGGGTGATGTGTTGTTTCGTAGCGTCTATTTAGCACTGTAGTTATATTACCGGTTGCTCAAAATTTAATTATTATTTTTTTATTTTAAATAAAATTTTTTTTGATATTTTTAGATCATTTTGATGTGCTGATGTCAAAAATAATTTTTAAAAAATAAAAATATTATTTTAATGCGTTTCTAAACGAAAAGCATTTTTAAAAGCAACCGCAACCACACTCTCAAACAGGCCCGTAATTAGATACGCAAGCCGACAAGTGAGGATATTTTTTAGTGTCTGGATGTTATGTACGAAAGAGCTTTTTATTGATAACATTGTCACAGCAAGTCCAACAGGAGAAGAATATTGAGAGCCAAAGCTAATATTTTTAAATTTTAACTATTTTTGTTCAATTTAATGTCTCTATCCCAAGAGGCATTCCAAGAGGTATTTTGTCTTTGTTGGAAATTATGTTTTGTGCCCCTCATGACACACCCATGTTCTTGATCATGCAAACCCATGACCATGAAGATAGGTCATAGGGTTTGATCATGGGGATCAATTGATTGATCATGGCTAATTATCTCCTTGATGAAAGGAGAAAATTAGTAAATAAATTAATGAGTTGGGTTCCTGATCTACCTATAAATAATAGCTTGTATACTCCATCTACGACTACTGTAGACATAGATCAGAAGGTTCCTCTCGTAAAACTTTTATATTTTAAAGTTGTATTGTTATTGCTAATTTGCGAAGGGTTGTGTTGCTGCTACTATTGGGAATTATTTTTTGATACTTGAGCAACAATCGTTGAAGGTATTTATAATTTAAATTCCGTTACGCTATGTATTTACATATGATTATATAAAGTATGTATAACATGTGGTATCAGAGCCTACCTTTATGCTATTTTGCTCAGTATAATTGTTGATGATTCTCGATGTATTGAATCATTTATTTTGATTTTCAATTTATGAACTAGTGTTGTTATTTTTATGTAACTATGTGTTAATGACAACATGTGTAATCAAAATGACAACAGTTATGTTACAACAATACCCGTAACAAAAGAAAATACACACGAGAAGGAGAGGCCACTGGCCTCTCCCCATCTTGTGACCGGCGATGACCCTTCAAGGGCTGTCTACCACACAGAGAGGGGCCAGTGGGCTCTCCCAGCTGATGGAAGGAGAGGTCACTGACCTCTTCCCGTGCTGTCACCAGCGACCCATATGGGTCGTCTACCACATGGGAGAGGCTAATGGCCTCTCCCCAGTTGACAGAAGGAGAGGCCATTGGCCTCTCCCCCTAGTGAAAGTACTAGCGACCCGAAGGTCGCTGGTTACATAGAGAAAAACAATAACCTAATGGGTTGCTGCTTTCATGGCCACCGCATGAAGATTGAATGGGTCGTTAGTAGGTGACCCTATTTCCGGTGCACGAGGGAGGCAACGCTGATTTTGGTTATACGGGTCATCGGGTCAAATATCCGGGTAGGGTTTTTTCAAACCTACAAGGAATCGAGTCTAATAAAAGGGTCTTGAAATGGGTTAAACTGATTTGGTCCAACCCAATACAGACTGACCCAATAGTTGACCCAATCGTATTAAAAAAAAATTGGAAAGGAATTGTGGGTGTAAGGCTTCAAACTCATGCTCTTCAAGTTCTTAAAAGCACCCTAAACCATCATGTTATGCTTGTCTTTATAGTTACATTGTGAAGTTTTTATTCCTTTTATTTTTTACTGTAAAGTAAACTATGCAGTTTTTACATTATGCTTACATTAAGCTTATGTAGTTTTATTCCTATAATTTTATGTTATAAGGTATTTAATTAATACAGTACATTAATTTAGGAATATATCTTATAATTTATATTATTTAAATATAAATTAATTGATGACTGAACATAAGAATAATCAATTAAACCATAAATATTAATGAATTTTATGGTACTTTCCATCTTTCAATGTCTAGGAAGGTTCTGTCTAGGAAAGTCTTGGTATTTAAACGTGTCAATTGTGACCCACCTCACTTTCCTGGGAACTTATCTGGTTGTAATTTGAAAAAATATTGTTTAATTCATATCGGTTTGTTTTGATTCCTAAAGTACCTTATCTAGGCATCAACATAAGTAATAGATGTTAATGAAGTAGCAATTATCATAATAATTTTAGAAATGTCACGGCGTCTGATTTTATAAATGATAGTTATATCAAGAAAATATACGTGAATTTCATAAGGAAAATTAACATCGAGTTGTAATTAATTTAAAAATTTAATTGTTAATCCCCACAAGGATGTTTTTATTTTTATGACTTAATTAGAATAAGATAGTAAATTTAATATTTAAGAAATAAAATTTATCTTAGACCCAGAGGTACAGAAAATTTTATTTATTAAAGTTTAAATTTATTAGACTTATTAATAAGTGGTAAATTTCATGCATGATGCAACCTTTGCCCATAAGTAGGTTGAAATTTATTATTAAATTGATATTGGTTAATTTAAATAAAGTTATTTCATAGCAATAAAAGTAATTTTTAGTTTCCTTAATAATTGCAGTTATTCCTTCCGTTTTGATTGAAATAGTTCTAATATTAAATGGTAATAATTTTTCTAAATTGAAAAAAAATTGTTTTTTACATTAGGGTGCATGGAACTTGACTTGTCACTCCGTAAGGATGAACCACCCGCCCTAACGGACTCCAGTACGACACTAGAGATTGCTAAACATGAACTGTGGGAGTGATCTAATCACTTAAGTCTCATGTTTATGAAATCTCATATCATTAAAGGCATTCAAGGTTCAATCCCAGAATGCACCAAGGCTAAGGATTTTATCAAAGCTACTAAGAAACAATTTTTCAGTTCTAATAAAGCTTTAGCCAGCACTCTAATGAAAAGGCTATCAAGAAAAACCTTTGACAATTCTAGAAGTTTGCAAGAGCACATCATAGAAATGAGGGACATGTCTGCTCGACTGAAGTCCCTAGAGGTTGATATTTCTGAGCCATTCTTGGTGCATTTCATACTTAACTCTCTCCCATCTGAATATAGTCCTTTCAAAATTTCTTACAACACACATAAGGACAAATGGTCAGTAAATGAACTTCTGATCATGTGTGTTCAAGAAGATGAGAGGTTAAAGCATAAGAAGCCTTTAAGTGTTCATATGGCTACTCATGATAAAGGAAATGCCAAGAGAGGCAATCATGCTCACAAACTCAAGAAGAATAACAAGTTGTTAATAAAGAAAAATGACAAAAAAGATGTTTGTTTCTTCTACAAAAAGAGTGGGTATATGAAGAAAGATTGTCAGAAATACAAAAATTGGCTCGAAAAGAAAAGTAATATCATATTTCTAGTTTGTCATGAATCTTTTTTTGCTGAGACTCCTAATAATACATGATGGATTGATTTTGGTTCTACAATCTATATTGTTAATATAATTCAAGGTTTTCTCAACACAAGGAAACCAACAAGGCATGAATAACGAGTATATTTTAGAAATAAATTATTTTCTCAAGTTGAAGTAGTTGGGACATTTAGGTTGATTTTGAAGTTCAGATATGTTTTGGATCTAGATAATGTATTTTTATTTCATATTTTTCAAGAAACTTAATTTTTGTTTCAAAATTCGATATTATTGGTTATGATTTTTGGTTTATCAATTCAACTTTTAGTATTTTTAAAGGTGAAAACCTTGTTGGTGGTGGAATAAAAATTGATGGTTTATTCAAAATTGATTTAGATCCCAACTTTGAGAACAATTATTTATCATTACATATAAATATTGGCATAAAGAGGAGTCTTATGCATGAGAACTCTATTTGGTTATGGCATAGGAGATTGGGACATATCTCCATAGAGAGAATTAAAAGGTTAGTAAATCATGGAGTTTTAAAAACTCTTCATTTTACTAATTTTGGTACTTGTGTGGATTGCATAGAGGGAAAGCAAACCAACACGACCACTAAAGGTGCCAAAAGGAGTTTTGACATTCATGAGATTATACATATTGATATTTGTGAGCCTTTTCCTACTCCCTGCTTAAATGGTCAAAGATATTTTATATCTTTTATTAATGATCATACACGGTTCATGTTTCTTTATCTTCTAAATGATAAGGCTAAGGCATTAAATGTTTTCAAGACCTATAAGGTAGAAGTAGAGAAATAAAAGGAAAGGAAAATCAAGATCATAAGATCTGATAGAGGTGGAGAGTATTATGATAGGTACATAGAAAAGGGACAAATATAAGTCTAATTATGAAATTCCTTGAAGAGAAAGGCATTGTTGCTCAATACACAATGCCTGGCACATCACAATAAAATGGTGTGGAAGAAAGAAGGAATCGCACATTAATGGACATGGTAAGGAGCATGATTAGTAATTCTAAGTTGCCTTTATCTTTATGGAGTAAAGCCTTAAAAACTTTTGTGTATTTATTAAACTGGGTTCCATCCAAGGTTGTTCCTAAGACACCTTTTGAATTGTGGAATAGATGGAAACCAAGTTTAAATCACTTACACATATGGGGTTGTCCTGCTGAAGTGAGGATTTATAATCCAAACATGAAGAAATTAGACTCAATGACAACTAGCAATTATTTTATTGGTTATACAATAAACTCTAACGGATTTAGGTTTTATTGTCCTTCTAATAGTACTAGAATTGTTGAGTCTATAAATGCAAAAATTTTAGAGAATTCTGAACCTAGTGGAAGTGTTTGTCCTCAAATGATTGAATTTGAGGAAACACAAGAGTTTACTGAAACTTATTTACCTCAAGGACGTTTGATTGTGCTCAAGAAAATTCAAAATGATTACCTTGAACCACAATCAACTTATGAGGAACAAGTTCAGATTGAACCTACTCAGCCTCTGCCAAATACAAAGCAAATAGAATTAAGAAGATCCTCTAGAATAATTAGACTTTCAATCTCTAGTGATTATGTTGTATATCTCCAAGAGTCCGATTTTGATGTTGGGCCTAAAGATGATCCAAAAATGTTTTCATGAGTCATGAGTGGAGAACACTCCATATTGTGGTTTAATGAAGAGATGGAATCCATGGCTAAAATCAAGTTTGGGATCTCGTTGACTTACAAAAGGGAGTTATAGCCATAGGCTGCAAATAGGTTTACAAAACCAAAATAGATGCTTCCAGTAATGTTGAACTATATAAAACTAGATTTGTGGCCAAGGATTTCACTCAAAAGAAAAGCATTGATTGTCATGAAATCTTCTCTCCAATATCTAAGAAGGATTTATTTAGGATAATCATGGCATTAGTAGCTCATTTTGATCTAGAGCTACATTAAATGGATGTGAAAATAGCCTTTTAAACGAGGATCTTGAAGAGGAGGTTTACATGAAACAACCTGAAGGTTTTGAAGATAATAGTCAGAGAGCTTGCAAACTAAGGAAATCTATTTACGAACCATAACAAGCCTCCCGTCAATGGTATATCAAATTTCATAAGGTCATTACCTCATATGGTTTTATTGAGAACCTTGTTGATTAATGCATATACCTTAAGGTCAGTGGGAGTAAAGTTATTTTTCTAGTACTGTATGTAGATGATATTTTGCTTGCAAGTAATGATTTAGGTTTGCTACACGAGACCAAACTGTATGTAGATGATATTTTGCTTGCAAGTAATGATTTAGGTTTGCTACACGAGACCAAAGGTTTCCTTTCTCAAAACTTTAAAATGAAGAATTTGGGTGAAGCCTCTTATGTCATACGCATAGAGATTCATAGAGACAAAAAAAAAAATTAAAATTGTCTCAAAAGACCTACATTGAAAAGGTTTTAAAGAGATTCAGACTGAAGAACTGTAACGGTTCTGTAGCATCAATCATTAAAGGGGATAAATTCAGTAATGATGAATGTCCTTGAAATGCATTGGAAAAGAAACAAATGAAGGATATCCCATATTCATTTGCAGTTGGAATGTTAGGTCAATATCAAAGCAACTCAGGATTGGAACATTGGAAAGTTGCAAAAAAAGTTATGTGATATTTGCAAAGAACCAAACACTACAGTTTGACATATAAACATACTGACCATTTAGAGGTGGTTGGATATTCGGATTCTGACTTTGCGGGATGTGTAGATAGCAGAAAGTCTACTTTAGGATATATATTTCTTCTTATTGGAGGGGCTATATCTTAGAGAAGTAGTAAGCAGACTATAGTTGTTACATGATTACATCTACAATGGAGGCAAAATTTATTACATGCTATGAAGCTACCACACAAGCACTTTGGTTGAAAATTTTTGTTGGTGGTCTCAAAATTGTTGATTCTATAGAGAGACCAATCAAGATCTTTTGTGATAATCGTGTTGCCATATTCTTCTCGAAGAATATTAAAAGTGGAAGTAGAAGTAAACATATCAACATTAAGTACCTTCATGTGAGAGATAATATCAAAAGGCATGAAGTGTTTATTGAGCATATAAGTACTGAATTGATGATTGCAGATCCCATGACTAAAGGTTTACCAGTAAAGCTATTTAAAAGTCATGTAGAGCATATGAGATTGATTGATTCATTTTGTACTTAGTCTAAATTTTGTACATATACGTCAAGTTATTGTAATAAAGTTTGTGCACATTTATTACTTTATCTATGAGGATAAAAATAAAGTTTGGACCCGAATAACCTATAGGAAGTTTATTCATAAAGTTTGAACGCCCATATATTACTTATTTAAGGGAAATTTTATATGTTATACATGGAAGGGACGACTTATTATATAATGGTCCTACCCCCATGATTCATGTGTAGTATTCCTTATGTGAGTGGGAGGATTCCATGATCATGTTAAAAGAACAGAACATAATAAAGAGTTTATGTGTCATAAGGGCCAAGTGGGAGAATGTTGGAAATTACCTTTTATGCCCCTCATAACACACCTACGTTCCTGATCATGCAAACCCACGACCATGAAGATAGGTTATGGGGTTTGATCATGGGGATCAATTGATTGATCATGGCTAATTATCTCCTTGATGGAAGGAGAAAATTTGAAAATAAATTAATGAGTGGGGTCCCTAATCTACCTATAAATAATAGCTTGTGTACTCTATCTATGACTACTGGTAGACATAGATCAGAAGTTCCTCTCGTAAAACTTTTATATTTTAAAGTTGTATTGTTATTGCTGATTTGCGAAGGGCTGTGTTGCTGCTGCCATTGGGAATTATTTTTCGGTACTTGAACAACAATGAATGAAGGTATTTATAATCTAAATTCCACTGCGCTATGTATTTACATTTGATTATTTAAAGTATGTATAACAATCTTTTCTTCAATCGAGAAGGCATTCCCACATATGGATCGATGTAGAGCCAAAAAATAAAAAAAAGTCGTTGGAATTATACCATTGCAACAACAATCAACAAACAATAGCAATAACAATTAACAAAACCACAGCTCAAAAATACACAGATTATTGAAAATCACTTGGTAGCCAAAAACACAGCAACAATTGCCATAGATGGGATGATACGAATAATTATACTGTGGAAGGCTCCATTGATGGGTTTGGGAATGAAGTCACGACTGCTAATGGTGGTGAAGGAGAAGGATGAAGAGGGAAAAGAGGGAGGATACAGTAGAGGGAGATGGAGAAGGGCAGCAAAGAAAAAAAAGAAGAAGATTTGAACAGGAGAGGGGGTTTAATGGACAGGTGTGGAGGGGGCTGTAGGGGAGCAAAACAGGGGGGCTGGAGGGTGCAGGGCACAGGGAGAGGGGCTGGAGGGGAATAAAACGGGAGGGGGTGAAGGAGAGGGACAGGGGTTGGAGGGTGCAGAAGGAGAGGGAGGGGGGCAACACATGAAATAGGAGGAGGAAGGTAGGGTTTGGGTGGGTGGGGGGGTTTATATGCTAATTATTATTATTAATTATAATTATTTAAATAGTTAGCATAAAATAATAGTTAGCATAGAAAAATAATTATACAAAAATTTCAAATTTCAAATATTACGGGTCTTTTAATTATAATTACATTGTTTTTTTTAATTTAAATATAAATAAAAAATAATATTTTTATTGTTGGAGGGTTTTTCAAAAGCAATTATATAATTATATAACTTACTTCTATTAATTACATAATTAAACTATATACAAAATAATTGAATTTTATTTAAAATGAGATAAAAAAAATAGTTCTTCAAAATAACTTTTACCATTGGAGTACACATCAACAAAAAAAATATCATATATATACTATTCAAATAGCTATTTTAAAGATTTGACTCACCAAAATGACTTTTGCCATTGGACTTGCTCTCACTATCTGTTATTTACGGTTGTCAAAACATTTATAAAATAATATTTTTTTTAATTTTAAAAAAATATTGCTATTATAATATTAAATATATTTTTATTCTCAAATGGATAAAAGATTATTTGGATGTACTCATTGAAAGTAAAAAATAAACAAATACTTTTATGGACTCACTGTATGATATTTTAAAAAAAAATTAAAAAGATTAGTTGTTTACTATAGCATATGGATTTAGAATTTTTTTTTACCCTTCTCCATACAAATTAAAAGCCAAGTTATTAAGGACAGAATGGATTTTTTTCAAGGAATTTATTGGCCATTACAAGATTGGTAGGGGATAAATTAGTTAATATTTTTTATATAATTAAATTATTTAGTTGCTCTTAAAAGCAAAAAAAAATATTTGTTTGAAGGGCTTTTTTGTTTATTAGTAGTATTATTTGCACATACCTTTTAAAACAAATAACCATTAAACAGGGTTTTATTTGTATTTTCAGTGTGTTTTTTTTCATCTAGGGGTTGTTTGATCATTTTAAAATATTATATATTATAAAAAAAAAAATTGATAACGCGTTACCTTACCACATGGCGATTCCCATACCATTCAAAAGACGTGTGTCAGACATCCTAGCTAATAAATTCATCATATGGGGTGGCATTAAATTTGACGCTTCATCTATTTATTTTTCTTACAATGTGCTGTGTGCTTATGTCATAGGCATAGTCGGCCTAAAAATTCATACTAGCCCATCCAAATAATTGTATCTTTATAAATTTTAATTCTTATTTTTCTATTACTATTTATTTTGATTTTGATGTTTTTTTTTTTATTTTAAATTTGACCTCTCATATTTTTATTTTATTTTTTTATATTTGATTCAATACTATTTATTTTTATTACTTTTTCTTTAGCTTTATCATTTTTTTAATTTATCAGCTTTTCAATTTCATCACATATCATTTTATTGCATTTGCTTTTTATCCAATTTTGATCCTTCTTTTCTTATCTTTTTTTTCATTTACCTTTTTATCCCAAACTTATCTCTTAATTTCTTATTCTATTTATTTATTTGTTTAACTATTTTGGATCATTATTCTTTTTATTACTATTTTCTTAATTTATTTGGTTTTTCAATTTAGTCCATAATTATTTTTTCAACTAGTTTTTATATTAGATTTTTTCCATATTATTTAGATTTTAAATTGCTTTGAAAATGAAAATTTTACTCTGTTATTTTTACATGTTTATCTTTTAACAAGGTAATCTCGATCTCATGACTTGGGTCAGATTTGAATTTATTTTTTTTATCCTTTTATTATAAATTTAGTTGATGATAATCAATACACAATCTCATGATACCATTGTTTTTTTACAAATAGTAATGAATCCCTAGAAATGAATTACTTGAGCAAAAAAATCATTTTGCAAATAATTCTTGTAATTGTATCCTTAATTTTGTGAACTCTAGGGACCATTCAATAAGGTGCTTGAGTTATCTATATTGTCCCCAGTAATATTTACATTGATTTCTTTGTTCTTTTATTATAAATTAAATTTTTTATCCATCCAAAATTATAATTTGATTTTTTGTTTATTGAGCCTTGAACTTCATTATTTGCTCTTTGTTTTTTTTTTTTTTTGTTAGGTTATCCTAATCTCACATTCTTAGTAAAAGATTAGTTGAGTTAATTCAACTTGACGTGAGTCTTTTTCCTTAACTATTTTCTTATAATTGATTTTGTTTTACAATTTTATACTTTGGTATTCTATTATTGGCTCTCCAACTTTATGATTTTTTAGCTTTTTTTGTGAGTTTATCTTAGGTGCAGATTAATCGAGTTGACCTTGGTTATCTTGGTTTTTTTTATTTTAATTCGGTCTTTTTTAGTAGGGTTTTTTTAAAAGTATAATTATCTTGGTTTTTTCATTTAGATTCAGTCTTTTTTACTAGGGTTTTTTTTAAGTATAATTATTTTATCTCAATCTCATATCATGGGTGGTGGGTTAGTCAAATTAACTCGAGGTGACTCAAATATTTTCTCTCGGCCTATTTAAAATAATATTTTTTATTTTATCATTTGGTATTAGATTATTGGCCTTTGAGCTTAATCATATTATTGTTTTTTGTTTTGTGAGGTTATCCTAAATACGAGTTTTTCAAGTTAACAAAAATCTAGCTTAAGTTATTTTTAATGTTTTTTTATTGCATTTCAGTATTTTTTGCTAGGTTCTTATTTTAAGAGTCTATTATTTTATTTATTATGATCTTTTATTGTAGGTGGTTGGTTGGTCAAATTAACTTGAGTTAACTCAAGTATTTTTCTTCGATGTTATTTTAAAGAAATTATTACTTTTAATCATTTGATATTAGGCTATTGGAATTTGAGTTTTATGATCTTCTTTTTTTTTTTATGTGGTTTATCTTGATTAGTCAAGTTAACTCAAATTAGCTTAGGTTATCATTGCCTTGATATTTTTTATGTTAGATTTAGATTGTAACTCAATACATAACATAATGTGAGCCATTTATCTAATTTTTATATACTCTATAACAAGTTTTTTCATTTAAGAAAACCAAAATTAAGTAAAACACTAAAATATATCAAGGAATCACGGTGCATGGTTGCATTATTATGGATTCATGCTCATTATGTCTTTCTGTTTGTTTTTTTATTAAGTTTTTATAAGACCAAATTGAAGGTTGATTTAGAACAATGTATCATGGGAGGGTGAGGTTGAAAGACATGATCAAAGTGGAGAAAAATAAGCAGGTTCCTTATAACTCCAAAGAAAAATACCTATTTTTCCCATAACAAACAAAACTAAAGATATTATATTGGTTATAATTACAACATCTTTGCAATGATTTGTTTATCATTGCAAAATTTAGAGGACATAATCATATTTTTTTGCTTTTATAATGCATAGTAAAATGATCACTCTACTATTAAATTTATTTTTTAAGGCATACATTCCAAGATGTTTTCTTCGTTTTTTTTTTACTCTTAAAGAATAGTAAAATAACTTGCATGCACAAAAGAGTGAAATTTTGTATAACTTATGCTTTGCACTCATTTTTTTTTTGTTATTATTAGGCTGGTTCAATGATAATTTTGTAATTTTATATATAAATGTTATTAAAATAAAGTTTATCATGCCTGTGTTGCACATGTCAACGAATATGGGGTTGTATGATGACCAAACAACATCTTGGTTGGTATAAGTCATAAACCCATGCTCTACCACAAGGAGTAAAAAAAATTTTAGTCTAGTTTTAACACATATAATTTTTTATTTTTTATTTTGATTTTTATTCTTTTATTTTTTTAGTTTAGTTTTGATCCCTTGATTTTCTCGGCCCTTCTAAAAGAGTTTTAAATTTTTTGGTTTGTATCTATACACCTTTGCTATCAGTTTAGATTTTTAATTTTTATTGTTATTTGTATTTATATTAAATGCAACTCGTGTTAAAAAATCATCATAAGTTTAGCTTTGGTGGTGTAAAATAAGAGTGAAACTCTTTCTTATGCATGTATAGTTAAACGTGAAATGTTTAAAATATCACCACAGTAACTCTTACATTTTGTCTTATTTGAGGCTACCAAACTTATTTTACTGTGCATCAAAAAAATAAAACTATCTGGATATCCCCACTAATTCTTGGTTTTTATCTTATTTGAGGGTATTATGATTATTGTACTATGCACATAAATGAAAAAAAATTAGAAATACCCCTGATACCATGATATTATTTAAAACACATTTTACACAAAAAAAAATGAATATATAAAAAACTAATATATTTTCTTAGAAATTCTACGATGTTGCATGCGCCATCCAAAATGTGTATGAACTCTAAAAATGATGTCACGTCCAAAGACACGCCTACAACACCGTGACAGAAAATATAATTAAAAATTGGTAAAATACTAATACACCCCTATAGTAAACTCTTGGATTTTTTCTTATAAGGGGTATATACGTACTTATACAGCTCGTGGTGCGTATCAGCTAACCTGGACACCTTGATTATAAAAAAAAAGTTCGAGGATTAGTCATGGTGCACTTAATCTAACCCAGAGACCTCGGTTATAAAAAACAATATATAAGTGAAAAAAATAAAAGATAAAAACAAAAAATATATATAAGCATGAAAGCATTGTAGCAATCCATATTGTTTTTTTTTTAAAATCAGTCCGGGAATTAGTCGTGGTGCACTTAAGCTAGACCGGAGACCCCAGTCATAAGAAAATGTATAAGTGAACAAGAGAAAGTATATGGAAAAAAAATAAATTGGTCTGGGGATTAGTCGTGGTGCGCCCAAGCTGGCCTGGACACTCCGATTATCAAAAAACAAATTTGGTTCGGGAGTAGTGGTGGTGCATTTAACTTGGCCAGAGATCCTGGTTAAAAAAAATATAAGTTTAAAAAAAAAGCTTAAGTTGACTGAGAGACCATGGTTATAAAAAAATATATAAGTGAAAGAAAACAAAAAAAATATAAGCGTGAAAGCACTGTAGCAATGCATATTGTATTTTTTTTTAAATTCAGCCCCTGGAATTAGTCATGTTGTGCTCAAATTGACCCGAAGGCCCTGGTTATAAAAAAATATATATAAATGAACAAAATAAAAGTATAAGAAAAAAATAGAACAGCAGGAAAGCACTTTAGAAAAAAAAAAAAAAGTGAGTCCGGGGATTGTCGTGATACGTATAAGTTGGCCTGGACAACCTATTAATGAAAAAAATTGGATCTAGGGATTAATCGTGGTGCGCTTAAGCTAGCTTGGACACCCCAATTATAAAATAAAACAAAAAACAAAAATATATATAAGTGGAAAAAGAAAAAAGAATATATGAAAAAGTATAACAGGCAAAAAAAAATGTTTTGAGGAAAAATGAAAAAAATATATAATAAGAAAAAAAACATAATAAGGAAAAAAAAGGAAAAGCAAAAAACATGGGAAAAAACACTATAGTGGGAAAGCACCATTACAATCAATAATGTTATGTGTAAGGAGCTACAATAATTTTTCCACACCATTTACAATCCATATTGTTTAAAAAAAATCAGTCCGGGAATTAGTCGTGGTGTACTTAAGATGACTCGGAGACCCAAATTATATATAAAAAAAATAGTTTGGGGATAAAAAAAAAATATATAAGTGAATAAAAAAAGTATAAGGAAAAAAATTAATAAATAATAATAAATTGGTCCAGGGATTAGTCGTGGTGCGTTTAAGGTGGCTCGGAGATCCTGATTATAAAAAATATAAAAAAAAAAGTTTAAGCTGACTCAGAGACCATGGTTACAAAAAAATATGCAAGTTAAAGAAAAAAATATATGCTTGAAAGCACTTTAGCAATCCATATTTTTTTAAACACAAATTCAGTTTGAAATTAGTCGTGATGTACTTAAGTTAACCCGTAGAACCCGATTATAAAAAAAAGGTATAAGTGAACAAAATAAAAGTATAAGAAAAAGAGGGAAGAAATATACCAGCGAAAAAACATTTTAGCAAAAAAAGTGGATTCGAGGAATAGTCGTGGTACGCATAAGCTAGTATGGAAACTCTGATTATGAAAAATAAATTGGAAATGTGGATTAATTATGGTGCTCTTAAGCTAGCCCGGACATCCTAATAATAAAAAATAATATATATATATATATATATATATATAGAAAAAGAAAAAAATAAAAAAGTATAACCAGCAAAAAAAATATTTCATGAAAAAAATGAAAAAAAAATATAATCAGAACAAAAAAAACATAATAAGAAAAAAGAACTATAAAAAAAAATTGGATTTGAAGATTAATCATGGTAGGCTTAAGCTAGCCTAGACATCCCAATTATAATATATATATATATATATATATATATATATATATATATATATATATATATATATATATATATATAACCTGAAAAATTTCATGGAAAATAATAATTAGAAAAAAACAGAAAATGGAAAAAAATAATTAGAAAAAAAATCAAGAAAACATAATAAAAAAAACAAAAACAAAAGCAAGAAATAAAAAAATAAAAAAAAGCAAAAAAATATAATGAAAAAATGAAAAAAATAATTGTAGCAATTAACAGTGAAATGTGTGGGGAACTAAATTGTTTTCCCCACACCATTTAATGGTTGTTTAGCGTCGCGGTTCAACTTGCGATTGCGTTGAACCGCGGCTCTAGCAACACCTGCAACCAAACAGGATCCAATTTTTGATTATGGATCCCACTTAAAAAATACTTTTGAACCTCGACAGCAAAAGCAACAGAGTAGCCGTGGCAGTCACGTTGAATACACTGCTAAATCATGTGAATATTTCCACACAAAAATCAGTTCGAGTCCAAAGGTCTGCATCTCCTCCCTCATCCTCATCTCTGCAAATCCTCATCTTTGCAACGCCTCCCTCCTCTCTCTCTGCAAATCCAACTCTCTTTGTGCAAAATCCAGCTCTTCTCTCTGCAAATCCAACGCCACCCTCCTCTCTCTGCAAATCCAACTCCCAACTCCTCCTCTCTCTGCAAATCCAACTCCTCCCTCCTCTCTCCGCAAATCCCACCACCATCCACCGTCCCTTCTCCCTCAACCCAAATCCCAGTGAAGTCAGTCCTAGACTTCAACCTTTTCCCTCTCTCCCTCACAGATCTCTCCCTCAGCCTACAAACCACTCACATCCACCGTCTGTTCCCCCTCAGCCACACCAACTTGCAACACGCCCTCAGCAACGCCTGCACGGAGTCCAGCCTTCTCCCTCGTATCAACATTGACAACAAAGGGGAGGCACCAATTACTGCATATCAAAGGTATGTTTATTTTTGTTTTGAGATTATGATTATGAAATAAGTATGGATAACTTCCTAGAAAATAGCAAGAAACCAGAACCCATTGGAAATTATGCCTTGAGATTATGTTGTGCGGACATGACTGGAAAATAGCAAGAAACCATAACTCACTTGAAATCATGGCTGAATTTGGTAGTTCTTTCATTAATTTTGTGTTGAGAAGAAGACATGATTAGTATGATAATAGTTTTTTTTTGTGTTGAGAAGAAAACATGAGAAAAAGACACTTGAAATTATGTTTATTTTTGTTTTGAGATTATGATTATGAAATGTGTATGGATAATTTCCTGGAAAATAGCAAGAAACCAGAACCCATTGGAAATTATGCCTTTAGTAGTTTTTTCATTAATTTTGTGTTAAGAAAAAGACATTATTAGTATGATAGAAAATTAACAGTAGAATTTCATATTCCCCTACCGATGAAGAGAGATCGGGATGGGAGAAATGGTTGTGTTGGGGAGACAGTTAAATGTTAGCCTTTTGTGGTGACTAACAAAAAACTGTTAACATTCCTAACTATTAAAAGAATTCTTTTTTCTTTGAAAATGATTTGAACATTTGGAGAATTTTGCACAAGCAAACATGCCCTTGGTGTTTTAGTTCTTGTCCATTTCCAAAGTGTCATAGCATTGGAAGCCAATGACATGTTGTTTTATTATTTCTTACTTGATGTCTATGCCGTTGTGCTTGCACATAGCTTAAGGTCTTTGCAGTTTTATGACAAGTTTGCCTATGTTTCATTCGCTGCATCATTGTTCTATGAAATTGTTGTTCATGTACTAGTTCTGTTAAATTTCTGAGATAAATGTCAAAAAATTGATGCGAACACATATTTGATGGATAAATGTGTGTTGAGGTTTTGTAATGTTGTTAATTAATTTCTGTTGTGAAATTTTGTTAATTAAATTTTTTTTAGGTTAGTTTGTTTAATTAGCAAGTATAATTCCAGCACTTTTTGTTATTATACAAATTGTTAATTGTTGCGAACTAATTTAAATTATAAAATGGAAGGTAGTGACAATATGGATAAGGTTGCTTGGACAAATGAAATGTTGCATGTTTTTTGTGACATGTATTACGGCAATTGAGTTGGGAATACGACCTACAACTCATTTTGATAAGACGGGATGAAAATTTCTGATCACGTCATTTAAGGTGGCTGCAAATCCTGCTGTAGTTGAAAATATTACTCCTTGCAGTTTTCAGACCTCTGTTACACCAAAAAAATTATACAACATGAGGCTATGACTTTCGAGGAATTGCTGTCATAAAAATGACAATGAAATATTTTTTCTAAAATATGTGTGTTTTTCATGTCCTTCCACATATTATAAATATCGACGTAGCTAACCAATTATTTCTGTTTATCCTCGCCATTGAATTTGTTTGTGATTCAATTCATGCGCTCGCTTTCAGGTGGGTTTTTGCTGCTCTTTGTTTACTTCTCTGCTCTCTTGCTATCTACACCTAAAATTCAACGATTTACTGTTGGGCTTCTTATTACTCATATCTTCAACTGCCGGTTTGGCTATCTTTTCCTGCTCAATTACCCCTTCAATACTGTTTGATTATTTCAGTTAATGTTTTTTAGGTGTTTTTACTTCTTTTTTCACGTATGTTTTGACATGCATCAGAGGCATGGATTGCTTCATTGTAGTTTCTTCCTTTATCCTTATTATTATTATTTCCAGTTGTGTTGTTGTTACGATTATTGTTTTATTGGTGCTCCCCTTGCTATGTCTCCAAATTTATTATTGTATGTACATATATATGATACATTAAATTTCAACCACATAGGTTTTATTTCGCTGTAATATATATATATGAAAAAAAATAGGAACTATGCAAAAAATATATAAAAAAAATAAATGAACCAAAATAAAATACCACATTAAAAGTATAATAGATAAAAAAAAACATGTGTAATAAAATTAATTTAAAGGACAAAATTTAAATAAATACTTATATTAAAATTTCATAATCCGAATTAAAACCATGAATTAAAAGAATTGGGACTAAAATAGAACTCAAATACATAATTTATTTGCATTGAAGGATAAAATTGAAAGAAATGAAACTTTAACACCGAAATTATTACGAATTTATGATAAATTTACCTAGAAAGATAAAATTGACTTAAATCAAAACTTTGATATCAAAAATATTAAAGATTTCAGGCCAAAACCCAAACTTAAAAGCACAGGGAGAAAATTGAATTTATATTATTTAATTACTTTGAATTAAAAGATGAAATTATAAAAAAAAATCAATTCTAACAGTTTTTATCAAAAAAAATTTAGCAGCAACAATAGTCAATCGCTTTATAGTGGAAAAAAAACATTTCTAATAGATTTTATCAACTATACTTTGACTCATTAAATATTAAATTAACAAAATACAATATACATAAAATCGATCAAATTTTTTAAAAAATAAAAAAGCCGAGCGCATCGCGCGAGCTAATCCGCTCGCATATATCTAAAATAGAATCAATCGGTTAATGTAGTGCTAGACTCATTGTCACTGTTCACTGGCAATTTGCTCCGGTGCTTCGCGCGTGCATATGCTCTTTTTTTTTCTACACAGAGATGCTTTTTGTAATTTTTATGGTGGATATTAACACGAAGTGGCTGTGGCCAAGCTGTTGTCCGTGCCCTGCCAGCGTCTGCGCGCACGAGTTCGAGGCACTCAGACAGCAAAACCAAATTGGTTTTGTTTTGTTTTTTTTTTCTATGCCCAATTCTTGGCATGAGAGTAACTACCCCTTTTTTGCCAATCAGCTCTGGTTGCTGAGATTATTGATGATTTTTGTTAGTGAATCAATCCTTTTCTTTGATTGATCGACCAACGAAAATAGGTTGATAGTTAATTTCTCCTAATTTTTATTTTTTTTAAGATGAAGAAATGAATTATTTTTTCTCTCCTATTTACTGCGGCGACAAAAAAATTCAATTATCACTATATTTAAGATAAATTTTATTTATCCAAAGCATCTCTATGTAATTTTTTATGGAAATTTCTATTAACTGGTTGTTGTTTTTATTTTAACAATGTTTTTTTTTAATAACTGAGGTGTTCGAGCCAACTTATGTGCACCACGACTAATCTCCGGATCCATTTTCTTATTTACATTTTTTCCCCTATTTTGTTTTACCACTTATACATTTTTTTTCTTAACCGAGGTGTCCGGATTAGCTTACATGCACCACAATTTGTTATTCCCAAGTAGATGTATTTTTTTCCCTGGACAACTAAGCAGTATTGCCTGCGCGATGCGCTAGGCTTTTTTATCTATGTAGAAAATTGATTGATTTTATGTGTTGTATTTTGTTATTTTAATATTTAATCAGTAAAATTATAATTGATAAAATCTATTAGAAACGAGTTTTTTTTCCCCATAAAAAAGTGATTGAATATTGCTATTGCCAAAACTCTTTTGATAAAATCTGTTAGAGATGATTTTTTTTCTATGTAGAAAACTGATTTTAAAATTTATTGCTCATATTATTATATTAAAAATATTTTAGAATAATAATAAATAGGTCATTTATATATATAGAATTCCATTTAGAAAAAATCAATTTAGAAAAGCAAGTGTCATGTATATATATCAATCAATTTAGAAAAGCAAGTGTCATGTATATATAGCAATCAATTTAGAAAAGCTCGGAATGGAAACAACAGCAATAAAACAATTAGCGAATCAGAAATATCAAAACAATTAACGCAATCTTGCCAGAGCAACGCCATGACAAAATAAAAGGAAAATATTTGTAATTTGAAGCGCGATGTATATATATAGACATCAATTTCTAGAAACGCGCAACTGCAGCAGTAACAATAAAACAATCAACGCCCCAACAATCACATAACAATTAAGGCAATCTCGCTAGAATAATATAATGTTAAATTAAAATAACAAATCTTTGGAATATCAAGGCTCATGTATATAGATAATTATCATTTTGTTTTATGCAGCAGCAACTAAACAATTAATGAATGTTCCTAGAACAATGTAACGGCAAGAGAAACGAAATGCTTGGAATCTAAAGCGTCATATATATATACATATATATATATATATATATATATATATATATATATAACAATCATTTTAAAAAACTCGCAATGGCATTAAAACAATAAAATAATTAATGCAACGACAACAACAAAACAATGAACGCAATTTTGGCAGAATAACATTACAGTGAAATAAAAGTGGATTGTTTGGAAATTAAAGCGTCAAGTATATTTATATCAATCAATTAAGAAAAAATCACGCAATTAAAAAAATATACGAACCACTTCCCATTTCAATTATACTATTCTTTTTAGTCTGGAATTTTTTTTTTAAGAACATATTTTATCTATTATAATGTTACTAATTAAATATTTAAACAATCAATTACAGCATGTAAAAAATCAATTACTTTTCTACATAAAAAAAACCATAGCGCAATGCGCAAGCAAGCATACTAATTATACCACGTAAAAAAATCATTTCTAACATATTTTATTTATTGCAATTTTACTAATTAAACATTAAAATAACTAATTATAGCACGCAAAAAATTATTAGTTTATTTTTGGAAAAAAATTACAATATTTTTATTTATAATGTGTTAGATCTAATATTACTGGGGAAAAAAGCAACTCATAAAAAAAAATTATTGCCTATATTTTCTGCAATTAAAAAATATACAAATCACTTCCCATTTCGATTACACTATTTCTTTTAGGCGGAAAAAAAATTATTTATAACATATTTTTTCTATTATAATTTTACTAATTAAATATTAAAATAACTAATTACAGCATATAAAAAATCAATTAGTTTTATACTTAGAAAAAAGCCTAGTGCAATGCGCGGGCAAGCACAAATATACCTAACTTATCTACAATTAAAAAATATGCAAATCACTTCCCGTTTTGATTAAACTATTCCTTTTAGACAGATAATAAGTCATTATAGCACGCAAAAAAAAATTATTTCTTAAAAAATTTACAATATTTTTATTTTTAATATGTCAAATCTAATATTACTGCGGGGAAAAAGTAACTCAATTTTTTTTGACAAATTTACCTAAGTTATCTGGAATTTAAAAATATATAAACCACTTTCCATTTCAATTACACTATTCCTTTTGGGCAAGGAAAAAAATTATTTGTGACATATTTGATCTATTATAATGTTAGTAATTAAATATTTAAACAACTAATTACAACATGTAAAAAATTAATTAGTTTTCTACATAGAAAAAACCATAGCGCAATGCACAGGCAACCATACTAATTATACCACGAAAAAAACTCATTTCTAACATATTTTATCGATTGCAATTTTAGTGATTACAAATTGAAATAACTAATTATAGCACGCAAAAAATATAAGTTTATTTCTGGAAAAATAAATTATAATATTTTTATTTATAATGTGTCGGATCTAATATTGCTAGGGAAAAATACAACTCATAAAAAAAATTACCTACATTATCTACAATTAAAAAATAAAAAAATCACTTTCCATTTTCATTATACAAATTTTATCAATTATAATTTTACAAATTAAATATTAAAATAATAAAATACAATACATATAAAAATAATTAATTTTTTATATAAATAAAAAATCTCAACATATCGCGCGGCATATGGCTCGTACTTTCTATTTAAAAGCACTTCAATAATGAGCTTCTCAGTTGCGGGATGTGAATAGTAAAATCCTCTCTCCTCCACCATTTTCTCGTTTTCATGATAAATTAAACTTGGAAACTCAAGGGACCATAGTTCATTTTTAATAAAAGCCCGAGGCAAAAAAATAGGAAAAAGCGCGGACAGAAACACTATCAACAAAAGAAAATCCCAATTTCTTTACTCAATGCTAAACATACTACTTTTTGTTTTGATTTTTTTATATCAAAATATTTGAACATTTTGTGTCAATCCAATATCAAAACGTGTTTCCAAAGCCCTGATGACCCTTAAAAGAGTTTAATTATAGAGATAAAGCATGCTTCTTTTATATATATATAAAATAATTTAATTTAAATTTAATATATATATATAATAATTTAATTTAAATTTAATATATATATATATATATAAAATAATTTAATTTAATTTAAATTTAATATATATATAAAATAATTTAATTTAAATTTAATTTTAAGGCGTGCGTGTGTGTGGCATCGCGTTAAAATTTAGAAAAGTAAAGGCAAGGAGCTTGGCTAAAAATAGGGCTGAACTGGATTTTAAAAGCACTTGGTTAGAACAAGGTTTCCCCCAACAATCTCTCATTTCAGACATTTGGTTACGTCACAACTCCACGAGTAGATGTTTGTAATATCCGATCACTAATTGTAGACTTTTGTGCGCAGCATTCGAGTATTATTATAGCCTATTTGGTATAGTTATTGTTGTTACTTGTTATTGTTGTGGTCGAAAAAAACAGTTTCATGAAAAATATTTTTACCTGCATTTCAAAATTAAAATTGAAGTGTTTGGTTAAAACTGTGGTTGAGTTTGAGATTTAATGAAAAGCAGTTTCGAGTGTTTGGTTACCATACTTTTCATATTGATGTCAACTTGTAAAATTACTTTAAAGGACACACACATATATTTTTTAAAATATTGTAGATTTAATTATCATAATAATAAAATATAATTAATAATTCAAGTAAATTATATAATTTTTATTTTTTTTAAATAAGATTTTTATATTTTTTTAAAAAAATTGGATTGGGCTCGACCCAAATAAATGGGTCGGCCTAGCCAAGTTGGGCCAAAGGCCCAATCGACTTGGGCTGGGTCGAGAGCAGCCCAGCCCAAGTATTAAGACTAAAACGCAAAACGGTGCGTTTGGTTTTAAAGAAAAAAAACACAAAACGCACCATTTTGCCTTTCGTTTTTGTTTTGCATTCTTCGACATGTTACTGTACATTTTCACTGTCCACTGACTGTAACGAGAGGGTCAACGGCCGATACCTACTGGTAAAGGAGGCCGAGGTGGTTATTCTTGTCGTGGTGGCGTCGAAAATGAAGGCCTGTGGTGGCCGGATGGGGCGCTGGAAGTTGTCGGGTTGTGCTGTCGTTCGCCTCTGCTGCTTTGTTGCTACCTTCCCAAAGCTGGAGAAGATGGCTTGGATGGTGGCTAGCTGCTGTTGGAGCTCACGGTGGAGTTGGTGCTGTTGCTGGCCAGGAGCTGTTGCAGGTGTTGGTGAGGAGACAGAGAGCTTGCTGCAATGGTGAAGGGAGAGAGAGAGAGAGAGAGAGAGAGAGAGAGAGATATCGTCGTCTTCCTCGTGATAATTCCTGTCTAATGCTACTGCAACGGTAATGGCTTGGTGCCAAGGTAGTGTTTATGTGATGGACATGAACTGAGCTCGTGTTTACGTGAGAGAACAATTCTGTGGAGAGAGAGAGAGAGATCATCGTTGTCATCTTTCCTGCCTAATGCCACTACAACGATAAACGATAATGGCTCGGAGCCAAGGTAGTGTTTTGTGTTTTTCATGAATTGATTCCCTCATGTATGTGAGAGAACAATAGTATGCTGCGGCTTGGTATATAAAAAGCATCTCTGTGATGCTTTTCAAAATTAGGTTTGAAAAGCAGTTTTTATGCGGGATCCACAACAATAAATTATGTCGCAAATATTTACCAAACAGATTGGCTATGCGGTGCGGCTCAACCGTAAAACGCACCGTAGAGCCAAACACCCACTTATTGTTGGTCGAAGGCGGTAGGTCAAGGGCCAGGTTTGTAAGGGTGTGGGTTCTAAATCCCACTCTAAGCATATTATTATTTTCCTTGAAGATGTGGTTGTTGTTTTTTTTTTTTTTTAAATATTTTTTTGTTTAAAAATATATTACAATGACAATAGTTTTTTTTAATTATTTTTAACATCATAACATGAAAATGATCTAAAAACATTAAAAAATGCAATGTGTTTGACGATGTTTGTTTTATGTCCGTATTTATTCATTTATGCTTTTAAATTATTTTTTTTAGGGTTTATTTTATTAGGTTCCATTTATGAAATTTTAATTTATGTTGGTGATAGTTTTAAAATTAATATTGCTCATTTTTTTGTGTGTTTTCTTTTATTTTATCTATTTTTCAGATCAAATAATTTTATGATTTTATTGTTCGCCCAATATTAATGATAATTTTAGTGATTATTTTTTTATTGTTTTTTTTGTTAAAATGTTTTTATTTTTATGTTTATTTTTCGAGGCAATTTAATGATTTTAATTGTTCAGAAAATAATATTGATAATAATTTTAATTGTTATAGTAATGAAAATGACGGTAACGTAGGGATGAATTTTCAATTTATGTTTTCGACTTTTTATGAATAGAAAATTAATTACTTATTTTTGTTATTTGATTATTGCAGGTCTTTTTATAATTTATATTTTAGTTTCAAATATGATTTAAATTGAATTATAAAATAAATTAATCTTAATACGGTGAATTCAGTAATTTAAATATCTAAATCTTTTTGCTTTTTTAATGATGATGATAATTTTATGCTGGTTATTTCATTGAAACCTACTTAACAGATAAATTTATATCGATTTAAAATTTATATATTTAATAAAAAAACTTGCACTTCTCAAATTTATTATTTTAACTAAATTTATATTATAACAAAAAAACATATATAATTAATATTTTTTTGCGTTGAAAAAAATATGGTGTCACCCGCGACGAGGTGCAGGGACAGGGTTGTCAATTCCATTTCGTTCTTGCCAGAACGGCCAAAATATTCTATGCTGTTAAAAAAACCAAGACAAAAATACGTCGTTTTCGTCTCGGTTTTAATTTCGGTCCGTTCTGAAAATTCCGACCGGAACGTCTTAGTTCCATTCTGACCTTAAAATCCTTTTTATTTTGATTAACTTGTGATTTTTTTTTAATTTTGATATTATGTTTGTTTGATTTTGTATTTGTATTGTATAATTTAAAGTTAATTTATCTTGAATTTTAATTATGCTTGTTAAATTAATATTTTAATTTTTTTCATATATATATATATATATAATTAATTAATTATATATGAACAATACAACCTCAAAATGGCATGTCAAAATGCTCCGAAACTGAAACATTCTATACCAATAAAAAAACCAGAATGACGACCGGAACAATATTAACAACGATGCGCGGGGGCATTTGATAGTGTGTGTGTATATATATATATATATTAAGTATATATATAAACGGCGTGCCACATTCACTGTGGCTTTTTTTACTGTAGCACAAGACACAAAGCACTGTGGACTCGCAATTTGTCCCAGTGCATCGCGGGTGTATGTCTACCTTTTTTTTTCTTTTCCGCCTGTGAACAGTGTATTGTCGTTTATAGCCCCTGAAAAAGACAAAATAGTTAACAGTTGTCAGGGGCTCTCTCGGTTTTTCTTTTTTGGCACAGTGCGCAGACGAAAAAGGGTCCAGAAAATGACAAAATAGAGCACAGAGACTTAGGGCAGGGGTGTCCTTTGCTATCAAGTATTTTCGTAATTATGGGTGGGGTCAGGGGCGTATCGGTAAGCTAGCGGGGTTCCCCGCTTACGCGCCTCTTTGGAGGCGCGTGCGGCTTCGTCCCGCGTTCAAAAATTGACTTCCGCCGTTCTAGAGGAGGCGCCGGGAGGTCCTCTCTCCTCCATCGCAGTGCGTTCCCGTCATAGATGTCCGGTTAAGCGGCGACGGACGGTTTTCTCATGGCCGTCGCTTTTCTCTCTCCTGTCACCCCCAAAGTCAGTTTCTGTCCCTGATGTTTGTGTAAAGTTTATTTTGGTCCCTGAGGTTTTGATTTCGTTTTCATTACTGATTTATTCAAATTAGAGTTTTATTGTTTTCAATTGTGCTCTTCAATTAAAACTTATTATATAAGAAGTTTTTATTTCAGTCCTTATAGTCTTGATTTTTTATTTACTTCTTATTCCTTCAATTATTCCGGTCCAGATGTTTTGATTTATTTAATTTGGTCCTCCAATTGAAATTAGTAATATATACAAAGTTTGATTTCAGTCCCTCTTCTTCTGATTTTTTCAAAATGGCTGCAATTTTCATTATTTATTTTTGGTCCTCCAAATATTTTTTTCTTTAATTTTATCCTTCAATTGGAATTAATTTAATAAATGTTATTTTTCATTTCGGTCCTTATTCTTTTAATTTTTTATTTGTTATTAAATCATTTTTTATGTTTATTTTGTATTTTTTATTAATTGATTTTTTTTATACAAATATTTTGCTTTTTTGTAATAATTATCCAGGGCAATTTAATTATTTGAATTCCTTTTTTATTAATATTGCTCCTTTTTTCTCTTTGTTCATTTGTTTTGTTTTTTGCTTCTCTTTTTTTTCTTCTTTGGATTGGTTGATTTTTATGATTTGATTATTTATGCAATAATCATGATAATTTCAGTGATTGTTTTTTTAGTGATTTTTCAGGATAATTTAATTATTGAGATTGTTTTGACAGTAATGTTGGTAATAATTTTAACTATTATAGTAATGATAATAACAATCACATAAGGACAGATTTTCAATTTATGTATTCATCTTTTTGTTGATAGAAATTTAACTATTTATTTTTTTATTTGATTATTCGAGGTTTTTTTATATTAATTCATTTAGTTTTTTTTTTAAATCTTAGACAATGTATATTTTTTATTCGTATTTATACATCTATACTTTTAGTTTTTTTTTATAGGTTTTTTTGTTGGGATTTTTTTTATCGGTTCAATCCTAAGATTTGAATTGAAATTAGTAGTCATTTTAAAATTAATACTGCTTCCTTTTTCCCTTTACTTTTTTTTTTGTTTTTTGTTATTTTTATTTGTTTTTTGGATTGAATTATTTTTATGCTTTTACTATTTACACAATAATAATAACAATTTTAGTTATTGTTTTTTATTACTTTTTTTTATATAAATCTTTTGTTTTTTTTTTATAATTTTTCAAGGCAATTAAATTCTTTTTCAAGCCAATTAATTTATATTCATGTCAAATTTATATATTTTATACAAAACTTGCACTTCATAAAAATTATATACAAATTTATTATTTTTTCTAAATTTATGCTATGATAAAAAATTCATACATAATAAATATTTTTTTACGTTCAAAAAAATATGATTCCGCCTGTGACAAGGCGCGAGTGCCATGGCTAGATGTTTTCTTTTATTTCTATTTGTTCTTTGGATTAGATCAATATTATAATTTTATTATTTGCACAATAATAATAATAATTTTAGTGGTTATTTTTTTAATAAAAATCTTTTTATTTTTTTAAAGATTTTTCTAAAATTTTATTTTATATCGATGATCATTTTAAAAATAATATTATTCTGTTTCCTAAAATTAATATTTTATATTGAAAAAAAAAATTGTGCCGTCCGCGGCGAAGCGCGGGGGCATTGTGTGGTGTGTATATATATATATATATCCAAACAAGTCGCAAATGAACGGACAGATGGCGGAGGGAGAACGAGTGCAATTAAAACAAGAAACCGGATATAGTTATTATCCATAAAAAACAATCAAAGCAATGTTCCCTCCTCCCTCTGGCCCACCAGACCCTCTCCCTCCCCTCCCAGCTGTTCCAGTTATTTTATTTTATTTTTCTTGTGGATTAAATGCTCACAACACCACACCCAAAAAAGAAAGGAAGGAACCGTTAATTTGAAGAGAGAGAAAAACAAACTCTCTGATATCGCAGTATCATTACCGTCTTAGCGTGTGAAGTAATATTAACTGAGTCCACTTCCTGATCCCTAAAATTCTTACTCCAATCCCTTCACTCTCTCAACAAAATAACAATTCATGGCTGTCTGATTTGTCTTTCTGATTTTTGTTTTCTATTTTTTCGTGGACTAGGTTTAGTTGTGTCTTGGAATCGGGGAAAATGGGGCTAATTTCAGGGTTATTTTTGGGGATCGTCTTCGGGATCGGGTTGATGGCTGGATGGAAACACATGATGCAGTACCGAAGCACCAAACGAGTTGCTAAGGTTCGTTCATTTTGATGATTGGGATACATGTCGTTTTCTTTTACTGTGAATTGCGTTCGATTTGGAAAGTGAAATACGCGGACTCGAATTTCCGTCTGCAGGCAATGGATATAAAACTCCTTGGGTCACTCAATAGAGATGATTTGAAGAAAATATGTGGTGATAATTTTCCTGATTGGATTTCTTTCCCTGCTTTTGAACAGGTTTGTAATTTTCTCTAATTACCTCTGGTATTTTTTTTTAAATAAAAAGAAGAAAAACAATTGTGTTTTAAGCTAGCTCTAATTTTTTGTTGCATTATTATTATTTTGGATCTGTTAAATATATTTTTGTGAAGCCAAAAGACATAATATCGTGTAACGTCTCCTTGTTGTCTGGTGTATTGCAATGCGGTTTGCCAATAGGTTTTCTCCGTCCTGTTTCTGATTGATTTCATAATGTTGTGCTTTGGTTACATCCTGCAGGTGAAATGGCTAAATAAGCAATTGAGCAAATTATGGCCTTTTGTTGCAGAAGTAAGATTTTTTTCCCCGTCTTATAATTAGATGTAACTGCGCAAAATTTTCGAAGTATGCTTTAGTTTCTTGCGAGTTTTTTTTTAATCCTGTATATTGGCAAATGCTGTTCTGTTAGGCAAAATCAAGCTTTTTACCTGACATATTAAACTTGAGATTCTCGGCTGGATGTGTTTGCAGGCAGCAACAGCGGTGGTTAAAGAATCTGTTGAACCACTATTGGAAGACTACCGACCCGCAGGGATTACTTCCCTAAAGTTTAACAAATTTTCTCTTGGTACTGTGCCACCTAAGATTGAAGGTATGAATCAATAGATGCTAATTTCTGTCATGTAGTTGTGTGTTGCCACTACTTCTGTCTGATGCGGTATTCTTATGTCATTGAGATTGATAGCATTCAATTACAATATAATGCTAGGACCTGTACTTTTGAATAGGTCTTCTGAGTTCTGAAAGTCTTTCTGGCATATTTAGATCTAAACACACGGGAAGTGCACATTTACCGGGAATATTTTATTTATTAAGCACATTTCTTGTCAATGTGAAATGCACTTCTGTACTCCTTTCATAAGTACATTCACGGATTCCTTCTTTATCACTTGTCCAATGCAGGAATTCGTGTCCAGAGTCTCAAGCAAGGTCAAATTACCATGGATATTGATTTGCGGTGGTGTGGTGATCCAAGCATCATTCTAGGCGTTGAAGCTGCACTTGTTGCTTCTATACCCATTCAAGTTGGTGAATCAATGGCTTTGGCTGATAACCAAATTTTGTTGACTTTTATCTAACCCATTTGGATATTTTTGTGTGATGGGAGTACTTACCTTAATATTTTTGTGGTGCATAATATTACAGCTGAAAGATCTTGAAGTTTACACTGTTATCCGTGTTATCTTTCAACTTGCTGAAGAGATTCCATGTATTTCTGCTGTTGTGATTGCTCTACTTTCTGAGGTACTCAAAAAATCTGGTCATAATCATTCTGTGGGTGTTAATGTCGGTACTCAAGACTTTGATAGATTTTTGATAATATGACTGATTTTTATGGGTAGGAAATATACTGATTAATTCAGGTTGTACTGAAGTAGTTATGCTCTATTTGAGTAGTTTGATCATACAGCTCTTGCAAGATCTCAGAGAAACAGAAAGAGAGAGAAATAGAATTCATGTTGCATGGACATGCCTCTCTGTTCCTTCCGGTGATCTTGTGACACTAAATATTTCAACCTCTTAATTTCTTTCCCCCCTCTTAATTTCTTTTTTATGTAACTACATTTCTAGTAGACCTTCAATATGTTTCAGCTTGAAGGCTACACAAACAACAGTACACTACTAAGTCGTGATAAAATCCTATATAATGAATGATTAAGCTCATCCAGATTTAAAGTTCTTTGAGTGGTTATTGTATTTAACAGTATAATGATATGCTATTCTGATTTTTGATTTCAAGAATTCATTTGGCATTGCAATTGGATGAGGTTTGTAGTTGAACTCAAGAGAGAAGGCTGTTCCATTATTTTATTTAACTTCTGTAACCTGTTCTATTTGGCTTTAGTGATCATCATCAGTTGTTACTACTTTGAGTTAGAAGGAGTTGGAAAATAATTGCATTATTACATGCACTAAGTAATTTTTTATAATAGTACAGTTATAATTGTTTTGGAAATGACTAATTCTTGTATCATCAATCAGCCAAAGCCAAAGATTGAATACATTCTCAAGGCTGTTGGTGGGAGCTTAACTGCACTTCCTGGTGTCTCGGATATGATTGATGCAAGTTCCTTTCTTCCTTTTATTAAAACTTATGTTTCATTTTTGGTTTGGTTTCCTTGCTAATCACTCTGCACTTATTACATCTGGTAGGATACTGTGCATTCGATTGTTACGGATATGCTTCAGTGGCCCCACAGGATTGTTGTTCCCCTTGGTGGTATCCCTGTTGACATAAGGTAAATAGAAAACTATTTTGCCTTATTTTCAGCTCCCTGAGAGCTGTTATAGTATTCTTAATGGATTTTGGCTATTTTGAGTATTTAAATGTGTATGAAATGAATGTGTGTTCGTTGTTTAAGATACAGTATTATTAATGCATTTTGGCTGTTCTTAATGCATTCGTGCCATGAATTGTGATTTTGTTCATAATTAAGCAGGGGGTTGCTGGCGTGAGATAACTGTAATGGTCATTGTGGTCATGAATTGCTACCAGTGCTTGAAATATTTTTGAATTAACACAGCATTTAGGAAATTTAACAAATTATCTTCAAGATTACTTATCCCATGTGTCATACAACCATTGGTGGTAAGATCCTCTATTTAGCATAATTGAAAATATAACCCCCCCCCAAAAAAAAAGAAAATGATACTAAGAATTAGTTGTAAGGTAATTTTTTTAGAAAAATAACAAAATCAACTTTATATATATACTATTGAACAATTTGATAACATCGAACTGTAAGTGATGAAATTATGAAAACACATTTAATTTTATGATTATAATTTCAGTGAACAGTTGACAAAAGTAAATGTCAAAACATTGATTTATGTGAATCCATGAATGGTTTTTCATAAATATAATATCTTATCTTCAAGGTTACATAACTTGTGCATCATATAAGGATTAGTGGTAAGATTATCCATGTAACATATTTCATGATATCATCCATAAAATTTCACATGAATTATTTCTGAAGTTTTTTTGATAAAAAAAAATGACAAACTCAACTTTACATTTATATCTATCCAACAGACCATAGGACTGTACTTTATAAAAGACAATATAATCTTGTGATTATAAGTTTCCATGAACAATCCATGAAAGCAAGCAAACGTTAAATAGTTAATATATTCGCCTTCAATCTCCATCTTGACACCTGGGTCTTAACATTAGAAGCATAATGTGGACGAATGAGACCTATCTTCCTGGAATGAGACAAATGAAATGGGATAGTGAAGAAGCAAAGGAAGTATCTTTAAGTTTGAAGGATAAAAACAAGGCATTGCAATCTGCCTGGAGTAGGGAGTTATAAATTAATTGCCATATACAACCATAAAGTTCTTTATACAATGGCTGCAATATAAATGGTCATTTCAGCCTTATTCTTATATGATGCTGATAACAACAGGCTGTAACTGAATTTGGAGTGTGGGATCTTCTTCTTGCTCTAAGGTTCCTTTAACATAATGCAAGGCAACAGAAATGAGAAACACCTGCTGTTCTTTCTTGTCTTTTCCTCATAATACATTTGGAAAATTACATTTACTCAAAATCTAACCACCATTATCAGTTTAGATTTTTTTTTACTTTAATTTCAGTTTATTGAACAATTTTTTCTGTTTCCTTAACTTTTTTTTTGCGGGGGATCTTATGCAGTGAATTAGAGCTTAGACCTCAAGGAAAGCTTACAGTGACCGTAGTAAAGGCAAATGACTTGAAGAACATGGAAATGATTGGAAAATCTGATCCTTATGCAGTTGTATACGTTCGACCAATGTTCAAGGTTAAAACGCAAGTCATTGATAATAACCTGAATCCTGTTTGGAATCAAACATTTGATTTGATTGCTGAAGACAAGGAGACGCAATCACTTATTCTTGAGGTTTAAATCTTTCACTCATACTCATCCTCTTGCTCTTATTATTCTATTTTGCATTTTTTTCATAATACAACACTTGTGTAGTTTCTTATGAAGCTCTGGATCTATTTTCTGTTTTGTTGACATGATGATGATGATGATGATGATGATGATGATGATGATGATCTACCTAGAATTTTGTTTCCCCTTATCATAACTGTCATGGGAATCTGAGATGAATACATGTTTGTTATACTAGAAATATGCACTGAATAAGTTTTCTAAATTTTGAAAACCTAAACAGTGATGTCTGCCTTCTTTTCTGTTTAGAAGGGTGGGAGATGAAGCCACATGATTATCTAAGGTGTGAGCACATTTACCATTGTACTGTTATTGCATGTACAAGTGATTATGTCTTTATCTCAAATGCATTTTGTAAGATACATGCTGTCTCCTTTTTTTGTTCTCTATCAATGCAAGTGTGCATTTCTCATGTGCTGGTATTGTATGATTTCTGTGATGCTCTTCCACCAAATGCTCGCCATTATCTTTGTTCAACAAGCAGTTGAACAATAATTTTATGAGAACTTAAGCATGTGATTTTGATGTAGCTGATCCTTCTGATAGAATATTGTATATGTCCTTTTTACAATAATTTTATGAAACTCTTTCAACAGGTCTTTGATAAGGACATTGGTCAAGACAAGAGATTAGGAAGAGTAAAATTGGCTTTAAATGAGCTGGAAGCCGAAACTTGGAAGGAGCTGGAGTTGAGACTGCTGTCATCATTCGATACGTTGAAGGTTAAGGATAAGAATGATAGAGGAAGTATTACAATTAAGGTAACAAAATACTGCATGGCTGTTTATTTTCTTTCTATAACAATTGAATCACATTTCTCAATTCTGTCTATGAATCCTTGGCGTGATGTTTTTTCTAGTTTTCAGGACCAGTATTTTGTCCATTGTTTCACTCTGTTTTCTTCTTTTAGGGTTTTATAATTGTCATTTTTATTTCATGTGCTGGAGTTACTGGTTATGTTTATATTTTGGGTTGGATTTGCAGGTTTTGTACCATGAATTTAACAAGGAAGAGCAGTTGGCTGCTCTGGAAGAGGAGAAGAAGATCATAGAGGAACGAAAGAAACTAAAAGAAGCAGGAGTTATTGGGAGCACAATGGATGCGCTTGATGGGGCAACATCACTGGTGGGATCAGGAGTCGGGCTTGTGGGAACTGGTGTTGTTGCTGGAGCTGGGCTAGTGGGAAGTGGCTTAGGAGCTGTTAGTACTGGCCTCGGCAAAGCAGGAAGGTTCATGGGCAGGACAATCACCGGACAATCTAGCAAGAGAAGTGGCAACACAACTCCAGTCAGTAGTGTGCAAGAAAACGGCGGCGCAAAGCCCCTGTAGTGCCACCGCTGAAGAATGTGAATTCCCATTGTACTTTATGAAATTTAGCTTGAGAAGTTTGTTTTGCCTCGTGTACCTCCTGCTACTTGCTACTTTGGCATAGATATTTGTTATTAGTTTCAACTGTATCATCGTAGTTAAAATCTACTTGACGTGAATACATATCTGTCTTCTTTGAAACCGTACAAAAATAAATTGATTGTTCAGTCATGAATTCGCTCTTTTATGGTGAAGGTGACTCGTGTAATGGAGTTTTTGAGCGATTCCGAATTATTTTGGTGATTTGGAGTGTCGGGCCTTGGTTATGGATTTTGCCGGAGTTATAATGCGAATCCTGATGCGTTGTTTTTGTTGTTGAAAAGTATTTTTGTAATTTAAAAAAGTATTTTTGTAATTTAAAAAAAAAATTGTTTTGATTAGTTGATATAAAAATATTATTTTAATATAGTTAAAACTGAAAAGTATTTTAAAAAATTGTTGTTTTTAGTCTTGTAATGTCAAGGGAGTCAGTTTAAGTGATTGATTTTATATATGTTGTAATTGGTTATTTTAATATTTAATTAATAAAATTGCAATTAATAGAATATGTTATAAACGAGTTTTTCCCCCATCTAAAAGTCATTGAATATTGCTACTATTAAAACTGTATAGATAATTATTTAATTAGTAAATTGTACAATTGAAATTGAATTTATTCTATTAGAATGAGCCATGTGCTCCATGTAATAGATTGATTGATTGTTGTGTATATTTTATTTGTTTCATGAATGTGCGATCGAGAAAAAAAATCATGGTGAACTTAAGCTGACCCAGACACTGTAATTATAAAAAAAAACAGTATAAGTGGAAAAAAAAACAGAAAAAAAATATAGGTCCAGAGATTAGTCGTGATGCGCATAAGTTACCCCAGACATTAACAAAAAAGGAAAATCACCTTTTTAGTAATGAATAGTGAAACTGTTTAAATCCAAAATCATTTTGTCGTCTGCCTGAGGATTCGAACTCCCGACTCCCGTGTGTAGGCAAACACCTTAACCACTAGGCCAAAGCAACTTCGTTGTTCAACCAAGTATACAAATTATACTTAATTCAAATGATATGATAATATAATATTAAAAATCCAAAACCATTTTAGTCACATGAGAGGTTCGAACTCCTGTATACTTAGCAGGCACATGCCTTAGCCACTCAACCAAAGTGACTTCTTTGTTTAGTCTTGGTATACAAATGCTACTTATATTATTATGTAATTTTACTATTCCAATCCACAATGCATATAAGTGTAGATGAACAGTGCAAAACATTGTTTCAAAACTAATTATGTTTTAGCTTCTTTAGTAATTTGAAAATTTATATTTTATAAGTTATATGACACAACATCCATACAAAAAAAAATTAAAATTATTTACAAAATCATAATTTTATTTTAATTAATAACTAAAAAAACCCTTATTATGTTAAAAAAATAAATTTTTTACTCTTTCTTTGTAAAATATAAAACCCTAGAAACTAGCATCCACCATTCTTGTTGAATTCTAGGTACCTAAACCCAACAAAATTTGGATCATCATCATCAATTAATAGAACAATACTAGTCAATTATAGGTTAGACTAAATTTTAAAAACTATTAAGAGAATAAAGATTTTTCTACTAGTATCATTAAATTTAATCAAGCGGTTCAATCTTAAACCTATTAATCCAACTTTATGGCTAACTCAAGTTTTTAATTAAATTATATAAGAGTTAACCCAAAGTGAATCAATCAATTTAATGAATACAAAGACAATTTGGATAGCTGATAAAAATATAACATACTTTTTTATAAAAAAAATCATATAAAGCTTTATGAATAAAATTATCGAACCAACAAATCAGATAGCCCAAGTAAAAAAAATTCTAACTTAAAAACTATGTAATGGACTCTAGTGGGATTAATAACTTATTTGTTTCTTAACTTTGCTTAATTAACTATACGATAACAAAAATGAATTATTAACTATTAAAAAATAATATAAAAAGCAAATTAAAAGGCAAATCCAAATAAAATAAAAATGAAGATTGAAGAACAAAATTATGCGGTTTATTTTCCAACCAATATAAAAGGCAAATTAAAATAAATTATCAAATCTAATTACTAACAATCACATAATATAAGGACTAATTTGTTTTTTTTTTTAAATAAGATAAGAAAAAAGGGTCAATATTAAAAACAAAATGTGGATTACTTGTGTAACCCACAATGGTAATAGGTACGAAAAACAATATTTCTCCCATATCTTTTAGCTTTAAATATAAAATGTATTTTTCAAATAAATTTTAAAGAACCACCTTAATTTTTCATTTTAGTCCTCTATCCTTTAATTCAACATTCCTTAAAAGAAAAACATGAAATTGGATGCTTAAAAGGACTTAATTGTGCAAAGAAAACAAAATTAAGGATCAAAATTAAAAATTGATAAAAAAGCACTATTATAATTCATAATTGATTGTGAAAAGATGAACAATCAAAGAATTTATAGTCAAAGAGTTATGTTATTTATATGATAGGCAATTTATTATATTTTGTTTATTATTTTTTTCATTCAATCAAACGATACTATAAAAGAATACATTAAATTGAATGAATAAAATAAAATACAAATAATCAAAATATGATGCATGACTACACATATTAGAAACATTATATCAAAGCAAAAAAAAAATGTTTTTAAAAATATAGTTTATCTACACAAAACAATATTAATATAAATATAACATTTTTATATAAAATGAAAAAAATGTAGAAAAGGGCAAGCCGTTGTCAGGCCCAACTCATTTAAGTTGATTCCACCCTCGGGCCTACCAGACAATCCCGCATGTCTAAGCCTTTTTTTTCATTATACATGGGGTAGACTCAAGGTTGTCAAACTTGCTTTTTTTACACGACACATAATTGGTATTTGAACTAGGATCATAAATTCCTGTGTGAAATATTTTCGTACAAAAATCATAAAATCGAAGCTAAAATTATTTCAGTAGAAAAATCATAAAAGCATAAATACAATATTTCCAAATACAACACAACATAATTGGGGCCTTCACTAGTTAAGGTTCATATATGATTTAAAATAACTTAAAAATACATTACAAAATAATTATATCCATAGAATTTCATTAGGTAGAAACTAACAAATTTAAACAAATATGTTGTTAGCTTGCATTGTAAATTAAAATTAGACTCATTACTTTTATCTTCCTCGTTATTTCTAAGACATTCATCAATAACATTACTGTCGAAAAGATTATTAGTACTATTACTGGTACCAACACCGATATTACTAATATTAGCTCAAAATCCAACATTAGTATTGCCAACAATATATAACTCTAAACTCCTTGAATTATCTGGATTGACATCATTCTAAGTCTCAAAATTAGCTTCAATACCATGAGTATCCATTTCAATATTAAAAGTTTTTTCATCACTTTCATCTTCTTTTTCTATTTTTTTTCTTCATGTTGCACTATTAATAGCATGAACTAAATAAATGTTCGATGAACCACCATATTCTTCTCTTTCAATGATTCATTCATCATCCGATGAGAGATCATCTACACCTTCATCAAAATCAATAACCTGTCTTTTGCCTTGGTTATCATTCACTTTTAAAGTACACATTACAAAAACCAAGTCATTCATTTTTTCTCTTGGAAATGATTTCTTCGTTTTGTATGAACCTATGAAAAAAAAATCAAATTGATAACATATAAGAACATACAGTGGTCATTGTAGACTGGGTTACGAATACCATAATTTTCAGACAATTAATCATAACTAGTTATGAAATACAAAACGCTACCAAGTAAGGAAAAATGCATGATTCAAACAAAATCTTATCTCTGTTTTTTCAAAATCTTATTAAAACCCTAAATTCTTAGTTTCCTAATAGTTAAACTCTCTAACATCCCCAGCCAACTAGTGACCAGAGAAACAAGAAAATATGCAGCAGGTAGCTCATTAATAATTGCAAGCATATTCATAACTCATATAGTTGAATGAACTTGATTGAAACATCAAGTTGACATCAAAACAGGTAGACTTTGAGAGCCAGTTGTACAATAATGGATACATTTGCAATTACATTATCTAGGGCATGCTGTGGAACTAATATTCATAAAAGACAACAATCATGCCAGAAATATATGCACATCACTAACTCCTGCAAGATAACTGATATGAAATTCAATCATTCTTTGCTTCAGTAAATCAACTCAGATGAAATTCAAGAAAACAGTCACCCAATTTAGCATTTATAGTTAAAATTAAACCAAAAACCCTACTTCTTTAACCATGCATGATCAACAATGAAATATAGCATTTAATAGTAACCAAGGAAACCATAAACCATTCAATCAATAACCCATAAACCGTTGGAGTTTGATACATAGACTAAGTTAACTAACCTTGAGAGGTGACGAATTGAAGATTGATGAGAGGTGACAACGGCAACAGATGAGAGGTGATGACTGTGACGAGCTGAGAGGAGAGAATGTTTTGAGAGATGAGAGGAGAGTATGATTTGAAAGGACAACTGGTTAGTCTAGTTTGAGTGGCTATAGGGATGAGAAGAATAATTGGGGAAAAGGAAGTTAATAGAATGGGGGGAGCCGGGGATTGTAAAATTAGACTGATTCAGTATGATTTTATGATTCTAATCGATTTTATCAAGTCAAATTTGATTTTAATGGGGTCCGATTTTTCTACCCGATTTTACCAGGTTTGTTCTTTGACTTGTAAAATTGTATGATTTTACAAGTAAAATCATTGTCTTAACAATCTTGGGTAGACTCATCAAACAATGTGTCACCTGTTCTTGCCTAGATTCCGGGAGCAGAAAATGTGTCATCACCTGTTCTTGCCTGGATTTCGGGTAGCAGACAATGTGTCACTTGTTCTTGCCTAGATTTCGGGTAGCATGGTGACCAGAAAAACAAGGTTCGGAAAATTTTAAGCTAAAGACCTGTTTCTTAACCTATTTTCTTACCCAAAATATCATCAAAACACTTTATAGATAGTTATAAAACTATAAATGGTGTAAGAAGACCTTTATAAAAACAAAATCAACTTGAGCTTAGATCAGTTTTTTTATTAATTATAAAAGTAAAAAAAAACACTTAATATGAACTCCCGTCGTACATTAGAACAATTTGACACAAATTTTATTTGTTTTGGTGGTCTAAATTGATGTCAACCATATTGTTCTCTCTTTACCATAAGAATCCAATGACATTTCTCTCTCAACTAGGAACTAAAAGATAATAAAAATATTTTTTTTATAGCAAAAATGAATTTGAAAATTAACGAAGTATTAAAATTGTATAATGTGCGTGATTTTTAAAGCTAAAGAACTAAATTGTATTTAGTTATAAAACCATGGCACACCACTCATGTTTGATATTATTTTTATTTTGGTCCTCTTTTTTTCAATCTCATCATTTCTTAAAAAAACAAAATCAATCGGTTCTCAATGATTAAAATGCTGGAAAAAAATCAGCAACCAAATTAAAAGGCAAAAGTTTATATACACGTTTTAGTTTTCTACTTAATATTAGCCCCTAACAACTCGTATTGGCCATTTAGGGCACTTTAGGTGTGGAGTCATCCTTGTCAGCTTTGAATTGAGTCCTGAATGATACACACTAGTGGCATAAAAATTTGGATCATCAATTTACCTTGTCACACCCTCTTCACACGTGTCCCATCCACACACTCTTCCCTTACATGCCTATATAGGTGGCATGTAGCGGAGTTGCCAACTCCGAAGCACGCCAAGGTAAAAAAACCTCCCTGGACTCGTTCATTTTGGCATGCTAAGCCACCATGATGTCAGCCCAGAGAGCCCAGGTGGTGGCGAAGTGTGGATTGGGAGGGAAGGAGTTGAGAAAGAGTGCGGAGGAAACAGGTACGAGGGAGTTGATTCTTTTGGAATCAAGTATATGTTTTTTTTCTCTGTGTCAATTTTTTAAATACTGTAATTTTTTCTACGGTCCGTTTTAATAATACGTGGAGTCAATAAAATAAATAAGGTTAAAAAAAGCTTTTTTAAAATAATAATAATAAAAAAAAAACCCACAGGCTCTTCGAGGCAAGTAGTCAGGTAACAAAATAGAAAACCAAATCAGAACACACGTCTTCTCGCCTCTTGACAAGCAAACGAAACCAGTAGAGAAAGAAAAGGCGACACCACACTGTAGTCCTCACATCATGAATTTCTTAACTTGAAACAGCCCCGTCATTTCCTCTTTATTTACCACAATGCCATCTCGCCACCTCCGATCTCTATCGGAACCACCCCCACTCCACCACAACACCCGCCTCCTCCCTCCACTCCTTGCTGGAACACTAACGCTCATTCTCATTCTCCTTATAGTACTTATGGTCTTGTTCTATCGCAAAATCACGAGCAACCGTACAGCTGCATTTACAATATCTCCAAATCACCACCGCCATCAATGCCGCTGCTACTCCTACTCTCTCCTCCGCCGTGCAACTTCCTCATTCTCACCATCCAACCCCTCGGACGAGGCGTTTTCGGATCAGTCTACAAAGCTACACTTGCCAACACGAATCAACATTTAGCTGTTAAATTGATGGACCAAAACGGTTCTCTTCAAGGCGAGAGAGAGTTCCATAACGAACTCTCAATTGCTTCTTGTTTAGATTCTCCTAACATTGTGAAAGAAGAAATTAGTTTTAGTCTATGAGTTAATGGAGAACAGAAGCTTGCAAGAATCTTTCTTTGATAGGAAATGTGAAGAGTTGATGAGTTGGAAGGTTAGATATGAGTTAGTGATTGGTGTAGCCAAGGGACTTGAGTACTTGTATCATTTCTGTAGTCCTCCGGTGATTCATGGGGATATTAAGCCTGGTAATATCTTGCTTGATTCGTGTTTTAATGCGAAAATTAGAGATTTTGGTCTAGAGAGATTGAAGATTGATGAGAGTAATGGTTTCCTGGAGAAGAAAGACGGTTTTAGAGAGGATAATGGGTCGATTTTGGAGGAGACAGAGAGTGCGGCAAGTGGGTGCGGAGAGAGTGGGATTATAGACGTTGGTGGTGTTGTGAGATCACCGGAGAGTTTTGGTGATAGGGTTTTGGATTCGGATGCGTCACCTGAGATGTGCTCAGTGGTTTCGCCGGAAGTTGGGTTGGATAAGGGGAGTATATCGGAGGCGGGTTTTGATAAGATGAGTGTTGATAGTGGGAGAGATTTGAATGGCGGAGGGAAGAAAGGTGGGTCGAGGAGGGATAGGTGGTGGAAACAGGATAACGGAGGTGGATCGGAGTCGGGGAGCGTGAAGGATTATGTGATGGATTGGACTGGAAGTGAGATTAATAAGGAGAGACCTAAGCAAAGATGGAATGCAGCCTCTCCAATTTTCATTGATAATAAATTGTTGAGCACAAAAGGTTTGAAGAGTGGGTCAAAGAAACGCAAGAAGATATTGGAATGGTGGGCATCTTTAGACGAGGAAGGAATGAAGAAGAATAGAAAGCCTAGATAGTGGTGGAAGGAGGAGTTTTGTGAGGAGCTAACGAAGAAGAAGAAGAAGAAGAAGAAGAAGAAGAAGAGAGGACTTAGTTCGAGTAATAGTGGAGATTTATGGTGGCAAAAGGATGATGATGGGTGCCGGAAAGGAAGTGGAAGAGGAAGAGCAAGGATATCAGAGGTAGTGTTGATTGGTGGATGGATGGTTTTAGTGGTGAATTTAAAAATGGGAGAAGAAATAGCCAGGATTGGGCTAGTGGAGAGATCCCCAAGAGTGGTGGTGGTATTAGCAGCACGCCTAGCATGAGAGGAACGGTGTGTTATATTGCTCCTGAATATGGTGGAGATGGGCAGTCATCAGAGAAGTGTGATGTTTATAGTTTTGGTGTCCTGCTTGTGGTGGTTTCTGGGAGAAGACCACTGCAAGTAACTGCCTCACCAATGTCAGAATTTGAGAGGGCTAATCCAATCTCTTGGGCTAGGCAACTTGCATACAATGGGAAGCTATTGGATCTTGTTGATACTTCAGTGCATTCGTTGGAAAAGGATCAGGCATTGCTTTGCATCACAATAGGTCTACTATGTTTGCAGAAATCTCCTAGCAAACGGCCCACATTGAAAGAAATTGTGGGGATGCTTTCTGGGGAGGCTGAGCCACCCCACTTGCCTTTTGAATTTTCACCTCACCGCCGTCCAATTTTCCATTTAAATCCCGAAGAAAGGCTCGGTGAGTTTATTAGATTTATGACATCATTCTAATTAACTGTAGAGTGTGTAGTCGTAGGCCATTCTAATTTATCATGTTTTGTAGAAATTGTGTGCTGAAATGAATATACATCTTTATCATGAAGCCAGGCTTTTTATTTCACTTGTTTTTTCTTCTGGGCCTACACATTATGTTTCAACGTTTTATACTTTCTGGATAGATTATTTTTAGGCACAACCACACCGACCTTTGTTTCTACAAGTTGCTGAGTTTTAGGCAGCCCGGGATTACTGGTACTGTAAAGAACAGGCAGTGGCGCAGATATCTTTTAATTGCCAAGTGATGATCCCACCTTAAAATTACATTTGCCCACAAGACATTATCCTTTTTTGGTTGCCTGCTACCTTTCCGAAGTTTTATCGTTAGGGCAACTTTAATGGTAAAAGCCATTTTGAAGAGGTAAATCTTTAAAATAGCTTATTGAATAGTGTATTTATAGCTTTTTTTATTGATGTGTGCTTTAATGGTAAAAGCCATTTTGAAGAGCCATTTTATTATCCTTTTTTGGTTGCCTGCTACCTTTCCGAAGTTTTCTCATTAGCAACATGAAATTCAGTAAAGAGGGCAAATGTTGGCCCGATCCATTTCGTTTGCAAAATGATCATTGCCGTCCTTGTGTCTGCACTGTGCATATTGAGTGACCTTGATAAGCTTGAGTCCTTAGACCTCCAGGGCTTTGTCTTAGGAGTGTCAGTTTCCATCGTTTTCCCATTGAAATGCCAGTCAGCTTGCTAAATGTTTCCAAAAAGCTCCCCTTCGCCTTCCATTGAATAAATTCATGGAGAGTTCTACACAAAAGTTGAGCAGGTTGTTAGTGGATTAAAAGTCGCTAGCCCTACCAGTGATTTGTGGAGCCAGTCAGCCCTTCCCCTTGGTGCCTTTTTAGTATAATCTTCTAATGCTTCTCTTTCACTTAGATTTGACAAGTTGACTTGCGCAATTGATATGTTAGGTTTTTTTATGTAGAAAATTAATTGATTTTCTACTTGCTGTAATTAGTTATTGTAATGTTTAATTAGTAAAATTAGTTATTGTAATGTTTAATTAGTAAAATTATAATAGATAAAATATGTTAGAAATAAGTTTCTTTTTCGTCTAAAAAGAATAGTGTGATCGAAATAGGAAGTAGTTCGTATATTTTTTTAATTGTAGATAATCTAGGTAAATTTGTCTATCTATTTTTTTTTCATGAGTTGCTTTTTCCCCCAGTAATATTAGATCTAAAATATTATAAATAAAAATATTATCATTTTTTTAAGAAATAAACTTAAATTTTTTGTATGATGTAATTAGTTATTTTAATATTCAATTAGTAAAATTATAATAGATAAAATATGTTACAAATAAAAAAAAAATCCGCCTAAAAGTTATAGTGTAATCGAAATGGGATGTGATTCGTATATTTTTTAATTGTAGATAACCTAGGTAAATTTGTCTAGTTGTCTTTTTTCCCCAATAATATTAGATCTAAAATATTATAAATAAAAATATTATAAATGTTTTCTTAAGAAATAAACTTAAACAAAAGAGCACAAAATTAAAATTAAAAGCCAAAATAATTTTTTATTTTATAAAATTTATTCGTCATATTATTATATTAAAAGTATTTCAGAATACTGATATTTTTTTTTCTTCAAAAAATCCTTGCACATTTGTTTTACTCTCTATATATTTTTAGGCAATAATATTAAATAAATATTAAAACATATAATTAGGAATGATTTTATACGTGTTGTAGCTGATTATTTTAATATTTAATTAGTAAATTATAATTAATAGAATATGTTAGAAATATTTTTTTCTGTTTAAAAGTAATTGAATGTTACTACTATTAAAGTTGTTTTGATAATTATTGTATCGGTAAATTGTACACTTGAAATCGAAATTTTTTTCTTAAAATGAGCCATGTGCTCCATGTAACATATTGATTGATTGTTATGTATGTTTTATTTGTTTCATGAATTCTTTAATTAGCAAATAGTAAAATTACAGTTATTGAATTTTAGCACAGATGAATGATTTGTTTTATGCACCAAATAATTTGATTAGTTTTTTTTAACTAACTTGGTAATAATTTAATTGGTAGATAGGACAACTGCGATCAATGATATTAACTAAAAATATATTTTTTTTTTCAAAAAAATCTAGGTCACACACACACACACATATATTAAGGTGCTAATATTACATAAATATACAAATATATAGATTAGTTTGACATACTTAAAACAAAACAAAACTAACAAATAATCATTATTTTGAATGTCTTATATATATATATATATATATATATATATATATATATATATATATATATATATATATATATATATATATCCAAGATTAAAAGTATAAGATTCAAAATGAAAAAAACACATATATAATAAATCTAGAAGTTGTCATTGATATTCCATGTGTTACACTATAGATATCATATGACAGGTAGCCATCAAAGAGAGCAGTGGAGAAGAAATCAAAGAAGCTGATTTTTTTCATGTTGCCATTGAATTTTTTGAAAAAAATCTACATTAAAAATATATATATTAACCCATACCCTACACCCCATTGCAAGTGATATTATATTAAAAAAAAATTAATTATGTGAGATTTTTTTTATTATAATATAAATTTAGACAAAATAATAAATATGTGTAGAATTCATGTTAAATGCAAGTTTTCTATAAAATATATGAATTTTAAATCGATATAAATTTAACTATTTAGTAGATTTCAACGAAATAATCACTATAAAATTATCATCATCATTAAAAAAGCAAGAAGATTGGGATATTAACAAAAAAATAATTGTTTATCATTATTTTGAATGTCTTATCTATAATAATTAAAAATTTTAACACCTAAAAATATTAACAAAAAAATAATTAAAAAACAAAAAAAAATTATTAGATTTTAAAAAATTATTTGACTTGAAGAAGAAAAAAAGAGAAAAAATAATAAACATCAATTTTTAAATGATCACCAACACAAATTAAAATTTAAATATTAAATTAAAAAACCTTCATAATAGTAGAAATAATAAAAATAAAAAAATAAAAACTAAGAGCATGTACATATAAAACATAGATAAAACAAGAACTATTTAAGAAATATATATAAAAAAAATAAAGGAATCATAATAAAATCCAAGATTAAAAGTTTAAAGACAAAAATGAAAAACACGTATATAATAAATGTCATTTAAAGGATAAAATTTAGCTAGCAGTTCAATTTACTTTTTACCTTCCACCTCCACCACATGTGGTGCCTGTTTAGAAGTGTGATTGAGATATCTTTTGAAAGTGTTTTTCATCTAGAAATGCATTAAAATTGTTGTTATCCAATTTTTGACCCATTTATTTTTATGTTTCAAAAAAAGGACAAAAATATAAAAAATATGAAAATCCAAAAAATATGTTGGTACAGGGGCAAAGTTGAACAAATTGAGAGTTTAACGGTCAATTGAGGTTCAAATTATATAAATTGAAAATCAAGGACCAAATTGAAAAAGACGCGCAAGCTGAGGGCTGATTTTGAATTTTACCTATGAAAAATTCTATAAATAGAGAGGTATCAACCACAAAAAAAAAGAGGATAAAAAAATCTCATACGCTAAAAAACTCAAAAAAAAACCCTAACCCTAGTTTTTTTCCTCTCTATTTGGGGTTGCAGTCGCCGCCCCATCTTGGCAGCTGCAGCCTTCTCCCGTGGCTTCCCACTTTCTCTCTTCTCTCCCCTTTCTCCGTTCCAGCCACCATAGCCTTTCCTCTTCCAGCCACCTCCCCTCTTGTTTCCCTCACTTCTTTCAACCCACTCTCATGGTCTCCTCTCCACTACCCTCCGACCAGCCTCCATTTTTGTTTCCTTTTCGACCGGCGGCCACCACAGCAACCCCCAGCTGGGTCTTCCCCCAAGCCATGGCCTTCTCCTTCTTTGTCTTCCTTCCCTTTCCCTCTCCTCTTCGACAGCCCCATTTCCATTTTCTCTCCCATCAACCACCACAGCAATCCCTTCACATTCAACAGCCACCACACTCTCCTCCCAGTCTCCAATCCAGCCACCATAACACCAGCCTTCCCCATCGTCTCCTCTCCTCTCTGCTCTCAGCAGACAGACCGACCACTACAACAGCTCCCACCGTGAACGAAGCAGCCACTAATCATCTGAAGCAGAGGGAGAACGATCGGAGAAGAACATGCCGAGAAGGGCAGATCTGAAATTTGCAGAAGAGAACGAATTGATTTTTTTTGTGTCTGTGGATTTTGCTTTGTTTTGCAGGTTATCGAGACACCCTCGCCGGCGAGAAGAAGAAGAGGAAAGAAGAAGAACGGACCGAGAGGAGAGAGGAACCCAACTACTTTGTTTGTTTTGGTTTTCTCTGTATTTTCTTGTGTTGCAGGTCGCCGTGGAGGCCGCAACCGGCCAGAGAAAGAAGGGAAGAGGTTGATCGCCACACCCCCTATTTTGCACCTTCACCGGCTGCGGCGCGTGGAACCACTCCTGCCATCTCCCACCAGAATCACAATTCAATTCACCTTTTCAAATATTAATGAACAACGAAAACCAAAGTTCAAATCCCTGTTAATTATTGTTTGAAATTGCGATCTTCTTTAACTATTTATAAAATAATAGTTATGGTGCACGTAAACTAGAATGGACACCCAAGTTATAAAAAAAAATTTATAAGTGGGCAAAAAAAAAACAAAAAAAAAGGGTCCGAGGAGTATTCGTGATGCGTGTAAGCTACCCTGATTATAAAAAAAATGTATACCTGAGAAAAAAATCATGGCGTGCATAAATTGGCCTGGATACTACAATTATCAAAAAAACAAATGAAAAAAAAGGAAGCTCAATAAAAAGAAAGGGGAAAGCATATTATCAAACAGTAATGAACAATGAAAATTATATATATATATATATATATCAAAGAGTAAGTTCAGAGATTTATTGTGATGCGCTTAAACTGATCCGGACACTCCAGTTATAAAAAAGAAAGCCCAAAAAAATATTTTTTTCAAACAATAATGAACAGTGAAGTTCATTACTCAAAAATCATTTTCGTTGCAAAGATTTGAACTCCTGCGCCCCGCCCTGCTTGGACGCCGCCGTAACCACTCAGCCGAGTGACTTTTTTATTCAGGTCTTTTTGGGATCTCGCAATGGAGTTGTTGAGGAGTCGGCACCTCGTTGTTGAGGGTCGTTAGGAACACTCGATTTGCACTAGTCTAATCAGAGATTCAAGGGTACGGAACTTGTTGCGTAGAGAAAAAATATTAACACCCCTAATACGCTTTACTTGAGATAAGCTGCATTGTCTACCTTGATGTGATTTTAAATGTTTCAACAGGTCGTAATTATTCAAATGAAAAATGTTCCGATTTGCAAAAAAAATCAATTGCCGCTCAAAATAATCCAATGAATTTTATTGATTATTTCTAGATATACAAATGCTAGCTTACTTGTAATTTCTTCATTTACCACTTGAAATTAACCATTAATTCCCATGAATTAATTTCACGATTCATAAAAAATCAAACACCGTTCAGAATAATCTTAATAATTTTAGTGGTTATTCCCGAATATGTAAATGTTAGCCTACGTGTAAATCCGACAATCACTATCTAAAATTAATAGCATATTCCCAAAAATTAATTTCAAGATTTATTTTAATATTAGATCAATTTGAGAGATTTAATAAACTAGTTATTAAATCTGAAGTAAATTTTAAGAAAAACACTTATTTGGCTTTTTGCAAAGAAAACACATATTTTTTATTTTTATATTCTTTTTCTTACCACAACAACATAAATAATTGCATGAATAAAACACATCACAACACACTCACACATTCTTTCTTTTTTTTTTCATTATATTTTACAAATACAGCTCACACACACATGTCTTTTCTTAATCCATAATACATTTTATAAATTATAATTCAAAATACAATAAAAATTAAAATAAACACATAAATATAAAGAAAATTACAAAAAGCAACTCCGAAACAGTCCCGGACAGTGGTGGCAGTGGTGGCAGTAGCTGGAAGGCTGTGGCGTGTCTGTTCACGCGCCACCGTCACTGGCGGCACGTTGTTCCACGCACCGCTGCCAGTGAACAGTAACGGGACATGGGGGCAGACCGGCTTCTTCCCTTCCTTCTCCTGCCGACGGTGACCTTCAACGCGACCTGCAAAGCACAGAAAACACACAAACAAACACAATCAAGGCCAGCAGGGTTGTTCTTCTCCTCTCGGTTTCAAATCTGTTCTCCTCCTTCTTCAGATTCTTCTTCTTCTTCTCGTCGACAAGGGCGTTTCACCATGACCTGCATACAAATAACACACAGCAAACACACAAACATAAAAGGCACAAAATCAATTTGTTCTCGGGTCTGCCAAATCTCAGGTTTGTTCAAATCTCGGATCTGTTCTTCTACTTCTTCTTCACGGGACGGCTGCCTGCCCATGGTAGGGGTTGCCGTGGCTGGAGGTTTGTGAGCAATGGAAGAGAAGTGTTTGCTGGGGAAGTGGCTAATGGGGCACAGGGGGATGTGGTTGAGAGAATTGGGAAAATCATGGGAAAGGACTGACGGGGGAAGGCTGCCGTGGTGGTCTCCGGCTTCAGTGGAGATGGGGGATTGCCGAGATGAGGACCTGAATGTGGTGGCTGGCCGGAGTTTCAAACTTGAGAGCAGGGGAAGAGAGTGAGACCGTGGCTGAGGGAGATTGTGTAAATGGGCTGCAGCTTGTGGAGAACCAGGAAAGGGAAAACGGGGGGTGGGGCTGCAGCTGTGCCCAGGGGAGAAAGAGAGGGAAAGTGAAAGGGAAAGGGGGGAAATGTGGGGCTCCGGGAAGAAAAATGATAAAAAAAGGGAAATGTGGGGTGGGGGGCTGCAGCAGCGGCTGCAACCCGAGAGAGAAGAAGAGAAATTGTAGATCAGGGTTTTTTAGGTTTTTAGGGTTTTAGATGTATATTTTTTTTTGTCCTCCTTTCTTTCTTGTGGCTTAACAATTCTATTTATAGAGTTTTTTATAGTATAAAATTTAACATCAGCCCTCAGCTTGTGTGTCTTTTTAATTTGGTCCTTGATTTTTAATTTGTGTGATTTGACCCTGTATTGACTGTTAAATTCTCAGCTTGTTCAATTTTGCCCCTGTACCAAGATATTTTTTGGATTTTATCCCTTTTTTATATTTTTTTGTCTTTTTTATATTTTTTTATATTTTTTTCAAAACATAAAAATAAAGGGTCAAAATTTGGGTAGTAACAATGATTATATAATTTAACTGTCTCAAAAATCCGTTGCTAGAGAGATTTGAACTCCCACACCTTGCATTGCTTGGATGCGCTCTAACCACTCAGCCAAACGACTTCTTTGTTCAGTTCTAGTATACAAATAATAATATTATTATTTTATAATTTAACTGTTCTCGTCCACAGTGATCATAGTGTACATGAACAGTGTAAAACACTATTGAAATCCATGAGCTCTTTTAACTTTTAGATAATTTCTTGGGATTTAATTTTGTGTCTACGGTATCCTATTTTTTTTCGTGCCTGTTTAGGAGTGGTTAATGTTATTTTTTAAGTATTTTTTTAATAAATACATTAAAATAATATTTTTTTTAAATATTTTTAATATAAACACATTAAATTTATCTAAAACCATTTATTTTTTAATTTATTTAAAAAATAAAACACTTTATATTTTTTTCAAAAATATTTTTAAAAGATAATATTGAACAGAATTTTTATGAGATTGCGATTACTTTTAAAAAAATATTATAAATTACCAATCAGTTTGTTTTTTAAAAGTTTCATTGTTAATTATAGTGATGATCGTTACATGTTTTATTTTTTCTTCTTACAAAATTATAAGATTGTCTTCGACGAGCTAATAATAGTGCAAAAATTTCGAAGAAAGGCACGATATCAATGTGAAATCGAATAATACCTTGTTTGGAAGTGTGTTCCAAACAGGGATTTATATAATTTTATTTTTTTATGTATTTTATTAATATAATATATTGATATTAAAAATAATTATATAAATGAGTCTAAATATAAAAATAAATTGCAAAGCATTGTTTTGATTTAATATATATATATATATATATATATCAAATAATATATATATATATATATATATATATCAAATAATCATTAGTTCCTTTAATCAAAGAATTAATGGCTTTTATTTTTAATTCTTGATGTACAGTAACTAATAAATAATTATTTAACCTTATAGTTTTTAATAATTAATACACGAGGTACTCCATCTCCAGCAGCAGTAGCATGTGCGCCGATACTGGTGGCGCTGCGTGGTTCAAAGCATTGTCAGGATTACCTAGCAGTCTCGAAAAGTTTCCAAAAATCCCTTGATAACCATGACAACCTTGAAGGTCAAATAAATTGTTAGTTTTTTGAGATAAATTATATTAGTTAAGTGTACGGTTTTGGGGCTGTAAGATGATAATTAGTGATTGGTTGAGCTATTAAGACAACAATTATCAATTTGTTTTTATATTTAGACTCATTTTTTAGTACGACCAAGTTTCTGTAAAAAAATAATCATTTTTTACATTTTTAATGCAAAAAAAATCCAAAAATCACTATTTAAATAAAAATAAAAATATGTATTTTATTTATGTGTATACAATCAAATTCTAAAAAAATAATCATGCATATTTTATTAAAGAAATTACTTTTTTATCATGTTTTAAAAAACATAAAATTAGATATCATAACTAGTTTATGATTATTCCATGACTAAAATTCCAAGAAAAAATATAAAAAATAATTTGTTTAATTAATATTTAAGGTGTCAGTTTTATAATGTCATGCAAATTTATAGTATTAAATTAAATGAATTAATAACAATAAATATTAAAAATTAGTTGTAGATTTTATTATTTGAGAATATAAGATTAGATTATAAAATATACTATTAGATGTTAAAAATACAAATTAAGAAATACATGTGATGTTAAATCTTATATATTTGTTCAATTAGCACTGCAACTATCATAGGTAAGGTGTAATGGATCTGAAGTGTTTTCTCTTTACATGATTAGTTTTTTATTTAGACTCTTCTAGATTATTATGTTTTTAGTGACCTCAATATTATATAATGACTCCTCCAAGATCATATTTTTATGATTAATTCCAAAACATTTCAATTTAAGAGGAAAAACATCATTTGACATGCGAGCGCCACAACACTATGTTTGAAATAACAATAAAAAAATCTAAATTAAACTTAGATTTTAAAGATCTTATGTGTTTCAAATATAAAAAAAAATATCATTATAAATGTGATATATCTTCTCCATGTGCAATTAATTCTCTTAACTAAATTCTTGTAAATTATTAGATTTTTTTATTGATTTTTATACTAGGTAATGACGATTCCAAAATTATAATTTTGTGCTTAATTCCAAAACACTTCAATCCAAGATGAAAACATCATTTGACATTGTGCACACCACAACACTATGGATTAAATAACAATAAAAAAAATCTAAATTAAACTTAGTAGTAGTAGTAGTAAAATAATTAAAGATAATGTTAGTTGTGATGGTGATGAAAGAGAAAATGTAGATAATTAGATGATAATAATATAATAGTAATAATGATAATAATTTTTTTTTAAATAAAATCATCTACACAAAAAGTGATGGAATAAAAGTTATAGAATACAAATGATTTTTTTATAAGAAAAATTATGAGGGTACTTAGGAGTGTGGTTATAATTATTTTTTACTAAGAAACGCATTAAAATATTTTTAAAAAATTATTTTTGATATCAGTACATTAAAATAACTTAAAAATACAAAAAGAATGTAATTTAAAAATATATTATTTCAATAAACACTTTAAAAGTGCTTTCTAAACACCTCATATCCTTCATAAGTAGTTGCAGCAAAAACATGTAGTTAATGCGGTATTAATAATAATAAAAATTGATAACATATAATAAATAAAAATAATATATTATTAAAAGCATTATTTTATTTATTATTTTTATTCCCACCATGAAAATATATATAATTTCTATATCCATTCTCTTAAATACCTAAACAAATAAAAATAAAACTTTAATTGTTTTCCCATAACCACTCCCGTTCGTTGTTATCAAATGCGTGTTTAAAGGCAATAAAATTATGATATGGAAACACAAGTTCGGGTGTTGTAACATGATGGTACTTTCAAGGGATATGAATAGTATTTTTTAATTTATTGCATAATATAAATATGAAATTAGCCATAAAAAAAAAGACAAAACATAACAACGGGACCTGGGGTAGCGTTGTATTTTTCACAATGGTTTTTTCATGGGTATCAGGGCGGGTCCAAAGGTGTATAGATAATTATCCATTATTTTTTTTAAATACTGCAGGCGCATCGTACGGACGCGCTTGCAATTTATCCAGCGCACACGCCTTCAGACGGTGGGTGCACCTCAGTACGGTGTTACAAAATCAGCATCCACGGTCTCCCATAGTTGCGCTAGAATTTCATCTTTCTCCTCGTGCAGCGCATGGCAAGTTATGGTAGCCGGTGAAGCTCCGGTGAACAAGTTTAAGTTTTTTCTCCCTTTTCTCTCTCCCGCTGCTTTTAAAGTACGTGTCAGCCCTTGATGTTTAAAACTATTTATTTTGGTCCCTAGTCTTTTGATTTCATTTTTTTTATTATTTTTTTAATATAGTTTTTGATTTGTTGCAATTGTGCCCTTCAATTGACACTAATTATATATGTTGGATTTTCAGTTTGCTTTTGATTATTTTATTTATTTAAGTATGCAAGTTTTAATTGTTTTTTTTATTAGGTCCTCCAATTAAAATTTGTCATATATTTTATCTTTTATTTCGGTCCTTATTCTTTTAATTTTATAAAAAGATTATAATTTCTTAAAAAAATATCTTTATTTATTTCGGTCCTAGAGGTTTATTTATTTCAATTTTAACCTCCAATTGAAATTAATTATATAATTTGTTTTGATTTGTTTTGATTGTGTCTTCCAATTGAGATTAGTCATGTATGCTACTTTTCATTTCGATCCTTATTCTTTTAAGTTGTTTAACAAAATTGCACTGTAATTTTTTTTTAAATATCTTTATTTGTTTCGGTCTTTGGGTTTTTATTTATTTCAATTTTGTTCTTTGATTAGAATTGATTATTGTTTTTATTTTGTATTTTTGTACTTATTCTTTAAATTTTTTTATTTTCTATTAATTTCTTTGGTTTTTTCTTTCATTCATGGAAAATATTTATTTTTTATTTGTATTTATGCATCTATTCTTTAGTTTTAGTTTTTATTTTCTGTCTTTTTTTATTGGAGTTTTATTTTTAATCGATTCAATTCTGAAATTTTAATTTATATTAGTGATCATTTTAAAATTAATATTGCTCCCTTTATATCTTTGTTATTTTTTTATGTTTTCTATTATTTTTATTTTCTCTCCAGATTAAATGATTTTATGATTCTATTGTTTGTGTCATAATAATGAAAATTTTAGTTATTTTGTTATCGTTGTTTTGTAAAAATATTTTGCTTTTTTATTTTATTTTTCATGGAAATTTAATGATTTTAGTGTTTTGACAGTAATATTGATAAAAGTTTTAACTGTCATAGTAATGATAATGATGATAGTGTAGGAATAAATTTTTAATTTATATTTTCTTGTTTTGGTAGATCGAAAATTAACTATTTATTTTTGTTATTTAATTATTGTAGTTGTTTTTATAATTTATATTTTATTTTTATGTTGAATTTAAATTGAACTATTATATAATGAATTCAATAATTCAGATATCCCGATCTTCTTGCTTTTTTTTAATGATGATGATAATTTATGATGGTTATTTTGTTAAAACCTACTAAATAAATAAATTTATAGTGATTTAAAATTCATATATTTTATAGAAATTTTACATTTAACATGAATTCTGCACAGATTTACTATTTTGCCTGAATTTATATTATAATAAAAAAATCTTACATTATTTTTTTTTATGTTGAAAAAAATATGGTATCGCCCGCAACAGGACGTGGGGGCATTGGCTAGTATATATTTAAATTGTGTTGGTGTTTTCATGTATGTTAGTCTATAGCCTATAAGGTGTTTCACTGTGTACTTCAACAATTCACAGATAATTTTACCTTTAATGATCTTGAGATGTGTGTTACTGGCTGAGGGGTGTTTTTGGTTTTTTATTCTTTTTTGTTTCTAACTTCCCTTAAGGATTGTTGGCTTCTGATACAAACTCATTTAACTGTAGACTTGATACAAATAGCTCTGGCAGGGCTGACAAAAAATTGCACAGTTTGGTGGGGCTATTTCTTAGTTGGTTAATGGGTTTGGCATTGCTGTGCATTTAATGCACGCGCCACTTGCTAGCTTTGTTCCTTGTGTTAGTATAGTTGCTTCTGGTTGGGTTTGGGTTTGTTGTAGGATTGACATTGTATGGGTTGGTTTTGTTGGTTGTTGCCCTTTTTTTTCTTTCTAATATTCACCCCTTATTGTGCTCTAACCAAATGATTCCCCTTCATCCTTTTCTTTGGCTTCATTATTTTGATTTGATTTAGTTTCTAGTTTGTTGTTGTGAACTCACAAAAAAAAAATCTCAAGCTTTATAGCTTATATCATAACTTGGCTTAGCATCATTGATTTAGACTTCGAGCATTGAAAATGATCAAGAGAAACTGTACAACATTTTCTTTGATTTATTGTTTGGAGAACCAAACAAATGCTATAAAAACAAGAAGGGAAGGTAATGATGGTTACCTAGTAAAGAAAATTTACAACGGCCTAAATAACAGATGTCGGAGAGAGAGAGAGAGAGAGAGAGAGAGGGTTCAAGGTTTTTGTTGGGAGGCTGAGTGTTTTTGCAGTGGTTTATTTGCGTAATGACAACAAGTGCGAGAAATGGAGTAAGAGGTGGCGAGCGTGAGAAAATGAGGTTTTGTTGAGTGTTTAAATTACATATTTGCCACTTTCTTTTGCCTTTGTGTTGGAAGGTTCGGGCCATATGAGAGATTGCTTGCAGTGACTTTGTTTTTTAAAATATCATTAGTTTAGAAAAATATTAAAGTACCTGTTTTTATATTTTCAAAATCATTTATGATATTAGTATATCAAAATGATCAAAATTATTTAAAAAATTAATCTAAATAAAGGTAAGAAATTCAATTTTTTCAAAAATATTTTTGAAAGTGCAGCTTTGGTGGCTTCAATTTTTCTTCCTCATTAAGAAAAGAGTTATACTATGTAGAAATAGTTCTAGATATAGATATAGTTTATTGTTTATTTTAATAGTGTAATTACTATTTTGCCTTTCAATGCATAAAATTTAATTCTTGGTCTCAAGGTATTTTAGATTTTTTCACTGCACCTGTTGATATTATCTGATTATTTGGGGATGTTTGCATCTTTTTTGGGTTTTTTGCACAATAAAACTATGATTTTATGTCTTCCACATAGTGGTGCACATGGTGTGACACAGTAGCCGAAGACTTGTTGGTGGTTGGTTATTTGTTTTTCCCCACCTTTTCTCTTTCATGTAGCTTAAAATGGAGGTCAATCCTTTTTGTTTATGAATTTTTTCATTTCATTCCTTGGTCTTTTATTTTTTTTCCCTGATTTTTTTTACATGGTGTAACAAAATTTTGGTTTGTTTCAATATCATCCTTAAATTAGAATTGATAAAAAAATTATATGTTTTATTTTGACCCTTATAATTATATTTTAGTTTTGATTCCTATAATTTTTTTAGTATTGAGGTTTTAATTCATTTCAATTTTGTCATTCAATTGAATTTTGGTTATATATATTTTGTTTTTCATTTCGGCTCGTATTCTTTTCAATTTTTTTGTTTTGATTGCTTTAATTTTTTCGGTCATTCTGGGACAATTCCTACCTTCTTTTTGTATTTATGTCTATATACTCTTAGTTTTGATTTTTAATTTCTATAAGTTTCTCTTTTATTTTGGGTTTTATTTTTATTTGATTTAGTCTTGAAATTTTGATTGTTTTTAATTGTGCCTTTCAATTACAATTGATCACATATGTTTTTTTTTTCATTTTAATATTTCTTCTTTTGATTTTTGGTTTGTTTTTTGTTGCTTTAATTTTTTCAATTTGTAGATGTTTTGTCATCCAACTGAAATTGATCATGTATGCTATTTTTCATTATAATCCATATTCTTTTATTTTTGTAACAAAATTACACTACATTTTTTTTAAATCCTTTTATTTTTTTTTATTTCAAGATTTTTACTTGTTGCAATTTTGACCCGAAATATATATTTTATGTTTGTTATTTTAGCCCTTATTCTATTAATTTTTTATTTGGTATTAATTTCTTTCAGTTTTTCAGTTCTTCTTCGACAATGTTTAGTTTTTACTTGTATTTATACATATATGATTTTAGTTTTTATTTTAATTTTTATCATTTTTTTTTATTTAGATCAATCATGAAATTTTAATGTATATTGGTGATTATTTTAAAATTAATATTTCTCCCTTTTCCTTTGTTCTTTTTTTTTCTGTATTTTTATCTATTCTTAGGATCAGATGACTTTATGATTTCATTGTTTGCACAATAATAATGATTTATCTAGTGATTTTTTTTGTAAAAATGTCTAGCTTTTTTTTTTTTAATCTTTGGGGAAATTTAATGATTTTAATTGTTTGGGCATTATGTTGATAATAATTTTAACTATTATAGTTATGATAATGACGATAACATAGAGATAAATTTTCAATGATTTATTTTTTAGATAGAAAATTAACTACTTATTTTTGTTACTTGATTATTGCAGGTGTTTTCACAATTTATATATTATGGTTGTTGTATTTGATTTAAATTGGATTATAAAATGAACTAATTTTAATACAATAAATTCAATAATTTAGATATCCAAATCTTCTTGTTTTTTTAATGATGATGATAATTTTATACTAGTTATTTCGTTGAGATCTACTAAACAAATAAATTTATATCGATATAAAATTAATATATTTTAAGAAAACTTGCGTTTCATAGGATTTTTGCACAAATTTATATTATTTTTTAAAAATATCACACTATTAATATTTTATTGCATTTTAAAAAAAATATGATGATGGCCATGATGAGGCGTGGGTAGTGACTAGTGTTTGTGTGAGTGTGTGTGTGACTTAGATTATAGATCCCAATGAATTGAATAAGTTAACTTTATTGTATCTTGATGAAAAAAATGATAGTAAATAAATCAAATTTAGAGAAAAAAGTGATTAGAATATATTGAGGATTTTTTTTCCAAGATGGAATAAACGATATATCTCAATCCACAACACTTTAATTATAAGAAAATAGAATAGAACAAGAAATCAATTTTTGTTGTCCTAATTAACCCAAATTAGCATAATAAATTTGTGACCTTGAAAATCAGGGCTGAGCAAACCATAACTACCCTACCAAATTCACGCCACCCAAATCACGAGATTGGAATAACTTGATAATTTTTTTATAATTATTTTTTAAAATAAAAATGATGTGTGCTTTTAAAACCTATGACATCATAAGACCCCAAACACCTTATCTATAGACGCTAAGAAATCTGCTTCTTAATCAATCAAACATTGGAGGATAAAGTTCAGAAGAAAGTATCAATGATACAAAAGATTAAGAAAATAAAATATAAAAGAAAGGGGATCAAAACTAATATACAAAATAAATATTTTAATTTGATTGAAGAATGAAATTGGAAAGAAAAATCAATTTAGCAAAAAATATCCAATAAAAAATTAAAAAATTAGGATAAAAAATTATATAAAAAATATAACTAAGATTTTAATTTAAAAGTCAAATTAAGAGTTTGTTTGACATAATTGTTGCTATTGTGGTTGAAGTTGAAAAAAAACAATTTTATAAAAAGAGTTTTTAGCTGTAGTTCATAACTAAAATTGAAGTGTTTGATTAAAAATATGTTTGAGTTTGAAGTTTAATGAAAAGCATTTTTGTGTGTTTGGTTATCATAATTTTCATATTGATATCAACTTGTAAAATTATTTTAAATGACACACACACACAATTTATATTTATATATTGTATTTTAAATATTATAGATTAATAACATAACAATAAAATGTAATTAATAATTCAATTAAATTTGTTTTTTTAATTCTCCCATCAAACTACTTGCAATTTTATCACGAATTAAATCGATACGTTAATGCCTCTGCAATCCCTTGCTATTTGATGGATGAACAATATCTAGTAACAATATTATTAGTATCAACATCTACGATTGAATTGTAGAGATATAGTTCTAAGGGCAATTCCAATTAAAAGTTTCTGATTCATAATCATTCGAAAAACAACAAGGTTATGGAGTGAAACCAAGTCACGTGCCTTTTACTTTCATCAGGAGTAATGTCTATCTACATTGTTTTTTTTTGTTTTTTTAATATATTTTTTTTAAAAAATCAAACTAGACCTGACCCAAATAAATGGCCCTAGCCAGCCAAGGTGGACCAAAAGTCCCACCCCTGCCAGACTTGGGCTAGGTTGAGAGTGTCAGCAGTAACAGCTCACCTTCAGCAGAAACAGAGAAAATCAAGGAAGCAAATCATACAGGAGAAGATCAAGGAAACGAGGATCATGCACTCACAATCAATGGTGTAACGTCTTAATGTAATTATAGAATGTACAGGTTTACTACCTTTTATAGATTGTATCCATTACTTCTACTACTGTAAATCTTCTCTATATTATAAAACATAGACATCAATTACCAGTGTACTGGACAAATCATTCTTGCTAGTTTACAAAAACCTTTCATGGTATCAGAGCTCTACGATTAACCTCATTTGATCTTATGGCCTTAGAAAACACTTCTGCTACTTCTGCTAATACTTTTACTATACTTTCTTTCAACACCATGGTTCACATGATCACTATCAAATCTTCCACCAATTTTCTTCTTTAGGGCAGTCAATTAATTCCACTACTACAATGTCAAAAACTGTATGGATACGTTGATGGTTCAACACCAATGCCCTCTATTACTGACTCTACAGCTCATAATTCTTGGAAACAATTTGATCAACTTGTAATGAGTATGCTGCTATCTTCTCTCACAGAAGAAGCATTGTGAGTCACCATCGGTCTTACAACATCAAGAGTAGTCTGGAACTCTCTTGAAACCACTTTTAGCCTAAAATCCAAGGCTCGGGAACTCCAAATTAAAGATGAACTCCATCTTATGAAGCGTGGATCTAAGAGTATTTCTGAATACTCATGCATATTTAAATCCCATTGTGATCAATTGGCAGCAATGGGACGACCAATTGAAGACACCGATAAGGTGCACTGCTATCTACATGGTTTAGGCCATGAATTTTCAACATTCTCTATCACTCAGTTATCTCTAACTCCTGTCCCAAGTTTCAAAGATATTGTTCCTGAAGCTGAAAGCTTTGATCTCTTTTCAAAATCCCTTGATCATAACACAAACGTCCCTGCATATGTGGCAAACTTCCCTCTTGCATCATCCAACTGAAATGGGAATTTTCATAACCACACACATAAATACAAAGGAGGACTATACAAGGGCAGTAGCCATAACATACAACAGTTCAGACGTCCCCCTCAATGCCAAATCTGCCATGAAGAAGGATACTATGCTACAGATTGCAAACGCAGATATGTAAAAAATGATGCTAACATTGTTGAAGCCTTTGCCAATTATCCTATCAACAATGAATATGCTGATTGGTGCATAAATACAGTCGTATTTGCCCATATGTCCACTGATGCTTCTCAACTTGATAAGGTGGAGTCTTATACTGGTAAGGAAAATGGTTGATAATGGATCCTCTCTACCAATTACTCATATTGGTTCTTGTTCTCCCACTCCCACTCTTAAACTAAATGATGTTCTTGTTGTTCTAGACTTAACCAAAAATCTACTCTCTGTTAGTAAACTCACCAAATATTATCCTTTGTTTGTGTCTTTCACTAACAATGATTTTATCATACAGAATCTTCACACTCAACCGGTGGTGGCAAGCGGTAAACATGTTGATGGACTTTACATACTGAAGTGTGGAAATCAAGCCTTCACTACTATGGTTACCAAATCAAGTCTTTGTAATTCCTTTGCAATTTGGCATGCACGTTTGGGACATGTTTCTTCCAAAATAATTATGATTCTTAATAAACAGAATTCCTTATCTCTCACTTTAATCCTACCCAATCCCTCCCTGTGCATTAGTTGCCAAAAGGTCAAAAGCCATAAAAGTGCACTGCCACCAAGTGATAGTCGATCTTCAACCATTCTTGTTCTAATTCATTGTGATCTATGGGGCCCTGCACCCATAACATCTACCTCTGGATATAGATACTATGTTATCTTCGTTGATGATCATTCACGATTTACATGGTTTTATCCATTAAAATACAAACATGAATTTTACCAAACATTTATCAAATTTCAATCTTTGGTTGAAAATCAATTCTCAACAACTATCGAAAATTTTCAAAGTGATGGAGGAGGGGAATTCATAAGCAAATAATTGCAATCTCATTTCATTAAATGTGGAATTCATCATCAATTATCCTGTCCATATACACCATCTCAAAATGGAAGAGCAGAAAGAAAACACAGGCATATCATAGAAATTGGTCTCATGGTGCTTTTTCATGCAAATGTCCCTCTTCACTTTTGTTTGAAGCCTTCAGTAGAACAATTTTCATCATCATCTGCTTGCCCACATTAGTCTTGAAAGGAATATCCTCTTTCAAAATTCTCTATGGTAAGACTCCTGTTTACTCTATTTTTCACATATTTGGTTGCCTCTGTTTTCCAGCCTTACATGATTTAACAAACACAAGTTTGAGCCTAGAAATCTTGCCTTCATCTTTCTTGGATATCACTCTTCCTACAAAGGTTTTAGATGTCTTGATCCTGTGTCTCATCGCGTATTTATTTCATGCAAGATTTGATGAACATATATTTCCCTTCTCTTCCTCCAGCATGCAATCAATAGTGTCTCTCTCAGATTGTATCGTATTTAATGATCCCACTGTATTCAAATCCATTTTGTCTATTGCAAATTGTTCTGCAAGATCTCCATCATCATCTTTGCCACCAAACCCAACATCCTTGTTGTGTAAATCATGTGCTTTGGATTTACCGTCACCTATGAGCAACTTGCCTTCACTACCATAGGCTTTTGCTTTTCATGAAGCATCACCTTTAGAAATGCCACTACCAACATCTACAGAAGTCCCACCACTAACAGCTCCTCTTCAGAATTTGCATCCCATGGTCACTCGTGGCAAGACAGGCATCTTCAAGTCTAAACATTACAGTTATGTATGTCAACTACCTTCCTCACCACTATTATCTTCCCTGTTAGCCAGCATGACACTAAAAGGGTCTAAGAGTGCTGCCAAATCACTAGAATGGCTTGTTGCAATGGAAGATGAACTTCAAGCTCTTCAACTCAATCACATATGGAGTTTAGTTCCCAGACCACCTAACACCAATGTTGTTAGTTCTAAATGGATTTTTCGCACCAAATATCATCCAGATGGTTCAATTGATTGGTTGAAGGCACGACTTGTTGCCAAAGGTTATACTCAACATTATGGTCTTGATTTCAATGACACCTTTAGCCTAGTTGTTTGAGCCTCAACAGTTCCATATTGTCCTCTCCATTACAATCTCTCGTGGCTGGCACCTACGTCACTTTGACGTAAAAAATACTTTTATGCATGGGGTCTTACAAGAAACTGTGTACATGAAACAACCTCCAGGATATGTTAATCCTTCTCTTCCAAATCACATATGTCATATTCACAAGGCAATATGCGGTCTTAAGCAAGCCCCTAGAGCATGGTTTAATAGATTCAGCAATTTCTTATTCACTGTTGGCTTCATTTGCAACTCCTGTGATCCTAGCTTATTTTTCTAACCTACCACACATGGAATAATTTATTTGCTACTCTATGTCGATGATATCATAATCATAAGTAGCACTGACTCTCTTGTTGCCAAACTCATCAAGCAACTTAGCAAAGAATTCTCCATGAAAGGTCTCGACTCTCTCCATTATTTATTGGGTCTTGAAGTCACCCATTCAGCTACTAGTCTATTTTTAAGTCAAGTCAAATATGCTACATACCTTCTTGATCGAGCTGATCTCCTTGCGTCTAAACCAATTGGCACTCTCATGATAGTCTCTTAACATCTATCAACTGAAGGTACTCTATTTCCATCTGTTACTACCTATCTTTCATTAGTGGGTGCTCTTCAATATTTGTCCATCACCAGGCCAAATAGTACCCATGTTGTCAACTCCGTTTGTCAATTTATGCATGCACCCAGAGCTCACCATTTTTAAGCAATCAAAAGGATTTTAAGATATGTCAAGGGAACTTTGCATTTTGGTCTTCTCATCAGTCCATCCACCAACTTTAGTATCTCAGCATTCTCTGATGCAGAATGGGCTAGATGTCTTGACACCAGTCGTTCAACCTCAGGTTATGCCATTTTTCTTGGTGACAATCTAGTCTCCTAGACTTCTAAGAAGCAGCCTACTATCTCTCGATCTTCTGCTGAATCTGAATACAAAGCTTTGGCTCTCACTATAGCTGAAGTCAAATGGCTTTTGACCATACTCCAAGACTTACACATCCAACTTCCAACAAAACCTATTCTTCTATATGACAACACTAGTGCCATCTTTATGGCTCGCAACCTAGTATCACAAAAATGGTCTCGGCATATCAATATTGACATTCACATTGTTCGTGAATTAGTAAGTAATGGTACTCTACAAATTCAACATGTCCCATTCACTCTTCAGACTGCTGATGTCCTCACTAAAAGTCTCTCAGTCTCTTTGTTCAAGCTATTTTGGTCCAAGCTTCGTGTGTTTCCTACCACGCTCAACTTGATTGGGGGTGTCAGCAGTAACAACTCACCTTCATCAGAAACAGAGAAAATCAAGGAAGCAAATCATACAGGAGAAGATCAAGGAAACGAGGATCATGCACTCACAATCAATGGTGTAATGTCTTAATGTAATTATAGAATGTAAAGGTTTACTACCTTTTATAGATTGTAGCCGTTACTTTTGCTATTATAAATCTTCTCTATATAATAAAACATAGACAACATTTACCAGTGTGCTGGACAAATCATTCTTATTGGTTTACAAAACCTTTCAGAGAGCAACCCAACTCAAGTTTTAAGAGTGTAAAAAAAATACATAAAACACAAAACAATGTGCAGCGTTCTTCGTGAATTAATTCACGAAGTTACTGTTCACATAAAACGTGAACAATAACATGGTCGACTATGATGAGAGGGTCATCAGTTGATACTGACTAGTAGAGAAGGCTAAGGTGTTTCTCTCTATGGTGGTGACATTGGAAATGGTGCCCTGTGTTGGCTGAGAGGAGGGCCTGCAGTTTGCAGCTGACACTACTGCTGTGATTGTGGAGGAGAGAGAGAGAGAGTTGCCATGATTATGGAGAGAGAGTGGGAGCTGTGCTACATGACTATGGAGGAGAGATAGGGAGGGAGGCAATGGCCATGAAGAGAGAGAAAGGGTTGTGATTGTGGAGGAGAGAGAGGGAGACAGTGGTCGTGGAGAGAGACATAGGACCGTGATTGTGGAAAGAGAGATAGACCGCCGACGATGGTGATGAGAGGAAGGCAACGACTACTCCTTACGCTTCTGGGATCAACCTTCATTTTCTCTACGTAGCTCGTGTTGCTTTGGTTTTAGTAAATGAAAGTTCATATCTGTTAAATGCAAGAAACGCAGACATTTACTCAAACAAAACACAACCAAAAGCATCAAATTTTTACTTGTAAATGGTGGTTTGACCATTTTTTGGTGGGTCCTATTGCAATTAAAATTGTGATTTTCTAATTACCAAACGGGTGTAAACTACATTTTCCTTAAAACGCAATTTGTACCGAGTAGCCAAATGACATCTAAAAAGAGTAATAACTTTTACAAAAAGAAACAAGAAACAAATAAAAATAATAAGGTCTAAATTAAAAAAACATAATACGATCAATTTAGATTGAACGATGAAATTAAAAATTAATAAAAATGTTTACCTAGGAAAAAAATAAATATTAAATTGAAAAATATAATATTTGATAAATTAAAATTAAATAATAAAATTAAAAAACAAAAAACTTATATAAAAGATCAAGAAATCAAATAAAAAACAAAAGAATAAAAATAAAAGTTGAAATACAAATAATAAATAGACAATAACCTATAAAAATCCCTACAAAATACAAATGAATCAACATGGTAATAACAAAAATATCATCATAAAAAGACAAGAAAACCCTTGGTTTAGTTTTTTCTAATAACATTTTAATTATTTTATTGTGTTTTTTAATTATTTATTAGTTTTTATATTTATTCAAATGTTAAATTGCATCTAAATTAATATTATAACAATAACACTATTATGTAAATAAAAATATACCCCTTAATATCAATTTTAATTTTTATATGAATAATAGTTTAGTTTTTTTATTGTATGATTTAAATAGAGAAAAAAAATATTTTTTTCTTTAAATTAAACTATTAAGAATATCCCTAAGATAGAGAAATAAAATCACAGTTACTTTCACTGGGAATTAGACCCAAACTTACTATGATCCCAAAATTCTATTGGTACTTGCTTGAGTTTGATCAACTACAAAATATTAGCTTCGAGTTTAACAATGTAGTTGAAATTTTTTTAAAATATTTTTTATTTAGAAAAGTATATGAGTTATAATTTTTGTTATAATTTTTTATGTTAACACATTAAAATGATATAAAAAAAATAATTTAAAATAAAAAATAAAAAAATCAAAATTTTTTAAAAGTGTTTTTGAAACGCAGTGAAACACTCTATTTAACATTGTTTTTTTAAAAATGCTTTAAAAAAATTTAATTTATATTAATTTTTTTAAATAATTTTAGATTATTTAATGCTTTAATATCAATTATTATTTTTTAAAAATAAAAAAACATAATTCTTATATTTTTATTAAAAAAAAGGCAACATTAATTACAATTTCAATATTATATTAATAAGCTTCGGATGTCTTGACGTTGATACACCTTTTCGCTTTTCTAATAACTTCCTTGCCAAGTTAGATCCATGTCAGACTTGAAGACGCATAACCTCACTCTACTTCCCCTCCACCACCTAACTACTACACTACTCCAATCAACGCCGTTCAATGAACCGCCAGTAAATCGTGATTTCACCAGATCAATCCCATTCAATAGATTTGCTTTTATACATACAAGCATATACACCCAAGCCTCATCAACCATAGCAGCACAACTCGATCGATTCTAGAGAGTGAGGAAAAGAAAATCACCTTCTTTCTTCCACTCTTTTCAGTGTAGAAACCTTCTAGTCTACCACTACAATACAATGACAGGTGGCTGCGGCGATGCTCCACCTATCCCGCCGGAGAATAATGGCGGTGAATTTATACTCTCTTTACTCCGAAGACCTAACCACCACGCACCACCATCACAGCAACAGTCTCAGTCTCCTTATATGACTCCACAATTACAAAATCAAAATCAAAATCATCATGATCCCCAGCCTCAGCCTCTCGGTTTTGACCCTGCAGTTGCAGCTGTTGGCCCCACTCTACCTGTACCGTCTCATCTAGTGTTGGGACCCAACGGCCGTGATCGTCTCTCTAATTTGCCCCCTCTATGGCCCCATAATCTCGGCTTTCCGCAGAAAAAACATGCTTTTCCTCACCCCCATGGAAATCAATATTTAGCAGAGGATTCGCAAAGATTAGGGTTTTCAAATGTGGAGACTATAGCTAATAATAATAATAATGACAATTCCATTCGGCAGATACAGTTTGGCTCGTTTTCTAGTGAGATTCAAAGCCCTGCTGAGATTTTAGTGAATGCAAATTTGGTGCGAGAAGTAGGACCAGGGGGTAGAAACTTCAATGGATTGGAAAGGAATTGGCATCTCGATAAGCAAGCAAACACGAATTCGACGAGGAATTTTGAAGTGCGACAGCCAGGAGGCAGCAGTGGATGGGAAAAACAGCACCGAAACCAACACCTGCACCAGGAACGGCACCGGAATTATAGGTCTCCACTTCCGGGGCTCTCCCATAAGACTAGAGGTGAAGGAGGTGGAGAGAATTGGGATTACGGAAGCAGGGGGAGAGAATCAGAGCTTAATATTACCAGTGAAAAGGGAGATTATAGTGAAATGAGTAATGATAAAGTAAGGAGAAGTGAGGGGTTAGTTGAGTTGGGGCTTACGAGTCAGCTTGATCGTCCAGGTCCACCTGCCGGGAATAATCTGCACTCGGTTTTGGGTTCGGAGATTGGGCAAACCTTGATCAATTTGGATGGTGAGAATGGTGAAGATGGAAAGGATGATGGAGGGGAGTTGGATGATCTCGGTGAAGAGTTGGTGGATTCTTTGTTGCTCGATGGTCAATCTGAAGGCAAGAAAAACAAGAAGCAAAGCAGAAAGGTCTGTTGTTTTCTTTTCTATCCGGGCATTGACTTTTAAGTCAGTTACTTTATGTGAATTTTTGAAATGTATTTGATGTTCTAGGACTTGAAATTTGAAGTAACTAGGAGTTCAATATATATGTGAATCTTGCATTAGTTAGCTAAATTATATGCCTCGATGGGCATTCTCAGCAGTCGTTCTTAATGAAATCGGAACTGAGTTTAATGTAAGAAAATATAATTATTGCTTAGTATCAGTTTCAGTTTCCTTCTCTAATTTTGAATCTATTGGATTTTCTTGTGGTTTTGATAATCAGGAGTCTAGATCAGATAGCAGGGGAAAAAAGATACTTAGTCGGAGGATGAGAATGCTTAAAAGGCAAATGCGATGTCGTTTAGATATTGACAGACTAAATGCTGTTTTTCTTGCAATTTATGAGTCATTAATACCGCCAGAGGAAGAAAAGGTGAAGCAGAAGCAATTTTTTATGTTATTGGAGAAACTAGTCAACAAGGAGTGGCCTGAAGCTGGATTATACATATATGGTTCATGTGCAAATTCATTTGGAGTTTCAAAGAGTGATATAGATGTTTGCCTCGCAATTGAGGATGCTGAGATTAATAAGTCTGAGGTCTTGTTAAAGTTGGCTGATATATTGCAGTCAGATAACCTCCAGAATGTGCAGGTAAATCAAATTGCTAACCTTTTAGAGGATCAATGAATTCAGAGATAATGCAATAAATGCCATTTAACTTTTTTGTTTTTCATCAAACTCCCAGAATGTTAATTCTTTTAGCTGAATGTTGGATTAGTTTCTTGTCATGTGTACCTTCTATTAATTAGTCTTCAAATGCAGTGCCTTAATTAATGAATTACCATCGATAGTTTCTAAGGTAGAATCACTCTAGAAGATAAGAATATGATTTTTTTATACCTGATGACAAGTTCAAATATCATTTTCCTCAAATCCTGGTGGACTATAAAAAAACACATGATGCACACACAACCGAGTCTTCTTAACTTTAGTGCCATATTGAAGGTGTAAATCGTGGAGCATGCAGATTAAATATGCAATGCTGCAGATGCTTGACGTTACACCTGTTATGTTTGTGAATTATGTTTGATATGATAAACAGAGTCTTGACACATCTAATCACTTTGAAATTTGAGTGCCCAACAAAGAAACCCATGGAGAGGCCCCCATAGTGGAACAGCATAGGGTTGACAGTTCCCACCAAAATTGTTTTTGAAATGCTCCATTCTAAAACTTTTTATAGTTCTACTCCATCAACCACCACCAAAAATGCAAGAAGCTGCAAAGAAAGCTTCCTACCATAATGTCTCGATGTCTTTCCATTTGTCCAAACCCATCAAATAGATCAATAACAACTCCTCCTCCTCACTTGTAATGTCTACAGATACTTGAATGATATGTAATACTAAAGATTATTTTTACACTGTCTTGAATTGCGTAGTTTGATCACTGGCCATCTTTTTTTTTTTGTTTTGATAAGCTGTTTGCGTTGTATTTATGCCCTAAAGAGGAAAAATTGTGTGATATTACATTTTGTTGCATGTGATGTGATAACATAAATAGATTACCATGGCAACTCCATGATGAAAGGCTAAAGATCATGTTGCCACTTTGCAACTAGCCAATTAAGGTGATCTATGAACTATAAGCATATACGATGCCTACCTTAAAGTGCTAGAGAAGTAAACCTTCGCAACAAATATAACATGTTGCTGATTATTTTGATATTTTTCATTTTGTTGTTCAGTTGCCTATTCTATTAGACATCTTCAGAGGATTTTGCTCTTGTTGCAGTAAGGTAATGAAATGAAACTTGTTTGATAAGATGGATACTGCTGTGGTCTACAAATTGCTGTTTTGGTAATTTTGTTTTAGAACCATATTATTACTACAGTTGTGTGTGTGCAGACACACATTCACACATGTGGGCCAATTAATGGCCCTATTTCTGTTACCCATACGTTCTGGATGCATCTTCATTCGGTGTGTATTTGGCATGTCAATTCAGTGACTCGAGAATTGGATTGACCTGGGCAATTTATTTTCTCACTGCTCTGTGTTCTCCATACTTTTTTCCCCTACCTGTTCCATTTGGGCCCTTATTTTTCAGTATACCCTGTCAATCCAGTTATAACTTAACCACTATCCATTCCTTTCTTAATAAGATGCCTTATTTTCCACACTAGTTGATCCTGGTTTATTCTCCTTAAAAATTGCTGTACTGTTTGAATGTCTTATGGCTCTTGTTTGATGTTGTTTTCGAGTCTATAATCCCATTACTGTGCAGGCATTGACTCGGGCCAGGGTTCCCATAGTAAAGCTTATGGATCCTGCAACTGGCATCTCCTGTGACATATGCATAAACAATGTTTTGGCTGTTGTGAATACAAAGCTTCTTCGGGATTATGCACAAATAGATGTCAGATTACGGCAATTAGCTTTTATAGTGAAACACTGGGCCAAGTCAAGAGGAGTGAACGCAACTTACCAAGGGACCCTATCTAGTTATGCGTGAGTCATCATTAAGAATTAACATTTTTTTCTGAACTTGTCATGGGCCTGTATAATCTAAAGACTTTCATGTTTGCTTGCTGAGTTTTTGGTGCGGGATATATCTTTCTTTTCAGGTATGTTTTAATGTGCATTCATTTTTTACAGCAGCGTAGACCTGCTATCCTTCCATGCTTACAGGTATGCATATTTATTCTGCTTGTTTATTTAAGAATTCTAGATTGGGTCTTTTTTAGCATTTCAGTTATTTTGACATTTCTCTATGTGCTCATATCATACTTCAGTGTGATTCTTCCCGAAGGTTAAGTGAATTGGTTGTTCTTTTGATTTCTTTCGCCCCTATTATATTGCTTCGGTTGAATAGATGAATGACCCAAAATTAATATCATGGGAAATCTGAAACTTTTGCTGGTTATGTGCTCGGGATTTTGATTTTAGTTGGTGATTACATCACAGGATGGTGTTCTCTGTTGTGCTGCCAAAACATTGTCTTTTCAGCCTTGTTATGGTACTTGACATTGTTTTGAGGGAGCATCCTAGAGGATATTGAGTATCATTCTCTGCTTTGGTTTATGAAGTGAATTCTTGCCATATTCTTGTATCTGATTTCGTTGAAGAGTAATGTATTCTTCCTGAAATAAGTACACTGAATCAGGTTGCTGGTGGACATCAAGTGGTTATAATTTTATTTTGGGGAAAATATTTTGGACAATAGCATTATTCAGCCTCAAATTTCTCTACCTCAACAAGCATTTCCAAGTGACATTTGTTGGTTGATTTTTTTAGTTTTTGGTGTAAATGTCTTTATTGTGATCTGCTCTCTTTCAGGAGATAGGACATACATACTCCGTCACTGTAGATGACATTCAATGTGCTTACTTTGATCAAGTTGAAAAACTCCGTGGTTTTGGATCTGGAAACAAGGAAACAATTGCTCGATTAGTATGGGCATTTTTCAATTATTGGGCATATAGTCATGATTATGCAAATGCTGTTATATCTGTTCGCACAGGAAGCATACTCAGGTGAGATGTGCTTTCCAGTGTCTTCTCACAAGAATTTTTATCTGCCTAATTACGAGACTTGATTAACAAGCACGTGCTTTGTGATTATTTTTCAGACATTATCACCAATTATTTATTTATTTTCACAGCTCAAAAGGTTTTCGTTACGCTTATGCTTTATAGTTAGTCACCTTGTGATGTTATGTGGCGATTGATTGATTGTAATGTGTGATTATTTTTCTAAAGCAAACACGAAAAGGAATGGACAAGGAGGAATGGGAATGATCGCCATTTGATATGCATAGAGGACCCCTTTGAGATATCTCATGACCTTGGTAGAGTTGTGGATAAATTCAGTTTAAAAGTTCTGAGAGAAGAATTTGAACGTGCAGCAGATATCTTGCACAACGACCCAAATCCCTGTGCAACGCTTTTCGAACCCTATTTTCCCAGTTGACTGCTGGTCTGTATTTGGAAACGCATGATAGATGTATTTATGGACATGTTGTGCCTGGCGTGTAAAGTCGCTTTCATAACGTCATCCTCATTTCTATATATGTCGTGTTTTCTTCTTATTATCATATCTTTCTTCTACCCTTGTCTCTGGCACAGAACTTTTAGTTTCAGAATTCAATAAAGTGCAGGTTTAGGGTTTAACAGCCGACCGTTGAGTTGGAATTGGAGTTAGTAACATAACTTGAGGAGAGTATCTTACAAGTATTGTATCTTACAAGGTGGTTACAAAAGGGATGGAAATATTTTTTTTAAATAACATATATTAATGGAATATATTTTAAAACTAAAAATATATTATTTCTGCCGTGTCGGTGTCTCGTTTGTATATTACAGAAATCATAATATAATTATAATCACCAATCACAATTCTATACCTTTGAATCAGGCTTGCTCGGATGGATTGGATGCATATACATTGCCGTCAAGTGTTTTATATCGCTACAAACCAATGCCTTTGCGTCTTGGATGTTATTATATTTTTTTTTAATGTAAAAAAATATTAATGGTATGAGATTTTTTTTATTATAATATAAATTTACACAAAAATAATTTGTATAGAATTCTTGTGAAATATTTTCTTTTATAAAATATATGAATTTTATATCAATATAAATTTACTTGTTTAGTATTCAATGAAATAACCAGTATAAAATTTATTAACATTAAAAAAGTAAAAAAAATTAGATATTTAAATTATTGAATTCATTGTATTAAGATTAATTAATTTTATAATTCAATATAAATTAAATAAAAAAAAAAATATAAATTGTGAAAATACTTGCAGTGATCAAATAACAAAAATAAGTAGTTAATTTTCATCTACAAAAAGACAAATATAAATTGAATATCCATCCCTATGTTACCGTTTTAATCATTACTGTAACAATTAAAATTATTATCAACTTTACTGCCCAAACAATTAAAATCATTAATTTGCTATAGTAAAATAATCACTAAAATTATCATTATTATTGCGCATACAATAAAATCATAAAATTATCTGATAGAAGAACAAATAAAAATAATAGAAAATATCAAAAAAGCAAAAAAAAAAAAAAAAGGGAGCAATATTAATTTTACAATAATCACCAATATAAATTAAATTTTCAAAATTGAACTGATTAAAAATAAAACTCCAATAAAAAATAAAATGAAAACAAAAACTAAAAGCATGGATTCATAAATACGGATAAAAATAAATATCATCCAAGAATGACATTGTAAAACCAAAGGACTTAATATCAAATAAAAAATTCAAATAATAGAGACCGAAATGAAAAATAAAATATATAATTAATTCCAATCGAAGGATAAAATTGAAACAAATAAAAATTAGAGATCCAAACAAATAAAAGTATTTGCACCAAAATAATAATGTACTACGACAATAGAGAGATACCAAGTGGAATTAATTAACGATACCCCAAACATCGTTGACTGACATGTGCCATACCAGGTGGTAGAGGATGTGTCATTGCACCAAGAGACACAACAAAAGTGTAGTTTTAACCTCATGAAACCGCACACGTGCAGTCTAAAAGACACATGAATGTTAAAAATTACTGGCACATCCGTACAACACGCCTGTAGTATTTAAAAAAAAATAAAAAAATAGTTAATTATCTATATATTTTTGAACCCAATGATAATTACAAAAAACCGGAGATGGAAGTACAATAGTACCCTTGCCATAGTAATTTTTTTTTTATCCTAGGATAAAGTATTTATTTAAGTATTATAATTCTGAATATACGTGAAATAAAAAAAGCCACATTATTTTCGCCACACCTATTATATTATAAGTAATTTACCTGCCACGGTGGAACTCCAAGTAACACAATCAGTTAAGCTCACATTACAAGGAATAGGAGAAGCAAAATTATATTTTCTTCAAATTCTCTGGAATGTTCGTATCAGGCTGCAGGAAGTTTCAAAATTATTTTTTTTAGACGAGTCAGATTATTGGACATTCAAGTATTAGACAGTAATCACAAAAGATTAAAACGTGGAAGGGTCAGAGGAGAACCACACAGTGTGATTCATATTTCAGAATAAAAATTATTTTTATTTATTTTTTTTTTGAGATTTTTTAATATTTTTATAATATCAAAAATTATTCTTAAAAAATAAAAAAATATTATTTTAATATATTTCTAAATTAAAAAACAATTAGTTTAGAAACAGTAACTTACCCGGTAAACCGGTAAAGAAGTGCCAGAAAAACAGAGCACCATTAATTGAGAACAACCCTCCCTGCTTCTGTTGTCGTTCACAAACCAGACCACCACTGAAAGATGGGAGTCAGTAATACAGACTCTGACAAAACCCAAGAAGAGGAGCAGCAAGATCTACCAAAAGTAGTGCTCTTCAGACCACCTGCAGCCTTTTCACTCATTGACGAAGAATCCTTTACATCCAACAAATTTCACTTTTTGAAAACCTACGACTCCCAACTCCCTGTAGACCAGTTCTTGTCCACTCACTCTCATTCCATAAAAGCTATCCTTTCCTCCGCTGGTGCACCCGTCAACGCTGACATCCTCCAGTTGCTTCCGGAGGTTGGTTTGGTTGTCACCACTAGCGCTGGCCTTAACCATATTGACATCCCTGAGTGTCGCCGCCGTGGTATCAAAATTGCTAACGCAGGCCACGTGTATTCTGATGACGTGGCTGACTTGGCTGTTGGTTTGTTGATTGATGTTTTGAGAAAGGTTTCGGCTAGTGATCGTTACGTGAGGCAAGGGCTTTGGGCTGATAAAGGGAACTATCCTCTTGGTTCTAAGGTTTTGATTCGTGAATCTTCTCTTTATATGTGTCACTTTTAGTTTTTAATGGCTTAAAAAAATGATAATTGGAAGGAACCGTAACTTTTAAGTTAGTACTTTTGGTTTATTTAATTAATTATGTCTAATTCTTGAAATGAAAATGCTCTGAAAACATGTATTGATTGGTTTACTGCATAACCATGCTCTGAAAACATGTATTGATTGGTTTACTGCATAACCATTCCATTTCTTGACAATGAAATAAAACAAGTACAACAGATCCTCGATATCAAACTAGCTGGGGTCGGCTATATCGATCCTTTTGCGCCTTTCCGCACTCTCCACGAAACAAAAATGATGATAAAAATGGATCTCTAAAAAGGAAACAAAATGGAGATAGAAAGGGCTCGACACCAGCAATTTGTCATTTAGTTGCACTAACTAATTGTATATGATTATGTATTATTTGTGTTTGGTGATTTCAGCTCAGAGGTAAGCGAACTGGAATTGTTGGATTGGGAAATATTGGATATGAAGTTGCTAAAAGGCTTGAGGCATTTGGTTGTTTTGTTTCGTACAACTCCAGGAAGAAAAAACCATATGTTTCGTACCCATTCTATCACAATGTCTGTGAACTTGCAGCTAACTGTGATGTTCTCATCATTTGCTGTGGATTAAGTGACGAAACCCGCCACATGATCAATAAACAAGTGCTGTCAGCACTGGGGAAGGAAGGAGTCATCGTAAACATTGGACGCGGGAATATTATCGATGAGAAGGAAATGGTGAGTTGTCTGATGCGAGGGGAGATTGCAGGTGCTGGCTTGGATGTGTTTGAGAATGAGCCTGATGTTCCTAAAGAGTTTTTCGCGATGGATAATGTTGTTTTGTCACCGCATAGGGCTGTTTTTACACCTGAATCTTTGAAGGATTTAAGCCAACTTGTGGTGGGGAATTTGGAAGCTTTCTTATCAAATAAGCCTTTACTCTCCGAATATGTGGACAAAAAATAATTCAACTCATCGGCTCGAAGGTCAGTTTGTTAATCATCTCATGTATGATATATGTTTATCATTAAACAAATTTCTGAAAAAGCTCCGACAAGCAATATTCTCTTTTCCCAGCATTAAAGAAGTCAATCTCTTACACGGTTATTATTCTGATGTTGGATAATCAAACCTATCTCCGATGTGGTTCAGCTTGGTAAATTCTGTTTGATTCCTTCCATTGATTATTTCACTTTCTTTTGTATGCTTGCAGATCAGAACAGAATGATATAACTACAAAGCGAGTGAGAAAGATAAAAGATGAAGAAGTCATATCATCGTGGCCATGCAGAATTACCTTCTTATCATAATTATTTGGATGCTGGTTACATCCTAAAACCCTACCCTTAATTGTTCGTCATGGCTTCAAACTTCATGATGGAGCGATCAACCCCCCTTTATCAAAATGGTTTATATTCAATGTCTGTGTATTTGCAGATATTTGCTATTTCACAAGTACTGTAAAGTAGTATATGGGTACACTATGCGACATTAGATTACACTGTCTTGCATATGCTTCATACTTTTAGATGGCGTTCTTGTGAATATTTCCTCGTAACCTTCCACTACTAAAATAAACGAGGGTGTTAGCAATGTATTTTAACAACCAAATAATGGCATTGTCGATCTAGCCACAAAATGTGTTTAGCTACAAATTAGCCGTTACAAATGTGGTTGTTTTAAACCTGTAATGGATAATCAGTTACTAATTGAAATTTTTTAGTAAAGGAATAATATCGGTGTTGATTTAGTAACGGATCATCAACAGATTCTGTTTAGTAATGAAAAATCCATTGCAAATAGGATTGTTTCAAATCTACAATGTATTTTCCATTGCTAATTGAAAAACCTGCATTGGATTTTCCAATGTTAATTACAAAAACTATTTTAAATCTTATCCGTCTAATAATCAACTTGCACAAGATCGGACGTTCACACTTCCCACATGCTCTCCCCCACTCATACTAAAAGAGATCAGTCGGTTATTTTTCACTGTGAGTGCTTTCATTGTGAATTACAATAGTGTTTTTGAATTGTTCGGTTTTTGGCTCAGGTTGGTTTGCATCTCTAGTATCAACTAATTGGTGAGCAACTGTCCCCATTCATACTTTACTTGTAATAACAATAACAAATCAAATAAATTAGCTCTACCTAGCTAAATCCCTCATCTATCTTCCTCATCTACTGGCCTTCGAATCCATCTTCAATCACACCTCTGGTGAAACAATGTCTCCTCATGCAATCGTTGATCTGCCATTTCCTCAAGTTAACCAGTAAGTCTCAGTTCCGTTAACTGATATCTTAATTCTTTACACATATTATATTTCCTTTGTAATTTTCTAACTATTTTTTCATAGAAATGGTGTTTATTTTCTAAGTTTATTTTCCTTATAGTCGATCTGCATGTTGAGGGTCTATGGTTCTAAATAATCTAATTTGATTTGAGTTTGCTGCTGAAATTGCCCGCTAACTAATTTTAAATTCTATTCTTGCATTTTGTTCCGAGTATCTTGTTCTTGGGTGTCATGAAAACATTTCTTGTTCAAAATTCTATGTTGAGATTTGCCGCCAGATAAATGTCCTTTGTTGTTGGGTGTCATGAAATTGCCCACCGAATAAACAATTACTATGGGTTCTTTTGACTGATGAAAATTTAAAACAAATGCTTGAATCTTCTTGTCTAGACCTGGTATAAGATTTTAATAAGAGACGTAAAATCCAATTGGAAAAAATAAACCCCATCTGGAAATCATTGTTGTTGTATTGGTGGTGGATTTGTAACTTGTAAATGTTAACGAAGCAACTCAAACTCAGGTGCAGTAGCCCAAAAATAGTAACAATTCCATAAATAGCATCAGTTCTAAAAATAGCAACAATGAAGTTAAAATCCAAATGCAACAAATCCAGAGACAAATAACCAATCAATGCAGTAAATCATCTGGAAGCAATGGTAACAACAATCAAGATATGCAGTAGAATAACAACAGTGAATTCAAATTGAATGGATTCAACAACAATCAAATCAATACACCAACGACACAAAGTGGAGTCAATGTAGCAAATCAATTGGATTCTATTTCCAATCAACGACAATCCTCACAATCAAAGAGAAGATTTTGTGAATCAAAAGAATAAAAGCAGCAACGTGTCTTTATGATTTCATAGAGTTTCCTTTTTAATTCCCTAGAATCAGTATTATAAATATTGTAAATATATAGCCTAGTTGTTCATGTTGGAAAACAATTATCAAATAACAGAACAATACATTACATACAAAACTTCTTCTTTTTCAGCACAGATCATTGTCTTTTTTTCTTTATGGTATCAGAGCTTGTGTGAACACTAGGCTTAAACTATAAACATTACTACCCAACATCTTTCACTTTTCTTTTCTCTCTTGTCACCCACATATCATCTTCAAAGAAATGAGCACTTTGTCACTTAATGCTGGGAATTTCATCACTCTCCGGCTTACCCCAAACAATTACCCCCTGTGGCATGAACAAGCACTAGCTCTTGCTGAAAGCCAAGAGATGGTTGGGCATCTCACAAATGAAGATCCCCCCCAACAAAATACACAAATGCAGAAACTTAGCAACTCATAAAAACCTTAATAAAATGGCGAAAGACAGATCACCTTCTTCAAGGGTGGATTATTGGAACACTCTCAAAAGAAACACTAGGACTAATTGTTGGTCTTAACACCTCCTATGTTGTTTGGGAGGCTCTCAAAAGTGCATATGCACAAGACTCACAGGAACGTGAGTTCACACTACGACAATAGTTAACATACCTTCAAAAAAAAGACAACACAACAATCACAGAACACATCCATACCTTCAAAAGTCTCTGTGACAACTTATCTGCCATTGGAAAGACAATACCAGACCAAGAAAAGGTTTTTTGCCTTCTTACCAGCCTTGGTTCTCATTATGAAACATTCACAACAACCATGCTGAAACCACCAAGGCCATCGTACACTAAGTTGGTTTCACAACTCCAAAGTCTTGATCAAAGACATAACTGGTTCTCCAATCACATAGACATCACAGCCCCTGCTCCCACTCATCAATTAGCTTTTTATGGGCTATACCAGCAATACCCACTGTCAAATTCCCCTAGTTATCATGGGCCACAATCAAACTTCACAGTCTATCGTGGGGTCTCACATAAATTCAATTCCAACGGTCGTGGATTCCAAGCTCAACAAAAAGGGATATCACTATATCAAATCCACACCGTAGACCTCCACCACCTGGTGAGAGACACATGACAATAACAAAAAGAGAGAAATATCATGATCAACAATGTTAGTATTGTGGGATGGCATGACATATTACAAAAATATATTGGTGGTTGCCAAAGAAACCCACTCAACAAGAAAAGATCCCACAAGCACTTGCAGCACTCACGATGGACACCACCATTACTGACACCGAATGGACAACAGACACTGGGGCATCTAACCACATGACAGGTAAGTCAGGTATGTTAACACATATTCATTAGTATCCTAGTGTTGACTTTGTATTAATTGGAGATGGATCTTCTATGCCATTCCTTGGGATTAGAGATACATATATAAAACAAAAAACTACTACCTTACCTCTTAATGATGTACTGTTTGGTCCCAGATTTAACAAAAAAACTACTTTCTGTAAGTCAACTAACTGATCAATATCCAGTTAATTGTGAGTTTTCTAACCGTAATTTTTATGTTAAGGAACGGGAAACAGGCCAACCAGTGATGAAAGGGAAACACAAGGGTGATTTTTACGTGCTTCCTACCTCACCAGAACTATATTTCTCTCATTGCTTCAAATTAACCACAACAGAAATATGGCATCAACATCTAGGCCATTTGCATTTTTCAGCCCTACAATTATTAAAAAATAAAGAATTTATTAATGTTATAGGGACAATAGAACAACAACATATTTATGACAGTTGTTAACTAGAAAAACTTAACTGTTTACCTTTCTCTAAATAAAAAATTCAACTACTAGTGTTTTTGAAAAAAAATATTGCGATTTATAGGGACCTGCACCTATTTTATCAATAGCAAAATTAAGTATTATGCTTGTTTAATAGATGATTTTTTTTTTGAAATATACATGGATTATTCCCTTACACAATAAATCTGATTTTTTTTTATGCATACTTAGCCTTTGAAAAATATGTCGCAAGACAATTAGACATACAAATTAAAATCTTTCATTCCGACGGGGGTGGTGAATTCATAAATTCAAAATTACTAACCCATTTTTTGTCTACAGGCATTGTTCATCAAATATCATCACCATACACTCCCGAATAAACTATTATAGTTGAATGACATCATAAGACCATAAGAGAATTAGGAATGGCTATGTTATTTCATAGCGGAGCGCCCTTATTCTTATGGATAGAGGCTTTCACAATAGCAGTATACCTCATGAACTGTCTCCCTTCCTCTACTCTCAACTTTAAAACACCATATTTTGCATTTCATGGGACATATCCCAATTACTGATCACTTAGAGCATTTGGGTTTAAATGTTTTCTCTACACTTAGGATACACGAAAGAACAAATATGGCCCAAAAACACTACCATGTGTCTTTGTAGGCTATAGCGAAAAACATAAAGCTTATAAGTGTTTTCATCCAACAAGTAAAAAATTCTTCATCTCATGTAATGTTGTTTTTGATGAATTAATTTTTCCATATAGGAAAGATAAGAAACAATGCGAGGCAGCCAAACAATTTCAGGTAATTAGTATTTTTGACTCTTGGTTACTAGATGCTAATACTTCCCCTGCAGGAACAAATACAAACTGTGCTACACACCCATGTCAGAACTTGTTGCTGCCAAAAGACATCAGCATACCACAATCATTCTTTTCACTCTTTGATCTAAGTGGAACACAACAACAACACCTTGTTGTTGAAACACAGAGCAGCAGCCCAGAACACAACACTAAGAACGTGATCAATAACACTAATCTCCCCACAAATTCATCATAGATATCACACCCACATGAGTGAGAGACTCACATAACATCACAAGCAACTCCACCACTGATAATATTAGAAATAGAGATTGAAATTGAAATCACCACAATTTCATCGGACACTTCTTTGTTACAAGAATAAGAAACGACATTATTAGTTACAACAGAAACACCAGAAGTATCCCCACATAATACTAAACCTCTCTTATCACATCCTCCAGCTCCACCTAGTCACTTTATGCTTACTCGATCAAGACATGGTATATGTTAAGACCTTTAATTGCTTTGATTGCTTGTACTTTGTTTGCTAGAGGAAGATAAGCTATAAAAGGTTGTACCAGGAGATTATAACCAAAAAAGCTGGCATGTGCTGGCCTTTTGAATTCTAGAACCCTTTAGCATAACTGAACCTATATATCCCTTCCCTCACATTTCTACATTTTTTTCATCATTGAAAATATACAGAATTCATTAGAATTCTCTAGAGTAATTGTTAATTAGTCTAATATAGCTTAATTATAGTGTTCTATGGAGAATTGTTAAGCACTTCTCTCGGGTTGAGTGAGATTAAGAGTAATCATCAAGGGAAACACTTGGATCTTTGAAGGATACTATCATTTGGTATCAAAGCCACTATGAACCATGGTGGAAACACGATCAGGAGCTGTTCTTGAAGCTTCTCCAAGCGAAGTTCAAGGAAGTGCAAGAATAATACAACAACAAATTGATGAGAATGTTAAGGCAATTGCCTCAACCACTATGAGAATGGAAGCTAAATTTGAAGCTCTACTAGCTTTGATTGAAGAGAGGTTACCTCTCACGCCATAGGAAACACCATCAAATAAGCCTCGAAAGCAGATCATAGGAGGTGATCAAGTAATAAGGAATCAAGGTGATGATCAAGAGGTATAAGCTATTCCCATTAGGGTTGAAGCATGATTTTCCATGCCAGGAAGACCTCCTCAAATAGGGATTCAGTCTCATCCAGTCCTACCAAGGGCGGGTATGCCGATTGGGGAAGTAATGGAACCTAGGGCTATAAGGCAACCCATGGATGCAAATCTTCACCCAATAGGAAGGAATGGCATGGATTGAGGTTTACCAAGGCCACCAAGGGGATATGGTGGCCAATTTGTCCAAAATAAGGATGGGATTAGGGTTGGAAGGGAGTGTGATGCGACCATATTATTTGATAGTTTCATCCATATTTACCTAGTGTTTTGCATATGTTTTGTTTATTAAATGCCTTAATATTCTTTTTTTTTTTTATGTTTTGAAGGCATTTTTGGATGAAAGATGCAAAAAAAGAGGTAATTGGAGCTGATTGACAGTTTGACCTTCAGTCGATGTTTTGTGCAGAGCGGAAGCTCTAGACATCGAAATGAAGTGCTTCTAGTGGAACTAAAAATCTAGCATCCATACCTTTCTGGAAATATAATGCAAGAAAAATAAAAGAAGAAAGATCATGGAAATCACATCCTGAAAAGTCAAATCTCGCATTCTGCCAATGTTGACCTTTTTCCATTCAGAATTTAATATCTGGAGCTACAGAAGTTTAATTGATGCAAACTCAATTGTATTGGATTCCTAATTCAAAGAACTATCCATGCTCCAAATTGCAGCCAAAAACGATGTCATATGAGGGAGATATGATTTTCCAAATATGACAACTGAATTTTGCCAGCAAACAGGTTTCGTGAAGAAACGAGTCCAAATTATATTCTGAAGCATCTAAACCGACATCCAAGTTTTTATATCAGCAATTTAGCTCCTCTAAGTCAGATTTTGAAGATTTCATGCAAGGTTATTTCTCCTTTTTAGGAAAAATAGTTATTGAAGTACTTAAATGTAAACTGTCAACTTAATGAATGACTATTTTGTAAAATTGATACTAGGGTTTCTTAGCATATAAGAAAAAAAGAGGTAGAGCTGAAGAGGCAGCAGCCAGCAGAGAATAAGCAAAAATTCTCTCCTTTACAAACCCAAAAAATCATGTTTCCTTCAGTCTTTAGAAGTAGTTGTTCAATAGTTATGCAAGGCTAAGCTCTTTTCTTGGTTGGAAGGACACAAAAACCTTCGGATTTCAAGAACCGTGAAATTTATTCTTCCTTCTATTTTCAGTTTATGTTATGAATGAGTATGATTGTTTTCCTATGCATATTTCCTATGATTGTTATTGATGATTGCTAGAGCGGACTCTAAGATATTGTTGTGAACAATCTATTGCTAAGTTAATATCAAAACTGGAGTTGTGATATATAAACTTGTGAAGCAACTAACCTTGATAATTGTGGCGGAACTACGTTATTGAACTTAGGGAGAACATTTGAACAAATTGACACAAGTTGCAGACAACTTGTATGTTAATCTTGATGAAATTATCTAGTTTTTAAAGCTACCATTAAATTGAATCATTAGTGCGGACACTTTGATTGTTTGTTGGTTAGGTTTTGTTATATGGCGGATCCGTTAATTAATCACGTTAAGAAAAGATAAAATTTCATAACATAAATTGCATTTTTTGTTTCAAGGATCGGTTCTAATTTCTATAGGTGGATGTGTGCTTGTGACCAAGGTTTGTTTTCTTGATAAGTTTCGGTTTTAATTGATTTTGTTTGCTAGTTTAATTACTGCCATAGTTTAGATAATGACAAACCAAATCCCCCCAATCACATAACGTACAACATAAAATTCTGACTTGAAACTTCCTCGTGGGATTGACCCCTTGCTTGCTCTATACTATCTAGTGTGTTTTAAGCTAGGGTAATTAATTTATGCGACCGCGACATCGCAACAGAGTGTTTGAGACAACCAAAACCATACCAAAAGGCTGATAACTATGATCAGCCAACAAGACAGCCCCATGCATTTGAAGAACCAAGGCACCCTCATTGGGTTTAAGATGCATTTGAGGAACCAAGGCATCCTCATTAGGTCCAAGATGCATTTGAGGAATCATGGTTTGACCCAGGGGTAAGCAGAGCTGATCAAGTGAGGCCATAGTAGTGGCAAGGGCAAGAGCCTCTAAATAGAAAATTACAGTGGCCAGATCAAGAACAAGGTTAGTGGCAGCCTCCAAGGACACCTAAGGAGTATCAGATGATGAGGTTAGAATTCCCAAGGTTCAAGGGTGGATACCCTAATTCTTGGATGTTTAGAGTCCTTCAGTTCTTCCAATACTATCAAGTTCCAGAAAATGAAAAGGTATTACATGCTTCTTACAATTTAGATGATGAGGCATTAATATGGTTTCAAGATAGTGAGCATGACATAACAAATTGGGATGAGTTTGCTCGAGGGATTATGCTTAGGTTTGGTCCTGCTTCTTATGATGATCCTATGGAATTGCTAACTAAGCTTAAGCATACACATACTGTTGCAGCATGTAAGGGACAATTTGAGTCCATTAGCAATAGAATTAGGAACTTATCTAACATGCATAAGCTAAGTTGCTTCATGAGTGGTTTAAAGGATGAAATAAGACTGGCAGTAAAGATGCAGAATCCTAGAAGTTTAGGGGCTGCTTATTCCTAGCCAAAATCCAAGAGGAATACCTCCTTACTGTGAAGAGAAGTTCTAGGCCCAATTTTGAGCCAGATAGAAGCAATTAGGGACAGACTAACTCTCTATAAGCTATCAATACAAAGAGTGCTCCGAAGCCTTCATATGCAAGAACCCTAGTTGTTGTACATAGGCTGACTCCTATGCAAATGTCAGAAAGAAGAAAGAAGGGCTTGTGTTACCAATATGATGAGAAGTGGAGCCTGGGACACAAATGCAAGTCTCCTATGAAATTATACTCTATAGAGGAAGTAGAAGAAGAAGAGAAAAACTATGAGGCAGAAACTGAGTAAGCAGGAGAAGTAGAATTAGAGGAAGAACAAGAGGAGATTACCCTGTGTGCTTTGTTGGGTAATTCCTCCCTTTCAAGCATGAGAGTAGTTGCTATTCTAAATGGACATAAAACAGTGGAGTTGTTAGATACTGGTAGCACCTACAACTTCATGGACAGTGGGCTGACTGATTCCCTTAAACTGAAGGTGGATGCATCAAATAACTTTGGGGTAAAGTTAGCTACTGGTCAAGTCATCTGCACCAAAGGAGAATGTAAGGAAGTGAAGTTCATCATGCAAGGCCTTCATTTGAAGGTCAATTTCAATCTACTAGAATTGGGAGGGTGTGGAGTTGTTTTAGGGACTCAATGGCTGAGTGCCCTGGGAATGATTAGTTGGGATTTCAAAAAGTTTTGTATGGGGTTTCTGTTTGAAGGGAAACAAGTTTGGTTACAAGGACTCAAGGAATCTCAGTCCTTTGTCCAGGGAAGCAAGGAGTGCAAGGTTAGAGGAGTTGTGAAAGGTCTGCTGTTATAAATCATGCTTGCTAACTTGGCTGTCATCCAAGAGGAAGGAGATTCACCTATGCAGGAACTACTCAATGCCTTTCCAATAGTTTTTAGGGAACCTAAGGGGCTACCTCCTAATAGAGGTCATGAAAATAAGATCCTGCTCAAGGAAAGAGTACCACCCTATTGTCAAAGACCCTATAGGTACCCATACTATCAAAAGACTGAAATTGAGAAGTTGTGAAGGATCTCCTTGATTTAGGTTGTATAAGGCCAAGCTTGTCACCATTTGTATCTCCTATTTTGTTGGTGAAAAAGGCAGATGGCACATGGAGGATGTCTATGGACTATAGAGGACTAAATAATGTCACAATCAAGGACAAGTTTCCAATTCCTATGATTGATGAGCTGCTGGATGAACTACAAGGAGCTTGGGTGTTTTCTAAGATTGATCTAAGGGCTGGCTATCATCATATCAGAATGAAGGAAGATGATATTGAGAAGACTACTTTCAAAACTCATGAGAGACACTATGAGTATTTGGTGATGCCTTTTGGCCTTACCAATACTACTGCCACCTTCCAAGCCTTGATGAATGAAGTCTTTAAGCCCATGTTAAGGAAGTTTGTACTTGTGTTTTTTTGATGACATACTAGTTTATAGCCAAAACCTTGAGGAGCATGCTAACCATCTTAAACAGGTGCTGCGAGTTCTAGAAGATAAGCAGCTATATGCTAAAAGAAGCAAGTGTGTGTTTGTTGCCCCCGAAGTTGAATACTTAGGGCATGTTATTTCTGGTGAATGGGTCAAAACTGATCCCAAGAATATTGAAGCTATGGTTCAATGACCAGTGTCTAAAACCCTCAAGGCATTGAGAGGTTTCCTTGGTTTAACAGGCTATTAAAGAAAATTCATTAAGAATTATGGCTAGATTGCAACTCCTCTTACTGCCTTGCTTAAGAAGGATGTTTTCTTGGGGTAACAAGGTTGAACAAGCCTTTGAGAACCTAAAAAGGGTAGTAAGTCAACCACCAGTTCTAGCATTACCTAATTTTACCAAACTTTTTGTAGTTGAGTGTGATGCGAGTGGTTTTGGCATTTGGGCAGTGTTGATGCAAGAAAGAAGGCCTTTGACTTACTTCAATCAAGCCTTGAAGGGGAAGAATTTGTTTTTATCCACCTATGAGAAGGATCTCTTAGCCTTAGTACATTCTATGAAGAAATGGAGACCATACTTATTTTCAACTATCTTTGTGTTTAAAACTGACCAGCAAAGCCATAAGCACATCCTATAGCAAAGGGTGGGCACTCCTATGCAACAAAAATGGATAGCTAAGTTGTTGGATTATAACTTCCTAGTGGAGTATAAGCAAGGAAAGGAGAACAAGGTGGTAGATACCTTGTCAAGAATGGGAGACACAACACGGAAGAATGAAGTAGAAAAAGAAACGGCTAGTTTGTAGGCCAATAGCCAAGGCAATTTGTTGGCTATTTCTTTTCCCTCAAATACATGGTTAGAAGAATTGAAAAAAAGTTACGAGGAAGATGGGAAAGCCAAAGATTTGATAATGAGGTTGCAAGACAAAGGAGGCCAGGAAAGGTACTTCTCATTAAGAAATGGTTTGTTGTTGTATAAAGACAGGTTTTTCTTGGGTAAACAGAGTATTGTGAAGACTAAGGTGTTAGCCTTAGTCCATGATAGCCCATTTAGAGGCCACTTTGGATAATTAAAGACACTGCATAGAGTAAAGAGAGTTTGACATTGGGAAGAAATGAAGATGGATGTCAAAGCTTATATAAGGAGTTGTGATGTGTGCCAAAGGATCAAGATTGAAACCAGCAAGATGCCTGGCTTACTTTAGCCACTTCCGATCCCTCCCAAGCCTTGGCATTCTATCAACATGGATTTTGTTGAAGGGCTACTAAATTCCAACAAATAGAATGTGATTTTGGTTGTAGTGGACAGATTCACTAAATACGCTCACTTCATTGCATTAGCCCATCCCTATATAGCTTCCAAGGTGGATAATTTGTTCTTACAACACATCTTCAAGCTACATAGGACGCCTTCTTCCAATGTGAGTGATAAAGATCCTGTTTTTACTAGTCTGTTTTGGGAGTTATTTAGGCAACAAGAGGTGGATTTAGACATGAGTTCAGCCTACCACCCACAGATTGATAGCCAAACAGAGGTGGTCAATAGGAGTCTAGAGCAATACTTGAAAGCCTTTGTAGCTGATAAACTAAGTTTATGGGTGGAGTGGCTGGCATTGGCAGAATTTTGGTTTAACACTAACTTCCACAGTTCTCATAAGCTAACACCCTTTGAAGCCTTGTGTGGATACTTACCCTAAAAATTATTAGATTTTGTTCTAGGAACTACAAGGGTGGCTGCCATTGAGGAATTGTTAGAGCATAGGCAACAAGTTAAGAAGTTGTTATAAGACAACTTGAAGACTGCCCAGGATAGAATGAAGATGCAGGCAGATAAGCATTGGCAAAGAGAGGTCCTTGTGGGCAAGGTGCTTTAAAGGGGGGGCAATGTTAAGACCCTCAATTACTTTGATTGCTTGTACTTTGTTTGTTAGAGGAAGATGGGCTATGAAAGGTTGTACTAGGAGGTTATAACCGAAAGAGCTGGCATGTGATGGCCTCTTGGATTCTAGAACCCTCTTGCATAACTGAACCTATATATCCCTTCCCTCTCAGTTTTAGATTTTTTTCATCATTGGAAATATACAGAATTCCTTAGACGTCTCTAGAGTAATTGTTAATTAGTCTAATATAACTTAATTGTAGTGTTCTATGGAGAATTGTTAAGCAATTCTCTCGGGTTGAGTGAGATTAAGAGTGATCATCAAATGAACACTTGGGAAACACTTGGATCCTTGGAGGATCCTATTAGTATAGAAAAGCTGAACTCCAAGTATGCCTTAACCACCAGCACCTCAACAACAATACCTCATGAGCCTCAAAACATTAAAATTGCATTAGCACACCCTGGATGGAGAGAAGCAATGCAAGAGGAACTGACAGCATTGCATCAAAATCAGACTTGGCAATTAGTTCCACGAACATCACAAATGAATGTCATTGGTTCGAAATAGGTATTTAAATCCAAGCTCAAACTCAATGGTTCCTAGATCGTCTCAAAGCACACTTGGTTGCAAAAGGGTATCATCAAATTGATAGAGTGGACTATATTGAAACCTATTCCCCAATTATCAAACCAGGAACAATACACATGATAATTACCATAGCTCTTATTAGCTTGGCCTTTTCGCCAATTAGATGTTAAAAATGCCTTCTTACATGGTAATATTTTTGAAGACCTCTACATGCAGCAACCACCAGGAATAACAGACTCTCAGCATTCGTCACATGTCTACAAACTACAAAAGGCTATTTATGGCCTAAAACAAGCGTCGCGTGTTTGGTTTGATCAGTTCAGTACTTTTCTTCTTAAATATGGTTTCTTTTCTAGTTTATCTGACCCTTTATTGTTAATTCTTCATTCAAATTATGACTCATTAATCTTGCTCCTTTATGTGGATGACATGCTAATTACCGGGTCTACTCCAACACTTGTATCAAACTTTATTTTGTTACTAAGCAATGAGTTTGCAATGAAAGACTTAGGACCAATACATCACTTCCTTGGAATGGAAGTCACACCGACAGCAAATGGCTTACATCTATAACAGTCACACTATGCCGTGACAAAACTTGAACGGTCAAGCATGGTTAACTGTAAGCTTATGGGTACCCCCCCTTGAGGCAAAAACAAAAACATCCTCCAATGATTCTCTCTTAGAAGATCCAAGTCACTATCGCGGTATTGTAGGAGCTTTACAGTATCTAACACTAACGCGTCTTGACATATCCTTTAGTGTTAATTATGTATCACAATTCATGTATGCTCCCACAAACACACACTTAAAAATGGTTTGACGTCTTTTACGTTATGTCAAAGGAACAATTTAAATAGATTTGCATTTTTCTTCAAATACTACACTTGATCTTTGTACTTTTTCAGATGCAGATTAGGCAGGATGTCCTACAACAAGATGATCCACTGCTGGTTATTGTACATTTGTTGGAGGAAATCTTATTTCTTGGTTTGCAAAAAACAAAATACAATTTCACGGTCAAGTCCAGAGACAGAATATCGTGCAATGGCTAACACAACAGCCAAACTCACATGGCTAGTTTTTCTCCTCAACGATCTCCGAGTCCCATTGTCATCTCTACCTATTCTTTATTGCGACAATTTAAGTGCATTTCATATCACAATAAATCCAGCGTTCCATGCCCGGAGCAAACACATCGAGCTGGACTATCATTTTGTACGCAAACGTGTTGCCCAAGGACTACTTGTTACCCAACATGTCCCCTCAGAAAAATAACTTGCCAACCTCTTTACCAAATCGCTACCGAAAATAGCCCTTCAATATTTCTGCTCCAAACTGTCTCTAACCCCGACAAAGTTTACGGGAAGGTGTTAACGAAGCAACTCAAACTCAAGTGCAGCAGCCCAGAAATAGTAACAATTCAACAAACAGCAACAGTTCCAGAAATAGTAACAATGAAGTTAAAATCCAAATGCAGCAAATCCAGAGACAAATAACCAATCAATGCAGTAAATTATCTTGAACCAACGGTAACAACAATCAAGATATGTAGCAGAATAACAACAATGAATTCAAATTGAATGGATTCAACAACAGTCAAGTCAATACACCAACGACACAAAGTGGAGTCAATGCAGCAAATCAATTGGATTCCATTTCCAATCAACGACAAATCCTCACAATCAAAGCGAAGATTTTGTTAATCAAAAGAATAACAGTAGTAACGTGTCTTTATGATTTCATAAAGTTTCCTTTTTAATTCCTTGGAATCAATATTATAAATATTGTAAATTTGTAGCCTAGCTATTCACGTTGGAAAACAATTATCAAATAACAGAACAATACATTACATACAAAACTTTTTTTTTTTAGCACAACTCATTGTCTTTTTTTTCTTTAGTAAAGTGATTTTAGCATTTAGTAAGAATGAAAGTTCAACACTTTATGCTATTAGCATTTAATAAGAATGAAAGATCATATTTATTTAATCGCTTATTATTGTGCTAGGATGAATACAAATCAATCGGAATTGAGAATCACATCTTTTCACTTGCTATGGGCACTTCAAATTTAATGAAATGTTATAATGAGTGTTATGTGATTGGTTTCAAATTTCAAACTTAATGTTATGGTTAGTTTAAAAAGAAAATGAATAACAAGGCTTGTGTGAAAGGAAATTGCTATGATGATAGTGCACATGATTATTATGGAATGCTTGAAGAAGTCATTCAACTTAAATATTTAAGAAGTAATAGTTATTTATGTTTAAGTGTTATTGGTACGATACAAAATGAGGGCTTAGAGTTTATCGTTCAAATGGTTTAGTTGAAATCAAGCATACTTTTAAACTAGATAAAAATGAAGATTTTGTATTGTTGAAACATTTTCAACTAGTCTGATTTACATGTCCACCTGATACTTGTTAGATCATATTTATTTTTTAATTCATTCTTCATAATATTTCATTTGTGCTTTTTTTTATAACAGTTATTATTGATGACAATTCATTTTTTGTTTTTAGTATGTCTCAACGTGGATCCATATTAGATTATAGGAGTGATAGGTCCGCATTATCTAGATCAAATCATACTCTATCTAGGCTAAATAACAAAGCATTCATTTTTCACCATCTTGTGCAACATAACTTACATAAATATTATATACCCACTTTGGAGAGTACACATCCTCATCAACATGATTATGAGAGGGTTAATGCATATGAGGGTTTTGGCTTTCAAAATTTGCTTCGAACTCAAGAAGGGTTATGAGAGAGTAAATGATAATGATGATAATAATAATTATGAGGACATTAAAGATGAACATGAGAGAGATGGTAGTAATGTGAGAGGTCTATGTGATGAGGGAGATGATAATAATGAGAAAGGTTTATATGATGAGGAGATGGTAGTAATGTGAGAGGTTCATAGTATCAAGATGATCCCATCAAACCATGGTTCAACCTTTTCTCCATAAAATTTTGATCAAAGGGTTAAACGGAAGGGTTTTGACACAAAAATAGATCCAATTACTAAAAAATGAGCTTTGTTTGTATGGAACAACAAAGTGGGTTAAATTTTTCATTTTAATTTATTTTTATCTATTATTATTTGTATAATGAAAGTTTGTTATTATAATTTTTTAAGGTTCAATAACTCATTATGTGAACGTGAAATCATAGGTATATTAAGAGCTAATTTCAAGGGAGCATGACATACTAAGGAAAAAAATGTGTAAGGAGGCATATTTAATGTATAAGGATCAACTATTAAAGAGTTTAAGGTACAAAAAAATTATGATTGCTCTTTTTATTGTAATTTTTTAAAAGAATACATGCAACTAAGTACTCAGTGATTAAAACTTTTTAAGCTAGCACTGACTTTAAGATACGTGTAAGAAATCATCAACGTTGATATGGATTGTCTTGGCATAGTTGCCACTTGAATATTATTTAACATAATTTCCACTTCAGTTCTAAGTTGCATATATTCTTATTTTTTTAAAAAAAATAATGAGAATATCCTCAATGCTAATGAATAAATTATACATTCATAGACCATGGTCAATAATTTTTTTTTTAATCATTGTATTATATATAAATCAGTTTCTCTAAATATGGTGTACTTTTTTGTAGAGAAATTTTTTGATGATCTATATAAATTGTGCAGATGTTGTAAGCAATTTCCTATTTACTTATCATATTTTATTTAGTAGAAAATACACATTTTATGAGAAAGATCAACAAATTGTTCGTAATATTTAGAAAGATAAAGCTAGGATTGCATTGAACTAGCATTGACATGAGCTTATAAGAAAGTCATGATGATTGCCTTGATAAAGGTCCTATTTAGATAAACAATGATGATTGGAATAACATGATCAAAGATATTTGATCCACTATTGAATTCTAAATGAGATTAGAATCTTCAAAAAGGAATAGATTAACAACAACAAATAAAAAAATAAAAAAAAGTAGGCACTCATTATGGTGGCATAATGTTGTTTGCATCATATCGAGCTAGCATTATAAAAAAAATTTTGTTCAACATAAATAATTTTAATTATTTAATATTTATTTATTTTTTTAATATTGATAGCAAGAACAAACAGGTGAGAAAGAACCTACATGAGTTGATGTATTTATCGTTAATGTTTTTTATCAATGAATTACTATATATATAAACCGCATCCCGGTTTTACTATGCAAATCCATAGTAACAATTACTATTAATATATGTTGTCGTGAGTTATGAACAAGATGTTGATGTAGTCCAGTTGGTCCAAGGAGGAGCTCTCGATATATTTTTATTTTACCACAGTAAACAAAACTATTAATATTTATTGTCTTGAACTACAACCAAAATGTGGAGGTAGCCGAGTTGGTCCAAAGCGGGCGTAAAGATGCCGTCTTTTGAGAGTGCGCAAGTTCAAAGCCTATGAGCTGCATTTTTTTCTTGTTTTTTTTTTATTAATATTATGGTTTTTTTCTTCTAATTATTTTGTTTTCATTTTTTTCATGAATTTTTTTTCTAGTTATATTTTTTTATTCTTTTATTTCCCCACTTATATATATTTGTTTTTTTTTATAATTAGATTATCTAGGCTAGTTTAAATGCAGTACAATTAATTCTCGAATTCAATTTTTTTTGTTTTTTCCTAGTTATGTTTTTTTTCCATGAAACATTTTTATTTTGCTTTGAATTATGATTGATTTTTTTTCTAATTTTTTTTTAAATATTAAAATGATAATTATTTTTTAATTATTTTAAACATTAACACATGAAAATAATCTAAGAGCAATGTTTATTTTTTGTCTTTATTTATTTATTTATATATTTTTTTATTTTTTTATTCATTTTTTTTCTGAGTTTTATTATTATTAGGTTTCGTTCTGAAATTTTAATTTATGTTGGTGATAATTTTAAAGCTAAAATTGCTCTTTTTTTTCTTTTTGTTTTTTTTTCATGTGTGTTTTCTGTTATTTATATGTTTTTCAGATCATATAATTTTATGATTTTATTGTTTGCACAATAATAATAATAATAATTTTAGTGATTATTTTTTTTTGTTAAAATGTTTTTATTTATTTTTTATTTTTTCATAATAATTTTAACTTTTATAGTAATGAAAATGACAATAATGTAGGGATGAATTTTCAATTTATGTTTTCATATTTTTATGGATGAATAATTAACTACTTATTTTTTATTTGATTATTGCAGGTCTTTTCACAATTTATATGTTCTTTTCAAATGTGATTTAAATTGAATTATAAAATGAACTAATCTTAATACAATGAATTCAGTGATTCAAATATCTGAATCTTCTTGTTTTTTAATGAAGATGATAATTTTATATTGGTTATTTCGTTAAAACCAACTAAACAAATAAATTTATATCAATTTAAAATTTGCATATTTTATATAAAACTGTCACTTCACAGTAATACTGTATATATTTATTATTTTGACTAAATTTATATTATAATAAAAAAAATATATAATTAATATTTTTTATATTAAAAAAATACAATACCATCAATAACGAAACGCGGGGACATTTTCTATTTTACATATAAAAAGCAACGGGTATGCAAAATCCCAACAAAATTTCACAGGGTGGGAAGTTGGAGCTTGGGAGGCTATTGGCTCTTCAAGTTTTCTCAATTTTATAGGCCTCAGGGCCCAATGTTCAAGCCATCCTTATAGCCCATGGGTGGGACAAATAGCCCGAAAGAGTCACGAAACGCTAAAAAACAACCCAATTCAATAAATAAACCCTGCAGTTAATATTTATAGAAAGAAATCCTTTTCTTCAATAATCTCCTCAAAACATTGAAAATGGATTGCAATGGTTATCGTCAAGAAAACCATGAGCAAAACCTTTTCCCAAAGCCAAAAGTCTTAGTTCTTGAACCACCACCAGTCTTCATTTATCACGAAGACAAACTCTCCCAAAAATTCCATTTCTTGAAAGCTTGGGACTCGCCACTTCCTTTAGACCAGTTTTTGACCACACATGCACACTCAGTCCAAGCTATTCTCTCTCATGGAAGCTGTCCAGTCACCACCAACACTATAAGGCTGTTGCCATCTCTGGGGCTTATTGTCACTACAAGTGCTGGACTCGACCAAATCGACTTGCAAGAGTGTCGTCGGAGAGGGGTATCCGTGGCTTATGCTGGAAGCCTTTTTTCTGCAGATGTTGCTGATATAGCAGTAGGGCTGTTGATTGATGCGCTGAGAAACATATCGGCTGGAAATCGTTATGTCACCCAGGGATTGTGGGCTAACAACGGAGATTTTTCTCTTGGCTCTAAGGTGAGGGATTGGTCTTTGTCTTGCAGAAAATTTTGTTGGGCACCTGAAAAGAAATTATTGATTCTCAACGAGACAAGTCAACTAGGTGTTGAAATTAATGGGAAAAGGCATATTGCTAGGAAACTCCTGGAATTCGGAATATCTTTTCTGAATCATTTTTAATTTGATTGAAAACTTGAGAATGTTTAGAGTCTTCATTGGTGATAAACAATAGAAATAATGCCTCTCAACATGTCATTTCAGACAGCAATAACTCACTGTCTTGTACTGCGATTTGGGATCTTTTCAAATCACGTTTGAGTTGCAACGGCGTCAAATTGATGCTTGTTTGAGTGTTTTTTCCGATGCGAGCATGTCAAAACTATGGAAAACACCTAGAAATGATCAATTCGGTGCTTTTTTTTTTGTCCCAGACAAAAAGCCCTTTGAACTACATACCAAACACCCACAAATTTAAGTTATCAGATCCTAGAAGTTGGAGTGCTTACTTCGGTTCCTCCACCCCAAATGTCTACTCTGTCGAATCATTTTTTTTTTCGTTTTTTTTTTAAATATAAAGATTTGTCATTTATATGCAAATAATTGAATTATAAATACCTTATTTCTGTGTAATTGATGGTTGTAATTTGTTTCTCCCTAAGATGTTGGTGTTTGATTTCAGTTGGGAGGGAGGAAAGTTGGTATTGTTGGACTTGGAAGCATTGGCCTAGAAGTTGGAAAAAGACTAGAGCCCTTTGGCTGCAATATCTTGTACTGCTCAAGGAACAAGAAGTCATCTGTATCTTATCCTTATTACTCCACTGTCTGTGAACTAGCAACTAACTGCGAGGTCCTCATAATTTGTTGTGAATTAAATGATCAAACTCGCCACGTGATCAACAAGGAAGTCTTGTTAGCATTGGGGAAGAAAGGATTGATTATTAATGTCGGACGCGGGGCTATTATAGATGAGCAAGAAATGGTGAGGTGCTTGATGCAAGGAGAGATTGCAGGTGCCGGACTGGATGTGTTTGAGAATGAGCCTCATGTGCCTAGTGAACTCATTTCATTAGACAATGTTGTCCTGTCACCGCATAGAGCTGTCCACACCGAGGAAACTTTGATGGCTTTGGTTGAACTTGTGATTGGGAATTTGGAAGCTTTCTTTTCAAATAAACCTTTGCTTTCTCCTGTATTATTGGATGAATGAATAATACAATCTTTCTGTTTGCAGCTGCTGGTTAATTTTTCATGAATTAATTCAGTATTTAGATATGGATATTCTGGTCCTTAAATGTTTGATTTCATCATTGTAGTCCTTGAATGCATCATTGTCTTGGATACATTGCTTCTTCTTGGTCTCGAGTTCGCTAATTCTCATGGTCTAAGCACCGATCTAGCTAGCTAGCTGCTCGCAATCAGTTGCACCGCGCTCTGGACTATTCCTCTTCCAAGATATGTTTTAGTTAAGACATTTTTATGTAAATCCATTAATGAGCCGTTCGAATTTGGATAAATTAATTATTGTCATCTTGTTAGGTAATAATATAAATTATATTTTTTAGTTTTATGTAAAATTTAAGATTTGAGGTAAAATAATTTATTGACATGATATCAGAATCTTGTTTATCTAGTGGCTATGAGTTTGAATCTCACTATCTCCATTTTATTTATTAACAATCAAGTATAAGGTAATGTGAGTTTATATAAGTTTCAAGTTCAAATGATTTTCACTTGAGGAGATGTACTAGAGAATTATATAAATTATATTCTAGAACTTTACCTGAAAATTTAATAGTTTAGATATAATGGTTCCTTGACACATCTTAAATCATGAAAATTAGTTAAATCATTCTTTCCATTTTAACCATGAACATAATAACCCTGAATCTCTGACCATGCTTCCTTCATCTGTTCAAATGTGTGCATATTGATAGTTTGTTGTTGCTATCAATAAATGAGATAAGAGACAATAGAAGCATTGATATGTTTGGATAAAGATATATAAATATAAATATAAATTAATTTTTAGAAATAATTTTAGAGTGAATTTCTATATTTTCAAACTAGAAGGTATAGAAAATATAAGTTTTCAAAAATAATATTTATTATATTTTTATCTCTGAAATATCATTATATTTTTTTTTAGACTTCTCAAACTAAGATATATAAGAATAAAAATAATTATCATTATAATATTAAAATTTGACAAGGAAGTCATGATAAAGTCTACATCATGAGTAGGGAGGGTTAACTCCAATTTTTTTTTAAAAAAAAAAACAAGATCAAAACGACTTTGTTTTGATCATTTTTCTTTTTTATTATTTAAAAAAATCAATGGATTTTTTACTTGAGTTTTGATCAGGTTTTATTTAGAGTTGTTCAAGTTATGAGTTGACATGAATTTTTAACCGGGATAGATTTCAACCAACCTTTCATTTATTTTTTTAAGCTCAAAGAAGTTTGGGCTTTAGGTTGCCCAGGTACCTAGTCAACCTATCTAGTAATCTCACTAATTTCAATGCTTAATCTAAACACAAAGTAAATAAAACCTAATTATATTTTTTAAATATGTAAGTTTTACAACAATACATATTAAAATTAATGTTTTTTTTATATATATTTTATTATGTATTGTTTCTAATCAATCAAACAAGATCTAAAAAAATATTTTATCTTATACACCACTATTAAATACAATTTTGTATTCTTATCCTATTTTATTTTGTCTATATTATCTTCATCTTTTCTATCATAGAATAACACTACCATAATAACACATGATTGGCATCCAATAAGCATGAGTTGTATAAGAGGGATCACACACATTAATATAAATTGAAAGCATTTTTATATCTATAATAATAGTGTAAGAGTTGATTTAACTATCTTTTGAAATTTAAAAAGATTAAATGAAGATTTACCATTTGAAATTTTATATTGACCAATTGATACTTATAACCCTATTATAGATAAGTACTAGATTGTTTTTCGTGCTACGATACAGGTAGATTTAAAGGTTTTTTTTTTATGCAAACAAAATATTAAGGTATTGTTAATGTGTGTTTTAATATTTTTTTTAGCTATATAGGAATTGACTTGGTTAACTCGGTAGGTCTAAAAATAATTTGGACAAATGATAAAAACATAGTTTAATTAAAAAAAAATATAAGAATTATTTTTTTAAAATATGAAAATAATAACATATTAGATTAATTAAAATCAATTTCAGTTAACCTACCATGTTCACTATATAGATCATAAGAGTCTGATAGCTTAATTACCAATCAACTTAATGTTGAATGATGAAATTAAAAAAAAAAATCAACTAAGAAAATGAGTTGAGCCAACCAGATTAACCTACTGCACTTGAGTCATGACACAAAAATAACTTTATAAAAAATAAATCAAAATAAATTTTGAAGATCAATTTTCAATCAATTTAATATTAAAAAATAAAATTAAAAAAACATAAAAATCACTTGAGTCAGCCAACCAAACTCATCACCTAGTTCATGAGACATAGAATGTAGATTATGAAGTCTAATTCTCAATTAACTTAATATTGAAGGGTAAAATTAAATAAAATTGAACAAAAAAAATGAGGGAAAAAACCAAGTCAAACAACTAATCTATGACATGGGTCATAAGTATGTATTAAACATGTAAAATAAATAAATATATTTTTTTATATCAAACTCAATTTAAAAATAAAATAAAATGCAATAAAAACTTAAGCACTAAATTTAAAAAAACTCTCTTGTAAGCCCAACCAAAGAGATAAAAAAGCCCAACTGAGCAATATGTTCGGTAGCCCAAATCCTAAAAAACGAGGGCCGAAAAAAGTGACCCAACAACCCAAACAAATAGGAATTAAAAACTACTAAGAAAAGAGAAAATTAATCAAGTCCTTTCGGGCAATCCTTTTCTTATTCCCCGTGTTTCTTTTCTTTTTCCTCACACAGTAAGGCTATTTTGATCTCTTTCTTTTATGTGTGAATTAAGTTGTTTCATTAATCGCGTCAATTAAAATTAAAAATTATTTTTACACATTATTAAACTATGTCGTCCCACATCGTTTAATAATGTATTTGTAATTTAAATTGTTAGTATTGATTTGAAAGTTTTAAGCTGTAATGAATGATATCTTATTACTTATTTAATGAAATCTACTCTATAAAAATAAATAGATATAAATAGTCAGAAATATTTTTATCATTTTCAAATTAAGTAGATCGTAAATTTTATTATATCTCATACTTACTTTTGTTCTTTTTTTATTTTTTAAAAATAAAATCTACTAAGTAATTAAGAAAACAATCTTTTCCCCACGTACGATGATATTTGAACATAAAAGGTGGAAGTTCTCCTGATTAATTAATGTTTAATTTTCATATGTGGTTATAATGCAAACATGGAACTCAAGGCTCAGCATCCACCTCTTCAGATGCATGCCCTAATCTGATAACAAGTGTCCGATTTGATGGTAGTGATTGTTTCGAGCTCAGGATGAATTGTTTTACTAATTTTTATCCGAAGCTACTGCTTCTGCTTGTTTCAGTTGAGCTACATACGTTGCAGCTGAGAAACTGCCACCAATTATACTGCTGCTTGCCGTTGCCTAATCAAGGAGGCTGTTGTATACTTTGAAAAGAGACTGGCGCTGCTGTGATCTGCTGGATGCTGCGTTGAAGTCCGTGCTGCTGGGATTGATCATAAAAAGCTGATGCTGTGAAAGTTTTTAGCTGCCATGTCTTGTTTTTCTTACTTTCTTGGTATTTTAATTAATTAACCTATATATATGGTCTGATATCAATTTAATGTTCTAATAACCTTCCAAGTGTTATGGATTGATTATGAATATATTGGAATACCACGATGAACTGCATCTATAATCAGCCAAATAAATAAAGATTTTAATAAATTATTTTTCGTCAAAATTACTACATATACTATAATTTTTATCACACAAATAGGAGGAGGAAGGGAAACAAGACAGCTCGTGGGCAGAAGAAGAATTAATTAGGTATTTATCTTGATTATTTACCCTGCCCTTCTTGATCTGTCTTATGAACACATATATTTTCAAATCTCTCTCGATCTATCTCTCCACCGCTTTCAGCGATCGACCGAAGCCAGTGGCACTCGGCAAGCCGGTCTTATTAGAATCTTCCTCTAGTCCAATACCATGCTACGTTCACTCGCAGAACAGCTATATATATTTGTTCATGGAATAACTATACACACAAAGAGATCACATGCATGCATGTACCCAAAAATAAACATATACCTAAATGAAGTGTAAGTACGTAGGGCCATTACACAAAGTAACAGAAAATTCTCAACTAGATTCTAGTTTAGTGGGAGTATCCGAGGTAGAGAACCTTTTTTCTCATAGGACCTTAACATTTTTTTTTTTTAAACGGATTCTCTTATCTGTATATAAACTATTGTGTATAATGTCTCAAGTATATCATATACCTTCCTATCTTTTTTATGAAAAATTTCAGTTAACTTTTATTCAAACACGGGTGCTTTCCGGGAGAAAAAAGAAGTTACAAGGGCATCGGTTTTTACAAGCATCAGGGTTCGTTTGTGTTAATGAGGGTAGAGCTAGCAGACACACTCTCTAAAGAGGAATGACGCAAAAGTGAAAACAACAAGATTCCAATACTGTTCGCTGACCTTCACAATCCACTGGCCTTGGAGATCTGCCAGCTTCTGACTTCCTATTAAACTCTACATACCTCCTCTATCCCCTCTCAATGATACACGATCTCCTCTCAATCTCTCTCATCAACTAAACTGGAGATAAGTAGCTTCTAGTTAATTCTATGATATATGTTTTTCTGATGAAGTAGAAATTGAAATGCATGAATATATCTGTGGGTACTGCGCGCGCGCATATATTTATCATTAAATGCCGTTGATGTTTCGCTTCAAACATGATAATGCCTCCTACTCTTCCTCGACAACCATCAGTATTTGATGTTTCAATTCTTCAACACCAAGCCAGCATACCCTCTCAGTTCATTTGGCCTGACCACGAAAAACCATGCCTTGAATCCCCAGAACTTGCAATCCCCCCTGTTGATTTTGGAAGCTTCCTCGCTGGAGATCCCTTGGCAGTGTCAAAGGTTACTCAGCTAGTAAATGAGGCATGCAAGAAGCATGGATTCTTTCTAGTTGTTAACCATGGAGTTGATTCAAAGCTTATAGCTAAAGCTCATGAGTATTTGAACATGTTTTTTGGCAAACAACTCTCAGAGAAGCAAAGAGCTCAAAGAAAGATAGGAGAGCAATATGGGTATGCTAGTAGCTTCACTGGAAGGTTCTCCTCCAAACTTCCATGGAAAGAAACACTTTCTCTCCGATATTGTGCTGATAGTCAGTCTTCTGACATCGTCCAAGAATACTTCTCGAATGTAATGGGAGAAAATTTCAAACAATTCGGGTAAGAAACCATAATATTTCTTTCATTCCAATTGATGAAATATTACACAATGTTGTGTATATATTATAATATTAGCAAGTGAAGACACTACATTAATTTGTGATTTCGTTATGAATAGGACGGTTTACCAAGAATATTGTGAAGCCATGAACACTCTTTCCCTTGGAATTATGGAGCTATTAGGAGCGAGTCTTGGAGTTGGAAGAGAATATTTTAGAGATTTCTTCGAAGGAAACGATTCAATAATGAGACTGAATTACTACCCGCCTTGCCAAAAGCCGGATCTAACTCTTGGCACCGGGCCTCACTGTGATCCCACATCCTTAACAATCCTCCATCAAGATCATGTCGGTGGCCTTCAAGTGTTCGTCGATGAAAAATGGCACTCCGTCAGTCCTTATCCGGAAGCTTTCGTCGTCAACATCGGTGACACCTTCATGGTAAGATCATAAAACAAACAGCTAGGCTAGTCAAATCCTTTTTAATTGTTTCTTCCTACGTCAAATAAAGAGAGTCAATCTTACTGTTCGAGGCTATCCCAAAATAGTACATGTCTAATCAAAGAATTACCGTACAGTTAATATTACCAACCAATAAACTTTGTGTTGTTTCAGGCTCTATCAAATGGCATTTTCAAGAGTTGCTTGCATAGAGCGGTGGTAAATAATGTAACAGTAAGGAAATCCCTTGCTTTCTTTCTCTGTCCAAAACTGGATAAGGTGGTGAAGCCACCAGACACCTTGATCGACTCTAAAAATCCGAGGGTATATCCTGACTTCACATGGCCAACTTTGTCAGAATTCACACAGAAACATTACAGGGCCGACATGAAAACCCTAGATGTCTTCACAATCTGGCTCCAACAAAAAAACAATTGAGAGGATCCCCCCCTCTGTTAATTAAGCCGAGGAAAGTGAAATTATAGCAGTGGACAATGCTGGTGCAGTGAAGGAGGGTTCGGGTTCTTCATGGCGTGTACTTGGAAGAAAACCGAAACAAGAGGCCAGCACTGTGATTTGCTGCTAGTGTGTTAGTGTTGGCAAGAATAATATCAATGCCAGTAAGAAGCAAATTGCAGGAATAAAGATTTGAAATGGGCTCCATGCATTTCTTCCTATTGTTATGCTATTTTCATTTTGTTAACACGACATAGATTCTGTGTACTTGTGTATCTGGCCACCACCAAATTCTGCTAGCCTCGACTATCTTTCTATATAGAAGATAACAACATTCACTAATTACATTCCCGGACGAAAATCTGTCGCCGATAGCACAAATCTGAAGTACTGTTTTTCTTTATAAGCACTGATCTGATGTACTGTATTAATCGATGACAAGGTATACAGTGCACAGCATTCAAATTTGATGCTTTAAACCATGGTCCCAGTGGTAATGAGAATTGCATTCAACACAAAATCTATGCTTTGGAGGCCCGTTTTCATAACATTCTACATGTTACTTTGAAAAAAAAAGTCAAGTGTTGAGGTTTTTTTGCTAAATTTATTTTTAATTTAGGGAAATAAAGGTTTTTTTTTAATTGATTTACATATCTGAGCATAATGCATGAGGGGTGACTGGTTTTCTGGTATAGCTCGTGTGACGTATCCTGGTAGCTCGTGTGAGGTCCTTTAGTAACCAAAATCACCTTTTCACTATGTTGTTTGAATCCTTACGACGTCATTTTTTTAATGTTGAGGTGACATATTGTGGAGGATGCGAGATGGATTGTCGGTGGGGCTTTTTTTTCAACCTCTCATTTTCTTTATTTCATTTCCTCATAATAATACTTTTCATTCAAAATTTTAGAGTTTTCCTCTTAATTATTAATATTTCAACTTCGGTATATATATTTTTTTATTCTTAAATTTTATTCAAAATTTAATCATTGATGATTTCATCGTCGATATTATTGTTCGAACAATATCAACATTAAACCAAAAATTGTATTTGTTAAGTAAAATTAATTTTTTTTTTAGTATTGCACGGAAAGAGAACAATATTATATTGAATGGTTGGACTTCCACTAGGAAATATACTTAGTTAATGGATCCTCGTATTAAGGAAGCCCTTCTCAACATGGTTACTTCGAACTTGATGAGCCCGCGTTGAAAGTGGATATTTGTGCCTCATGATTCAATCTGTGGTAGGCAACTTACGATGTGCATTTTTATCCAAGACGAAGTTGGATTTTTCACCTGTGCTATTGTAAATCAACTCTATATTTTTATACTGATAAAAAAAAAATATCTATTCTAACTTTCATGTTATCTTGTTTTCTCTTTTTAATTTTCATAATCATGTTAAAAATATTTTCAAACATGTTGTTTTCAATATTTAGTATTTGAAGATACGAGTAACCTTGAGATCTAGAAGTAAATGAGAAATATATAAGTTTTCCATATACGACAAAAGTCCTTCCCAGATAGTTTTGGATTTATAACGAGCATGCTCATATGTCTTGATGCGAATCTCGTGATCACGTGGTTATGCAACACACAACGAAGAATGAGATCGGATCCCGAAAAGCCCAAATAGGTCTGATAGGAGTGTGACACAATGAAAACCTATCCCAAAATACCAGCACTATTGGAAGGAGTAGAATGATGACATGAAGCTAGTTAATCTTCGATAAGTCGGATGCAGTTCGTTCAAGAACTAAAGAATGCAAGAATCACTCTTAAAAATAAACTGAAAAGTTTAGAATTAAAATTCATCAATGACTGCCGAAATTATTCCTAACATGAGTTTAAATAGTCTTTGAAATACTAACCCTAATGGACCCCTTATGTGAACTTAAATGAAGTCCACTCAAAATTGATCAAAACCCCCAAATTAAAAAGTCCATGACTTAATCAAAATAAACCTTGAATCTTAGCCAAAAACAAAGTCTTCATTTAAACCTAAACAAGCCTTAGACTTTAGCTAATAAAATTAAAAAAAAGTCCATCCGTCCTATTTATAACCTTCCATCCAGCCCTTTAATCCTTGTTGGTATTTCTGGACTGATTCGCATCATGTTTTGTACTTAGTTAAATATTTATTCTTAAGGTAGTACAACATGTAAAAGTTTAGACACATGTCAATACTTTAGAATATTAGGTTGAGATGTTTCATCATGGATTTAATAGTATAGAAGTTTTTTCAGCCTATTTCTTTTAGATAAATAATTTTATCATAACTGACCTCATTCAATCCATAATTTATCTTGATGGTCAACACTTGTGCAGAAATTGATGATTTACTATGATTTATATACTTAACCTATAATGGTTTGTCGAACTCTTTTAAGATATCAAAAATTCTGATTATGTCTACACTTGGTTCTTTATCCATGAATGAATATTCACCTATATAACCCGACTTCATTCTCATCATATTCATAATCATATTTCTGCAAGGATTATTGTTCTCATATACAACTTCATATATATTGCTTTTAGCTTTTTTTAATTTAATTTTTCACTATAATTATACCAATATATACCGAGAAAATATTCTCATTAGTGTTAATTGCGAGATATAGTGAATGACTATTTCATCAGTAAAGTTCATCATAATCTACCAATAAAAAATTATCATTAGTATTTGTATAATAATCTTAAATCATTATCAATTATTTACATAAATTCAATCTCCCAAACATATATCAAAATATTCAAAACAATAATAAAATTGACAAAATATAAAACATATCCATTATATAAGTCATTGTTTATTTCATTACAAAACACTTAAGTCACAAACTCAAAATCAATTTTATCAAATAACAAATAGATAGAATTTTTTAAAATCTCAAACAAACTTTAACATGTAGAAATAATACATTCATACAACAAATTTTCATTAGAAAAGAGTTATAAACAAGAAAACACAAATAAACCACATATACTACAAAAAGATGCAATAGAAATAATATTTCAAAATTAAGTTAAAAAAAAAGGAGATTGTTTATCTTTCTTGATGTGGGGAATCCTAAAAATAATCAAATCAGAATAGGGGTGCTTATAAATTGTGCTGGGGTGGTTGGATTTGTACTAGAAGGTTGATTTGTGATATGATAAAAAAGATGAAGGGTATACTATTTTTTTTTTTTTTTTGTAGAGAGCTAATAGAGGAAGAAGAATAAATGGAAGAGGGGAAGAGGGGAGTTACTCACTAGGCCATAACCTAAATATTACTAATGGATTTACATATAGGTTTTATTGACACGTTTATTATATTGATAATTCTATCTGTATAAATGACATGTGAGTATAGTTTTTAGGTTTTTTAATTTAATTTTTCACTATGATTATATCAATATATACTGAGGAAAAATTCTCATTGGTGTTTACTGTGAGATATAGCGAATGATTATTTCATCGGTAAAGTTCATCATAATCTACCGATAAAAAATTATCGTTAGTATTTGTGTTTGTACATATTTGTTAATTTTATGTGAGTGGTATGTGTATTTGAATTAAATGTGAATGAAGTTTCTATGTACTTTCTTGATATTTCATAAGATTAATGTAATTTAACTTTCAATCTAAGAGGAACCTTAATGAAAATTGATATAACCATTGAAAGAAAACTAATCTCATTATAAATTTCAACTGATACATTAATACACGAAAACTAATTATAGTTTTTGTTTCGGTACTATCGGTGTGTGATCTAAATTAGCTGACGAGTCTTAGTGCAGCTGAAAGAACATAAAATTTCTCTTTTTGGCAAGATATGTCAAATGCTGTCTTTTTTTCTTCTTCTAATGCGCACCACAGAAGAACCTAACAAATCGTACGAGAATTCTAATCACTCCGCTTTACTTTCATCCTAGGTTTCATTTAAAATAAGAAAGTTGGGTGAAGCCAGTTAATTATCACATGCAGAATCGAGGGCTCGTAATTTGATTATAAAAAAAAAAAACAAAGAAAGAAAGAAAGAGAAAGGGTTATATTCGTTTTATCTCATTATTTAATACACAGATGACTTAATAAGGAGGTCAGCTAAATGAACAGGGTTTTGGTGAAGCAAGCAGCTGGTGTGAAACCTAGCCAGCTTTTCCTCACTTCATGTTGTGTGTGTGTGTCCAAATAATTGAGAGTTTCGAAGACCATTTCTGGCCTCTAGTTTGCTCTTCATTTTCAACCCTAAGGATGCCAACTGTGAATCGAACTTTAAAATATGAATCAAAACAAAACCAGCACCAGCACTGCTCTCAATAAGCGCGCAATCAATGTTTCCTGGCAGTAGCAGTAGAGTGGAGAAGAGCTGTATACCTAACAATGTGTGTGTTTATATAGAAAGTTAGTTGGGTTGGATTGCTCTCCCATATATATATATATATATATAGCTTGTTTGAAAGCAACTTTAGTTTTATCGTCACTCAGTTTTGTCATCTAGGGCTCTTTTAATTAGTATCCACTTGATCACCTCACCTTAGTATAAGCAAGTGGGAGCCAATCTTGCTTGTCATTAAGTTGTAATGGGCATGCAGCTTTCCTGGTTTAGAACTTCATCCCACTCTTTTTGACGGTTTGGATTTGAGATTTATCATAAAGTTGCCCTCCTATTGGAAACAGACATGGCTGCTTTTTGCTGGTTTAAATCATATGATGCTGTGGGATCCAATAATTCAAACAATCAGAATCTGTCACGTTTGAATTGTTATAATGTTTAATTACTATTGATGCAAATCCTATATATCATGGTTCCTTTGTTGATCGATCGATGTAAGTATTATTGATTTTAGCCGGGAAGAAACTAGTTTTGTAAATAATTAAATTATTTCGAAAGGTTTCTTTGAAAACATGATTTATTTCTTGTAAATATAGAGTGTTGTATATATAAAAAGCTTCTTATTCAATATTAAAAAAAGATATTAATCAAGTGTTAATATAATAAATATTGATATTGAATAATAACTAATAATAACAAGAATAGTGAATTCACACTTGTAAGGTTGAGCATGAACTCTTATCTTTTGAACTCGGAAATGGGAAGCAGTTTTTCAATCTCTAAAATATGTTAAGAGAGTTTGAAATGATTTTTTTTTAATATTTTCCATGATTCTTTTTTGAAGAGATATGTTTTGTCAACCATGATTCTCTCCCCTAATTATCTCTCCATGATTTCCTACCAATATTCCCTTGTACAACATACGTTACTAGACAATCATTATATGCAGTAATTATATTTCCTTATAAGCATAAGAGACAACCTTGTATTACCTGTATTAAAAAATTTTCTATTCTTGTAATCTGCTATTTAAGATGAATAATACAACAGAGAAAGACAAGTTAGCTTTTTTACATGGTATCAGAGTCTTAATGACCCAGCGGTTATGAGTTTAAATCTCACAATTCTTATTCTCTTTGATAAAAGTCAAGCACAAGGTAGAGTGGGTCTGTGTGCAAGTTTCAAACCTAAAGGGTTTTCACTTAAGGGGGTGTGTTAGAAAATAATATAAATTATATTATGAAAACTTACCTAACAGTTTGAGCTTTTAGGTGAGATAATTCCTTAACATGGTATCAGAGCACCTAAAGGTATCAGCAACAATGGAGTCTTTTAGCTCTTTGATCTTACTTGTGTCCAATTCTAATTCCAATTCCAATTCCAATTCTCTTGCCACCCAATCCTTTTCTCCTTATCTACCTGATATTTCTATTAAGCTAGCTTCTACCAGTTACCTTTTGTGGAAAGCTCAAGTAGTTCTTGTCTTGCGTGGCAATGGTCTTCTTGGTTATGTGAAAAACCAGATTATTTGCCCATCACAAACCATCATTGGTGATAATGGTGTGTCTCAAACCAACCCAACAGTAGCTACATGGCTGCGCACTAATCAGTTGATCTTTGGGTGGATCAATAGCTCGCTGATCGATGGTCCCTTTCCCAAGTCATTAATTGTGAATCATCTCATGATGCTTGGCATGTATTGGAGACTTTATGGCAGTCATACTCCAGATCATCTATAATAAATGAAAAGTGAGTTGCAGTCACTCAACAAATTCAGCTTTTCTTTAGAAGATTATCTGCACAAGGCCAAATCTTTAGCCTTATCTCTATGAGGTGTAGGCAAGGCAATGGATGATGATGAGCTCATCATATGCATTCTTTGAGGCTTGGGATCCGAGTTTGATCCTATAGTAGCAGCCTTAAATGCCAGAGATGTTTATCCATCCCTTGAAGGAGTTATCGGTAAATTAAGGGATTTTGAGATTCGTATTCAAGCAGCACGAGTAATCTCTCCTAATGTTGCATTCTACACAAACCGTGGCAGAACCGGTACAAAGTCACGTGGAACTCATGGTTTTCATGTTCGTCGCACTGCATAAAACCAAATAAGTTCACAATATCAAAAGAGAGATGTTCGTTCTGCACGTTCAACTAAAGTTAATCCTATAACTCGTTCTCAATTTACTAATCGTGGTTGACACAACACTGGTAGAAGACAAGGAGGCATAACATGCTTTCATTGTGGGCCCTCCAATCATAAAAAAGATGGTTGTTTTGCCAAAAAAAAGAAACAGAACAATTCAAAGCATTTGCAACACTGCACGTTATTGATACTACAAAAGAAACTTGGTACCTGATATTGGAGCAAATCATCACATGACATCTGATACAAGTGAGGTGTAAGGTATTCATTCTTATCTTGGTAATGACTCTGTTATGGTTGACAGTGGAAATTGATTGCAGATATCTGGTATTGGACGGGTTTCATTGCTTACTACTAAAAGCTTCATAATGTTCTTATCGTCCCTGAAAGTAAAAAGAAATCACTATCTGTCTCTCAGCTTACAAAGGCTTGTTTAGATTAAGCTACGAGCTTTTAAGTTTAGGGTTTTAAGTCAATTTTGAGTGGACCTCTCCATATAAGGGGTCCATCATGGTAACTTTTTCAAGAATTATTTAAACTCATGTAAGCTGAATTTTGGTAGGCATTGATGAATATTAATTATGAACTTTTTAGTTTTATGTGTGAGAGTGATTCTTGTATTTTTTTAGTTCTTGAACAAACTGAATATGACTTATCAAAGATTAACTGGCTTTGTGACATCATTTTATTCATTCCAATAATGTTGGTGCCTTAGAATAGGTTTTCATTGTGTCACACTCCTATCAGACCTATTTTGGTTTTCCGGGATAAGATTTTATTCTTGGTTGTGGGTTGCATGACCACGTGATCATGAGGTTCGCATTGTATACTCTTCATATGGATGTGTGGGGACCTATTTCAATCTCCTTTTAGGATGAGTTTTGATTTTATCTACTTATTGTTTATGAATGTTATTGGTATGTATGGTACTTTCCTATGGCTCATAAATCTGATATCACTGCCATATTTCCAGCATTCAACAAATGACTAACTAGTTCAACACAAATATAATAACAATTCAAAGTGATGGTGGCGAGGAATTTGTCAACCAAATTTTAAGGGACTATTTTGCATCGATAGGCATTATTCACATAGTCTCTTGTCCAGGTACACTAGAGAAAAATGGCTTTGCTAAATGTATGCATCAACATATTATGGACATTAGTTTAAAATTACCGTCTCATGCCTTTGTTTCTCCACAAATTTGGACAGCCGCTTTTACAACTGCAATATTCCTTATCAATCAACTTCCTACTTCTGTTCTTGGTAACAAGTCTCCTCATGAACTTGCTTATGGATCTCCACCATCCTATACTCTTTTACGAGTATTCGGATATGTATACTATCCACTACTTACTCCTTTTGGAAGATCAAAACTGGACTACAAATATGTCCATTGCGTGTTCAAAGGATATTCTGCACATCACAAAGGTTATCAATGCCTTCATATGCAAATTGATCACATATATATCTCTAGACATGTGAAATTTGATGAACTCACATTTCCTTTTAACCTTACTCACCAGTCCTGTAAACTAGATTTTTATGCTTTCAAGGTTCGTGCTCTTCATAAGCCTCTTCGCTCTACTACTTTGCCATCTATTCCATCAGATCCTCCACTTGCAGCTGCTACTCCTATTCATGATCTATCGTGCCAAGACAGTCCAACATGACCTCCTCACACTGCTATTCAAGACAGTCTAGGTTTATCTTCTGAAGTCATTGAAGCCACTTTACATCCTGTACCGTGTCGTATACATCCTATGATCACACGAGCTCAAATAAAATCCCTTAAGCTTAAGGTTTTTTTTGTCCTTCAAGCATTCTATTCTTGCATGTTTTCTAGAAGATCTTGTAACCCAACCACAAGAGCCTCGAACATATAAGCAAGATCTTAATGATCCCAAATGGAAGCGGGCTATGCAAGGTGAAATAAATGCTCTTCATAGTAATAAAACATGGACTTTAGTGCCCCGCACATCTGACATGAACTTGGTTAGCAGTAAATAGGTGTTCAAAATCAAGAACTGTTCTGATGGCTCCATCGAACCATACAAAGCTCGCCTAGTGGCCCGTGGATTCACATAACTTTCTGGTCTCTATTATGATGAAACCTTTAGCCCAGTTGTTAAACATGGTACCATCCGATTAATTCTTACCATTGTTTTATCGAAAGGATGATCCATTGCAAAACTTGATGTAAGTAATGCTTTTCTCCATGGTGATCTGCGAAAATATGTGTTTTTATCTCAACCACTAGGATTTAAAGACTCTTCTCGCCCTCATCATATCTATCAACTACATAAAGCTATCTATGGTTTAAAATAGGCTTCAAGAGCATGGTACATTAAGTTTAGTACCTATATTTAGCAAATGGGTTTTCATCATTGTCCCTATGATCAATCCTTGTTTTTTTGATGTCAAGGTTCAGATATTATTATACTCTTAATTTATATTGATGATATTTCTATAACAAGGAACTCTTCTTCAACAATCCAAACTCTTGTTTCCTATCTCTCAGCTGCCTTTCACATGAAAAATCTTGGTGAAGCTCATCTCTTTTTGGGGTTTCAAATCAAACGTGCACAGTCAGTTATCACTGTCACTCAAACATGTTATTTACTCTCTCTACTTCAGAAGTTTGGCCTAGACAGAGCAAAACCAATTGCCACTCCTATGGCCTCTAGAATGTCATTAATTGCTAATGAAGGAGTTCTCCTCACTAATCCACTCTATTATCGATGCTTTGTTGGTCCCCTTCAATATCTCACTTTGACGCAACCTAATATTTCCTTTGTCATCAATAATGTTTGTCAGTTTATGCAAAATCCTCTTGACACTCATCTCATTGCCATTAAATGTATTTTCCAGTACCTTAAAGGTACTCTTGATATTGGTTGTCATAACCTCATTTTGGGTTATTCCCCAAATTTATCCAAAAATAACAAAAACTAAAATAAAAAAGGTTGGCATCAATAAAAAATCAAGGTGAAAAATTTGTCATTTTCAAGAGCTCAAGCGGATCTTTTTTATGCCTAGAAATGAAGGAAAATACAGATTCAAGGCTAAAGTAATTTTATTGGATACATTTGCATAGAAATTAAGTCGAAAGATATAATTGTATTTTTTTGGGTTAATTTGATTTAATCGTTGGCCAAGTTAAAAGTGTAATTGTGTTTGAGAATTAATTTAGGGTCCAATTGAAGGATTTAATTAAGTACAAGGATTTAATTATACTTTAAAATTGGTCAAATTAATTTTATTAAGGGCTTAGTCAATAAGAAATCAAGTTCTGGAATTTAATTCGGGCTCAATTGATGAGAATGGAATCTTCAAAGACCGATTTGAATTTTTTTTCAAGCCAATTATGCGAAATCAGGGACCAAATTGAACAAATTGAGAGTGTAATGGTTGATTGAGGGTTAAATCGTGCAAATCAAAAATCAAGGACCAAAGTAAAAAAAGGCGAGCAAAGTCAAGGCTAATATTAAAATTCTGACGAGGGTATAATTGCATAAAATCATAAGTTTAAAGCCAATTAGGGGTGCATTAGAACAATTGCAAATTCAGGGACCTAATCACATTTTTACCCTCCCAAACCAAACTTTTGTCCAGAAAATCGTGAAAATTCAAGCTTGGCCATTTTAGAAGAAAAAACTTGCCTGTTTCCTTCATTCTCCTCGTGAAATGAACGAGAATTGCCCTCTCGGTTTGTGTTGCTATGGCTTGCTTCTCCCTTGCTTGATAACAATGCCTTGCTGGATAACAACGCCTCTGAAAGTTTATTGATAGTTTCTTCTAGTTGATGCATTTTTCCAGTCATGCTCATCTCCATTCTCTATACTCCTTCTTGCACTCCACCGAGCCCCGTCTCCAACATTTCAATTCGTTCTTTGTTAGTTGCCATTTAAACCAGCTCTGATACCAATTGATAAGGTCCCAATCAAAAGCTAATTTGAAATAGCAGAATGCACACTGGTTCTCTTCGGGTGAAAACGTACCACAAGATAATTTTATGATAGAAAAAAATATTGTCCCTCCTTCCTTTCTTTCCAGCCTTATTATAAGGACCCGTTAGAACGGTTACAATATTTAAATTACTGCAACATTAGAACAGAATAAATACTGAATGGAAACTAATCAATATTTCGGATATACAGCCAAAATATCAGGACCCGTTATAACGGTTACACTATTTAAATTACTGCAAAATAGAACAAAATAAATACTGAATGGAAACTGAATAAAAACTTATGCTTGTTCTTGCACTTGCCTTTCACTGCAAATCACTATACTTGGGATTCGGTTTTGTTGCTCTCTCAAATCTACGTGGAGGTTTATCAGAATTGAATCAAATCATAAACAAAAACCCTTTTGAAAAGTTCATAATTAATTAGAATATATGGATATGTTGCTCGACAAAGAGAAGTGCCGCGATATATCAGTACTGCTAACCAGCAACCATCAATTCTTGGACAGCTAGCGTACATGTGAAGATCCGGCCACCAGACCACCCATTTTGGCTATACAGTGGCTTCCATATTCTTTTATGGCTATGACTTCCATCTAGTTCTTCACCATGGCCTGCTGAATCGTAGCAGAGGATACTGATAAGAGTTGGGTATTTTCAACCTCACCTAGTCTGATTGAATTGGATTTTTACCTGGTTTGACAAATGTCAAAATAAGAGATAAAAAACCTATTCAATTTTATTTGCGTCGAATAGATGAAGGGTTTATCCAATCCTATATTTTTACTACTTTTTAGTTATTTTTATTAATGTTTAATTTTTAAATATGTATATATGATGATGATAATAATGATGATGACGATGATAATGATTGGAAACATATAATATTATTATATTAATGTCATTTAGTATTATATATTGTATTTCTATATTAAATATTAAGTGATATATGACATATGTTAGTAAGTGATGTACTCTACATGATATAAGGTCATTTAATGAATGATAAAAATATAATTCAATAACAAAATGGTAAATCATTCTAGAAATGGTATAATTATAATTGTTTTTTGTTTTTACTATAAGTGATGGCAATGTTGTGGGTATCTGTTCAGAAAAAAATATCATAACTTATTTTACACTTGAAATATTCATAACTTTTTTTTGTTCATATCTTCATTCTTTATATATATGTTGTTTTGGAAAAAAATATTATTTGTATTCCTTACACTTGAAATATTTATCACTCTACACATGATTTATTCATATCAATTTTTTTATTCTGATCTTTATTTATTTGTAATTTTTTTCTTTTTTAGATATTAATTAATATGGCATGCAAGCCATTTTTTAATAAAATAATTTCCTGATGATAATTTTACCACAACGTTTTTAATATAATATTGGTGGAGATTCATTTCTCTTAATATTTTGCGACCCTTTTTTCTTATATTATTTTGATATTTATCAAATGAATCTACAAAAGATCATCCAACAAGCTTCAAGATCTTATATATATAATCAACACAGTGTCTAAAAAGAAAATGAAGGAGATGGTTTGCCAAACAGATACTCGCTAAGAAAAAGTTGGAGCACATGATTCTGCAAAGCAAGGCCATATTATACACAGTAGGACCCTGTGAGCATGGACTTTCTACGATACGATCAGACAAGAAGATTCTCAAGCCAAACTTGTTATATATTCACATAAATTTTATCCAAAAACGTCAAACCCTTTTCACCTCACATTTCCCTACATGGGTTGCTTAATTTGCTTATGGAAACTCGGTGGGGACGCCAGACATTATTGAGATAATGGGGAGCAGAAAAAGATGCACCTTTGATAGGATATTTGGAAGATGGAGGAGAAATGGAAGTGGATTAAAAAGGCTGTTTGTGCAAGATATGGGGATTGGAAGATGACAGTTAAACCTACATGGATTTGATTCGTTTAAATTGTGTCTGGGCTTCCATTACAAGTTTATCTGCGACTCTTGAATCTCGATACCTCTCTGCTCTGAAATCCCGGTACAACACCCGTACGTGCTCAGCTTTTGAAACTGTTCTTGGAGAAGACCATGATTTCTCTTCCATGACTTGAGTTGCCATGATTTTGGTAAATATTAAAAAGAAAAAAAAAAAAAAAAAAGAGGAAAATTACCTAAAACCTCAATAATAACAGTTTTGTCCTCTCTTTTAAACCGTCGTATTCTCTTTTTTGTATAGAGGAAAAAAAATGTGTTTCAAACCGGCAGCACTTTGCAACGATAGTACAGTTTACCCACCAAGTGATAAAATAATAACAAAAAAACAAAAATGCTCCTGTATACCTAGTGAAAAAGATAGTAGTGTTGTTCACTGTGCATCAGTAGCCTTGTTGACTGCATTATTCGTGTGAATAGATCGCAAGTTTTTTCATGTTTTACATTTCCATCCTTTCTTCAATGTTAAAATAGCTTCTTCTTTTTCTTTTTTCTTTTTTAATTATTCAATTAGATTTCTTTCATGTTGCATGCTTTTGCATGCACGAAGTGGGATATTCTAAATTAAAAATCAATTTGTAGAATATGACTTTAGGTTGTTGTTAAAAATAAATAAAAGGAGGTTTAAATTTAATAAAAAAAATAAAAATAATAGACCCAGTTTAGATTTTGGCGTGGAAAACTTAACTTTGCTCCATATTATCTTAGCACTTCATATTATGATTCTAAACCTTTTATTTTCTAGTCTTTACATGTTGAGAGAAGAAAGAAAAAGTTTCCAGGAAATAAAAATGATTGAATGATCACATTCCGAATTCTAGCAATCAGAAGAAGAAAAAACAATCTCGGTGTCGATTCATTTTTTTTTCTATTCATTTCTCTCTCCAAAAGCCCTTGAAATCTTAGCCTCACCTTATAATTAAAATTGTTTCTTTCTTTATATATAGCCAAACCAAATTTTAGATTGTTAACCAAACCATATTATTTCTTGTCCCTCTCTTTCCCTTTCCCTTCACTGGTCTTTGTGCTCTCCTCTCTTCCTTCTGTAAATAACTAAACCCAATTAGTCATCGATCATTTCAACTACTACATATTTTAATATGCAATATAGTATGGAAACTAATCGAAATCATAAAACCTTCATTTAGATTTAGACATTTTTTTAGAATAATATTGGGTCGGAGATATAGGTGTTGCTTGCAAATTAATATTTTGATGGCTAAATCAATATAGTGTTTAAAGAGTTTATATATATATATATAAAGAAAAATATAGAGAAAGCATTTGTAGATATATAGTTGTGAATGAGAATAGGGCCTCCTTTTCTTCTATTTACCTTGTTTATATAGCTTACCTCGAAAAACAAAATAGCACGAGTAGCTCATTACAAATTATAGATAACTGAAAAAGACATAGCTATTCACATGTATGTTTTATGCAGTAATAACTAAATGATGTAGATGAGAGTGGTTCATATGGATAGTTAATATGAATAATAATAATAATAAATTAAAGAGGAGAAAAAAAGAGAGAAAACCAAATTGTATAATTAAACCAAGCCCAAAAGGAGTCACATTGAGCTCAATATAAGCTCGATTAGGTTTGAGATCACTACAAATGAAAATCAAAAGGATTCAATCGTAGCCTAGGTGAAATCACTAAAAATCTCATTCTTATATGAGATGAACAAATCTATTTTAGCCAACAAAAAATGGGTTTAAAGGAGGAGAAAAAGAAAAGGTTGGCTATATTTCTTTTTAATTTTATTTAATCTAAAAACGTTGTCATTAAATATAATATGATGATAATTTTATAATTAATTCAATTTTTTATTGACTTATGTGACCTATTAGAGTAAGGGTGTCTAATGTTATAAACTTGTAAATTTAATAAATATTAAATAAAGTATAATTTTCCCTAAAAGTGTTTTACAAAATATCTCAACTCCAGTTTCCTATTCCTCGCGACCTGGCTATTATACATGGTGAGACTGATGATAATTAGCCTCAGCCTGGCGGCTGTACCTGCTTTTCAACCCACCATCTAACCCAACTAATTTAATATCACTCTTGTTGTTTTCATTTTTATATAAATTAAAGGTTGCCCAAACAGGAACCGAAGAACAGAAGGGAGGACAAAAGCAGACCCAGCCCACTACAATCCCTATTTTTTCATTTCACTGTCGTTCTCCTCCATCATTTCACTTTTCCTTCAAAAGACAGGGCGATATTTCACATCCTCACGTTTGGGGAGAAAGCAAGAGTAACACCTTCACACAACTTGACATCGAGTTTTAAAAATCAAAGCAATAGGATTCCACAAAACCTGAGTTTCAGTTGTGCCCTAATGCCAGTGAGAAATGAGAAATCAGTCCAAGTCGCTCTAAGTCACTGAAAAGAAAGCATGAAAAGAAGAAACGGCATCACTTCAAAGCAGTCAGATATAATCGACCAATTTGTAGAACTTCCTTGCTCGAGCCTTTTGGGCACAAATTAACAATGAATTCACGAGTTACTGAAAGGCAAGCCCACCACCAAAATTGGCCACTGTTTAACAGAATAAAGAAATTCACATTTGTATGACGGTTACTATCCTGTCCAAAGTAAACAAAGCCACAAAGAAACAGAGAGAGAGACAGACAGAGACAGAATCAGTGCCTTGTGGGGGGGTTCACTTTACAGATCAAAAGCACATAGAGCTTTACAAATTTAATGAATTACTAGAAAAGAATAATCAATCAGGGATAGAAGACCGAAATGCAGCACAGAAAATTCAACCACATTCCTCTTGACCTAAATCAATTAACCGTTCCTTCAACTACAGAGATGGAGGGGGGAGAACTTGACTGTACCTTCATGGCATTTTATAAGCTCACTCACTTAGGTTGCAGTTTCGAAGGTACGGATGATCATACTTGATGTACTTCGTCCAATATGATCGATATTTAGTCATTGCTAACTCCAGCCAAGGCTTCATGTTACCGTTATAGTGGACAACAGCTGCACTTTCAATTTCTGACCTATCAATGCTAGGATTATAACCCAGTCCGAGAACATGCCATGTCTTCTCAAGAGGATGTGTCAAATTATAAAATGTAATCAGCCCTGGAGGCAATGTCCCGAGCTTCCATAGTACCCTATCTTCATTCTGCAATTAAGAAAAATCAATAACAGAAATCAGAATACTATATTGCACAGCAGTTACTTCACGATTATCTAAAACAGAGCATGTTCACCTTTTAGTCCATTCAAACAGTAACAAACAAAAACTGTACCCACTTGTCTCTACTTCGATGGATGAAGAGGAAAAATAGTCAATTTTGGTTGAAAATATAATTTGCTAAAGCAGTGCCAAAAATATGTAATGCAGGTTTTAAATAGACAAGTTTCTCCACAACAAATAATTTTAAGGATGTTATGAACAAAAATAGCATGAGTAGTAAGCATCCAACAAAGCACGCATAATACTAGGGTTTGAACTACTTACCATGTTTTGCCACTTGTGGTATATTCCTGTAATATCCTTCTTTTTCCACACCTTAAGATCAAAAATATTCATTCCATATGCCCACCCACAAGCATTTGGATCAAAGTTTCTGGCAATATGAGGATTTGAAAAGTTAAGGTACTTGTCAAACCGGTGAAAACTTTCACCACAGGTTTCCACTGCCCCATTCACTTTTCCATGTAGATCCACTGACCACAATTTAGTTAAATCCTTCTGCACAACAATGTCATCATCAAGAAACAGGATCTTATCCAACTTGGGATAGACCTCTGGGAGATAGAACCTCAAATGGTTAAGCATTGAAAGATACTTAGGGTTCCGATACTTCAGATTTGAAGAGCCAGATGAGAGAGAAGTTGGATGATTTGCTTTGAAGTAATATTCTTTCATCGCAGCAGATTCAAGCTGACGCAGAACTGGGCAGTAGGAGGAATTAAGCCACTTGAATTCATCAACATTTTCAACATGGATAGTAGCCTTTCTGGGAGGATTCAGTAGAAACCACATATTCATCGCTCCAAAGTTAAGTTTATCAGTAACAAGATGAAAGACATGTTTGGAAGAATCCTGTAGGAGCAACCAAGAAGCATATTAACAGAACAAGCAGCTAGCATCCAAATCACAGAAATGAATAGAGTTTGAACCAAGAATTTCTTCAGAAAAAGAGTTGGTTGAGGAATAAATTCTCAGAGGAAAAATAGCCAAGGAATGATTTGATTTTTTTCAATTTGGGAAATGAACATTATCAATCTCACAAAAAAAAAAAAAACTGCATCACCTTGGCATTTACGATGGTTGAGTTGACAACAACTGATGCAGCCAAGACATTGTCAGAGAAGAGAGCATAATGGTAGAGATTTGGATTTTCCAAATTCTCACTTCTAGGAAACTTTCTCTTCTCAAGAGGAAGGAGATAGTAATCAATTGTTAGGCGCATAGACAAGCAATGGATTCCATTTGGAACTGTTTTGGCGGCCAACTGACTAAGAAATGTGCTCTGTTTTTTCAAGCTCCTAACTTGTTCATCTGCAGTTTGAAGCATTGCTCTCAGCTTTCCAGTCACCAACTTGCAGTCATACAGTTGCTCTCTTGCTCTTGACAGAACTTGGCCCATAGCTTTCATCTTCTCAGGTGCACTAAACATAAATCAAGTATGCAACATAATATACTTTTCAAGAGACTGCCATAACCATCAACATGAAATAAGAAAGAGCTGTAGATTATAAAGCACAACAAAGGACAGTAACAACCAATACTGTTCTACCTCGGATTTAGATCAGAATCCACTGATGAGTCTGCCAGGACACGCTGACTCTCTTTGATCCAGGTCTGAAGTTCCTGTAGCAAGTCAAACTTGCTTTTCATCTTTGCAATAGTTAAATACACCCTTGCCATTATCATCTGGTCACGCATTAAGCGTACTGTTGAATCAGAGTTCTCATTATCCATTTCTTTCCTCCATATACTGTATTTGCCCAAAACAGCACCATCAACTAACTTTGAGCGTTCAATGGCAGCATTTTCAAGTCTAGCAATCGCTTCGTCATCTTGGCGCAGTAACTGCGCAGCACGCTTTTCACGCCGTTTCTCCCTCAATTGCTGCATAAACTCTCAAGGGAAACATAATTTACAACTCAGAAAGCTATCTAAGCTATACATAAATTGATTACTCCAATATTCTCCTAGTTCAGGGCTATGGATCTTAAGGGAAGTAAGGAAAGGAATAAGAGTAACCAGGTAATGCATCCAAGAAAGATAATTACCCTACGAGCTAGATTTGCAGGTGAGTCACCAGATCGAGAATCATCATCTGCAGGGGACAGAGAGAAGACGACCAGATTAGCACTTAAGCAGAACCATATGAAAATATCTGGTAAGAGAATCTTATCTACCAGAAATGTTGTCGTCTCTACCATTAGGTGCTTCATGCTTGAACACGGTAGCTTTTTGGTTTGCCTTTGAAAAAGTAAGAGAACCCAAACTTAAAAAATAATCAGCAATCACAAGTTGACACAAAACTTACAAACAATTGTGCATACAACATAGTATTTAGCACCAGATTCAACCAAAGCATGACAGTCATGAGTCATCGTCACCTCAGAAGCAGCATTATCCTCGACTGAAGTATTATCTACTCCAGTAACTTTCCACGAGGCTGACAAATTGTTTTTTCTAAAAGAATCAAGACTCAAAGGTCCCAAATCAGCTGTGCTGGATGTGATCACATCAATGACCTAAAAAGAGACTTCTCTGATTAGCACATCATGTGATTGAAAAGTAAAACAAAAACCTATCGACCACCACATATATGTGTGCGTGCGTGTGTGAATAAAAATACACGAAATCTCCGAGAAAAATATGAGCAATTTGTAATTACCTCTTTTGAGAAAATCGATTTCACATGTTGCAAGGCCAGCCGTTCTCTCCAATTCAATTGCTACATCACCAACTTGTTTTTAGATTTACACAATGTGACACAGACAAGCAGATCATCACACTAAAAATAACGATAAAGAGAGGACAACAGTATCTACCTGCTTACCAGAACCAGCTGCATTCAAATTTTGATCTGCATAGTAACATTAATGAATGCGAAAACACCGAATCCGAAGCTTAATTAAAAAAGCACACTAGCTATTAACTCAATGCCACTAAAGTACCTAAGAAGTAATAAAATTAAAAATAATATTTCTTAAAAAAACTAAGAAATAAAATAAAGATCTGGTAAACTAACTTGTAGAAGAGCTTGTTATATAGAGTCCTCGACCGACAAAGAAAATCAACGGCGACAAAACGCAGAAGAATATCACGACTACAATCCGCAATCTAGATCGACCACGACGGTTCTTATTCATGCCGGAAATTGAAAATCCCCGCTTCAACGCCATTGCCTCCTATCAAAACCTATAGAAAAAACACATAAAAAGGAAAGAGAATGAGAAAGCGTGTTATTGAATGGAAATGCAATGATTGGATATTATTGTTATTATCATTAAGGAAAATGTGGTCAGATTATTATTATTATTTTTATACAAAAGGAAATTATCAGTACATGAGGAAGAGCAGAGGGAGAGCTTTAGATTTCTTTCAGTTCGCTGGGTATCTAATCTAATTTTCGTTTCTTAACGCGGGTGAGGAGACTGTAATTATTTCAATTTTTTCTCTCCATCTCGTATGTTGAGAAAGATTAAATAATAATAATAATAATAATAAGAGTGCGTGTACGACTACGATGTCGTTTTATCACGGCATGCTGGATCTTCCTTTTCTCTCTCGCTGGGACCCAATACCGACACTAACAATAGTTACAGCACTATTGTTTTTCAAAAAATTAGTACTTTTAATATAACCATTAATATTTATTTTATATAGGTAATAAAAAAAATATCACATCCTATCATGATATTTTTACCTAGATTTATTTTTTTCTTGTATTTATCTCTTCTAGAATAAATATTAGTAATTACTCTAGAAATAATATAAGATATTTTTTCTTCTTTGTTTTTTTTAGCACCGATAAATAATATTATTTATCACTTGGTATTTTCAAAAGATCTAGGTAAAGGTTCGGGTAAATAGTTGGTTATTTAATAGGAAAATTATAATTATTGTATTTATTTTATCTAAAACTAGTATTGTTATTTATTTAAAATAACATGTGTTTGTTATTTTAAGGATTGTCTAAACCTAAGATTTTTATTTATTTATTTATATTAGAAAATAGTCTTGGATTTGGGCACACTTAATCCTCACTTTGATAAAAGACATATATTGAATCTAATATAAATATGCATTTTTACAATGGATCATTGACAGTGGTGCCACCAACCACATAGCCACCTCAGTTACTGATGAAGACATTACTCCTATATCCTCCCAAGTCACTTTGCCAAATGGTTCCCATGCAAAAATTACTAGTATTGGTTCTACACATATCTCTAAGGATTTACATGTTCACGGTGTCCTTTGTGCACCCTCATTCCATGTAAATTTACTTTCAGTCAGTAAACTCACAACTGCTCTTAATTGTTCTGTCCATTTCTTTCCAACTTTTTGTATATTGCAGGACCTAGCTACGAAGAAGATGATTAGCCTGGGGAAGCAGAGTGAAGGGCTTTACTACCTTATGCCACAATCAGAATCACGTTTACCTACACCTCTCTCCTATCAAGTTGCTCTGTCATCAACAGCTTTATGGCACAACCTATTAGGCCATCCATCAAAACTACCCTCTCAGTTTTTGTCGAAATTAATTCCCTCTTTCACTTATGATTCATAGCATTCATGTGAAGTGTGTCCTTTGGCAAAACAAACAAGGTTACTCTTTCCCAAAAGTTCCATTCAAAGTATTAAAGCTTTTGAGCTCATACATTGTGACATTTGGGATCCACACAAAATCAAAACACATTCGGGTGCACACTATTTTTTAATCATTGTGGACGATTACACTCGCTTTACATGGATTTTCCTTATGAAATTCAAATCTGAAACACAAAGTTTGTTAAAATTATTTATCGCCTTTGTTCATAATCAATTCAACAGTCAAGTCAAAGGCATACGTAGTGACAATGGGATGGAATTTATCTCTTTAAAACCATATCTTTCCACGCATGGAATTCTACTCCAGAATTCATGCTCATACACACCACAACAAAACGGTGTTGTGGAACGCAAACATAGACACCTCCTAAATGTAGGACGTGCATTGAGATTCCAAGCAAATTTACCATTAAAATTTTGGGGAGAAAGCCTGCTCACTGCCACTTATCTCATAAACCGTCTCCCAACCCCAATTTTGAAACACAAATCACCATATGAACTTTTGTATGGAAAATTACCCACCTATCATCACCTTCGTGCGTTTGGATGCCTCTGTTATACCACCACTTTACAACCTTTGACAAAATTTTCACCGCACGCTCGTTGCTGTATTTTTGTCGGATATCTTTCCAACCAAAAAGCATATCGTGTTTACGATCTTATCACTCGACAATTCTTCACTAGTCGAGATGTTGTTTTCCATGAAAATACATTTCCATTTTCCATTCACACTCCAGAAGAACCACCTTCTCGAACATCTCTGCCCATCATAACCCCTGCATCTCATGACAACCCAATCCACCACCATTAATTCTTGCTCCTTTATCATACGAAAATCCTGCAACTATATCCTCTGACCCTCCCACTACAGAAACACTTTCATCACCCATACCATCTTCTCCACTATCACCTGCAGCTCCTCTTATTCTACGTCGCAGTGACAAACCAAGACAAATATTTGTTCTTCTTTATGATTTTCATTGTGGACAGGTTAGTACATCCACTCACTCTGCTTCCACGACCAAGTTATCTTCTTCACGGTCAAGTACTCAATATCCCTTATCCAGTTTTATTTCTTATCAGTATCTATCCCCTGCTCATCAAATATTTATCAACAACATTACCAGCACCGTTGAACCAAAAACATATGAGCAGGAACTTAATGATCCCAGGTGGTGTGAAGCAATGCATACTGAGTTCACTACACTTGAGAATCAGAAGACATGGTCACTCATTCCACTTCCCACTCATTGTCGTCCTATTGGCAGCAAATGGGTCTTCAGAATCAAATACAATTCTGATGGATCTGCAGAGCGATATAAAGCACGCGTAGTAGCCAAGGGATTTAATCAACAAGAGGGCTTTGATTATCATGATATCTTTGCCCCAGTTGCAAAGTTGACTACTGTGCGCTGTCTTCTTGCTTTGGTAGCAATATGCAATTGGCCACTATTTCATATGGATATTAATAATGCCTTCCTTCATGGTGATTTACATGAGGAAGTCTATATGACTCCACCTCCAGGACTTTGCAAACAGGGGGAGAAGGTTGTATGTAGGCTTCATAAGTCCTTGTATGGACTTAAACAAGCACCCAGAAACTGGTTTGCAAAATTCTCATACTCTATCAAAACGGCTGGATTCTCTCAATCGCACTCAGATCATTCCCTCTTTTTGCAAGAAAAAGGTGTTACTCTAATCATTGTCCTTATCTATGTAGATGATATTATCATTACTGGGAACAATGATAAAGCTATTCAAGATATTAAGTTGTATCTGCAACAACAATTTCACATAAAAGATCTAGGCAAGCTGAAGTTTTTTCTCGGAATGGAAGTGATCAAAGGGTAGAATAGTTATTTCTCAGAAAAAATACACACTGGAAATACTTGACGACGTTGTATTTCTTGGAGACTCTCTCATTTCATGGAAGACAAGAAAACAAAAAACAGCCTCAAGATCATCAGCCGAAGCTGAATACAGGTCAATGGCTGCTACAACATGTGAACTCACGTGGCTTTGAAGCATATTTAAGGACCTGCAAGTACACTTAAAGCTAGTGAAATTATTCTGTGACAATCAAACAGCACTACATATTGCTGCAAATCCAGTATACCATGAACGTACAAAGCATATCGAAATTGATTGTCATGTTGTGCGAGAAAAGATTCAAGCAGGACAAATCGTTATGAAATTCATTCCATCATATCTTCAGTTAGCAAACATATTCACAAAGGCCTTAGGAGGAGACAACTTCAAAAATTTAGCAGGCAAGTTGAATATTCTCGACATTCATGCTCTAACTTGAAGGGGAGTGTTGAAAAGATAAAGTCAAAGAATCTGCAGATTTCTATCCTCTGTAAAATAGGAATAGAGTCTCTGCAAAACAGGAAATATATTGCAGCTCTGTTAGAGTAGGACTCAGTGTCTTGTATCTCCTACTTTATAGTTAGAGTAATTGTATATAAATAGCAAACTGTAATTCTGCATATCAATATACACAGAACAATATTTTTCTGTCAAAAACTCTCCCTCTCGATACTCTTTTATTTCTCATCGCGCTCGCACAAATTAATTACCCAAGCTTAAAACAAATCAAACAAGATAGTATAGAACAAGCAAGGGGTCGATCCCATGAGGATGATTTAGTTATGATTTTTGTGCTATATGCTCTGCAATTGGGGGGGTTGGAAGTTGTCTAGGCTAAGCTAAAGCAAACTAAGAGAATATTATATAAATATGAAATTTATCAATAAAGCAAACCTTGGTCACAAGTCAACATCCACCTACAAAAATCAGAACTGATCATGGAAACGACACATCAATTTATATTTTGAATATTTATCTCTTCTTAAAATTGGTTCGTTAACGGATCTGCCGTATAACTTACCCTAACCATCAAACAACCACAGTGTTTGCACTAGTAATTTGATTCAATGACAGCATTAAAAACTAGATAAATTGATCAATTAACAAACATAAGTGTCTGCAATATATATTTAGTTTGATTGAATATTCTCCCTAAGATTAATAACGTAGATCCGCTACAATTACTAACTTAGTTGCTTCATAAGTTCATATATCACAACTCCTGTTTTGATATCAAACTTAGCAATAGATTGTCTACAACAATAACTTCGAGTCCGTTTTTAGCAATTAAATAAACAATCATCGGAAAATAAGCATAGGAGAACAAACATAGTCATTATATAAACTGAAAAATTGAGGTAAAAATAAATCTCACAGATCTTGGAATCTGAAGATTTCTATGTCCTTGCAACCAAGCAAAAGAGTCTAGTCTTACATGTTTATTGAACAACTAAATAAAAAGATGGAAGAAAACATGATTTAGGGTTTGGAGGAGGAAGATTTGTATTTTTTTTTTATGCTGGTCAAAAATTCCTTGCTCCTCTCTTCCTTTATATATACTTTGAAACCCTAGTATCTATTTTACAAAATAGTCCTTACTTAAGTTGGCAGAATTTAGTTGTCCCTTGTAAAATTCATATCTCATTTATATCACAACATTTTGATCTGAAATTTGGAGCGTTTATAGGTCTTTGAGTCCTCAATCCAAAAAAATTGGTTTTGCATCAATCGAACTTTTGTAGCTCGAGATATGAAAGTTGGAATGGACAAAGGTCAACATCGACAGACTGCAAGATTTGACTTTGAAGGATGCGATTCCCATGCTCTTCCTTATTTTATTTATTTTTACTTAGCATTCCATAAAGATATGGATATTAGCTTTTGAATGCCACTCACTTCATTTTGATGTCTAGAGCTTCCGCTCTGCACAAAACATCGACTGAAGGTCAAATCTATCAATCAGCTCCAATTACCTCCTTTTTGCATCTTTCATCCAAAAATGCTTTCAAAACATAAAAAAAAAAAGAATATCAAGGCATTTAATACACAAAACATATGCAAAACACTAGGTAAATATGGATGAAACTATTAAATAATATGGTCGCATTAGCTGTTAGCCTGTAGTTAATAAACCATTTGTTCTTTCTAAAATTGTGTTGCAGGGAAAAATATTTCAAAATGGATATTTTAGTTTGGTTTAGGAGCCTTGGAAGTCATCTCATCTTGCTTCCTTGGACATCGCTAATAGTAAGGCTGGTTGTCTCCTCTCATATGACCCAAATTTGAGATTGCCACTATGGCCATCTGAAGAAGCTGCTCGGAAAGGAATTGTGAGCATATGGAATGGAGCTGACATTATAAAGGTACATGTTTGAACAATATGAGACTTCGATGTGAAATATCATCTTTCATATCATGAAAATGAACAATATAGTGGAACAGTATTCATTTAAATTTGTAGAAAAGTGAGGAGGAAATTGAATTCTTAACTGAAGGTGCTGATCCGCAGGACGACAATGTAGTGTTAGAGAATTTTTTCCACCTCAATCTTAGGCTTTACATGTCACTGAAGGCTCAGATGGCTGCATATACTATACAAAGGATAGGATTGCCGATGTTAAGGATAATTTAAGCTCTCATTTGGTCTAAAACTCTAGATTCTCGGACATAGTGTCAGTGGAGTGTTTTAAGTTTGCTTCCAGAGACCGTGTAAATTAAGAATTGGCTGTTGTTTTTCATAACATGTATAGTCCCGAGTATAACGACATTCAGCTCCTTTTCTTCATGCCTAGTTGCACGAACTACTAACTTCTTTTCGAAACTTCTTTCAGGAATTCAAGGGAAAGGTTTCTTTCCTTAAAGTTGCAAAAAATGACAATTTCAAGGTTTAAACAATGGAATTAGGTAAAAAAATAGGTCAATTTCATGTCATTCTGATTTCATCACCTAGACTGTGAAAATTCAGTCACCTGGACTGTGAAAATTTTGGATGCTCTCTCTTAAGCATGTATGCCTCTGCCACTTGTTCTACATTACTTTCATCAGGGTTGATCTCTATCTACAGAATTTTTAATTTTTTTTAAAATATAATTTCTATATTTTTTTAAAAAAATAATTCGACTGGGCTTGTCCCAAACTAAATAGGCCAAAAGATCCAACCCTGCTGGACTTGGGTTGGGCTGAGAGCATGTCCAACCCAGTCAAAGAGTGTAAAAAAAACACAAAACGGTGCGCAGCGTTCTTCGTGAATTATTCACGAAGTTACTGTTCACATAACATATGAACAGTAACATGGCCGACTATGATGAGAGGGTTAACGGCTGGTACCAACGGGTAAAGGAGGCCGAGGTGGTTCTTCCTGTGGTGGCCGGGAGAATCTTTGAAAGGTCATGCGTTGCTGCTGCTGATTACGCCAAAGCTATGGGGAGATAATTGTGCCTAAGGAAGAGCTTATGGTGCTCTATAGTGAAGAGGAGAGGTGGACGGTGATGAAGGAGGAGCTTTTGGTGCTATTCGATGACAGCTGCTGCTGGAGAGAGAGGGTTGCATCCATGATTTCTAGTGAGAGAAGCCTGTGACCAAAATGGTGAGGGTGTTGCCAGTGGTCCTACCGGAGCCAAGGGTGGCTAGTATTGCTAAAAAAAAATTACGCACAACCATCGCCCTCTTCCTTTGTTATGCGCCAAAGTTTGTTAAGCCTATTTCTATTAATGAAACGCGGGCAGCACATAAAACAAAACGCAGCCAAAAGCATCAAATTTCTACTTCTTATAAACAGCGCTTCAAACGTATTTTTTATGTGTCCCACCATAATTAGAATTGTGGTTTTCTGATTATCAAACGGATACAAACTGTATTTTTCTTAAAATATAATTTGCACCGCATTACCAAACGGCCACTAAATTGTGTTTTGGTAATGGACTTTTAGCATTTTTGTTGTGTTGATATTAAAAATATTTAAATATATTTAAAAAAATATATATATATTTTTTAAAAAATCATGTAGCGCGCAATATCAAACACTCCTATAATAATCGATATACAAGCATGGCACACATGTTAGCCATTGCCATGTCTGAGGTAGAACAACTATCAAGAAAGCCATAGAATTCAACCGTAAATATTTAACATGGTATTTCAAAAATATTTTAAAAAAAATAAAATAAAAATTTATTTTTATTTTTATTTTTCATTTTAGATTAAATTTATTTGGAGTTTGTAAATCATTTTCATATGTTAATATCAAAAATAATTTTTTAAAATATATATATATATATTATTTTGATGTATCTTTAAACTAATCAAATGATTTAATTGTCCTAAAATGTCCAGAATGAAATGTTGTATGCTACAAGAATGAAGTCTCATCATCATCCCATCAAGCAACCAAACATTTGAAGATGCATACACAGCAATGATCGTGCTGTGTAATGGGGCATACAGACAGGCTTGAAGAAAATCTGTGGCAGAAAAATGCAGAGAGAAAGTCTATTGATATATATACCGAATTACAATTTTAGTTAATCTCCTTCGTGGTAGGCTAGTAGTTTTTTTGATAGACAGCATATAAAATGCTCTTAGAATAATAGTATTGCCTTGGTTGTCGCTTACGCAGATGCAATAAAGTTAAAAAGTCCAAGAAAATGAAAAGGTTGATCTCACAATATGATGGCGTCCACAGCCAGTTAATTTCTCATAGGGAGGCGCCTGGTTCTTGTTTCCGGTAGACCAATGAACAATTCGGTCTCCACATCCGAAATTGAACTGCTCTCTCTCTGTTCTTCAAGGGGTAGATTCTCTCTCTGTTCTCTTGAGACTTGCCATGACTGCACGCCAGACTGAAAAGGATAAGTTATATCGGTATATAAACAAGTTTGTAGTTTATAAATACGTTGAAAAAGAAGATCAACCCCCCGATTTAGCCCCCGAGTTAGAGCTATTAACATTTTCCTAAGGAAAAAATTTCGTCAAACTTACCTGTGATTGTTGGAAGTTGTCAATTCAAATTGACTGGACTACATTGTAAACGAAGCATGACCAGTTTACGCTTTAAGTAAAAAAAATTGACCCATTTTTTCATGGAGATTGATTGTTTCCCAAAGTGAGATTTTGCGGATCATTTTCGTGTGGGGGATGGTCATGGTTCTTGGCAAGTTTCGACTTGCTTGCATAGCCATACTCTTTCATCATGGAATTGCTTTCATTTTGGAGGACTGGACATTATATTATATCATCTCTAATTCAGTTCATTTTTGTTGAATTTAGGGGAGACTCGAAGAACAGGTAATGTTTTTTCAAATTATTTTTACATATATAGGAGCTAGTTTCTCAATTTGAAACTGATATAGAGGCTAAATGGGGGGGATTTTGCAAAGCATTTTCAGGTGAGGATGATCATGATTGTTGGCATGAACGTAGCCTCTCAGAAATGAAATGATAAAAGAGTAAGGTTATGCCAGCAAATCGAAAATCTTCACAACTTCCATGAAGTTCAGATTCTTATCCTTATTAGAGAGAACGGTTTAGTTAAATTGAGTTCATGCTACCGAGAAAGGGTGGGTAATAAGACATGCAACTGTTGATGAAGATGACAAATAAGTGAGAAATAATTGAAGTTCATGGCCCAAAAATAACAGAAGCGACTGCAAAGTATAAATTTTTTCACCTTCTCAGACAGCTTTGCATTTTCAGCTGTCAGAAGCTTCTCCTGAAACAACATATAGGACATGGAGCGTAAGATATTAGCAATTTGCGGAGCACGCTTCAAAAAATCTCATATACCACGCCGCCATATCATGCTTGCAAGGAATTCTTGGTAGAAGAGAAGAAAACATGCAATGTACCTTTACTGAAACTTAATTTGGATTCACAGAAATTCAACTTCTCACAGCCTCTGAATTCTTTTTTCACTAGTTCTTGGCACAAAAATGAAGTGATCATATACCTTTTGTTTTAGGTGCTCAATCTGTTCTTTGTAAACCTGGTTCTGAGCATAGGCAAAGAACGAGAATGTTAGCTAGGTTGTCAGCCGAATAAGACTTGAAGCAAAAACAAAGTGGGAATGATGTTTATGGCCAAACCTTTCTAGCTCGGATGGTGCTTACACTCCTCTCTAACTGTTGTTCGATTTGTTGCAGTTCCTCGATGGTGCATGATCCCAAACATTCTCCCAGTAGCCTTCTGAGGCATTTTAAAATTTCAAACATTTAATTATAATATTTAATTCCAATAGTCAGTCAATTCATCAAACTATAAGCACAAAAGGTTTAAACTAGTCCTTTGAACCGTTTTGAAACTTCAAGAATCTCTATCGTCTTTATCAAGCCAGCTGCTTCATCCTTCAGTTGCTGTCATTCCAGATTTATATACATGAGAAAATCAAGGAAGAAAAGCCAAAAGTTTTTGATGGCAACAAAAGAGACTAAACGGATAAATCGGTGCAAGCATCACAGAGCCAAAACCAACAAGATACATATCCTTTTTTAGAGATTCTATGCAAAGAACTTTGGTCTCAAAAACGCAGAAGTCCATTTTTGAACAAGACAAGTTCATATTACTTCGGTTGCTTACTAGATACTGAATACCAAAGAATCTGAAAAAACAATGGTCTCAGTTTAATAAATAAAAAACAATCTGCAGGTTGAAGCTTAGAATCACTGATTTCATGGAAGAGAAAGGAAGGACAACCTCCATGTTCTGTCCATTTGCCTGCTTGTTTGTGCTGCTTTCTTTCACATGCATCTGATAACGTTCAATCGTCTCCTGCACGCTGAAGTCCAATAACAACACAAAGAATACAGATTGCGTTTTTATACAAAACAAGATGAAAACGAAATAAATGATTGCCCCTCTCCACAGATCCAACTATTGAACAAAACACATGCATATTGCTTGTAGCTACGGCCTGGCAGTGGCGGAGCTAGAAATTTCTCCTTAAGAGCTGAAGATCAAGAAACTGGAAAGCTCTTGATTATAAAAATACAAAAGTCTAAAATCCAACGGTTGTGAAAAGATCAAAGTCCAACAAAAAGGCATATTATTTTACTACCATAATCAATTATACGATTGCTATTGCTTGCTATTATCATTCTCCTTGTTACTCCATCATCACTCTCAATCTCTCTTTAGTTATTAGAGCAATTATCATTAATTTTATTTTCATCACCATAAAATTCAAGGTATACAAGTAAAGTTGCTGTTCATTAAGACTATTCATTGTAATAGTACAATTACATCATTATCCTTGAACTAAAAAAAAACACCTTTGAATTAAGCATGGAAGCAAGTTGATATTGTCATCATGATACAACTGTCTTTCAAAATTTTTATAAAAGAGCAAATTAGTCTTTTTAAAATTACATAATTGCCCTGTGGTTCATGTGGGTCTACTTGTTTTTCTTCCTTTCTTTAAGCTCTTTTTTTTTTAATTTTATCCTTTAATATTTATTTAATTTGAGACTAAACTCTTTTATTTTTATTTATTTGTCTTCTATTTAATTTTTCATTTATTTTAAAAAAGACTTGGTTATTTCAAGTTTTTTTGTTTATCAATTTTTTGTTGAACTTTCTTTGGCTAGTTTTCTAAATTTATATTTTTCTTTCTTTTGTCATCATTTAATATCAAATCGGTTGAGAATTGAACTTATTTATTCAACTCGAGTCTAAGATGTCATTGGGTGCAAATTCAAGACATTGGTCTAAGTTTTAAAGATTCACCCGGGTTTGCTTAAGGTTTTTTTCTTTTTTAAGATTATGTATTTTTTAGTTTCACCTTCAACATTTATATTAGTAATGACAAGGCTCTATTTTTATTTTTATTTTGTACTCTTTTTATGAAAGATTTTATAAAATTTCAAAATCACCTATATTATCTCAAGTCTTTTTACTTGTTTTTTTAATGAGCTTACTTTAAGAGAGTTTTTAAATTGATATTTATTTTATTCTTTAATATTATATCAGTACGGATTTAATTTTCTTTTCATAAAGAGGTTTTATCTATATCAGACATCATGAGACTTCGTTTCTATTTCTTCTTCTCTATGCCATGAGGTCATTTTCTTCTAACATATTATTCCTTGCCATTAGTTTCTCACAGTCACCTCAGTACAGTTATTACCACATCATTGTTATAATAACAATAACAATAATAATAAGTTTTTGTATTTTCAGAAAAATAGAAACAAGTGTTTGTAATTTGAAAAGAGTAAACGGCAAACTTCATCAAACGAGATTGGAGAAATGATTCTGCAATTCGCTATTCTTTTATTTGGATTTCTGTGATGAACTTTGTTTTTATTACAAGTTCTAAAGGTGACTAGCACAAACTTTTTCATAATTTGGATTCCATTTTATATTGAATAAACAAATCAAGTTCGCGTAGTTTTAGTCATAATATTACATATAATAAGCATATATTAATCATTCTATTAAATTTAATTTTCAGTACTTGTAAAAGTGGGATCATATACTTTATTAAGATGACATTCTAGCTTAGGAAATTCACTGCATTGCCACAAATGTGGATACATTGGTTTAATGTTTAGATTGTGTCGTGCGGTTTTGCCACTAAAGTTGGACTGTGCATGAAAGAAAAAATTGCAAAGACTGAAGCATAAATAGCAATGGTAACTACACTGATCATAGACTTTCTCCAAATATTCCTGAAACTTGGAAACAGGTTAATTCAAAAGGGTTATTTCATAAGATTATCGTAACTCAACTACAATTTATAAAAAATTAGAAAATATATATTATTTTGATATATTTTTAAACAAAAATTATTCTCAAAAACAACCGCTAATAGAAATATCTAAAACTATTATCGTGAAAACAACACTTGGACACTAGACGGGCCACCCTCTACCATCAATTTTCCAAGACAGGCTGCAATTGAGAAGTTTCTTCGACAATCCCTAGATATTTTATTTCAAGCTAAACTACAAAAACTTAACTTCAGCATACATCCAAGTTTGTTCAAGAATTGAACCTAATTGGCTATAAAATCTAAATTCGCTGTTTCTCATATTCAAATGGATCATCAGCAACAATTACATTAAGGGATGCTACCTCTTTATGTATAAGAGATCGTGAATCGTTATTACAAGGGATCGTTACCTCTTCTTCTTGTTTTATGGGCAAGAGACCCTAGTTACCTCATAGAACAGGTGTTTGCATGCATCAGAAATATTGCATGAGTTTTTCCTTTATTTTTTCTAGGAATAATCGATGATTAGTTTTCAACCTGGCACAGGCTTTGTTCCACTATTCTAATTACTGAAATAATACCCCTCCCCTCCTCTTTTTTTCTTTTTTTTTTTAAAAAAAAAAAACTTGAAAACATGTATGATATATGGGTACAGGTTGAGCTACGAACTCAACAGTCTTTGTTCACTATGCTAGTGATGAAGTCAAACTGCTAAAGTGTTTATTCTTTTGGCATTGTACCCAAATCTGATCGACAAGAAAGCCTACACTCGTAATTATTATCTCTACAAGAATTATCAAAACACTCGACCATGAGTTGGGCTCACAAGGACAGTGAAGAAGCTATACTGAGACCGTCATCTGCCCAATTCAGATTTCTGTGAGGTCCATAAGCACGAGAAATGAAATTTATAATACGGATTTTCACTTAACTCTATATTGTACAAGAACATCAAATCCCAGAGAGAAAAATATTTAGAAAGGACAACCGTATGAGAAAAGGTATCACTAGGATCATACAAGTCCTGCAAGGATCAAGGTCTGTGCTACTATGTGGATACGTGTCTGACTTGTTTATGTCTGAGAGAGAAGCACACTAAAAAGATCTTGCATAGAACCCTAAGGTGCAGGAACCATCCCCGCCTGGTACATGAAAATGAAATGGAAAAACAATGCAGGAACTCAAAAGCTTCCATGGAAAGAGGAGGGTGGTCTGATCAAATCAAAAGAGCGGTACATGACATATACATGTATAAAACATGGAAGGAAAGCTGAAAAGTAGTGCAAAAGATGATACCTTGAGCTTCCAAATTCATAGAGCTTCCCTCTAGGAGAGAAGACGATCACGGCGACCTCAGCATCACAAAGAACTGATAATTCAAAAGCCTTCTTTAGCAGTCCATTTCTCCGCTTAGAGAAGGTGACTTGCCTGCTTGTAGCGTTCTCTATGCGCCTCATTTGGGTCTTTCCTCTCACCATTTCTCTTTAACTTCACAAGCATGTGAAGATCAATACATGTTGAAAAGACTTGCTTAGTTTACAGATTTTTTTAATTCAAAACCAAAAACAAAAGTTTGTGAAGCAAAAAAAGGTTTTGATTCAAAGAGAGAGTGAGAATAATCAAGCTTACGAAACAGACTCCACCCAGATGAAAGGGTTTCTAGTTTCTAGCTAGGTCACGAGAGCTACAAAAATCTGGACTTTGGAAGCAACGACCGGACAACCCTGTTGAAGAAGCAACAGTACTCATGATGGATTGATTCAGGGATGCAAGAGAGTAAATGCTAGGGAAGTAATCGATTGAAAAATGGTTTCAAGAAGCGAAAGGAACTGACAGAACCTTAAAGAAAATGAGAGGAACCTTCCGAATAGGCAAAAACCCACGATAGATTTAATCATGAAGTGAACGCCAAAAGCCAGAAAAAGAAGGAAATCTGGGGATGAAAGGCAATACCCAAAAACAGCCTATAAGATTTTTACTGAGAGAAGCAATGATATTGCGGGTGATATGTTCAAAGAACATGTGCAAGGCAATCCAATTCATACAGCACGGGAGAGGTGAAAAAACGGAGTCAGTGAGGGGAGATTTGGAAATCTTACCAAATTGGCAAAAACCCAGAGGGGCCTGTACTAGAGGAGAAACCGGAAAGAAATAAAGATGACAAAAACAGGAACACTACTTCTTAAACAGTAAAAATTTGAGGTTTGTGGGTAATGACCAAACCAGAAAGATTTTTGTCTTGCTATTATTTTTTAGTCTCTTCTGTGATTGATGGATACTCAAATTCCCTTTTTTAGTCACCACCCAAAGCCACCATAGACCTCACCTTTCCTTCTTCATTAATGTTGTATCTATATCAAAATTCCTCAAAACCCACCTATAAATAGTAACAAAATTTACAGAGTTAGGAGTATAAGAAAAAAGTTGACTCTGATATTTGGTTTAAATTGTGTTTGACTGTCAAGTTTTGAAAAATTACAAGTACAATCTCTATCGCGGGTAAAAAATAATTCTACAATTTAAGAGCATGATCAAAATACCCTCCTTGTATATGTGTATTATAGACAGCATGAATGATCGAAAGTTAGGGTGAAAAGAGTTATTTATGGGATTTGAAGATTGATATGGAGTGATTTTTAAAAATGGAGAGTTCATTCTATATTTACACTTGATAATTGTGTTATTGACGAGAAAAAACCCAGATGAGAGAGGGTTGGCGAGGGCCAATTGCTTTAACTTGTCTTTTTTTTAAGATATTTCGCGTTAGGTTTACACACTTTACTTACTAATACAATCTGCTTTATGCATTCCATAATGCTTTCTTATCCATTCTAGACGACTTAGGATTTTCACTAGTCATGACTTCATCTTCGAAATAAATTGTTTTATGATACCACGTTACGTGTTTTTCCTCAAGTGTTCAGGTTTCGGGGTAAGTAAAAAAAACCAAAAACATAATTAAAACATGAGAACTAAAAACCTGGAAAATATTAACCTAGAAAAACCAAATTATTAAACTAATTAGGATTTTTTATTTTTTAAGCTTCCGGTTCAATTTTTGATTTTTTAAGGTAAAAACTAGTAAAATGAATAGTTCAAATAATATATATATATATACTATTTTTTTTTCCAGTTCAGTTCAAATGTTTTTATTTGAATTCATTTTGGTTAAATGGAAGAAGAAAAAAATTGGTTAAAGTTAAAAAAAATACCTAAGAAACCAAAACTATTGTTTAACTACTAAGCAAAAAATGTTTGGTTTAAACCGGTCCGGTTCGGTTTTGGTTTATTCTTATTTTTTTCAATTTGGTTATTTTATAGATAAAAAATGAATCAAACCAAAAATATTCACCCCTAATCAGGTATCCTTTCTTTACTAATCAAAATTAAAATTGCTCTTTTTCATTTATAAATACATGGGGAATAAGACTCATTTAAATAGTTTTTCTCAATACCCCCTTTTCAACCGGGTTTACTTCTTTTTACTTGTGAATACATTGTATACCAAATTGTTATTTTCTTATTTTAAGTTAATTAAGCTAGAACATATGTGAAATAAGAGTTTTAACTCAAAATTATCACTACTACCTTAAAGGATGAATTGTTAATTAAGAGATATAATGAGAGTGATTCATCATATTAAATTTATTGAAACTGATTCATTAATTTTATTTTATTTTGCCAATATGCAAGAGAAGGGGATGGATAGGATAAAGAAGAGAGGGTTTTTTTTTAACTTAATAGAAATTTCAACACTTCAATGGTTTTTTAGTCGATAGTTAAAATATAATGACAATTTTATAAATAATCAAATGATTTTTTGACTTTTTTAGCACCTCGGGCAAAAAAGAAAATGATTACATGCGCATCAAAGTTTTGAATGCAGACTATAATTTTTCAAAACTTGATAGGCTAATGTAATTTTGATAAAACTACAGGATGTGAGGGGTCATGTTTCTAGAAAATAAATATAAATTATTTACATCTTTCATGTTGGAAGACCTCAATTTTGTTTAAGAAAATTGGCATGGAAACATGATTTGACAAAAAATAATGATGAAATAGCACAATTTAATACATGTCTTAGGTGTTAATAACAGCTTCTAAGAGATTATTAAAATTGGATCCATAAATTTCAAGAAAGATATATAAGAGAAAGAAGTCTATGGGAACATGGTATAAAAGAGTGCTTTGAAATCAAGTACTAGATTTTAGGAATCAAACACATGATCCTCATGGAGAGATCATGGCTATAACAACAAACTAATTGTCAACTTTACAATAAAATCATGTCTTTTTAAATGTGTTATAAATGCTGGGCTTGATTCTAGCTTTACTTTCCATAACAACGTGTGCGTGTGCGTGTGTGTGTTGTAACTACAACAAATGTTATTTATGTGTTGCAATAATAAACAAATTCATTTTATAAAACTTGTTTATGTATTCTCTAAAAATTTATCATGATATCAAAACAAACAATATCATATGAGAATTCGATGCTTCAATATGAAAACACCTAAAACCATATTGTAGCCCATTATCTCTAATAGAAGTCCTTAGACTTGTCATTAACATATCATCTCAGATAAATGAAAAACTCACACCTTTTACCTTTCCTTAATATCATGCCTAATTTGAATATTTTATTATTAAGTATGATCTAATAGATTACATGATTAGAGACAAACATTGCCCCAACTTCACTAAAATATCTGTTATAAATCACCAAAAAAACCTATTATATAAGGCAAGAAAAGTTTATCCTAATTGTCATTTCAACATTTATAACCATTACAGTAACACCACTCATTTCCATATCAAAAACTACATATGATATATGTAAGCAAGTCATGATCTTAGGCAATGCAACTAAAAAAGGAAATCATTTTGATAAAAAAAAAAAAGTAATTAATTTATCCAACAATACTCGTAGCTTGTAAAATCCCTAACAAATAACACTGCACTCGTATATCATTATGTTTCTAAAGATCATTAGACATTATACATCCTTTATGGTCTAAACTGATTTTTATAAAATTAAAGCTCTTATTCGTGCATAAAATTACTCTTATATATTTGAAAAGTTACATGATCTTTTTATATGTCATGATACATATCTATGACTTCTTGAAACTATTTCTTAGTAATTGGTTTCCTTTGTAAATTACCTTAATCAATGAATTGGCTTTTTTCTTTCTTTCTTTAAAATCAGCCTTTTAAAGGCACCTCATGGTCAAGTAGTTCAAAGTGTTATAATAGTTATCCTATACATAATAAACTAAAAACTCACTACAAAAAAAAAAAAATGGTGGTCTATAAGACAATACCAAATGTGAAACATATGGCCAACAATGTTACAACCTAAAATGATAACTTTATGACTAATTAGGGCACACTGCAAAATATTGCACTCAAGTTTAATATATAATAACAATTGTAAATTATGTCTTAATTTCATCAATATAAGATATAAAGTGACTTATTGATTCAGTTGCATATTATAATATTGACTCAATTGCATATCATAATATCACTAGTGGTCTAACTAACTTCATGGACCACTATGAATATGATGACACCAATGAGGTTATCATCAATGATGGTTCAAATCCAGTGTCTCTCATATTGGTTCATTAGTTCTTCACTCACCTACTCATAATTTTTCATTTAAATGAAAACCTTTGTGTTTCTAGTATTTAAAATATAATCTAATTCTTTTGCATTAAAATACCACTATAAAATAATCATGTTTTTGTTTAACTTTACTCTCTTTTTTTTTATTAAACCATAGGGGTGGTTTTATTCCAAGGTACATGTGAAAATGGTGTTTACATCTCTCTAAAATTAATGATGGAATCTTATAAAAAAAAAGTTACAAATATGCATGAAAGAATCTCTATTGATGGATAACACAAACATCTTTGACATCGCTCTCGTGAAATTATTAATCAAATTATCAATTATTTTCCTTTTTTATAATGAAAAACAATGTTTATAAACTTTTTTTTATCTTGTTCAATTAATAAAGCTTACAAAGAACCATTTTGGCAAACTAGTCTTACCGAGCATGCACCATTTTACTTGATTTACATTAATATTTAAGGTCCTCTTCTATAATTAGAATTGATGGATAACATTAATATCTTATTTTAGATTATCACTTTACTCAATGTATTTGGTCCTACTTAATAGAAAAAAAATCTTATGTTCATATAATTTTTCCCCTGTTTAAAGACCTGGATGAAACTGATTTTCATTACAAAAAATACAAATCAATTTATTCAAATATTAGTGGTGAATTTATGGAACTAAAAAATAATTTTCAATTTATAGCATAAGCTTTTACACTATTGCACCTCATATAACATAACAAAATGGTGTTTCTAAGCTTCTTCATCATCATTTAGTAGAAATCAATCTTATGTTGTTATATAATGCATTGCTACCATTAACTTATCAGCCTCATGCTTTTTCCACCATTCAAACAATTCTAATAATTGTTGTTCTCCGTGGATGGTTCTTGAATTAAATTGATATCAATAATATATTCTCGCATGGAAGTTAATTGAGTCAATTTATATGTTTTAAGAATTTCAAAATAAACCTTTTTTTATTAATATATCATAACATTGATATTTTATGCCAATTTACAGTATATGTCAATGACCGAGTAATAACTAATAACAATTAATTATTTGTCTCATGTTATTAGTCATTTATGAAATTAGTTCTTATTGGACATAAAATCACCAAGTCAAACATCTTTACATGTTGGGTGCAAGGAAATCCCTATTCCATTATCTACAATAATGTCTTGGAAGCTTAATGATGGCATAACCTTATTTGATAACACATAATCTTGGAGTATCATTGGAGTTCTTCAGTATTTGTCTCTAACAAAACCATACATATGTTATTCAGTTAAAAATTTATCTCAATTCATGCATAAATTTATGGCTACTCGTTGTTCAACTACTAAGAGGCTATTTCATTATTTAAAACACACTATTTTCCAAAGAATTGATATTAAAAAACGATTGAAATTTGTTTTTATAACATACTTTGATACTAATTGGACAATAAATCTAGAAAATCACCACACACAACCTCTGATCATGATTATAACACCATTGGTATCATTTGAAAGATTTTTACGAAACAAATATAACACCACCAGGAGAAACGTTACTTGAAATTGTGAAAGTCTAAGCTTGGTATACTGTATCTCATAGTTGTAAAATCCGTTCCGGGTACCATTCCGGTTTTTTGTTTGGAACAGAACGTTCCGGTTTCGGTGCATTCCGGCGTTCCGTTTTGGTTTTGTACTGTTCATATTTATTTAATTATATATATGAAAAAAATAAAATATTAATTTAACAAGTATAATTTAAATTCAAGATAAATGAAATTTAAATTATACAATACAAACATAATCTCAAAATTAGAAACATCTTTAAAATTCCAAAATATTATGAAAGTAAAATGTTCTAAAATAAAAGAAAAATACATCAAACATCTTCTACATCATTAATATAAAAATAAGGATCTTGATCTTGCTGTGGAACATAAGGAAAGTCGTCAACAAGACATTCCAATAGCTGGTCATTTCCACCAAGCTCATTCTCCTCATTTACACATGTCTCTTCATCATCTAAATTTAAAGTAGCGAAAGGTGCTTCGATACTCTCCCAACTTATGTCCTCTCCATCAAGAAGACCGGGTTCTTCACAAATCCATTCATTCAATAGATCAATGTTGTCAAGGCTAATAGGATCTAAAGCATCTCTTGTTCTGCTCATATTCCTACAAAGAATACACACGAAAGAAATTAAAAAATTAATAGCAATGTAATAGAAAATAATTACTAATATAATAATATTGATATTTTACCTCTGTTGAATCTTTAGATTATAGCGAACAAATACTAAATCGTTTAATCTCTTGTGCTCAAGCCTATTTCGCTTTTTTGAATGGATGTATTCAAATACACTCCAATTTCTTTCGCACCCAGTTGCACTACAACATTGACTAAGAACTCGAATTGCAAACTTTTGAAGTTCTGGAGTATCATTGCCGAATTGCTCCCACCATGAAACTAGATAAGAAAATTTGAATAAATCAAATATTATAGATAAAAAAAGACATTATATTGTAAAAAATAAAAGTTATTACCTGGATTTAACTTTTCTCTTTGACGAATAGCTAAGGTCATACCAAAATCACCAGTTGCTCTCTTATACTCCTCAATTTCGGCACTGATGTTATCTTGAGTATCACAATCAGGAACCAATCTCATAATTGTGGTAAGCAAACCTCGAGTTACCTCCTTTTGTTTTGAAAAAGAAGGCCTAAAAAATATTCCAGGATTAAGAAAACATCCTGCTGCATGTAATGGACTATGAAGTTGCTTATCCCATCTAGCATCAATTACCCGAATATATGGTCCATATTGAGACATTCTATTTTTCAACCTTGTTTTGATGGTTTCTTTTGCTTTATCCATTGCCTCATATAAATATCCCATTGATGGTTTTTCTTCACTGTCTGCTAACCTTAGAACTCGTACTAAAGGCTCGCTGACGTTGACTATATGTGCACATCTCGGCCAAAAGTCTTTATCTTGTAAAACTATAGCAGCAATTTCCTTTCCAACCCGACTTTTGCCATGACTTGATTCAACCCATTTTGTGCAAGTAAACATCTGTCGAAGCTCATTCTTAAACTTCAGTAAACATTGGAGGTTTAAGAAATGGGTTGCAAACCTTGTTATGCCAAGACGACATAAATCATGTCCATTTGTGAATTCTTTCCTCATCAAAGCTAGAACCCATGCATGATTATATATAAACTTGGTTATATTTCTTGCATTTTTAATGGTTTCATCAATCATTGGAAAATATCTCGGATCACAAATATTTTCTAGCATTAAATCAATGCAATGGGCAGCACAAGGAGACCAAAAAAAGGTGCCATACCTTTGCTGCAAAGCTTTCCCAGCAGCCTTAAATGAAGCCTCATTATCACTAACAAATTGGACAATATTCTCTTGTCCAACTTCTTTGACAACTTCATCAAACATCTCCAGCAATGTCTCTTTATCTTTTCGAAGTCCTGAAGTGTCAACAGACTTCAAGAATACGGTGCCTCTCGGAGAATAGGCAAGGAAATTCACAATTGGTGCATTCCTTCTATTTGACCACCCGTCAGCCATAATTGAACATCCATAAAGTCTCCAATTAGCCTTGATACTTAAAATGTATTCATGGACATCATGAACTACATCTTTCAAAAGTGATCCTCTTAAATCATGATATGATGGGCCTTTAAACCCAGGTCCCATGGATGTTACGGCATCTAGCATTGGCTGATAATAATATGAATTAGCACTGTTAAACGGTATATTAGCAGTTCGTGGAGCAAATAAAGGAATCCTTCTTCTAGATGTACTTGTTCCTTGCACTGTCATTCTTCTACTTGTTTGTGAACGTATATCACCCGAACGAGGATTTGCAGCATCACCCTCTTCTACTTCTTCATCATTGGAAGCTGATTGAGAATTTCCAATATCAGTTCTAATTCTTTTTTTTCTCTCTTTCTCCATTGTCATATCATCTACCAGTTGTTTCATTTGCCACTTAACCTCCGGAGGGACCTTTTTACAAGGTTCAACTTCACCTTTAATACCAGCAAGGTGGTACTTCAACCGAGTAACACCACCACCATTGATCCGTTTATTACAATAAATGCATATACTTGCATTCTTTACACCAACAACCACCTGTCCATGAGCCCATGCTGGATCATCTGATCTTGCTGGAGCTGAAGAAAAGGAAGTCCCATCACTAGATGAGTTTTCAGCCATGTAATTTAATCTGTTGTAAGAAGATAATACAAGTTAGGCATGTATCATTCTTTACTCCAATATATAATTTTCAAACTACTATTGGAAATTTGGAATATCCATTTGACCTAGGAATCTTATCCTACATGTTTTATGGAATATAATAAGCAAATCAATGATTCAATCAAATACTTATTTTAATCTAATTTCACCTTTTACATAACAGTACATCATTGCTTTCACACATCAACACATTACAAATATACCATGCATATCAAGCCCTAGGGCCAAGTCTCTATTCGCTCTTCATCTTTAGATCGCCGCATTCTAAAAACTATATAAATCTATCAACTTCCTCCGAAAAAATCCAATCAAATCAAACTCTCTTTAAATATCAACAACACATCATCTAGACCCGCTCTTCCTCTTGTTTCTCTGCCTTTCTCCTCTCTTTTTTCCTTCTTTCTTATTTATTAAGTTTCTTTCATTTGTAACATTTCTTTTTTGCAGAAGGCACAATCTTGTAGGGTTTCTTTGTTTATGATTTATCATCCATCTATCTGTTTATTATTTGTTTTTGGTTGTTGTTAGTTATGAATGCAGGATCTATGAACACTTCTTCAAGCTTGAAAGCACAAGCTTAGTAGAAATTACCATCTATTGGAATGTCTAGTTGATGAATTTCTCTACATCTCATCACAAGATCAAGATCAAGATCCTCTTTTCTATGCTAGTGCTAAAAATAATGTTTGATTTATGCTTCATTTGTATTAAAACCTTTTTCTTTCTCAATATATTAACATTTTAATTGTGTTAAATTACTTGAAGTTGAAATTATCTTTAGTCTTAACTCATGACTATTTTTAAATGTTTTAGATTTTAGTGTTTTGTCATTGTATTACAAAATTAAAGTTAATTTATTTTTATATTTGAATTAAAATCATGTATTTTGAATTATACACACAATACTGGATCCCAAAATAGAACACACATCGAAAGGCTTCGCAAACAAAATTCATCATTCCAATAAATAAATAAAAACAGAACACCCATGGGTGACTGATTTGAAAGAAGTGGAATCCATCACACAATATTAAAGGCGAAATTGATGGATGCAATTGTTGAAGGGCAATATTAATTACAGCATGCAGGGTATTTTTTTTATAGTTAGCCCCTAATTTCTTTTTATATTGATAACTAAGAATTCTAGTTTCATTCAAGCAAATGGCCAGAGCAACACTAGTCTAGACGACCCTGCAGTAATTCTCTTCGGGCGGCTTCACAAGAAATTATAAATTAATAAAAAAAATTTAAATTCCTCATTTTTATAGTCATGAACTCAATTAGTTATCACAACATCACTGAAGCCAGCTCAAAATTTAAAGAACCTCCCCAGATCTGCCATACAAACCAAATTAAAGCATTGCCAATTCAAATGTTGCGAGGTAGATTTAGGGATCTGGTGGGTGGGTGAAAAGTAGCCTTGAAGGTTATCCATGGCAAAAGATGGTCAGCGAATGAAGCAAACCTCACCCTCAACTAAACCAGAAGCAAAATGGGCATTATCTTTCTTCTTTTCCTTTTCCATTTCTATGATCTTAGGAATAATATTGAGGTGCGATTTTGCATGCCAGCTGAATTCACACCATGCCCATGCATGGGAACATGAACATAGGACAGTCATGGAATACGTGAGTTTAACCTAAATTACTGCACAAGTAATGGATCGAATTATTTTAAATTTTATCGTTATATATCAGGTCCAGGATCGAAATAGGGAGGCAACGCGTTTGATGGGTGGATCTTGGGTGGTGGGATGTCTTCCACCACTGGATGAAACCCGTCACCCATGTAGCTAGGAGAAGAATGTTTCATTTTCTTCTTAATGATCATCCTGCAAGGACACAACTGGATGGTCCATAGCCACCCTCACATTTGAAAATGATGCCAAGGAATAATTGTTCATATACATTTCTCAATTATTTTTAAGAAGAAAATGCACTCACATTGAGGGGGGGAAAAGGGGCCGTAGCCAATCAAGTGAGCAAGGCAGGGCTTGCGATGACTAGTCTTGGCAAGTTGGGCACCCTATTAATTTCCAAATTAAATTGGGGCTGGCCAGGGGACCACTCATACTCCTTCTCATTCCTCATTTTTATTTTTATTTTAATTAAATTGACCCTGCAGTATAGTTTGTTTGATTTATATGTCTAGGAACTTCATTCCTTCCCTGCACCTCTCTCTCACAATCAAGTTCCTCTGAGCACTTTCAAGAATATTTAGCAAATAAAGCAATTTAACTTAAAATAGTTCCCGTCATGAGAGCTTGAATGGTATATACGCTAATATAACCTTGACAAAGTGAAGCATGGAAATCATTCATTTGTAACTAATGAAGAAAAGCTTTTATGAGAACAAACAAATTACATCACACTCTCAATATCCACACGACACTTTTGGTTTTTTTTAATTCAAAATCATCCAATGCTCTGCATTAATCAAACTCTTCTGGAAATATCCACACGGCAGTGCCTCTTCTGTATCACACTCTCAATCATCCACACGGCATTTTTAGAGCTGTCAAATTACTAATGAAATCAATATTTCAAAAATAATGGAAGATGTATTTGATATGGACCACCTCAAAGCTGTTTCTGGTGGAAAAGGTGTAGATTTTGATAAAAAATAAAAAGAAGAGGCACTGCCATACCAGACTAGTAGCTGGAGATTCATGTTTATACAATCACTCTCTTTCCGAAAATTCATCAACAATCATTCACAGAATCACAGTTAACAAGAATGCCCAGTTTAATCAGGAACACAACATGAATGATCTTCCAATTAAACATTCCATACATAAATGCCCAATTCAATCAATTATCCCAAGTTTCGGCACTTTCACTATTTCAAAAAATAAAAGGATTAGGGGCCTCGAATGTTTACCTTTCACTGAAGATTTCGGGAAGAAGAACCAATGAAGATTTTGTACCGCCGTTTGGAAGAGATTGTGCCGCCGTGCTGTTCAAATTGTGCCGCCGTGATTTTGATTTTCAATTTAGGAATTCAGAATTTGAGCTAGATTAGGGATTGAGATTACAAATTGAGCTTTTCAATTGATGGGTTACTGGATTTGTGAGCTGATTTGAGATCAATTTGAGATTAGGGCAAGGGAAATTAGGAATTGATTTGGGGAAAATGGAAATCGGGGAATTGGGGGAATTGATTTGGGGAAAGACAACCGGGGAATTAGGTTTTGGGTCTGGTCTGGGGGGGTTTATTAACTCCTAAACGACGTCGTTTTGATTCTAGTATAAACGACGTCGTTTTGGCTGATACCGGAACGGAACCCCCGGTACAAAACCGGGGCGTTCCGGCCGGAATTCGGCCGGAATGGCCGGATCGGTCCGAAATTCTACCCGGGACAAAAACGTCGCCGTTTTGTCCCGGAATTTTTACTGGAACGGAACGGGATCACTAACTATGCTGTATCTTTGAATTTTGGTGATGCAGAGTTGAGTGGGAGTGGAGGGGCAGGTTGGTGATTTATGTTTATTTATTTATATTTTTCAGGGGAGTTTTCTCTGTCTTATTTTTTTTTATATTATTATTTTTCTTGCATTCTGTCAGCAACCAAAACAAGATCGAAACTTAATAAGTGAAAGGAGGGCTTTCCATACATAGTACAATGATAGAAACACATCAGCATCCATCCGTACGATTACGTAACCTATGAGCCAATGAGGATTCGAAAACGCATAGGAGAGAGATCATTTCTTTTACTGTTTCTCTGTCAAACCTACACAGGCTCTGCCTGCACGTGGATTTTGGGACCAGCCAGCCCTGTCCTTCTCTCCCCTTCTCCTTTATACCTCACTCTCTGACTTATTTGTTTTTGTGTTTTGTTTTTTTTAATGTTTTCAAGTTATCCTGTAATATTAAAAATGTATTATTTTAATCTATATCTAAATGAAAAATGGCACGAGTACCCCCTTTTTTTTCCATCACTGTTTCGGAAAGGATATTTGCATCTCTTCTAGGAATTTCCTACAAATTACCTAAAGAGCTAAAAGAGCTTGAATTTGTACTATTCACAGTGAAATATTTTTACTATTCACTTTTCATTTGCTCTAATGTATTGCGCACGCATGATTGTTTTTTTTTTTTTTTTTTCTGGAAACAGTGTATTAATGAAAAAACCCCTTGAAAAAGACAAAAAAGACCGTCGGTTTTAGGGGCACAATGGTAATTGACCCGATTTGGTTCGGTCCGTCCTAGTTGACCCGGTCCAATTTTTTCTTTTTTTAATCATTCATTGAACAGTGTATTATTGCTTTTGGCCCCACAAAACGACAAAAACCACACCTGGGGGTGAGGGTTGTTCCAGTAATTAGCCAATTTCTTTATTATTTTTTCGGCGGATTACTATTGGCGCGTCGCCATACGCGCCGCCCAACTCTTCGCTCACGCGTTTTTCGGACGGCGCGTGCGGCCTACTCCGGCGTCCAAAAATGTCTCTCCGTCGTCTAGAATAATTTTCCGGCATGTTCTCTTCCACATGGGGCGGCACGTGTCTCCATCCGGTGACCGTATACATGCAAATGGTCGTTTGAATTTCCCACCCCAATTTCTCTCTCCTGCCTGCGCCAGCTGACGTCAGCTAAGCTGTTTTTTTTCAAATTTCATTTCAATCCCTGAACTTTTTCATTGCGTTTTTTGGCCCGTATTACTATTATATAGGTTTTGATTTGTTTCAATTTTGCCCTTCAATTGAAAGTGCTTATATATTGAAGTTGCAATTCGGTCCTCATGCTTTTAATTTTGCGGATTGGGCTGAAATTCTTAATATTTTTGGTATCAAAGTTTTGATTGAGTTCAATTTCATTCTTCCATGCAAATTTATTATAAATCCTTAATATTTTCAGTATCAAAGTTTGATTTCTTTCAATTTTATCCTTCTATGCAAGGTAATCATGGATTTCAGTTTCATTTCGGTCCCAGATCTTTTAATTTCCGGTTTTCTTTTAAATAATTTAATTTCAATGTTACATTTACTTTAATTTTGTCCTTCAAGTTCAAAATATCTTATTTAAAATATGTCAAATTAATTATACATTTGCATATTTATATCAAACTAAAATATGTTAAACTAATTATATGTTTTAATATTTATTAAATGTTAACACCTAAAACTATATAGACAGAGACAAAAAATTACCTAAGATTTTTTTAGAAAAAAAATAATATCAATATTCTTAAATACATCTAATATAATAAAAAAATTTGATAAAATAAAAAAATCAATTAGCTTTGAATTTTAATTTTGTGCTCTTTTATTCAAGCTTATTTCTTAAAAACAATTTACAATATTTTGATTTTTAAATATTTCTAATGTAATATTACTGAGGAAAAAATACAACTCAAAAAAATAAAAAAGTTGACAAATTTACCTAGATTATCTACACTTAAAAAATATGCGAGTCACTACCCGTTTCGATGACACTATTCTTTTTAGACGACATATAAGTAGCTATAACACGCAAAAAAAAAAGTTTATTTTTAAAAATAATTCAAATATTTTTATTTTTATGTGTCACATCTAATGTTACTAGGGAAAAACAACAACTCATAAAAAAAATGACAAATTGACCTTAGCAATCTACAATTAAAAAATATACGAACCACTTTCCATTTCGATTACTCTATAAAATATTTTAAACTATTTATATGTTTTAATATTTATTGAATATTATCGCCTAAAAATATATAGAAAGAGCAAATAAATGACCTAGGATTTTTTTTAAAAAAAAATTGATATCAATATTATAAATGACGACCTAAACCCTAAATCTTATAAAAAAAATGACTTTCAATTTAAATTTTATACTCTTTTGTTTATGTTCATTTTTTAGAAAATATTTAAAATATTTCAAAAAATGGATAAAATTTTTCGTTTTAGCCTGAAATCCTTAATATTTTTAGTATCAAAGTTTTGATTTATTTCAAGTTTATCCTTCCAAGCAAATTAATCATAAATCCTTAATAATTTTGGAGCCAAAGTTTGATTTCTTTCAATTTTATCCTTCCATATAGATAAATTACATATTTGAGTTTCATTTCGGTCCCACATCGTTTAATTTCTGGTTTAATTTCGGCTTATGGAATTTCCATATTAGGATTTATTTCAGTTTTGTCCTTTAAATTAGATTTCTTACAAATATTTTTTTTATTTTATCCCTTATACATTTAATGTTATACATTTAATTCTAATTTTTATCCATGTTTATATGTACATACTCTTGGTTATTGTTTACAATTTTTTTTATTCCATTGTTATTAAGATTTTTTTCAACGTTTAAAATTTAATTTATATTGGTAATCATTTCAAAAATAATATTTATTATTTTTTTTTCCTTCAAGTTAAACATTTTCTTTAAATATAATAACATTTTCTTCAAGTTTAGTTTTTTAATATTTGCATTTTAATTTCTATTGGTGGTCATTTGAAAAATAATATTTTAATTTTTTTCTCTTTTCTAATTCTTCAATTCAGATAATGTTTTTTTAAATCTAATAATATTTATTTTGATTTTGTCATTTATTTAGTTTTTTAATTGTCTTTTGTTGTTAATATTGTTTAGTGTTCAAATTTCTTATTATTATACACAAAGTATCCAAAATAATGATAATGATTATTTATAACATATTTTTTTCTTATAATATATGAGACTATTTAAATATTTTGATGTTTATTTAATATAAGCTTAATATGTGTGTGTATATATATATGTACATTATTTTTCATAAAATAATAATTTACTATTAGTATTCTAAAATATTTTGATATAAGAATATAAGCAATAAATTTTAAAATCAGTTTCATATATAGAAAAAAAGAATTCTAATAAATTTGATCAAAAAGGTTTTAGTGATAACAATATTCAATAACTTTTTATTGGAAAAAAATCATTGTTAACATATTTAATGAATTATAATTATAATTACAACACATAAAAAATCATTCAGTTTTCTATACATATAAAAAATCACTACGCATCACGCTAAGTTTTTTTTTTAAATAAAATTAATATTATTATTCTAAAATACTTTTAATTTAATAATTGAAAAACTATAAAAATATTGAATTTCTTTCTCTAACAATAATTATGATTATTGAAAAATAATTTTATTGTTTTTCATTCTTCCATGCAAATAATTTTTTAAAATATAATAATATTTTTAATTTTGTCATTTATTTAGTTTTTTTTCTCTCTTTTCTAATAATATTGTTAGGTCTTAAAATTTCTTATTATTATAGGTATCACATTCAAAATAATAATAATTGTTATCTATAATTTTTTTTTTCTTATCAATATGTGAGACTAATTATATATTTTGACATTTATTTAATATCAACACCTTCATATATATATATATATATATATATATATATATATGAATTATTTATTATAATTCTAAAACATTTTCAATATAATAATATAAACAATAAATTTTACAATTTGTTTTTTAAATAGAAAAAAAAGATTTTATCAGCATAATTTTGGCAATAACAACATTTAGTCGTTTTTGAATTAGAAAAAAATCCGTTTCTAACTAATATTTTCAATTACAATTTTACTTATGAAATATTAAATAAAAAATTATAACAAATATAAAATCAATCAATTTTTTATATAGATAAAAAAAAACTCAGCGCATCGCGCAAATTTACCGCTCACTTATAGCTAAAGGAGAATGGAAAATTACTGTTCATTTACTATTCACTGCTAATTTCACTCCTTGCTTCACGATAATATGTGTTTTTTTCTTCTTATTTTTTACTTCCGATTTCACTTTTTTTTGCTCTTTTTTTTTACTTTCTTTTTTTTTTCGAGTTACATTTTTCTTTTTAATTTTTTTTTTGCTTTTTATTTTTTACTTCCGAGATATATTTTTTTGTGTTTTTTTTTTTTTTTACTTTCGAGTTACATTTTTCATTTCTATTTCTATTTTTTATTTTTTTTGCTTTTTATTTTTTTTACTTCCGTGTTACATTTTTCTTTATATATATATATATATATATATATATATATATATATATATATATATATATATATATATATATATTTTATTCGTTTCTTGCTTTTTTTTTTCTTATTACTTTTTTTCTAATTTTTTTTCTTTCTTGCCTTCTTTCTATTTTTTTTCTTCTTATTTTCCCATTACTAAAAAGCTAAAATAAAATTGGTCATGTACTGTAAATTACTGTTCACGCACAAACAAAACACTGTGTACTGGATATTTGATCCGCTGTTTCGCGCCTACATAAGCTCGGTTTTCTTTGCTTTTTTATAAAGGAATTCTTTTTATATATTTGTTGAGTAGAGATGACAAACCAGAGGCCGTGGCCAAATGGTTAACTGCGAGTTCGAATCACTCAGCCATTAAAACTGACTACAGTTGTTTTCGGCTTCTTTTTTTTTTTTGTAAAATCCTGATTTTGGAAAATTAATGTATGGAAAAGTTGCTTTCCTTTTTCTTTCTTTTTTTTTCCACTAATATATTTTTTATCACTTTTTTTTTCTACTTATATATTTTTTTCACCTTGTTTTCCATGATCAGGGTGTTCAGGTTAATTTATACGCAACACAATTTTTTTCTCATTACTGTTCAAAAAGGTGCTTTCCCCTTATACCTTTTTTATAACCGGGTATTTTTTTTTATCATAAACGGGGACCTTTTTTTTAAATAAAAATATAGAACCAGGGTGTCCAGGTCCATTTTTTTATTTTTACCGGCCTTCTTTTGTTGTGTTTTTTCTAACCAGGGTATCCGTAACAGCTTACGTGCACCACAACTAGTTTCCAGATCAATTTTTTTTTTTACATTTTTTTTTCAACTTATATATTTTTCTGTTTTTTTTCCATGACTAGAGTGTCTTTACCAATTTACGCGCACCATAATTTTTTTTTCTCATTACTGTTTGAAAAAGTTATTTCTTTTGTTAAAAACCGGGCTTCTGTTTTGTTTTTTTACAACAAGATGTCTAGGCTAGCTTACACACAACACAATTAATTTCTTAACCCATTTTTTTAATATATTTATTTCCTGATTTTTTTCACTTATATATTTTTTTTGGTGTATTTATAATAGGAGTGTTCAGGCCAGCTTACAAGCACCACGATTCTTTTCCCATGTATATTTTTTTTATCTCTTGATCCATTTTTTTACTTTTTTTTCCCTGTTTTTTTTTTTCTTTGATACATTTTTTTTTTATAACTGTAATGTTCGAGCTAGTTTACATGCACATTGATTTTTTTTTCCACATATATAATTTTTTTTATAACTAGGGTGTACAGGACAACTTACGCACATCATTAATAATCCCCATAAACACTTTTTCTTTAACATTTTTTTTCTATTTTTTTCCAACTTATAATTTTTTTGTATAATTGGGGTGTACGGGTAAGTTTACGAGCACTACGACTATTATTTTATAAAATAGGTAAAGGATATCACAATTTCAAACAGTAATGAACAATTATTTCAACTATGGTTTTCACTTTTCATTACTTTTTGAAAAAAATATTCTTTTTTTATATATTGTTTACATAATTCTTATTTCTGTCAATGTTTATATGTACATGCTCTTAGTTTTTGTTTCTATTTTTTTTATTCCACTATCATTAAATTTTTTTTTATATTTAAATTTTAATTTGTGTTAGTCATCATTGAAAAAATAATGTTTGTTATTATTTCTCTTTTTTTATTTTTTCAAGTTAAATAATTTCTTCGAATATAATAATATTTATTTTTTTATTAATATTGTTAGGTATTGAATTTTCATTATTTTTAAGTTTTATTTTCTTTTAAATATATCATAATAATTATATTTTTGGATATTTATTTAATATTAGAGTTTTAATATTTATTTGAACTTTTTTTGTAGAAAAAAACCTGTTGTTAGCAAATTTTATCAATTATAATTTTACTGATTAAATATTAAAATCATAAATACAACACGTATAAAATCAATCAATTTTCAACATGGATAAAAAAAACCCAGCGCAAATCGCGGGCCAATCGCTCGTAATGTCTATTACAACAGTCTAATGATAAAAACTATTTTACAGAGTCAAATCATAAAAATAATTCTTTGAATAGTATATAAATAGTTTTTGAGATAATATATTATCTAATGATGAATAGCCATTTTCAAGAGCTATTTTTTTATCTTATTTTAAATAAAGTTTAATTATTTTATATATAGTTTAATTATACAATTAATAGGAGTAAGATATATAATTAAATAATTTCTTTTGAGAAACCCGCCAACAATAAAATTATTATTTTTATTTACATTTAAATTAAGAAAATAAAAATAAAATGAATTTAATTATAATTAAAAGATCCAAAATAATTGAAATTTGAAATTTTAAGTGTTAGAAAAAGTTAAAAATAAATTTAACACATTAACAAATAACCAATAAGTTCTTACATAATTAATTAACGTACATTCCATTATAAATAATTCAATCAAATTAATTACAAATTAGTACTCCTTTTTGCCATAATTTCCAACTTTTTATCTTCAAAATATGCTGCAGAAATTGAATCCATTCTAAAAGTATCCATCTTTATAATCTTCATTTCTTGTTTCTCTTGCTTTTGTTTAATCAATAAAGTTTGTTGCTATAACAGAATTTTTCTGTCTTATTTTTTTCTACCTCAATTTCAACAAAGCTATCATTCAATTGTTGTAATATATTTGTTACACTTGTCTCCCTAACTATCTTTTTTCCTTGTCTGTGTTTAAGTTGTTCCTTTGCACCTTTCTGATTAATTAGTCTATTTTGGTAAACAAATGTGTCATTGTCTTCTCTTAAACTAATAAATTCAGCGGTTAATGGATTTGAAGAAGCTGGAGTTGCATTTCCATGATTTTTTTTGTTTCTTATTTGACTTCCGATGAAGACTTGCACGTTCAAATTGCCACTTGGGTTCTTTTTTTAAGATAACCCAATAATATTCCAGTTGAAATTGCTTGTCAACGACTGAGGCATACATTTATCCAGCATCATTAATTTCGTAAATCAAATTAATAAATAAAACTATGTTATATAATAAATATGTTAAAGAAATAATTTAATATGGAAATGATAAAAAAAAAAAACTTGTACCCTTGATTCTTCAATCGTTCCACTTTGTTGAGGGTTTCCAATTTGGGTAACAAAACCAACAAATTTTCCAACTTCTCTATTTATTTCTTGTCATCTATTTGAGATGCTTATCTGAGAATAATTATTTAGGTTTCCTCCATTCTCGACAAAGTAAGCATGTACTCGAGCCTAAAATTATCTTGTTTGTTGATTAACTTTTGTGATTGGATCGTTGCTAGTATTTAACCATGCAAATACAAGTAAACATTCTTCCTTCAGTGAGAAGTTTTTACTTCTTTATGATTTTTTTAGTTCTATGAACATTTAAATTAGAGTGTATGGAGTTATAAGAAAGTTGATTAGAATCATTTTGTTGAAAAACAAATTGTTCAAACTCACTTATAAGAAAGTTAGTGAACGAGGTCGGCAAATTTGAGTCCATCTGCATAAAAAATAAATTGTGTGATTGCCCTATGTTATATTCTATCTAAATCAAATTCTATCAAACTTATAGTATTAATAAACTTATAAAAACATATATTTAATACAAGGAAAATAACATTACTATCAGCACACAACTTATGAATAAATTCACAGCAGCTCTAAACAGAAAATTGAAACAGTTTATAAATCTAATAGTAAATTTATAGTATGTAATTAAGTTAACTGACAAAAAAAAAAATCCTAATTAACGGATTTCACATAATTATTTTTATGTGCTGACTATTTTTTATGCTAACTATTTTAACCAATAGAAAAATCCTAATTAAATAATTTTGCATATTTATTTTTTTGTACTAAATATTATGTTATGCTAACTATTATAATTATTATAATTAATTAATAATAATAATAATATATAAACCCCTCTCACCCGATCCCCCCTAAACCCTATTTTCCCTCTCTCTCAACGCCACACACGTTTCTTTCTCAGTTTCATCCAACCCCGTTCCTCTCTCCATCCAGCCCCCTACCTCTCGCCTTTGTCCCTCTCCTATGGCGATCTCGCCTCCGTCTCTCATTCCTCCCTCCCCCATCTCCCTCTCCCATGGTGCTCTCCCCTCTCCCTCAGGCTTGAAATCATTTTCAATCTTTGGTGCAAATCCATCGCTGAAGAAGAAATCAAAGCTTCCTACTTATACAAAAAAAAATTAAGTTTATAAAACAAACCGAAGATGTAGTGGGCAAAAGGTTTGACAGGAACTGAAGATGAAGATGCAGTTTGCTCATTAGATTATGATGAAGGTATTTTCTGTTGGTAAATCTTGTTCAGAATGGATGGAAAATATATTGTGTTTTTTTGTGAAAAATTGTTGAATTCATTGTGTTGCTGTGGGTTTTAATTTGGTAAATGTCAACGATAACATTTGCAATGATCGGATTTAATTTTTGCCTCTGCATTTGAGATATATAGGAATGCCTTCGGAAGAAGCAAAGGCCATTTTGGCTCTCCATTTAGCTCTCCCCATTATAAATGCAAATTTAACAAAAATAGCCAAATTTTGCAAAATTTGGCTTTGCCTCCCCTGATTGCTCTCCCCGTTGGACTTGCCCTTATCTCGTCTCCACATGCTGAAGCATCTCCGCCTCCTAGAATATTTTTAATGGCAAAATTATTTTTAAAAAATTCAAATTGTTTATATGATTTTTATTGTACTCTTCAATAAAAAATCATTTGAAAAACTCATTTGTATTTTACTATATTTATTATTTTGGCTTTTCTAAATGAGTGTGCGGATCAATTTACGCGCATCTCGACTAATCTCGCAGGCTCTAAAATTAATGATTATATAAATCTCCAGTAACTATCATATTAGCAACCACAAAACTCAAACCTGAAACTATGTGGAAAATAAATATTTTAATTTCAAGCTCTTATGCCAACTACTAGAATGTTATTATTTTGGTTCTTTGATAATATGTATACATGATTTTTCTTTGATAAACAAAAAAATCATATTGGCTCTTTAATTGACTTTTTCATTGAAGATTTTTGCGTGTTTTATTTATTTATTTCTAACACAATTACATAAATATTTAATAGAAAATTAAAACTGTAGAGAGATTTCACAATTTAGCCAAAAATAAAAATATATTTTGCATGCTTAACTTAAGAGACATGAAATGCATCCACGTCTGTCTTTATATATATATATATATATATATAAGTTAATAAATATAACTTGTTTGTGCTAATTAATATTTTGATTGAAATAAAAAAAAATATTTTGGTTAGATAAGCTCAAATACAAGAAATTGAAATTATTATATGAACTGAATTTTTTGTGGAAAATATCCATCATTTGATGTATTTTTTATTTTTGTTAATGAAAAAATGTTTCTTTATTTTCATCAAACCGATACATTTTTCAATTTTTTACTTTAAAAAGAAAAATAGAAATGAAAATAATTTTATGTTACCAAACGGATTTGAACTTTTCTGAACTTGCAATTTCATTGCTTTTCTTGTCATGGGAACCTTTGAAATGCCTTTTATTTTCAAGTAAGCAAGGGTTTATACACACACACACACACACACACAAACACACACACACACACATACTTAGATAATATTTAAAAAAAAAAACTTAGATGATGATATTAGATGATGATTTATTAAATTGCATTATGCTAACTTGAAATAATTTGCCAAATCTATTACCCAAATCATGAAACTATGATTATCATAAAGAAAGAAAATTTATACAAATTATGAACCTTAATTCTTTTTTTAATAAAAATATGAACAAATATTTAAGAAAGAAACTAGAAAAATATATTTTTTAAAAAACTACAATCAACCTAAATTAAATTGAGTTATGCTAAATTGAAAGAATTTGTCAAATCTACGACCCAAATCATGAAACTGAAAGAAATATAGAGTTGTATGAAAGAATGCAAAATTGTATTGATTTTGTGTGTTGTATTGTAAATTTCAATTGAGAAGGATTTATACAATAAAAAATGGTCTATACTAGGTAAGTCGATCACAATAATTTTGATTGTCACAATTACAGCTAATACACTAAAAGAAAAATAAATTACAATTAATTACAATAACGATAAAATATAATCTTTCCTTTAACACTCCCCCTCAGTTGGAGTGTGAATGTCAATTGCATCCAACTTGCAGAGATGAGTTTAAAACAACGGTGCAGGTAGAAGCTTAGTAAAAATATATGTGACTTGAAATTGCATTTGCACATGAGCTGTCTTGATCTCACCATTTTTAATTTTCTTACGAACTGTGTGGCAATTGAATTTAATGTGTTTAGTCCGTTCATGGTAAACTGAATTGGCTGCAATGTAGAGTGTTGCTTTGTTATCGCATAAAAGGTGGTAGGTTAGGGGTGTGCCACTTATAGATCCTACGAGAGGTATCGCGACCAAGTAAGTTCACGTGCGGTGGCTACCATGGATCTGTATTCAGCTTCTGCAGAAGACCTCGAAACAATAACTTGTTTCTTAGACTTTCATAATATGAGGGGCCTGCCAAGAAAAATATAATATCTAGTAATTGAGCACCTTGTAAAAGGACTCCATGCCTAGTCTACATCACATTATGCAGTCAAGTGTAGTGGACCATTTGAGGAGAATAACAACCCTTGACCAGGAGCTTCTTTGAGGTAATGAAAAAGCCAACGTGCTGTGTCAAAATGATGCTTCTAAGGTTTATGCATAAATTAGCTAATTGTATTCACTGTGTATGTGATTTTGGCCTCGTTATCATTATATAGATCAATTGTTTGACAAATCTTCAATAGCAAGTGGGGTCTTTGAGGGGCATAAGAGCAACATTTGCTTTTATAGGAATCTTTTTTGGTTTGGTACCAAGTAAGCTTGTGTCTTCCTAGATATCTAGTATACACCTTCGTTGGCAAAAGGAAATGCTAGTTTTGGATAATACAATCTCAACTCCAAGGAAGTATTTTAAAGGTCCAAAGTCCTTGATTTTGAAACAGTTGTTGAGAAATTGTTTAAGGTTTCGTATGACAACATCATCATTTCCAATAATTATCATATCATCAACATTTAACAAAATAATAGTGAAGGACTGATTACGTATCTGTGTGAACATTAAATAGTCAGCTTTGGAATGAAGGAACCCATTATTTTATATGGCAGATGAAAACTTATAGAACCAGCTCTGTGATGTTTGTTTGAGACTATATAAGAATTTATGGAGGCGACAATAATGTGTTCCCCCTAACATCGGTACCCCAACGGTGGAAGCATGTTGATTTCCTTAAAAAGGACACCATGAAGAAAGGCATTGTGTACATCCATCTGATGCAGTGGCTAGTTACAGACAGCAATAATAGTAAGAAGACAGAGCAGAATGATGAGTTTAGCAACAGGGGAAAAGGTGTCAGTGTAATCGATACCTTCATGTTGTGTGTAGTCCTTGGCAAGCAACCAGACTCTGTATCTTTCAATGGAATCATAAGATTGATACTTAATTTTAAAAACTCATTTGCATCCAATTGGACAATGACCAATAGGTAATGTAGTAAGGGACCAGGTGTTGTTCTTCTCTAGAGCCTTGATTTCTATATTCATAGCAACAACCCGATGGGGTTGATGTCGCGTTGCCTCATAGGAACTGGGTTCAACCAACCACGAGATATTATTGATAAAGGTGCGTTGAGGAAAGAAAAAATTAGAATGACACATACCACATGATGGGATAACAGTGCCAGACATGATTGAGGAAGAGTTGTCAGGCACAAGCAGGGCAGTATGGTAAGCTTGATAATCTTTGAAATGTGTAGGTGGTTTGTTAGGGCGAGAGGATTGTCGAATGGGTGGTGCTTGTGAAGCCATGAGAAGTGGGGGGTTTGTAGATGGAAGATGTGGTGGGATAGGTGAAAGAGTGGATGTGGGGTTGTCAATGGACATAAGAGAATGATGAGGTGTAGGCGGTGTTGGATCAGATGGAGGTATGAGTTCTAGTAAGGGTAATGGGTTAGGGGAGGGAACATGAAGGACAATGGTGTCATATTGATTTTTGAGTGGTGATGTAGAAAATGAAAATATGTGTTAATGGAAAATCACATCTCATAAGGAAATAAATTTTTGTGTTTAACCTTTTTGACTGAGAGGGTAACCAAAAAACACACATCTACGAGCCCATGCATCAAACTTGTGTTTAGGGAGAAGATTGGTGTAGTAGCACAATCAACCAAATACGCGTAAGATGGAGTAATCAGGAGTTTTGTGGTGTAAAATTTCATATGGTGATTTTTGGTGGAGTAAGGGTGTTGGGAGGCGATTTATAAGGTAACATGCAGTTTGTAAAATTTCTCCAAAAAGCATAATAGGATGTTGGCCTGAAAACATAATGTCCTACCGACATTTAAAAGGTGATGATGTTTGCGCTCAACAATGCCATTTTATTGAGGTTTGTATGGACATGAGTGTTGAAAATCAGTGCCTTTGGTTTTGAAAAAGGTTTGGAGGGACATAAATTCACTCCCATTATCGGCACGTAATGTTTTGATTGGGAGTATTAAATTGTGTTTGGACCTAAGAAAAAATTGATTGAATCGCCCCCTGTGTTTCTGATTTGAAATTTAGAAGATGAATCCATGTGAATCGGGTGAAATCATCCATAATTGAGAAATTAGGCCCTAGTATGAGTATGAATTTTATGTGGTCCTCAAATGTCACAATGTATTAAATCAAAATGTATGTTGGATGATGTGGAAATGGATGGAGAAAAATTTAAACGAGTTTGTTTTGCTAAAGGAAAAACATCACAAACATTATTCAAATCACAAATAATTTATGAACTTTTATTGAAAAACAATTGTGTGGGTGCATTGGATATGAGCCCAAACATATGTGCTAGAGAGTGGAGGCAAGATGAATGTGGTGGGCTAGATGTGGGTTTTGGGTGGCTTTGAGGTAGTAGAGCCCATTAAACTGCTTGCCCAGGCCAATTATCCTCCTCGTGATTATGTCCTAAACAACACAAAATTTATCAAAGAAATCACAATGCAATCAATCCTCATGTCAATTTGCTCATATATAGTAAGTTCACATTGAATTGAGGTAAATGAAGCAAATAAAATATGTTCACGACATCATGTGATTTTGGTCGGCGAGGTCTAAAACCATCGAGGAATACAAATCTATCGAGTTCATGTACAGTTCCTCATTCCCAATTTCAACATATAATATATAAAAATGGCTCACCATATAAACTAACTAAAATAATACTCAAATGTTTTGTAGTAATCAAAACACATACTAAAAGATGATAAAATCTTTCATGCTAAATGAAAAAAAATCTAAAAACTTTAACAAAAAACCAAACAACAAAAATAAAATAAATGATAAAATAAAATAAAAAATTATCACTTGAAAAAAATTAGTTGACTTAAAATAAAAAAAAAACATAATAAAAAACATAAAAGAAATAACAAAGAGGGGGAAAAAAGAAATATCATTTCTTAAATGATCATAAACACAAACTAAAATTTAAGAACTAAAATTTTCAAAAAAATACTACCTCAACAAAAAAAAAATCGATTATCCAGTTAAATTATTATTGTTGTTGTTCTTCTTATTATTGTGTTAATAATTAAAAAACAAAATTAAATCAAAAACAAAAACAACACCTAAAAACTTTAACAAAAGAGCAAATAAAAAAAATGATAAAAAAAATTATTAACTAAAAAAAAATCATTTGTCTTGAAACCTAAAAAATTGCTCAAATTAAATGATCATAAACACAGACTAAAATTTAAGGACTAAAATTTTCAAAAAAATACTACCTCAACAAAAAAAAAATATTCGATTATCCAGTTAAATTATTATTGTTGTGGTTCTTCTTATTATTGTGTTAATAATGAAAAAAAAATTAAATCAAAGACAAAAACAACACCTAAAAACTTTAACAAAAGAGCAAATAAAAAAAATTATTAGCTAAAAAAAATCATGTCTTAAAACCTAAAAAATTGCTCGGATTACGTTGCTGGCTGAGCAAATAATTTTTATAATTATTGATATTAAAGAAATTAATAGATTTGCTAGTTCAAAATAAAATATAATATCTATATATGCAAAATTTAACACAATAAAACAGATCAACACACCCATTATAACAATAACATCGAAGTCTTAACATCTAAAATTATCATTACTATTACTGCCAAAACAATAAAAATTATCAAATTATCATGAAAGAAAAAAACTAAAAAAAACTAAAAAACATTAGCATAAGATTAAGAAGAAAAAAAACTAAAATTATTGTTGTTGTTATTGTGTTAATAATGAATGGAAATAAACGAAAGACTACAAAAATCCTAAAAACTTTAACAAAAGATTAACCAAAAAAATAAAACAAATGATAAAAAAAAATAATATTTGGTGAAAAAAATTCATTTGACTTGAAAATAAAATAAAAAAACGAATGAAAAAAACTAAAAGTAAGAACAAAGAAAGAGAAAAAAAAACAAAAATACCAATTTTTAAATGATCATAGACACAAATTAAAATTTAAGAGCAATTTGTTTTTAAATACCACCTCAACAAATAAGAAAAAAAATAAAAATTAAAAACCAAAGCTAAGAGCATACTTATATATGCATGGGCAACAATATGAACTATTCTAGAAATATAAAAAAAATAAAAAGATTAAAATAAAACAATTAAAAGTATAAGGACCCAAATGAAAATAAAATATATTATCAATTTCAATCAAATATAAAATTGAATACATCAAAACTTCTATACCGAATATATGAAGGTATTTGAACCCAATCCGGAAATTTAAAGAATGATGATTGAAGTGAAACCTAAATATATAATTAATTTCAATTGAAGAATTCAATTAAAATAAATCAAAACTTACATAACATAAATCATAACCATACAAAAAATTCAAAGTACAGGGACGGAAGTGAACAAGCCATAAAACCGAGGGGCTCTCCTGTATTTTAGAGAGAGAAAATAGAAAACCAAAGTTTAACCGGCCACTTTCATGTCGACGGCCATCCTTTGCCAAAATGTGTCACACCATGAGGAAGATGACACGGCAGCGCATCGTTGTAGATGCCAAAAGATCATTTTAACCGGCCAGAGGATGCCGCTCACGCCACCCAAAACGAGCATGAGGTCGAATAACATCGGTCACGTGCGATACACGCGCACACAATTTTCAACAGATAATAAAAAAAATATAGTTAATCACCGAACTACTCCTACAACAAAATCTTTAATTTGGTCTTATTGAGGGTCATATTAGTATTTAGCCATATAAAAAACTGCAAAATCCCTGTGGCACGCCTCCCAGCCAGAATTGTGTTTTGTCTTATTAGGGGGCAAATTAGTATTTAGCTATTTTCTAAAAATATGAAATTCCCGTGGTAAGCCTCCCAGCATAATCATTTTTTTTTTTGTCTTTTTCAAGATATAAAAATATTATTTTACTGTGCAAACCAATATAAAAAAAAATCAATAAACCGATGAATCGATCGACCTGAAAGTACACTGTTACAATCCATAGTGTTTTCACTCACATGCAACAATGAAACACCGAGCTCTTTCAGTTTATTTTATAATACTATCGATTATTGAAAAATATTTTTTTTAGAGCAGCTCAATGCCATGATATCAAAGAGATAAAGGAAGAAAAAAAATACAACACACAATGATTTGTATTGGTATGACATTGTATTTTAAAAGTTTATTTTTTAAAAAATATATATTTTTATTTTCTTTTTTAAATTATTTTTTTTATTTTTAAATAATTTTCATACGATAATATCAAAAATTTAAAAAATAAAACATATTGTTTTAATATATTTTTAAATAAAGATATTGAAAAATCAATTTCAACTATAATGTAAAATTAGTAAAAGAGCTAAAAAGCTCGGCCGATCACTGTAGCATCATTATTCACACACACACTCATTGTCATTGTGGACTGGACATTTGCTTCTCTGCGTCACACCTACATGAGCTCTTTTTTTCTCTAGATGAACAGTATAATAACGAATTTGTCCCTCGAAAAAGACAAAAAAAACAGCGCTTGGGTTGATGGGTTCCACACTAATAGCATATTTTCGGTCCAGTCTGATCTGATTCGTTCAACCAGTTTATTCATTTTTCAATATTTCATTGCATAGTACATTAACCGTTTTGTCCCTCTAAAAGGACAAAAATCATGCCTAGCAGGGAGGGATGATCCGGTGATTAGGCAATTTTTTATTCTTTTCTTCGGCGGTTTACTATTGGCGCGTAGCCAGACGCGCCGTCCATTTTCATGCTCACGCGTGTTTCAGACTGCTCGTGCGGCTTCCTCCCACATCCAAAAATGCCCAACCGGTATCTATAATGATTTTTCATCATGCTCTCTTCCACCTGGTGTCGTGTGTGTGACGATATGGTGTCCGTAGACGTGTCAATGGTAGTTTAAATTTCCCCCATTTCTCTCTCCTGCCTGCGCAAGCTGACATCAGCGCAACTGTTTTTTATCAAATTTCATTTCAGTCCCAAAACGTTCGAATTTGTTTTTCTGGCCCTTATTGCTATTTTATAGGTTTTGATTTCTTTCAATTTTATCCTTCAATTGAAATTAACTGTATATTGTAGTTTCAATTAGGTCTTCATTCTTTGAATTTTGCGGATTGGCCTGGAATCCTTAATATTTTTGGTATCAAAGTTTTGATTTATTTCAATTTTATCCTTCCATGCATATTTATTATAGATCCTTGATATTTTTGGTATCAAAGTTTGATTTCTTTCAATTTCGTCCTTCCATGCAAATAAATTTTGGATTTCAGTTCATTTTCATTCCCAATTCTTTTAATTCTAGTTTTATTTTGAACTATTTAATTTCAATGTTTGGATTTATTCATTTTTTTTCCTTTAAATTAAATTTATTACATATGTTTTTCTTTAATTTCATCCCTTATACTTTTAATTTTAGATTTTATTTTGGTTTCTTTATTTCTTATATATATTTCTTATATAGTTCTTATTTCTGTCAATATTTATATGTATATGTTCTTAGTTTTTCTTTCCAATTTTTCTTTATGTCCAATATCATTAGGTTTTTCTATTTAATATCCAAATTTTAACGCTAATGTTTGTTCACTGTTGGCTGGATATATGAGGCTAAGTATATATTTTTATATTTGTTTAATATTAACGTCCTAATATATATATATATATATATATATATATATATATATATATATATATATATATATATATATATATATATGACCTATTTATTCTCTGAAAATAAAATCATAATTTATGATAAGTGTTCTAAAATATTTTTAATATAATAATATGACAAATGAATCTTATAAACTAAAAATAATAATTTTTTGAGCAATAGTTATGATGTCATCAATAGTATAACCAATAATAATTAAAATATTAATTATGTATATAATATTTATAATGACATATTCAAATAATTTCTTAGAATCAAATAATATTTAGTTTTATTTAGTTATTTATTTTATTTTCAAATTGCTTTTTTGTTAGTCTTGTTAGGTTTTAAAATCTCTAATTATTATAGATAAGAGATTCAAAATAATGATCATTTATTAGTTTTTTTTTCTTTTAGGTATTTCAAATTAATTATATATTCATATATTTATGTAATATTAGCGTCTTAATCTGTGTGTGTGTGTGTGTGTGACCTAAATGTTTTTGGAAAAAAAAAACATCTGTAGTCCATATCATCGATTGTGGTTTCACTATTTATCAATTAAATTATTGTTAAATTAATTTAAAAAACACCAATCAAATTGTTTGGTGCATAAAATAAATCACTCATCTGTGCTAAAATTCAATAACTGTAATTTTACTATATGCTAATTAAAGAATTCATGAGACAAATAAAACATACATGACAATCAATTAGTATGTTACACGAAGCACATGGCTTATTTCAACAGAATTTTTTTTATTCCAACTGTACAATCTACCGATACAATAATTATCAAAATAATTTCAACACTTGCAACATTCAATTACTTAAACTTTAGGTAGAAAAAAAAAGTTTCTAACATATTCTATTAATTAAAATTATACTAATTAAATATTAAAATAATAAGTTACAGCGCGTATAAAATCATTTAATTTTCTACGTAGAGAAAAGCCTACATAAAGCATTCAAAATAATGATAATGATTATTTTTAAATTTGTTTCTTATACATATGTGAGACTAATTATATATTTTAATATTTATTTAATATTATCATCTAAAAATATATATAGAGAGAGAAAAATGACCTAGGATTTTTTTGAAAAAAATAATATTAAGATCAGTATTCTAAAATACATTTAATATAATAATATGATGAATAAATCTGATAAAATAAAAAAATATTTTGGCTTTTAATTTTAATTTTGTGCTCTTTTTTTTTAAGTTTATTTCTTAAAAAAATTTACAATATTTTTATTTATATTATTTTAGATCTAATATTACTGGGAAAAAATACAACTAAAAAAAAATTGATAGATAAATTTACCTAGGTTATCTGGAATTAAAAAATATACTAGCCACTTCCCATTGCAATGACATTGTTCCATTTAGGCAGAAAAAAAATTATTTCTAACATATTTTATCTATTATAATTTTACTAATTGAATATTAAAATAACTAATTAGACACACAAAAAATTAAAGTTTATTTCTTCTAAAAATTATAATAGTTTTTATTTATAATATTTCAGATCTAATATTACTTGGAAAAAAAAGGCAACTCATGAAAAAAATCGGTAGATAAATTTACCTAGATTATCTATAATTAAAAAAATATACGAACCCCTTCCCATTTCAATCATTCTATTTCTTTTAGGCTAAAAAAAATATTTCTAACATATTTTATCTAAAATAATTTTACTAATTAAATATTAAAATAATTAATTATAACATGTTGAAAATAAATTAATTTTTTACATAGAAAAAAACCAGCCTAGCGAGGAAGTATACTCGTAATCACTAATCAGTGGAGACAGCTACACACCACATCATAACAGCACGAAAGCTATCGTCCATACACATGCATCAATTAATTAAGTTGTATTTCCTATTTATCATACTATATAATATATGGTGTCTTGATAATTTAATAATTATATTTAATTTTGTAAAACCAAACATCAATTAACCGGGAGTAGAAAAAGGAGCCGCGAGGTGGTTGGTGCAAAGATCTGTCAGTCAATTGTCGACCACTAATTTCAATAATTTAACAAACATGAATTCAACAGCCAATAATTTCATCTAATTTAATTATTGAGACCACCCATTTTTACCAAGTCCAACTTCTTAAAACCTTTGACATATCATACGTCGACACCTGTCAGTGAGTTTGTGGATTTCATGACAATTATTATGGTCATGGTTTTGCTTTTGGCGGGGATGAGGTCCGGTTCAGTCTTAACTGAGGAAATTAAGGTGTGGTGTGAGGTTTTGAGTGCAGTGGACCCACACGGCATCCTCTAACCCTACTCTTCGTTTCGTTTCTTTTCTTTTTTTATATATATATATATATAGGGATAAAAAAATACAGATAAAAAATAAATATTATCCACTAATAACAGAAAAAAAACTAAAGAAGTTAATATCAAATAAAAAACTCAAACAATAAAGAACAAAATGAAAAATAAAATATATAATTATTTTCAATCGAAACAATAAAATTGAAACAAATAAAAATATTGGGACCAAAACAAATAAATATATTTTAAAAAAATTAGTTTAATTTTGTTAAAAAAAAATAAGGATTGAAATATGACTAATTTCAATTGGAGGTCACAATTAAAATAAACAATATAATTATTTAAATTAAAGGATAAAATTGAAATAAATAAAACGTTGAAACAAAAATAAATAAGGACATTTTAAAAAAATTAAAATATTTTTCAAAATTAAAAGAATAAGGAATGAGATGCAAGATAGAATATTTGACAAATTTCAATTAGAGGACCTAATCAGAAACAATTAAAACTTGCATACTGAAATAATTAAAATAAATAAAAAGCAAACCGAAAATTAAAAGAATAAGGACTAACTTGAAAGCCAACATATATAATCAGTTTCAATTGAAGGTAACAATTGAAACAAATCAAAAACTATATTAATAGAACAATAATAAAAGAGAAATTAAAAGGACAGGGACCATAATAAATATTTATCAAACATCAAGGACCGACCCATATCTTCAGTCAGCTAGAGAGAGAGAAGGGAGGAAAAAATTAAAACCGTCTACCGGAGCTACAGTGGCCACTGTAACCTTACACGAGCCGCACCTGAGAAAGAGGACATGTCGGCGCACCATGTGACACGATGGAAGTTGGTTTCTGACTGCTGTATGAGGTTACTCGCACTTCCCGAAGGGCGCGTGCGCCGGAAACACTGCATGCACGTCCGTATGATGCGCTTGCAGTATTTTCAATAAAAAAAATAAAATAATGAACAATTACCTATATACCCCTGGACCCACCCGATAACCACAAAAAAACCACCTTGGAAAACATGGAAATGCCCCTGGGTTCGGGGTCTTTTTTTGTCGTTTAGGGGGACTATTACATTATTTCACTGTGTAATAAATTCAAAAATATCATCCATGTCCTGTGAAAAATGCTAAACTACCCCCGGTCTGTTTGGTTTATCGTTTAAGGGGGCTAGATTCGATGTTACACTGTGCAACAAATTTGGAAATACTATCCATGTCCCATGAAAAATTTTAATACACCTCCAGTCCCAGTGGTAAAAATTTTTACCATAAGATAAAATGGTCATTTTATTATAGCAATAAATAGTGATTGAGTTTGTATGTACAATAAAAAAATAAACGGTTTATTGTTTAGTTAATATGTTGCCCTCACAAATGGATAGTGATCCATTATGGAGTTAATAATAACCTTCTGGACACATATATAAATTAAATAAATAATATATATATATATATATATATATATATATATATATATACACATATATATTCTCATATGTTGCATTTGTATTGTTGTTGTTGTTTCTATTGTTGATGTTGTTTTTATTGAATCTTTTATTGCTTTGCGTGTTCATAATTTGAAACATAGTTTCATTATTTATCGATGATCAATTTTTAAATTAAATTACATGGGAGTTACCCTAATGTGATCTAGTTGAATAGGTAGATCCAAAAGAAGAAGAAGCCATATCCACCATTATCAACTCTCTAAAACTCAGGATTCGTGTTACTGATTCTACTAGGTCAAGTTATTATTATTATTAGTAGTAGTAGTAGTATATGATAAAAAATAAAATTAATTTACCATTGATCTAATATAGATGATAAAAAAAAATGTATATTAAAAAATTAAAAAAAAAACCCAAAAGACTGATAAAAAAGTCATAAGCTTGGTAGAACAAAGTCCAATCAGAAGGTTGAAAAACCTCATGTTAAAAAATAAAACTGGAATAATAAAACCAATAAATAATCTTGAATTGTAGTGTTCAGAAACAGTGAAATTAACCACGTGTTTATTAGAAGAATTTATAAGAAAACCAAAAATGCACATGACTTTCCCCACCCCCAGTGGCTTTCGTTTTCACAATACGAAAACCTATTTACAGTACGGACAGAGAGATACATGAACAATCTAACCAGGAGAAGCACATAGAATTATGGCATCCAGCGTTCAGACTGCAGCCGACAAAAAACATGTTGCGAGGCACATGCTATACAGAATTAAATCACGAGGGAATTCATTAGCAGAACTTCGATGACAGACGATGAACCCCGGCATATCACTTAAGGGATACTCTCGTCTTGTCCTGTGCAGTGATGACATTTACCACCATTTAAGTGAATTCCCGATGCCAGAAAACTTTCGGGAGACCAACCACCATGAAGTTTGCCTCGAAAAGCCTAGCCCTTC